>JAZGTN010000090.1:1200000-2400000 GCA_037783415.1 Leptasterias polaris | reverse complement strand
CTCAATAAATAGCCAAATTAGCAAATATTGTTTTACAAATAATTATTATATTACCAGGTAGTAAGGGGTTTGTGGTAAACAACAGTCTGTCGAACGTAAACATTACGCAAACATGCATTATGTAAAGGATCCGCATAACAGAATTAGCAATGTTCTGCTGGAAAAACGTTGATCCCAACAACGGAATTTATGCTTTTTAAAAACAGATTAATTAAATTCAGAATATCAATTTTATTATCTACAGCTCTTATCCAGTTAAATGGATCATTTTTATCGATTATATTGCATGGTTTATTTAACAGTTCGGCATTGATCGGACAATAATTGTTCACTCGTTGAACTCTTTGTTTAAATTTGTGCCCCTTGTTTGTTGTGTTTGCTGTATCATGAAGGAGAAAGAGCAATATTAATTAAAAATGTCTGGCAACTGTTGAATTCACCTGGTATATGTTTTCTTCATGTCAATACGGTGATGAGTTCAAGTCTGCAAGCCACAGTTACATTGGTGGACACATCGATACTGCACGTTGTGTAGACTATGTAAGTTGACCTCGAGAGCATACGAGCTTTCGCGAAATTGTAGATTTCCCGGCACTTGTATCGTTGCAATATTTATTAATATATATATTTGTTTAATACATTTAACATGTTATAATTTTCCCCCTTTTAATATGGTTTGAATAAAAACAAAATCTCATTTTAGAAACTGTTAATTGTAACCAACTAAGTAAATTTGAAAAAAAGCATATGATATCTATTATATATTTTTTGGCCAGCCTATCTCTACAACGTCTGGAAAGGTTATTAAACTTGGAAAATGAAATCAACATCAAAAAGAAGGTATACAGGTTTTCCCAACGGTCTACACGTTGCAGCAACCGATGGCTGTCGTGTGTTATTTAACAAGGGTGGGGCAGCGCAGGGTTAAGAAGGACGTGTCCTAACATGTCACTTCTAACTTTAACTAAACTTTGCTAAACATCGACATAAGCATATCTGACATTTCGCATTTCGTATCGAACAATTCTCGAAACATTATCAAAAATTAAATGAATCTTAACATAAGTCTGACCACTTTTTGCAATAAATATGTAACCGGTATGAATAATACCCCCTCTAATTTTGAATGCATTCGTCCATGTCTTACGTAACTATTTGTAGAAATATTCATCACATTGTAATCCATCCTCGATTCAAATTCAAATTAGTTTAAACACCGTTGGCGGCGCTCACTAGGTTCTGCCGTCATTCACATTCTGATAGAAGACGAACCATCATGTGTATTGTCTTCGTCTTCTATTCTTTCAGGTAACGATTTTCTTATTTTATATTTCATTATTGTAATTGTATTTCGTTTAGTTATGCAATAGACGTGGACCCTTGCATTTACCGAGATTTATCAGTTTTTTGCTAGTTAAGCTTGTATCGTTTGCGAGATGACTCGTCTTCCTGCATATTGAGATATTCAGCCTAATCTCACTGTAAATAAGTTCCTAAGTAATTACTTTTCACAGACGTGATTATTTACGTCTAACCATTATATTTATTTGCATTTACGAGGTCTTAAACCTCAAAAGTCATTGATTTTCAAGATGGCGGTCCTCAGTAAGCTTTTGGCGGGAACCGTTGCGCCATCTTATTTTCCTTGTTAAGTGCCTTAAGAAAATCTTTACTTTTCAACATCATTCGTTTATGAAATCTAAATATGCTTTGTTATTTTATATTATTAAGTCATTCACATTCTGATAGAAGACGAACCATCATGTGTTTTTTCTTCGTCCTCTATTCTTTCAGGATTGCAATAAACTCTATCACAGCGAAGTAAAGCGAGCCGAGTCCTCTGTCCCAAATTAATATGACCCCGAAGCTAAAGAGGGTCACAAATATACAAACAAATTAGTATATTATACCTTCGTAAATTCAAAGTTTGTCAGTACTTTGCTTTATAACTTAAAGAAAACTTCCATACAAAACAGACACCAAAACGCCTCAAGGATTGAATCTTGATGTCAAATTGATGACCTGTGCACAAACTCACCGAGGCATCGAGGAGCTCCATTGACTAATTTGATTGAATATTGTTCAGATATTGATGAAAAGAAAACTACAGAGGAGGAGGAATATAAAATCTCATTTATTTGTTCCTTACTCAAGCAAACAAGAAGCTGGTAATAGTAAAATACAGCTGAGCCTTTAGTGGATAAGCAGTATGTTATTTAAACGCTAATGCTTATCAAAAAGAAAGAAAATGTTCGCATCTGCCGAACAGTAAAGAATAAGTTTGCCTATGAATTCTGAGGCTTAAATGAATAACTATATTTATATACAAGAAATGCCCGTAGACTTCTGGGACTTATTTAAGTAAACTCACGTAAGCCTTGGTTACCTGGACCCCTTCGTTGTAAGGGGCAAACACCACCGAGCCAAGTTCAGGGTCCACGTAGCCTCAGGGTCCACGTAGCCTCAGCGTACACGTTGTTAATTATGAAGACTATGATAAGATTGGAAGTGCTGTTAATGGTGAACCTCACTTGTTGAAGGTAGAACGAAGAGTGCGGTGACGAAGCCCGCTCTGTAGCTTTTTGTTACCGCGTTTCGCACCAATAGTTATAATGAATAGGAGAGTCTTCTAAATGGTATATGGGGATCTTTGTTGATGTACACCTGGTCACATCTTTGGGCCATTCATCAAAAGAAAAGGAATAATTCACTACAAGCCCATCAATTGTGGGCAGGGGGCAAGTTAATAAGCATCTTATGAATCCTGGTTTTGAAAGACTGGCCTGATATGGCTTCAACAAGCTGGTATAGTGAGTTCTAAAGCCTAGCACAGGATGATATGAAAGATCTCTGATCCATGGACGCACGTGATTTAGGGATGATGACAGTATTTTTGAAAATGTGTATGTAGCTGCCTAGTAGAGACCATAGTGTGATTACACACAAAATATGTTGACGGTATTTTTGGTAAAGGCACCATAAATAGGTTTTGTTGAAGGAAAAGCAATAAACCGGATCGCACTCAACAATTTAAAAAAATAAACAGCCTTTCAACTAAAGTGCATTAAATAAAATAAATTATGTTAAGTGCGATCCGGTCTTGTTATTTTGTTATAGTATTGCTTGTCCGTCAACCAAACAAATCTATAATGCATTTATCAAAGATCATCAACATTTTTCTTCACCACACTTTGGTTTCATCTCATTTCATGTTTATACACGGCTACATATAAAATTTCACTTTTTAGTAGCCTATCCCTAAATTATGATTCATCTTGATTTTTTTGAAAGAAGCTGATTTCAACTAATAATGTTAGGTATGGGTGTCATTATCGTCCAACAAAAAGTAAGAGCGGATAAGGGGGTGAGGAAATTATTTTTTCGGGGGGTCATCGAAACTGGGGGGTCATTGCCTCAAATTTTGCTCAAAGTATGTCCTGTTTGGAATCAAATGAAATTTAATTTAAAACACTATGTGATGTACATTTTGTCACTTCATCCTCCTGAAAAGTTACAATTGATTGAATAATTGTTGCTGGAATCATCGAGCTCATTAATTGTATGCAAACTATAATTGTGTTGCAGTCTCTGTAGAGATTGGAATCAGTGTGAATAAAACTGAACTAGTTCCAGTGGACAACATTCCATGCACATGATACAAGCATACATGCCTGAGTTATCCGCACAGGACATGAAACTTGCGATTAATTACCCTGTAATCCCATCCCACTGAATTACATTAGATAAGTTTTAACATACACTGAATATGGGCGAAACTAAATGACTAGAACTTGATGTTACAACCACTGAACTGCCCATGTACTGGTTTATTTCCTACATTGCATTCTTTTCTTGAACTTTAAATACATGTATCTCATCAATATGACAAGTAGTCTATAATTGGCCTACTCAGATCTACTTGTACAACTTTCTACATCATGGATACCATGGATAATATATTCCAAGATACATTCTCAGAACAAAGCTGTGGGGATAATCCCTTGAAAGGGCTAGCTATCGGAAGTTCCAAAATCAAGCAAACCAATGGTAACAACGATCCACACAAAATGCAACAGCACAACATTCCCTTCGTGTGCATCTCCAAGTTGTGGAATGGAAGCATCGTATTGACACCTCCATACTTGATCCCATTGGAAGAGGGTGGGATTTAGATAGTAACCAAAAACTCTGACCGAAGATGCTTTCCAGAGGTATCACCCCGAAAACACACCAAAAGGATTTTGTTGCAAATGCAAGGTAGTGCACGGTGCGGATACGTCATTCTAAAGGCTCGTCTCACTCAGTATCTATGTTGATGGTCAAGTAATCCGCCTTGTCCAACATTCCAGCTAAAAATAATAACAAGTAGTGAAACAAAACAAACGACTGAGTACAAATGTCCATATAAAATATTGAATTAAATAATTAATCATATAAATTTGGTTAGCACTATATTGTTTTGCAGCTTGAAATTGGGCCCTAGAGCTGTTTAACCACAAAAGCAGCCAATCACAACAAATTCATGCTCACTGGAATAAGGAAAACAATTTTTTTTTGTCAAAGTCAAGGAAAATACATTTTGAAAACCTCAATTCACTTTTGCCTATTTCTATTATTATCAAGATTTTACCAGTAATATCATTTCTCAGAGGAAAGATTTTTGTTTAAAGGAGCTCTATACTTCTAGTTTTAGGCCATGGAATGAATCCCTACTCACTGTGAATAAAGATGTATATAATACAATTTACCTGTAGAAGTTTCAGCCTCATAAGTCGTCAGGTTTTTCAGAAAAAAGTGAAAATTACACGGAAGTTTTTCAGGAAAGTTGTGTAAATCCGTTGCAGATTACAATTATTGGCATGGCGCCCTCTTGCAGCGAGAGACTCGTGATTCGTGAACCGGCGATTCTTACTTGTGTATGAATTCGAAAGTTGACTGCGCCCGTCTAAAAATAGAGATCGGGTTCGCGGTCATGAAAGGTCACTTGCCATGCAATCCGCCAGCGATCGATAACACCACCGTGTCGAGGCGCTGTGCGCTAATAATAGCTTATAAATGTTTGCGGTTTTTGAACTGTACACACGGGTCTGGTCGTGTAATGTTTGTATAATATGTACTTCCTTGCAACGAAGCTGGGTTCTGATGTTTGATTATTGCTATGAACTACACACCGCGGCATAGCTAGCTGTGTGTAAAGATTACTGGTTTTTACTCTGTGATTTATAATTACACATGCTTGGCGCTTCACGTAATAAGTAATGAATTCAAACAAATCTTTCAATAATTGTACAGTGTTTTTATACACTTATATGCTGGAGGGTGGTTTTGTGGGCTGCTGGAGTAATTACTTTTGTTCGGTTTTCAAATCACTTCTGTAACAGTCAGTGTATGTAGGGGTCAGAAAAGTGCTTCCTTTTATTTGCATGACCGCCACTGTTTTCCATAAACAATGAGCTAGCTGGAGGACACGTTTTCAAAAATTCATTTAGGGAAAATTTATTATTGTAACAAAACAAAAACATCACATAACGAAGCAACAATGTTTCATTATACCTACAAAAACTATGACATAATTTTCTGTGTTCAAAATAAAGAAATATAATACCAAAAACAAAGCATCCGTGTGCAGAAATAAGTGTCTCCGGAAAAGTCATTTAATTGCTTAATAGTTAACGGAATTGGGCAGAAGAAATTTACTCACAGAATGTTAGCTACACTAGTGATCTAGTCTTTCACTGTATTCTTTATTTCTAAGGATTCTCGAAACAGTCAAGAATACTTTAAGAATTCGTCTTCGTCAGCGTTTATACCGTTCAGAATCGAAATGGCCGCCATATTTCGTTTGTAAATGAGAGCCCTTACTTGATTGGTAAAACCGTGAACCAAACTGAGTGTGCTATAGTATAGTATGTTGCTATGTAACCAATCAGCTGCTGCGTAAGGAAACGTATGTCTCCTTACTTACTACACAGAACTGAATGCGGTTTTGGGTAAACATTGAGGTGCCCGACTATCTTGTGAGAACACTCACGATGCAGTATAATTATATACACGAGTCATTGCTATTATAACAAAATTTCATCAAGGTTTCGTTTGTTTTGTTTGAAAAACTTTTACACTTGTCCTCTAGATTACTGAGAAGGAAAAACCAACAATTATTGCATTTTTGGTCTTACAAACTGTTCACTGTGGCTGGCTTCCTCACGTTTCTCTCCAAATGCTTGGTGCATTCGTCTAAAGAAAGAGGCCTAATCCCGCAAGCCCACTATAAACAAATATAATACAACAAAATAAACAAATATTTTTAAGCATAATTCCATTCCTCCGATATAAGTAGATAATATTGTTTTACCATTCTCTCTAGGGAACCTATGATCAGTTAACATTTTAATAAATGTTTACCACCATAATGACAACACTTTCACATTTTTTTTCTTGTTTTATGGAAACATTCATTTATTTTAAGTTTCTTCTTTCAGCTGCATGAATTTCTCACACACATACCCACATTTACATGTACACTAGTACAAATTAATTATATTAAACATTTAAATATTAATGCTAAGTATAATTAAAAGCAACTAAAGGACGCCCAGGCAATTAGTAGACTGGTATAAAGCATCAATGTTGAAATATTTGTTGTATGTTCCCTCTTATCTCTGGAGTGGAGCCATTTGCAATACAGCATTTGGCACACTTGGAGTATTGGAGTATTGCTTAAAATAAGTTTACTATTGATACTAAACGGAAGCCACAGAAAGCAATGAACATGGCTTTTTCTTTATCTTAAATCCACAATGAACATTGATTTTTTTTATTTTTTTTTTTATTTATTTGTCTTTATCTTACAGTCATTATACAGAATTGAAAACTTTATGAAGTTCACACTGGAACCTTTTTTTTCTGTGAAATATGAATTCATAATCAAGAAAACTGTATCTGAAACTCTTAAAACAAATGCACTATATTACTGATTTCGGTTGTTAGAACCCAAAATAACGACAATGTATTTACGTGCTGACAACTGAGCATACTTGTTCACTATTTTTTCTCCTGACTCACACAACGGATTGAGCAAAAATGTTCACAGATTTGTTTTTTCAAGTATACGGTTGATCACACAAAACATCAATATTGTCTGCAACTATTTTTTATTGGCTGTACCAATCCTCTATAACACCTAATAAACAAACAATTAGGCAATTACCTAGCAGTACTTTGTTACAAATTAAAATAATAAATGACCGAAAAAGGTAGGGTCTTAGATTGTTTTGTTTTTTTTCTATGTAAAGGCTTATTTATAGGCAAAATTATACAGAAAGATTCTATAAAATCACATGTGAAAGTTTCAGCTGAATACAGTGTCTAAAAATGCTGGTAAAACAGCCAAAAACTTTCGCGGTATTTACACAAGAACGCAAAATCCATCCACGTTTAGCGAAGTGACAGATATCTCTGGTTGCAGCATTCTTGAACGGGACACCATTGCACCAACCCACAGAAATCTGGCCGGGTTACAATATTAGGAAGACACCAGACACTGGTCAAGTTCTCCTGCTGCAAGTACCTCCGGACAGAATCCTCCAAAACTTTAACGTGATACAACGGTAGGTCAGTCACAGAGAGGCCTGAAATTTGAGGTAAAAAACAAGTACCAGGTTAGGTAACATAATTACCAAAAATAGACTCAAAATAATATAAGGTTATTGAAATAACCAGGGTTACTGTGCACAGAAATGTCTTAACCTGAACGTAAATGGTCAAGTTAAAGACTGAATTTTTGCATCTGCACAGATATCAGAATTTTAAAAAAATTTGAGTACAGCGACCCAGTTGGGACAAGTCAAGACCAAAATGTACTATAAATGCAATAAAACAAAGTGCAATTCGAATAAAAGACTTGTATTGCACAATACTAAAATAATAAGAGGAAAAAAAGGCTAAATCACTTTGCGTATGATCATCATACATGGTGTACATAAAAGCAATGATGAATGTTTGGTAAACTTCTTGGGCGCACTTGTATTTCATGCATTTCTGATAAAGGAAATGTTTTACTATCTCTGGACTTAAAAAAAAAGGTTTTTGTCTCTTGTTGTAATGACAAAATTCAGCATGATCACACCAAGACAAAACAAATAAAAAGCAGCCAAAGGATTGTGTTTACAACAAACGTATTGGCTACAGTGTCGTTACTGTCAACTCGCCCACTCCAAAGTTGCCCACTACAAAGTCGCCCCCCTATTAAGACGCATTGTTTTTGTGTACAACGTTTTTGGGGCCTTAGTTTTTTCACCTGTCTCGTTAAATTTTGTTTTTGCCATGATGCCCCCTAATTCAGACAAAAATGCCGTGGTGCCCTTTTCACATAATTGCCATCGCTGCCTCCTCCTCATTGGCTTGGCATAGTATACATCCCTTTTTTCAATTGCGTTGTATGTTCATTGTTCTGACATGAATATTGGCCAAATTCATGAAACGAGAAACGAGTTCAACTTACCAGTTAACTAGTTTACATTTAATACTAATAGAGCTGAAATTAACAGAAATACAAATGTGTGCACCTACCACTTTTCTGTTGGTGATTCAAATGGTGCAACTCCAGAAATAACAGAACTACAGAAGATGCACAAAATAAATAAAAATTGTTGAAGTAATGAATCTGTACAACATGTCTAAAATTAACACGTACACATCATACATGGTACTTCTTGTTGAATGCACGTTAACTTCATGTTAAGTTAATCAACACAAACAAGAATTTGAAATTGCATCCTTTCAAACAAACTGCAAAGTCATCTGGATCTACATACGGCGGGACTACAGATATACTCTAATTGATGGACAGCTGGTAATGGTTACATCTGTACGTACATGTATCATTGTATGTTCTCATAAAACATTTTTTTAAATCAATAAATTATAGGTGCTTGGCTGTTGGCCAACAACTCGCCTTTTTAAAAGATTTTAATTGGTACCATAAACTTACACATTGGAAGATTCTGAAATGTCCCCCTTCAACATTTTCTGGTCCAACTCCACGATGGTGTTGACGTAACCGGTGGCTCAAAAGGGGGGTAGCAGTGGCACTGATGATTGGACAGCAGATCTATAAAAGTTACAAATATTTTTGTTTGTGTTAAATTTAATCAAGAAGTAGACCTAATGAAGAATATATATCAATAAAAATAAATAAAAATACATGGCAGCATTATGATTATGTGATTGTTTTACTGTTAAAAAGTTTGAATACTTAGAGAGCCTTTTCATTCAATCAAATGGCACACTTTGACATTTATATCAAAATAGGCCCACGATTTCTGGCAAACCAAAATACCTCCTGGCCTACAGAACAGAGTGGTCACATTGGTATTAAAATAATCAAGATTTATATAAAGAAAACTCACTTGTGTGTGCATATCTAGCAGCAATCTCGCCAGGTCAGCGTTCGAAAGACTCAGTCCCATGGCTTTACTTATCCAGGTATCTTCCTAATCCTATCTAGTCCTACGTCCAAGATGGTCCAAGCACCGACGACACAGGACCATTTCAATTTCATGCTGGATGGAACTTGGAAGTAACAACTTTTGAAGTTTTCTATACCTGACATGGCGTTTGACCGACGCACTCTTTGATCGTTTTAGGGCCTATTCTGTCAACTTTGGCCCCCCAATTTTCTTCCTGGGTTTATTGGCAACCGTTGAATCCAGTTTAGATCTAGTAAATTGACCTTTCAGACTCTAACATCGATAAAAGCCGTGGTATAACTTATGAAGACTGCAAAGATATTTGTTATCGACAACGCGAGTGTGTACACAGCAACTCCAAACAACCTCGCACGCGCGGAAACTGTGCTCACTACTATACACGACAAACACAAAATAGATATTCTCCTATTTTACTGGGTACCAGTAAACATAAACATGAACCATTTGCGAATCTTTCCAACTGAAAATGTACAACTATTATCGGGTGTGTGAGGGCAGCATTCAACGAATTGTCCTCAAAAAAGACTTCTCGTCTCAGTGAGACGAAAAGTCTTTTCGTGATATTGTTTTACTAATTTCTAAAAAACTACAGCACCTCAGCCACTAATATTTTAAGGGAAGCTTTCGACTATCAATATCTTTAAACCATGTAAGTTTAGTGTGAATCTGTGAGCTTTTTTGTTTTGTATCTTACCAGAAGTATAGAGCTCCTTTAAAAACAACCACAGTTCGAAAAAAAAAATCAGAAAGATCTTGAAAATAATTGAAGTAAGAATGGAAACAATCCATGACAAAACAAAAACAGTGTTGCAGAACAATAAAACGTACTGACCACAAAGTCTGGTGGTTATTTCGGTTTTTTTGTTACGGTGTTACCAAACGATTAGTGTGTATATTTACCCCCAAACCAATTGTATCAAAGGCCTATCCTTTTAAACTTTCAGTGTATTACTGACTAACTTTATTGCGACATCTTTGGCAGCTTACCTTACATTTTTAGGAGCGAAATGGTTTGTACGAAAACAAACTACAAACCTTCAACGCACTATAATATCGATAACCGGAAAACTATAACAAACCTTAATGGCACACATAGACCGTTTAATTCAATTTGTGCCGCAGTTTCCTAGAGAAAACTTCATTAGCGGTCAACTGTTTTACACAACAATAGTGTGGAAATAACCACAGTGTGTTAACACATGCACGGCTCTCGCTGGATGTAAATGAACACTACAAGAGCTGCAGCCATATTTTTGTTTAGGTGTTTGACCAACAGCCGAAAAACCCATTGTTAGAGATGTTTTGTTTTTTATTCTGTGTCGTAACGACTTAAAAACTCACAGACCCATAGCCCTATATGTATAAATGAACCGCAACTTTATTTGCAAGATAACGTCATAATATATTGCAAACATAACGTTTGATATTTCAAAACATCCTATCTGGAGAAACCTATAAAAGCTATTTGCAAGATCTTTGCACCAAAATGAAAGCTATGGATGCTCTCACAAACCTTACCGGATTGTGTGACCTCATAAGATCTTTACTTCTCGTTGAAACCTGAAGTTAACTAAATTTGATATATTACTCATCTGGATATCATCTGAAAGCTTTCTAACGATCCTACAACTGTTTCAAAAGTTACGACACCATTTTGACCTTTACATTCGGTCGAAACCGGAAGTTAACGTTTCAAGCTAAACCACACCAATCATTTCTACTGAACCAAAAGGAGCTCAAACTTGACACTTACCATGTATTAAGATCTGAGTATAACGATGAAACTGCAAACAGTTTTCGGTGCAATGACGACCTCGATGAAGTTATAACATTATACCCACTCCCCCCAAACAAAATACAAAAATTAACATAAAAATAAATAAATAAAAAATTAATATACTCTTCTGTGCACTCTCGGTCTTTCCTTGTTATCTTTAAAGGCAACATTTGCGAACTGATGTTAATTTCTACCTCAGTTTTCTTTTTTGGAAAACAGTGGACGGCAAACAACCAAAAACAAACAAACAAAACATAATATTAATAGTAATAATAATATTAGTAATAAGATGGCGCAGCACGTGCACATCCTTCCACCACTGATTTTTTGTTTAATTCAAAAATTCAATATTACATCACAGTAAAAAACATTACAGACCCTACTTGTTTTTGTCGTTAACAATACTTTCAAATTAAAGCCTATGTTATACACATCTTTTTAAAGGCAAGTCAATCATTTCGCTGACATTTTTGCGTATATGTTTATATATATTTTGTTTTAGTTAGCAATTGTTTTAAAAGTGAGTGATACCTTGTTGCCTTCCCCAGTTCAGAACAGGGGTGGCACTAGCCACAGCCCCCTAGACTTATGGTTCCAGTAGTAGGAAGTTATTTTATTGATCAGAAATATTAAGTCAGATGAAGTCCAAGAGACTAAGCTAAACATTTCAGATGAAATGCATTAAAAACCACAATGTCTCACGTTACGGATACTCAGGTTTGCTTTAGGTTTCTGTCCAATTTCAAAAATAAATAAATAAACATTAATTTTATCACCCGGCTCATTAATTTTCGTTTCAAAATGAATGATCCGTTGAATCAGCATTCTACAGTCACAAAAAGCAATTGAAATTTGCCAGTTTAGCATTTACTGGTCAATTATGATCATTCAATTTTCTTAGGCCTACATTTCGTCAAAGCCAGCAGCAAAAGCTGGTAAACCATTCAATTTCATCATTGAGCACATTTTGGCCGAGTGTTTGCACTCAAATTCAAATCAAGTAAGTTTAAACACTAAGTGATTATTTCTAAATGACGTGCACGCTCGTCCTGCTGTTGACAATACCGTGAAGAAAGACCATCACGGCAGATGAGTCTCCAGATTCCTTGTCGTTCAAAGGTGATACCATTATCATTGAAAAGTCCAAACTCTAGATCTTGGTTTCGCGGCACCCAAACTCTTACAGAACAGGACTAGTCTTTACGAAGCACTGACACAGTGTCCATATTGCGCAAAATGCAACAGCTGCATACACAAATCTACCGTGGAACACTTAAAAGACTTAAATAGTTTATGATGGCAGACTTTTGGTTACACTATCCGATTAATTGACGATATCGTCGACGTTTTCAAAATACCGTGTTTGTAAGTTATTTTAAATTGTAAAAACCAGCTATTGTGCTCATTAATTTATTCTCAATCAGGATAAGTAGAGCTATTGAACTTTTATAAGTCTTGTGCAATAAGTTATGCAGATTGTTCTCGTGGATTCGGCTCTAAAACGGATTCGGCTCTAAATTTAATTTCTCAATAATAATTGTAGATTCTTAAAATCATACTTAGTGCTTATATGTTACTAGTTGAAATATTATTCGAAGCTGTATAATAACCTTTATTGACGTGGAGATAGTTAAGCAAAAGTATTATACAACATTGTTTGTATATATATTTAAATGTTTTTACGCTGCAGAAACACAAACAGTTATGTACACTATCCTTGATAAAAAGTGTTTTTAACTGAAGATTTGGAGTCCACGAGTCTTACTGCCTGAATGGTCATTATAGACCAAGTCAATCAGGCCTGTCTGACGATAGAACTTAAAGGGTTTCATTTGGTTTTGTTCTGAAAAATTAACGAGTGATTTTGAAAAATATGTGTTTTCGGTGTTTTGGTTGCGGACCTGTAGGCCATCTGAGGGCTAATTTAGGGGAAAACATTTGAATAAAGTATAATTGTGATTCCTTTGTACGCTTACTTTATAGTGCTAACATTATTGTGTTAAATGTTTGATAAGTTATCTTGTTTTAATTAATTATTATTATTATTATTTTTTTTTTTGAAAGATATCATGATTTCAGCTTTGTTTTGATGTACCAGTGGAGAAATTCACTTAGGCTCGTTAAGAATCAACAGTTAAGTGTAAATTCGCAATTACAATCCACCATTTCATCATCACAGTGACGTCATAGAGTAGTTTAAACAACACTCATGACCAACGGCTTTACGTTCAATCCGAAGGACAAAGGAAGTGTATTGCTCAAGGACACACATTGAGAAGACCGGGACTCGAACCCACACTCTGATGACCGAGAACACCAGAGCTCGCGTCCAGAGCACTTTTTTTATTTTGCTACGCTCGGTTTAAAAGAAATACAATAAGAACAAAGTGTTAACATTTGTTCATAAGCTGATTGTTTTTTTAATCGAGTTTAAATATGATATTACTTGATGGTGTTATTGCATTATTTACTCGTTGCTGGGCCTCCGTGGTGGTTTCCACTGATTCGTAAACCCTGGATACCAATCTGTTGTAATAGGAAAAGCCATCATCGTGTTTGTAACTCTCCGGGAATTCATTTTTCTTAGCGTCGTTGAGCTGACACATGCTACTGATGTCATTGTGATTAAATGACAAACACAGACAGTGTCTTACGCAAAGCATCATATATTGAACCCGAACTGTCCCTGCTTGATTCAGGAACGAGTGACCGGTCAATGTGTGGTGTTGGAATGGATGGAAAAGGTTTCCTTGGGAGCGGAGACAACCCAACCCGGTCGCTAACGACTCAAAGGTCATCAGCAGCAATATCACCATCACATCAACCAGTAGAGGCATGTTTTTGGTATGGTCTATGCTGAACCAAACCGTTTAGTCTGGATCCTAAAATAGTGTATGTTCGTTTAAAACCCGTTTACAGTAGCTATCTTTGCGAGAGCGTTCATTTTCTCGAAGGTGGGATTCAATGGGGTATGCGTCCGTAAACCGCAACGTAAATCATAATTATATTCAAAGACAATGCGAAAAAAGGAATTGAATCGAGATAAAGAAAGAGAGGTAAACATCTTTCAATATTATTAGCTACGAATGGAATAATATCAAGAATAAAAGAGAGAGTGAAGGTGGGGGAACTTTGGGAGAAAAGGTGTGGGAATTTGGGGAGGGAAGATAGGGAACTTAGAAAGGGAATTTGCGGGTACTTAGAGTGGGAAGGTAGGGGGAGCGTGGGGGAAAAGGGAATAAAAGAGGGTGGGGGAAGGGAAGAAAGAAACTTTCAACCTGTGGCTTTTCAGGCACAATTTGATCACAGGTGTATGACCTTTTCTCCAACGTGGAGTCTTATGTGGATATTTCTGTTTTAAAGTAGCTTATATTGGTAGTGATGTGTTACATGATAGTTTCAAATGCATAGTGGCAATTCAAAATGGCCAATCATAATCTGCAGCCATGTTGGATATTGTGTTTTTAGAATTTTTTTATCGAATCATCTGCCAATCATTGCAGTCGTCAAGGTCCGATCAATTGCGGCAATTTAACAATTTTAGCGGTAAGTAAAACATCAAAGCGCCCACAACGGTGACGTCAGTATTAGTAAACAATTACATATATTTTATAAGTCAAAATAATAATTTTTTTAAAGTACTTTATAAATTGGGTAGCAAACACGGAAATTATTGGAGAAATACAATCGTTGAGGGGGGGGGGGGGGGGGGGGGGGGGGCGGCACTATGTGCCCTTTTTAATATATATATTTGTTTTCAATTTTGATCATACTGAAATATATATACATGATTTAACTGGTGTCAATTAGCCATTGTGTGACCATACTTTGAAGCTCCTTTAGGGAATGTTCGCTAGGGTAACTGTGAAAAATGAAGTCACTGGTGATGTGGTCAGCTGTTTGGAGGGCATTCCACACTCAAAGGCTGGACTTGCAATCAAACCGTCCTGAACATGTTTGCCCGGTATCAACCATAACCAGTACGGCATTTGTTTGATCTGCACTAATCTGCTCTCGGCAGGCGACATCCTGGCTTGTACCATGATTTGTCGATACAGCCAAGCAGCCTTGATGTAGACTTACACCAATGTTTTTCACATTGACCAGGAGCCCGATGTGTGACCGTCAGTAGTTCCTATGAGGTTTTGCAGATGATTTGCAAGCGACTTCCTAAATTTTAGTCTAGGGTTATGGATTTGTCGATAGTTAGATGGTTGAGTAAATGATACCCACTTAAGAAAGCTCTTAGCCTATAAAGTGGCACCGTTGTTATCGTCCGATGGTCGGTGGGCTTAGGCCACTTCCGATCACTGACACTGAGACATAACAAAACACAAACAGGCTCCACAACTCAAGGTTCAATTATTGTTATTACATTGCTACATTTTACAATGGTTGCCGAATCTACAACTCATAGTAATAAAAGCACAGTAC
Source organism: Leptasterias polaris (assembly GCA_037783415.1). Taxonomy (NCBI): domain Eukaryota; kingdom Metazoa; phylum Echinodermata; class Asteroidea; order Forcipulatida; family Asteriidae; genus Leptasterias; species Leptasterias polaris. The sequence goes on along the minus strand of JAZGTN010000090.1, from coordinate 2,384,301 downwards.
ACGTTTGGTAATGACTCTGAAAATTAATGGCAATACAAATTACTTGGTAAGAAGTACAACAGCTTTAGGCAGTATAATTAATTTTGAAAAACTGTTAACTTCAAAGAACTACGGCTATGAAGGAATATATCACTTTTTATTCCCAAAAATTTGAATATGAGAAGAGTTTCTGTCAGAAACGCTTCTCAGACTGTGTATTTCTATGGGGAATATTCTTCCTGCTTGGAAATATTCCCTCCGGTTTTTCGGTAATATCTCAAAAACGCGACCACCTTTTGAAGTGAAATTTTAACAGGTTATTTTTATTATATGTACCTACATTTATATAGGATTAACACAATCAGTTAGGCTCCAATTACCAAACGTATGCAGCACATTTAAGGAACTGAACGCTCACCGGTAAAGCTTTCTTCACAAAATCAGGCAAAATAAATAATAACAAAATTAATACAAATTGTTTAGAGTCCCCGCCCGCTTCCTTTTTAGAGGCCGCCTCTTTTATTATTATATTTTTTATTTTAAGAATGAATTTTAACGATCTCTGACAAAAACAAATAAATTGTAAAATAAACAAGATCGTATTATTAAACTTTAGCACACAAAAAACGCTTGCAACCATTTTGAAAAAAAAAATAAAAATAAACCCGGCCGGTTGTGTTGAAAAATAATTCGGGCTGCCATTTCCCCTTATGAACAAAGTAAAGGATTCATAATGACCAGCACGCACGCTTCGCGGACGACGGACCACGAGGGTTTGTGCCCAATGGGTTTGATACCACGAAAAGTATTCCATTACGTAACTAAACATTCCAACTAAAACTGGGGTGATTCGGCATACATGATTTAAACAGAAACTACGACATCACACAAATAAATATAAAGCCAAAACTTGGTAAAATTTTGCAAAAATGAGCTAAAATTCATAAATTACAGCAAACCGTTTAAAGGTAACACTTTGAGAAGTATTTTTAAAGTTGACCAACATATCTAAATTGTGCTGAGAATCATTGTCGAACTGGATACGATTCTTGCTTCAGTTAACTGCAGTAACAGCGATTCTACATAGATACATATTCATTCTATAAAGACTGGAAAGGTTGGTGGTTCTACTAACTACATGCGGATGTGATTGTGTGCAACACCCTTGCACTGTATTTAGAAACAATGCTCTAGCCAGGATAACATTATAGCGTGTGGCATTTCTACGAGAAGAACCTTCGAGAGAAGCGCAAAACTCCAGGTGGGGTCCTGGACCGCTTTATTGCCCGAGATATTATGTGTACACTACACAGTGGTTTAAAACCATACATGACCCAGACATCGGCACACTTCAGTACAAAAAACTGTCTGAATGTTTATAAAAATGATCAAACACGTTAACATACCTCTTCTAGACTGGAAGGAAATATTTCATCGTCAACAAAAATGAATTTTCCGAGATTTTTTTTTAAACAAACCATATAATTATAAAAGAAGAATAACATTTTCAAAAGATAGTGTGCTACGACAAATCTTAATTTAACGGACACTTTGAATACAAAATTAAAATGCCTAGCCCATAAAATTTGTTTATGAACAAATTATTTTCTTGATGAGTATTATAACACCATTTCGGCCATTCGCATCAAAAACTTAAAAAGTACTTACCTCATTGCAAAGTTGTCAGTTTATTTTCGCAAACAAATTCAGTAAAGAAGCTGCCTGTATGTCGTGCTTTATGCAATGTTATACTCATGAGGAGACGTACAAGGGAATTCCCCTAGTCATGGCTTGTCAACAGAGGGCGCTCCTTTTCTCTCTGTTTTTCGATGTTTTCCGATGGTTACGCCGGCAAAAGTGATCGATTTTCAGAATTAAGGCGATCTTGCGGGATTTGTCCGCTATTTTTATTTCATTGCCAAGTAGTCACTCTATCATTTTATAAAGGAAAAAAAAATATATATAATGGCCGTTGGTGGCCGATTGAGAAAATGTCCAACGTTTTGATTTTGTTTATTTTTCTTAAATTTGCGATGTAAACAATTTATATTTGCGCTTCTTTAACTGACATTTCGCCAAAAGTTTCAAAATAAATTATACATCAAATGAAAGAGTAATGAACTGGCTTCAAGGTTAAAAGGTTATATTTAAAAAAAATTAAGGCTTTAGACAAAGCAATTCGTTTTATATCAAGTCGATCAAATTAAGATTTGCCACAATGAATAAGGAGGCTTGATAATGAAATGTCAATTTCAATGGGAAAAAGGCCTCAAAATATATTTTTTTTTTTACTTGAACCATAATATTATTAGATATGTCTGGTAAAAGCTATAACAAAAACTGGAAAACAAAAATTGGAAGAAATGTCTGGGTCTTAAAACACTGTGCACTATTTGCTCGAGTGCAAACAAGACACTTCAGAGGCGTTTAAACCATTATTTTGAACTAGTTTAAAATTTGCCTTTTTACCTTTTGACAATTTTTTAGTTATTTTGTTTAGGAGGACGGGGATTTGTTGTGTCGATTCTAGCGCAAAGTCAATTCCAAAATATAGACGACAGGCCGTTGATAGCACTCGGTGCTTGCTATGTGGCTTGGTGTACCCTATCCTATGAGGTCTTGAGAATGTCAGGATTTCTGTAGAGGTTTTTAAGTGGGTACAAGAGAAAAGGAATCTATTGAAAAATGGAAACATTTTGGGGGAAACCGCTGCCACATATTTGGCTTACGGTATAGCTAATAGTCTTCATTTTGTTAATATTTTGGAAACCGGAAAACTGTTGACCAGATAATAATTTATGAAACCCATTCCGATAAATGTTGATGCATTTTTTGTATACATGTACATACCAAATACTGATGGACAATTTGATGAAGAGTCTTGAATTTTGGAGATTGACTCAACCTTAAGAGTGATACCTGGAAGGTTGCCATGCCGACTAAAAATGTGAGATCTCGGCGTAGGTCAGCAATTTTACTATTAACTGTGTCGTATAAAGCCGCACTTGAATGTTAACCCTCTCATGCGCAAATTATTTTCCCAAGTATGGAAACATTTAATTTGTTCGTTTTTACATCAACCATGGTATGGCGAGTCTATTTAACCAAAAAATAATAATAATCAAATCAATTCCGTTAATTAGTTAATTACCTGTCCTCATTTGAGGACACCGTTCAGTAATGACAAGAAATAAACAGTATTATGCATACAAAAGACAATTATTACGTTCAAAACATCAGTAACATGCTGTTATGTTTATTCAAGATAACAGTGGTGGAAAAACTGTAACTTACATCGTTCGAAAGCCAAAAGTCTCAATGACGTGTCTGGTTCGACTACCGACCCCACCCCCCTCACTTTCATTGATTAAAATATATATATATATATATATAAAAAAAAAAAGAAAAAAAAAAAGTTTTTTCTTGCCTTTAGTCATGTACATGTACATTATTAACCCCTTACTTTTTCCTCAAGGTCCAGTAGCACTTTCCATCATAATTATACCTTATAGCATTGATGTAATCCCGCTGCCATCTTAGAGCTAATACAGTGAAAAACACTGTAAAATGTACAGCTATATATACCTTCACCACATGGAAAAGACATATTAGCTCATCAATGCTCTAAACAAAATGCTGTAATCAAAACAGTAGGCCCTATACAATGTAGAAGCAGTGTGTGTCTCGACCGTTGTTTGAAAACAAATGATTTCCCCCCCCCCCCATCTTATCCCTTTACACTACGTTTGCGTTTAGAAGTTTTTTACTGAGTTGCAACTGTTCATGGGGATGGTTGGTGCTGATGGCCTGAGCTCTCTTGTCGTGGAAGTGCTCCATGCAAAATGGACAGACTGGAACATTGCATTTTCCACATCGAAAACGGGTCTTCCTTTTGCCGGACGAGTCATGGCAGCGGTTTTCTTTGTCAGTTTTTACTGGCCAATGGCTGCCAGCATCATGATAGCGCACTTCTATTGACACTGCTGCAGTAGGTGCTCTTTTCTTCAGTGGAGGAGGCGTCAAGGTGGATGACCGGCCTCGTGTCCGCTTTTCCACTGTACCCATGGTGATCAAAGCATTTGCTATTGATGCTTTGAAGTGAAGCAAATCAAGGGCTTTGTTGCCAACCTTCCATCTATAAATAATCCAGGCATTGACAACGGCAACATTCAGAAAGTGGAAGAAGATCCGCAAGTACCACCTCTTATGACGGCAAGAGTGACGGTACAGGGCAATGAGGTGGTCCATCTTGTCCACTCCTCCCATGTGTTGGGATACACCTTGACAATGTGGGGACATTGAACGTCCACTTTAGCTTTGTCTGCCTTTGACCATCTCTTCACAGTTTGTAACGGCTCAGCTCCAGTGAAGGAGGACGCTAAGTGGACAGGCTTGCTGTCTTGCCATTTGAGTATTGTGATGTCGTCATTTGATGTGGCAAACGACATAGCTCCACTGCCTTTCTTTTTCATTGTATTGTCGTCTTCTAACTTGCTGCCGCACCCCATCAGCCTGTTCTTTCGAATTGTAGCCACGCTGAAGATTCCATGCTCCTTGAGATACTGCATGAGAGGCAGGGTGCTGAAGAGGTTGTCAAAATAAATCTTGTGGTTCTTGCCTTGTAGACTAGCAGATAACATCGGGGACAATACCAAGGGAAACTGGGGGTCTGTCTCCTCCTACTCCCTGATAAAATTCATATCCAGACACCCCAGCCAAGACCCAAACTTTGTAGCCCCATGGGTGAGGCTTACCTCTAATGTACTGCTTGAGTGAGGATCGCCCATTGAAAGGTATCATCATCTCATCGACTGACACTTGTTCCTCAGTGTCGACGGCATCCATGAACTTGGTCTCTTGAAGTCTGTCAAGAAACGGCCGAATCTTCCAAAGACGGTCAATACCCTCCTCTGGCCTGTCTTCATTCAGTGGCGGCACCAGATCTGTTAATCTGGGGGGGGGGGGGGGGGGTGGGCAAGAGGGTGCAAACTTAAATTTAGGGGGGGCAAACAAAAATCTATAGTGTAATTTTGTACTGCAGAAAAGCATTGACTTACCACTTTGACGGACATACACCATCTGGGACTTACACCATCTGGGACATTTACGTCAATATTAACTTCAATCCTGGGGTGTTTGTGTTTGGGTTCAGGATTCTCATCGCTAGATTCAGAGTCAGATCTGTGCCTATCATCATGGGATGGAGGTTGTTTGGATTTCTTGCAAAACTTTCTAATATCCATTTTAACTAACTGTTTTACCAACGTGTTTAAGTGCAAGAACTAGCAGTAGGCATAATACAGCACTCCACGTGAACATCAAGTTTATGTCGTGTGTACTGTAGAAATAAGATTTTGCACTGTGTGAATTTGACGTGTTGTGCGAACTGCGTTTACAATGGCTGCTTGCGGTTTTGGGCAGACAATGCATTTCTATTTATAGCAAGTTTTCATGCTTGTACAGATAAATAAATCCACATTTTATTAACATTGCCGGAGATGGAAAGTGTATTTGGCTTTTTTGATGGTGCCAGCTAATTATGATGGATAAAATTGAGTTTATTATTTACAGCGCAAACAACATTGTAACAAATTGGGTGCAATGGTTTGGGATTAAACTCAATTTCCGCCATCGGGGAAAAAATGGGGGGTAAACTGGGGGGAAAAAAAATAACTGGGGGGAATTTCCCCCCCCCCTTGCCCCCCCCCCCCCTCCCGTAGCGCCGCCGCTGTCTTCATTATCTACAATATGAAGATATCTTGTTCGTATTTCTTCAAAGCGGCGTGAAGACATGGTTTCGGCGATGAGGCTCTGTCGTACTGCCTGCTGTTGAGACCAGTACATTCTAATGCGTGCATATCGAATATAGGTCATGACAAAGTTGATGCCGAGAAAACCTTTGAGTTCAGGGAGCGTGAGCCTGAAACTGTCATTTCCCTGCTTCTGCATGGCATAAACATTTGAGAAGAACACGATGTCAATTAGAAGATCACCAGGCACAAGCTTCCCGAATATGTCTACTGGTTCTTCATCATTTATATTGATATTGTGCTCTCCTAGAAAGGCAGGCCAGTTTCCAGCGAGGGCATTATCTTTGCCAACATTCCATATGGGACTTCTTTTTGACGTTGATGGCTGCTTGGTGGGTGGAGTTGCTGTTTCTTCTCCGTCATCATCTGAAGACTCTGCCTCTGACTCTAAAGACATGTCTTCCTCTATCTCAGCTTCGTTAACGTCTTCATCGGGAATAAGGTCATCCTCCGAATCTGAAGGAACTTGACCCCCATCAGCAAGGATATTGAGAACTTCAGATACGCCTAAAGGTCGGGGCATCGTACGCCAGTACACCAAACTGCAAAAGTCCATAAAAAGAGAATGCAAAAATCAATATTTGTAGCAGTCATTACTTGTTAAAAAATATATATATAATAATAATCAAACTAGAACTAATTTCAATAATATTTGATTTAAGAGTTGAAAATTACCAATGCCCGTACATGACAGGTTCATGCAGGTTCAAACAAAATAGTACATGCAAAATTACTGCTTTGATGCATTCATAACGAACATGGAAATAGTGACGCTGAGATCTCATTGTGTATGGTCAAAGAACATTGCTATAAAAATCCCCTCAACATTTTTTATAAAAACATATTCTCCATTTGTTGCCTGGTCTTTGTACTACAATTATGTCTGTAAATCCTATGTTATTGTTGTCATACACAGTGGAAATGTGACGATTTAGTCTGCATAATTTATTTACTTTGAGTGAAATAGCCAGTACTCAGCTAATGCAACGGTCAAAAGCTTGTTGTTTATAGCACATTGTCCTTATTTGAGGACTTGTGGGCGCTCTTCAAGTGCATCATTTATTGTCACTACTGTGCGTTGTACTCAAATGAGGACACATACATTTCATGGTTAATCTCAAAAACATAAAATCAAATGGAACAAATAAGCATACCTATTGTTTCTATAGTATCCAGGTATGACATAAAAAACCTCACCTGTTGATCTTTGAAGAAAAGAGGGAAACTTTAGGGCGAAACTTGCTGGTACGGACGGATATGAAACGAACACTGATCAATGAATAAAGTGGCTTTTGTCATGATTACATAACCTCTAACCCCCCTCTTGAGGGCGACAAATAGTTAGAGGAGTCCCCAGTGGGCACACAACGTTATTTCAACGTTGAATTTTGGTTGATATGGCGTCACAACGTCGAAATACCATAAAACAACGTTATTTCAACGTCACATTTGCGATGTTTGTTTTAAGTTGTAGTTTGGCGTTGTGTAAACGTTGGGAAAGTGTTGAAATAACGTCGCGATTATAACAACCAAAAAACAATGTTGATCCAACGTCAATTTGGCAACGTAGTTTCAACGTATACTAATTAACGTTGATGCAATGTTGGATAAAGGTTGTTATTGCGTCGCGATAATAACAACCTAAAATCAATGTTGATCCAACGTCATTCTGGTAACGTTGTTTCAATGTAATGTTTTTGACGTATGAACAATGTTGGATAAAGGTTGTTATTGCGTCGCGATAATAACAACCTAAAATCGATGTTGATCCAACGTCATTCTGGTAACGTTTTTTCCACGTAACGATTTTGACGTATGTACAATGTTGGATAAAGGTTGTTATTGCGTCGCGATAATAACAACCTAAAATCGATGTTGATCCAACGTCATTCTGGTAACGTTTTTTCCACGTAACGATTTTGACGTATGTACAATGTTGGATAAAGGTTGTTATTGCGTCGCGATAATAACAACCTAAAATCGATGTTGATCCAACGTCTTTCTGGTAACGTTGTTTCAATGTAACGTTTTTGGCCTATGTGCAATGTTGGATAAAGGTAGTTTTTGCGTCGCGATAATAACAACCTAAAATCAATGTTGACCCAACGTCATTCTGGTAACGTTTTTTCAATGTAACGTTTTTGGCCTATGTGCAATGTTGGATAAAGGTTGTTATTGCGTCGCGATAATAATAACCTAAAATCAATGTTGATCCAACGTCATTCTGGGAACGTTTTTTCCACGTAATGATTTTTACGTATGAACAATGTTGGATAAAGGTTGTTATTGCGTCGCGATAATAACAACCTTAAATCAATTTTGATCTAATGTCAGTTGGGTAACGTCATTTCAACGTATACTTTTAAAAGTTAATGCAATGTTGGATTAAGGTTATTGTTGCGTCACGATAATAACAACCTAAAATCAATGTTGATCCAACATTTTATTCTGGTAACGTTGTTTCATTGTGAACGTTTTTGACGTATGTACAATGTTGTAAAAAGGTTTTGTTTGCGTTGCGATAATAACAACCTAAAATCAATGTTGATCCAACATTATAATTGGTAACATTGTTTCAATGTAACGTTTTTGACGTATGTACAATGTTGGATAAAAGTTGCAGTTGCTTTTTTTATCTAGATTTGAGCTAAACCAAACACTCTTACATTGAATTTAGCATACTTAATTATGGTGAACAATTAAATTTATAAAATCCTTCCTCTATGGTAAAATATTGAACAATTGTGTCCGGTCAGACTATCAGTCAGTAACATACTAATATTATTATTACCAGCCATCTATTGCCTCGTTTTAACATTTTCCATCAAGAAAATTACCAAGAAGATCACAAGAAATATAGACACATGAGGGGCGAGGATTCCAAGAAATAGCCCAGATAACATTGATTGAAATTGCCGCAAAATAAAAGGCATTATTCGTGGTCCAAATAATAATGTAATATTTCCATTAGTACCACAGAGCATACAGAAATGCAAGGACGGTCAGATGTTGAAAAAGGTCACCTATTCTACAAGGTCACCTATTCTACAATGGGATCGATATAGGCCTAAAGCCAGCCCTAAAAATGTTGAAGTTGGCTTCCTCTAGGCTTTTAGTTCACGACTGCACTTGAGGTAGCCCCAACCATTAAAATATTCACATTTTTGTTGCTATTTGTTTTTTTAACAATTACAAAATATCTAAATGTTTTTTCACTCAAGGTTCAGACAGGTGATTGAAACCTCAAACCAAATGTATACTTCTAAGTTGCCCTTCACAGTTTGGTGTTAAAAATTTACAATTTGTGGGTAATTGTTTCTAGTTTTTTTGTATGGAAAAACATTTTTTACACCGAGTTCGAATCAGGTAGATAATGCGACATCTCAAACTCAATTTTGTACAATTCCTGTGTAGCATTAATATTTGGCAAGTAAAAAGCTTAACATTTCTACTAGGTTTTCGTGCATAACATGTTGACAAGAAGTTAAAATTTAACATTTTGGGGGATAATTATTTGTGTATGGAAATGTTGTTTTTATACTAAGTTCAGGTAACTGATGCGACAAACCTAATGTTATATCATTCCTATGTTGCATTAACATTTGGCAAGCAAAAAGCTATACATTCCTTTTGGGTATGAGCGCCTTTTGACAAGATGCTAAAATTGAGCCAACGTTGAGACAACGTTGGGACAACGTTGAAACTTATGCAAATTTGTGGGCGGGACTTAGAAGTGTATGACTTTTTCTGACAATATCAAAACAATTTTGGTTGAATTTAGGAATTTCCCAGGCAAGTTTTTGTACTTTTTTTGGTAATTCGTTTGTAAGAAAATATGTACATCAAAAGTACAAAGAAACATTTGTCATTCCAAGATGTGAATTAAAAATTAAATAGTTTTATTTTAAAAAGGTGTTATAACCATGACTGGAAATTCTGTAGATCCTGGACTATATAAATACAAGACATGCAGTGGAGAAGGATGTATAGGCCTGTATAAGTTGTAGTTATAGTGTAGAATGTATTTAGTTATCGGTATCATATCTTACATGTATATACCTTATAAGTATAAATAAGCATATACTAATTACTTGAATTAATTATAACTACATAACAAGAAAGTTCAACTCGAAGACATTGTTTTAGATTAACTGTACGTTGGCCCAACGTTGGACCAACGTTGGGGCAATGTTGAGCCAACATAATTACAGATTATTCAACATTATTTCAACGTGGAAATTTGACGTAAAAACAACGTATACATGCCGACATTGAAACAACGTAGTGAGTTTAACGTTGTATCTACATCAGCATTTCAACGTTATTTCAATTCGCAAATTCAATCATTACTCAACATTATTTCAACGTAGAAATTTGACGTTAAAACAACGTATACATGCCGACATTGAAACAACGTAGTGAGTTTAACGTTGTATCTACGTCAGTACTTCAACGTTAATTCAATTTGCAAATACAATCATCATTCAACGTTACTCCAACGTCGGCATATGACGTTGCTTCAACGTTAATTCAACGTATTTTGCCCACTGGGTCCTCTTATGAGGACACAGTGCAATAGAAACGATACTAACCGTAATATTTAGTATTGGTGCAATACAAAATATAGTACCTATCCTCAAATGAGGACATTGCGCATGAGAGGGTTTTAAACATTACTTCATTTGGATGGACTGTTGGAACATGGAATACAAGTGAACAAATGCCCCAAATCTAGGTTTAAGTTGTGGGGCAATTACCAATCTACCTCTGTTAAGTGTTTTTTATTTATATAAACAAAGGGGCATTTAAGGGAGGGGCCAAATTAGGTTGAATATTATGTGTAAACACGTATTAAATGTCATAGATTGCACCAGGGAACATATAATGTTATTAAACAAATCATTAAGGGCCCCACAGCGGGCCCTCGGACCCTCCGCCGTAAAAAGAGGCTTTCGCGTACTTTGTTCGGTCTCTTGTCAAACGCCTTACGCTTTATATGCCCCCCCCCCCAAAAGAAAAAAAAAACAAAAAAAAAAACATGATAACAATTAAAATAATAAATAAATTAATGCAAAATGCAGTTTGTGGTTGAATGGCTTCTGACTGGCACCCCCCGAACAAAGATATTGACAAAATAGGGAGACCGCCAACATAGGGCTAGATAGCTCAGTAGGTAGAGCGCCGGCACGTTAAACCGGAGGTCGTTGGTTCAAATCCCGCTCTAGTCACTTTTTCTTTGTTCAACCCAAAATCATTTAAACATTTACCCAGTCAGTTTCCCTTGTGGTTTATTATTTGATATGCAAAATAAATGTAACAAAACTATAAGGCAAATAAGAGAAACCAGGTATAGAGATTATGTGAAAGACGCATCTTAAGTGTCCTAGGTTGTTCCAGAGAGCGCCGAGTGATAAAGCGGACCCCACAAATAATTATGTGCCCAACAGCGGGCTTCGGAACCCACGCCGTAAAAACAGGCCTTCGCCTTTGCTCGGTCTCTTGTCATTCACCTTTAGCTATGCAATCGCATCCCAGCTAGAATGTTGTTTCTTCATATTATAATTAGCAGACAGACCCCCCATAAAATAACTTGCAATAAATTACTAATAATAGTAAGAGTAATAAAAACACAAATAAATACATTACAATAAATAAACATTAGTTAAAAAGCAAATAAGACAAATTAGGTAGATATTATGTGAAAACGTCTCTAAAGTGTCCTAGAATGCACCAGAGAAAGCCGTGTGATACAACGGACCCCCACGCTGGCTTTGGGCTTCGCTCACTGGTTCGCATCATAACAAGATATTATTATAGGTGAATTAGGTAGTATTTGTTGTCAAACAACCGTTCTTTCAGGTTGACAGCCTTTTTTTTATTAGACCGCGTGATTCTACTCTGCGATATTGCTCTGACGGATTGTTAGGGCTTTCCAAAGCCAACAATGCAACTCTTTCAGGTTGAGTAAATACATCCCTGTGGACAAAAACATCAAGGTCTTTTTTTATTTGACAGCGTGACTGTGCACAGTGATCTTGCTGTGACTGGTTGAAAAGAGCTACCGCAAGCAGTTGTTGGCAATTGTTTGTTTTTTTTGTTTTTTGTTGTGAGCTACGTTGGCCTAGTTTGTTTTAAAGGGAAAGTGTGTGCATAACACTCGTTATAGTAAAATGTAAATGTTACTGCGATTTTGCTCTTTACACACAACGTATATGTTATAAAGATAGTCATTGTTGGAAACTCTCTTTGAAATATATTTTCTTGAAATTCAATAATTTTTTAGAAATACGTTAAATCAATTGGTTTTGATCTTGCAAATCCAAAACTCACTGTATGAAAACAGTTTAACATTTTATTAGGGTTTTCTACTTATTTATTGTAGCTTCAATGACCGATAGAGCTTAAACTTTCACAAGTTTGTTATTTCATGAATATGTTGTCAAGTGTAGATACCTGTCTTTGACAAATCAATGTGACACATGTACTTTAATAAGACCATTTGAAAACCATTACTTCGTAATTCTTGGTAACCTGTTTGGATGTGCCTAATGCAACGGTTGCGTAAATAGACATTTTCATTTGGAGAGTGGGAGAGGAACAAGCGGATCACAGCAGTATTTGTTATATATTTTTGTTTCTAATAAAATTATTATTCATTTACATATTTGTGACCCGCTCTATCGAAATGAGGAATGTCTCGGAAATCACGTTTACGTGTAATTCGCCATACAAAAGGTGTTGACAATCGAAAATCATGACAAAAACCGATTCCGCGATTTCGGTGGTATAAGTTAAAACAAAACTTAATCTTGTTTTGTCGTGGTCTTACCTTAAATTGAAAAGATGAATAAATCTACAGAAAGTACGTTTTCTTGAGCATGTTTGTACGCATAGCTACAATAGCTAGCTGTTGTTAAAAACGATTATCTGAATAAACACGTCGTACAAAAATGGAAGTGGCCTTGTCTTGTAGACTTTCTTCATTGCCCGATACTTGTTAACATGGTATGCATAACTAAATTTTCAAAATTTCCAAGACATTCCTCAATTCGATAGAGCGGGTTATCCATTTAATTTTTTCATTAATTTTGTTTTATTATTATTATTATTGATTTTGTTTCCTTGGGGGGCTTTCGTTGTGCAATTTTGTCGGTTTTATTTGGTGGGGAGGGGAAGGGGGTTACGAATTGTGTCACGTGACAGTAGAGGCAAAGCTTCCAAATCAAATGCTATTTAATTCGTTGAGAATTGTTATTGGTATGAACTTTACGATCAGTTAGATTTGAAGCAGCAACACTTGAAAGAAGGGCTGTGGTGGGATTGGTCCCAGTGATTCCAAAGGGGTACAATGTATGGAGGAGACCACGGGTAAATGCCTAGGTCTACTAGAGAGAGAGAGAGAGAGAGGGGGAGGGGGGGGGGGGCGGGGGAGAAAGAGAGATTTGAATTGACAATATTTGTTAAAAATTAAACTTTCCGAGCACTACACAATCATTTAAATGGTTTCATTGTTTGAAATTGGAATCAATAATAAGAACCGTGTTGTCCGACAGAATGTAAACACCTTCATTAAGTGTTTTAAGAATTAGTATTAGTTTTTTGTTTAAACTGATATTATAATCTTTAAATTTTGTATTCAGATAATGGGATGCAACATTCACTCTTACAAAACAGATGCTGATGTTTGTAACTTTGCGAACAATGGACCGTCTTGTCGAGAAAATCAAGGTAAAACCCGCAAACCCGCTTCCTTTGTCGAGTCGAAATAAATGTATCTGTCTGTAATTTCACTACTTCCACCGCTTCCAACCATTTGAAATTTGGATGGGTGGGGCACAACTAAAATGCATTAAGCATCCTCACCTCCACTCGTGGGTTAAAGAGTGCTCCCTGGGGGTATCGGGAAAACTTTATCGTGACCAGCACCTCCCACCCACACCCCTCAACTTTTGCGCCATCCATATCTCATTTTAGCATTGCAAAAAGTTAAACAAAATCAGGTTTTAGACGAAATGGTCCTTTACTACTCAGGTATTGAATGGCAACTTGTCTTCAAAGAAGTTGCTGGGACGGGAATAAAGCTGTATGATCTCTGGACAAACACTGCCTGGAATAGCGGCTCAGAGGACTACGGAAACTATCGAAACGAAACATTGTTCAGTGCCTGGAAGAATGAACATTTGAATATCAAGCAGGTGAGTCAATTTCCTTTGATTAAAGTATAGTTAATTATCAAAATTGATTTATGTTTGGTCATCCTCTACAATCGTTCGCTTAACCATTGTTAATTAATAGCAAATATCACACTAAGATGAAAAAAGACACCGAAACAATAGTGAACACATCGTTTCCGATGTTCACATATTCGATCCTAATCACAATGCAACATTGCCATTGTTCCATTTAATTTCAGACCTTGTTATTAACCATTATCAACACACTTCTTTAGTAAACATACTTTTTCGTGCATAGTTTGTTTACTTCATGAGGTTTGCCCACGATACACTCAACCAACAACGTAGTTTTATGCTTAACTATGCTGTGAGTCCTCGTTAAGTATTGTATCCTATACTCGACCTCCTCCTGTGTCCTCAGTTTGTATTTTATCCTTTACTGTACCTCTTAATGTGTGTCTTTATTATATATCTTATCATATACTCAATCTCCTCTTGTGTGTCATTAACATGTATTTTTTCACTTACTTAACCTCTTATTTTGAGTCCTCGTTAAGTATGTTATCCTATTCTCGACCTCCTCCTGTGTCCTCAGTTTGTATTTTATCCTTTACTCTACCTCTTAATGTGTGTCTTTATTATATATCTTATCATATACTCAACCTCCTCTTGTGTGTCATTAACATGTATTTTATCATTTACTTAATCTCCTTTTGTGTGTCCTCATAATATATTTGTATCCTTTACTCCACCTCATAATGTGTGTCTTTATTATATATTGTTTTCATAAACCCAACCTCCTCTTGTGTGTCCTCAATATGTATTTTATCCTACACTCAACCTCGTTTTGTGTGTCCTCAATTTGTATTTTATCATTTAATCCACCACTTAATGTGTGTCTTTATTAAATATTTGTTCCTAAACTCAACCTCCTCTTGTGTGTCTTCAGTATGTATCTTTTCTTTTACTCCACCTCTTAATGTGTGTCTTTATCAATATTTTATCATTTACTCAACATCCTCTTGTGTGTCCTCATAATTAATTTTATCATTTACTCAACCTCCTCTTGTGTGTCGTCAACATGTATTTTATCCTTTAATCCACCTCTTAATGCGTGTCTTTATTATATAATTTATCAAATTATCAACCTTCTCTTGTGTGTCCTCCATAAAGATGTTATCCTTTACTCAACCTCTTATTGTGAGTCCTCATTATGTATTTTATCCTATACTTAACCTCATATTGTTTGTCTCCTTTGTATTGTATCCTTCAGTCAACCCCCTATTGTGTGTCCCCTTTGTGTTTTATCATTTACTCAGCCCCATCTTGTGTGTCCTCATTATGTATTTAATCCTATACTCGAACTCCTCCAGTTTGAATTTTATCCTTTACTACGCCTCTTTTAATGTATTATATATTTTATATACTCAACCTCCTCTTGTGTGTCCTTATAATATGTATTGTATCATTTACTCAACCTCCTTTTGTGTGTCCTCAATATGTATTTCATCCTATACTCAACCTCCTTTTTTGTGTCAACAATAATATGTTATCTTTTACTCCACCTCTTAATGTGTGTCTCTATTATATATGTTATCATTTACTCAACCTCCTCTTGTGTGTCCTCAATATTTATTTTGGGTCATTCCGTGTCAAATCACCTAAAATTCTGAAAAGTTGGGCAAGCTCCTTCTCAGATTTTGCAATTTGTTTTCAAACATTTCCCTAAGGATGCAATGAACACACACCGAATTTTATAAACCTACCCCTCAACGTTTCTGAGATATGACCAGCCCCTTCATATTTACTTTTTGTGTTTTGGGCATTTTTAGAGGCCTATATCTAAAAAATGAGATAAGATATGTAACTGCAAATTAATATACAGGGTACCTGGTACCCCATCAACTAGAATCTACTCTCAAAAGTAGCATAGGACATTTTTATATCAAGGCATAGGTCTTTAAAATTGACATTTTAGCCCGCGGAATGATTTTTCGTCATTTTTGAAACTCCTTTGTGCCTAAGTGAAATGTCCGATTTCTTTTGTATTACATTTGCTTATAAACTAGGTTATATGTGTTACCTGATTTAAGGATAGACCAATCACACCTTTGATGGGTATTTAGCAGGGGTCTGAATGTGGGTCCGGCTGTAAAAATGCCAAAAACGCCCTTTTCAAGTGGTTATTTTAACAACGTGAGACATTACTGACAGATTTCCCAATTTTTCCGAATAATGCTTTTTATCCAGTCTACTTGTGTAAGAAAAAAAATTGACTTACTACTCCTACATGTAAAAAATAAATGAATATGACTAATTGAAGGTTATTGTTGTGTATGCAGTTTAGTGAAATCACTTGTATACAAAAGAGCCACAGAGCCTAGACTTCCTGCAGGCATAGTTTGTACACCATGGAAGCATAGTGCATGCATGCCGTTACTTGAATGAAAAAACTCCACACTTGTTGTGTATGTGTACAATAACTATCATGTATGTACGTGATAACTATCATGTACGTACATGAAAACTATCATACATACATTATAACTTTTGGATGTACACAATAACTATCATGTATAACACGGTAACTCCGGACTTATCGTGTACGTAGATGATACTTATCCTGCTCGTACATAATAATTATCATGTTCGTACATGATCATTATCATTCCCCCATACACAATAATTATTATTTACATACACGATAATTATCATGTATAGTGTACGTACACGATAATGACGATGCACTTTCAAGGTCAACTTCAGATGCATCATGCATAGGGATAGTACACAATATTGTGCAGCATCTCCATGTAAAAAAATTATTTCAAACAACCCCGAGATAGTGGCTTATGAATACAGAGATGATATACTAATAATTTACAATGGCAACCGAAACACGGCTTTGTTTGGATTTCATTAGGATGTTAATTAACAGTTTGTACCAAACTTGTTCGAGAATATTATTTTACACGGAGATGCTTCACAAAATCTTGTAATACAAAATAAGTCTTAAGGGGGTTGTGTTCATAAATCATAATTATTGTGTACGTACACATACATGATAACTATCGTGTCTGTATGCACATAGTACGTACATGATAATTATCATGTACAAACATCATAATTGTCGTCTACGTACATGATAAGTCCATAGTTATTTTGTACGCTGAGGAGTAATTGTGTACCATACATGATAGTTATAAGGTATGTTTATTGACGTACATGATAGTTATTGTGTACGTACACAATAAGACATGTAAGAGTGGGATTTTGTTTTCATGTGGCGGCACTACACTTCGGTAGTGTACAAACTATGCCTGCAGGAAGTCCAGGCTCTGTCAGCTCTTTTGTAAACAAGTGATTTCACTAAACTGCATACACAACAATAACCTTAAATTAGTCATATTCATTTATTTATTTTTACATGAAGGAGTAGAGAGTCCATTTTTTTAAATTTCTCACACAAGTAGACTGGATACAAAGTATTATTGGGAAAAATTGGGAAATATGTCAGTAATGTCCCACGTTGTCAAATAACCACTTGAACAAGGCGTTTTTTTGTATTTTTACAGCCGGACCCACATTCAGATCCCTGCCAAATACCAATCAAAGGTGTGATTGGTCTATCCGTATATCAGGTCACACATATACACCTAGTTTATAACCAAATGTAATACAAAAGCAATCGGACATTTCACTTAGGCACTAAGGGGTCTCAAAAATGACGAAAAATCATTCCGTGGGCTAAAACGTAAGTTTTTAAAGACCTATGCCTTGATATAAAAATGTCCTTTGCTACTTATGACAGTATATTCTAGTTGATTGGGTACCAGGTACCCTGTTTATTAATTTGCAGTTACATATATCTTATCTCAATTTGTAGATAATTATATAAGTAAATTTGAAGGGGCGGGGCTTAAATTTTTAGGGGGTCATATCTCAGAAATATCAAGGAGTAGGATTATAAAATTTGGTGTGTGTTCATGGCACCAATAGGGGAATGTTTTGACAAAAAATTAGCAAAACCTGCCGACCCATCAGGTGAGTTGACACGGAGTGACCCATTTACTCAACCTCCTCTTGTGTGTCCTCAATATGTATTTTATCTTATACTCCACCTCTTGATGTGTGTCTTTATCAATATTATTTATCATTTACTCAACCTCCTCTTGTGTGTCCTCAATAGTTATTTTATAATTTACTCAACCTCCTCTTGTGTGTCCTCCATAAAGATTGTATCCTTTATTCAACATCTTATTGTGAGTCCCCATTATGTAATTTATCCTATACTTAACCTCATAATTATTGTGTGTCTCATTTGTATTTTATCCTTTAGTCAACCTCCTAGTGTGGGTCCTTGTTACGAATGTTATCCTTTACTCAACCTCCTATTGTGTGTCCCCTTTGTATTCTAACCTTTACCCAACCTCCCATTGTGTGACCTTTTGTATTTTATCCTTTACTCAACCTCCTATTGTGTGTCCTCGTTATGTATTATATCCTTTACTCAACCTTCTATTGTATTTCAGTACTTTTCATTATGTGTGTATTCTCATAAACCAACATGTACTACTTCTGGCCAGTCAATTTCTACGTTTTAAATTTACACAAATCTTCACCATATTCACAAAGAGGCAATTCTTCATAAAAAATAACATCTCGGCAAATCAGTGTTTTTAGACATTTTTGATGTTACTATTTACATATACTTTTTCCAAAGTTTCAAGCGACCAAACTTTATCTTTTTTAAACTACACTTATAATTACAACAAGGGCGATTTTACCAAATATGAAGTTTTGTGTTTTCACAAACAGCCACAATTTGATTTACCAGTTTGTACAGTTTGGGACAATGTGGCCTGATTACAAAATGTCACACAGAATGTGCTATGTTTTAACAAACAGATCTCCCTTCGTTTACGCATTGGTCTGTACACGACGCGCTGTTACAAACCTCCCTCGCACAGTTTTCACGAAGAGACACTTGTGATAAACAGTTAATTACTCAATAATTAAACTTACTATGATTAAAACAACAACATATTTTAACTATTTCGGACATCCACTTTCACACTTGATTACATGTCTATGTATATACATGGCAAATTGTGTCCAAAACAATGATTTCAAAAAAATAGTTTTACTTCAAACGCGGTTTTCACCAATCATAAAAGTTTGGCTGCAGGTGCGAAATTGCCACTTCATGAAAACAGTGACGAGTTTTTTGGTTTTCTTTCAGTTCGCATCAACCATCCGATTTTGTTTATCAATGTTATGAATCTCTACCCAGGTCAAGCTGTCCTTGTATGACTACACTTGGGTCAAAGTTGAACTTTTATTCAATGGAGTAGACTCAGACATTTCGAGCTGGTTCGGCAAGGAGCGCCTTGTATCATCACCATGGAGTGACCTAACAACAACGGCGACTACGAATTACTTCTCTATCAATGGACACGTGCTGACTGGAAATTTAATGCGTATGCCCGGCGTGCGTATTATTCAAACACACGCTTGAAAACCCAAATAGTGATTAGTAAATAAAAATTAACTTTGAGTTTGAAATATAGGAAACAGAAGACTGAGTATGGTAAGGGTAGTTCAACTTATCAGACAACCTGTTAGAGAAATTGGCAAGATAAGTTTGGAGTGAATTCTCAACAGTGAACAAAAAGTTGGAAGTGGTGTTAGATGCCGCTGTCCGTTTAACTTGTCCTGTAATCTTCTGTAAACTGTTGTTGTTGTTGTTGTTGTTTTGTTTTCACGAACTTCTGCCTGACTCCCGGACATTGTACGAAAAGACCCCTAAAAACGATGTGCGTGTGCATGAATGTCTACTCACTAAAACGGAGGAGTTAAAGAAAAGGGATCCGGAAATATCTATTACACATTCCAGCGAACGAACAAAAAATAATAAGACCACGATTTACCGGGCTTATGAATATAATAATGTGTGTCTGGTGGGAATGGGTGTCAGCGTAGATAAGTGGATTTCAGTTATTAATTGAAAATGTTTCTAACACAATTTCTCTTTCTCAAAACTAGTGGTTGATTTATAGATTAATTCTAAGGTTTTGAAGGTCTTTTTCGACACCTAGTGTACCATTTTTACATACTAACTTAGAAATGTCTTAATTTGATCATGGCAAGCGCGGCTCAAGTGGGCCATGGGGGCACGTTCCCCTGTACAGTTATGGAATTGGGTGAGAAGGAGAGAGGGCAAGGGGATTTGGAAAAGGAAAGGGTGAAGCAACATTCTGCACTTAAACAAATAATGCATAATGTTTACAACTGCGCATTTATTTGTTTATAACTAATCTGCCAATCAAAGTTTAGACAACAGGCTGCTTGTCTTCAACATCTTCACCCCTGAAAACCTGAAAAACTGTTGACCAGATAAAACTTCTGATAAGCCCCATTCTTATAAATTTGGATACATTGCTTTGTGTACCTGTTTCAACGTGCGTACCTTCGGCACAATTTGATTAAGGAACTTTAATATTGAGACTTGCTCAATGTCATGCCTCGAACGATAACTTGCTAGGATCTTGCCGAGTGAGCAAGTTATAACTGTTCGTATGAAGCCATACTTGATTTTTTTTAATTAGCATGTCACTTCGAAGGAGAAAAAAAGGCTGATTGAAAAGGAGCAAACGGGTGTGCAAACATGACGTTGAGCCATTATTGTTAATCCTACTGCTAGAGGGCGCTGTGTTATTGACGATGTCATGGGTCCTTGCCGGACTCAACTTTGCTTTAAAAAAAAAAAATAAAAAAAATAAAAACAATTATACTACAAGGCACTTCGGTTTGTACCGGAAGTAGAGATCACGGAAGGTCATGCATTCAAAAACCAGTGAAGACCTTTATTACTAATGTATATTCCCTCATAAAGCAACCTAAGGTCTGTTATTCTTGAACGGATTAGGGTAAGGATTTTCAAAGTTAAATAGCTATCATCATAACGTCACCACAGCGGTGTCTATTTATTTTAAAGTATGGTCGCCCTGATGGGACAACGCACTTTGCACATTTATTTGCAAATATTTACGATGTTTGCAAATATTTGCGATGTCGCAATTATCTTTGCAAATGTCTTTGCGAAAGTTAAAAGTTGTGTAAGCTTTGGAAGTGTGTCTTTGTTGGCTAATAATATGTTTGTTTTTTTAGTTTTAAGGTATAAACGTGATATCTTTGGAGATCAGGCTGATACTTTGCATGTAATCAAGCTGGTATTTGTTGCATCCAAACATGTCAAGTCATGGTGATGTCATCAAAATGACGCCACCTTTAATGTGCATTTTAAAAAGGTTTCGTCAACACGATAACATTCTTGATTGAGGTGAACTTTTACATGTTATCAAGCCGGGATAATTTGAAATTGAATATTTGTCTCCTGGTAAAATAACGTTATCAATTGTAACCTCAAAGTGCAGATTTACCCGATCTGTATATAAAGCAATACATGCTTGGTCAAGCTATAACTAAGCATGCAGTATTCAAGCAGGGATGTGTTACCTTCCAGATTAAGCGTTCTGCCGAACATCTTGTTTTGGCTATGTCTCAATCATTTATTTTCATTGAATGCCAACAAATACACACTTCACAAAAACACACAAACTTTAAGTTACATCTTTACTCGTAGAAGTTACCACTATAGTGACGTGATGATGACGTCAACTGATATCAAATTACAATAAATTAAAGTTTCAAAAATTCGTATCATAAGAAGAACTTAATTTCTCGAAAAAATTCTTACATTTGGTAATAGATCCTTCAAGAAGAAGTGTAACATAACAAAACAAAAGGTGTTGCTCCTTAACAAAAACAAACACAAAATGAAGGTTTTCCTGGTGAAGTCCCCAATCACTAAAAAAAATATATATAATAATAATAGTCTTCCGGGCGGCCTGCCGAACACCTTTGTTAAATGTGAAGTGTAAATTGCCATTGGAAATACATATACATAGTACCAGAGAGCATCTAATATCAAAAGTTATCATTATATATTGAGGACACACAAGAGGAGGTTGAGTAAATGATAACATATATAATAGAGACACACATTAAGAGGTGGAGTAAAAGATAACATATTATTGTTGACACAAAAAAGGAGGTTGAGTATAGGATGAAATACATATTGAGGACACACAAAAGGAGGTTGAGTAAATGATAAAATACATATTATAAGGACACACAAGAGGATGTTGAGTATATAAAATATATAATAAAGACATACATTAAAAGAGGCGGAGTAAAGGATAAAATACAAACTGGAGGAGGTCGAGTATAGGATTAAATACATAATGAGGACACACAAGATGGGCTGAGTAAATGATAAAACACAAAGGGGACACACAATAGGAGGTTGACTGAAGGATACAATACAAAGGAGACACACAATATGAGGTTAAGTATAGGATTAAATACATAATGAGGACACACAAGATGGGCCGAGTAAATGATAAAACACAAAGGGGACACACAATAGGAGGTTGACTGAAGGATACAATACAAAGGAGACACACAATATGAGGTTAAGTATAGGATAAAATACATAATGAGGACTCACAATAAGATGTTGAGTAAAGGATAACATCTTTATGGAGGACACACAAGAGGAGGTTGATAATTTGATAAATTATATAATAAAGACACACATTAAGAGGTGGATTAAAGGAAAAAATACATGTTGATGACACACAAGAGGAGGTTGAGTAAATGATAAAATTAATTATGAGGACACACAAGAGGATGTTGAGTAAATGATAAAATATTGATAAAGACACACATTAAGAGGTGGAGTAAAAGAAAATATACATACTGAAGACACACAAGAGGAGGTTGAGTTTAGGAACAAATATTTAATAAAGACACACATTAAGAGGTGGATTAAATGATAAAATACAAATTGAGGACACAAAAAACGAGGTTGAGTGTAGGATAAAATACATATTGAGGACACACAAGAGGAGGTTGGGTTTATGAAAACAATATATAATAAAGACACACATTATGAGGTGGAGTAAAGGCAAAATTTCAACTCGCTCAAAATAATGTGTTAAACGCCTCTTTAGTGTCTAAGGTTGCATTTGAGCAAATGATATACAACAAATAACATATCCCGGGCCTTAAAGCACAAACTAACTATGCTGTTTAACTTATAAAGTATGTCTCATGATTATTTTTACTTTTAAGTGGTTTAATGTCATTTCATCCTCCCTATCATTCTAACTATTAAATTTATGGATTTTTAGTTAGGCTAATTTTTGCAGAATGTTACCTTCATACGCTTTGGCTTCATATTTATTTGCGGGGTGTCGTAGTTTCTGTTAATTTCGTTGTAGCCGAATCCCCCGGTTTTAGTTGGATTGTATAGTTTTGTAATTGAATACTTTTGTAGTATCAAACCCATTGGGTACAAACCTTCGTGGTCTTTCGTCCACGAGGCGTCACCGTGCTGGTCATTATGACTCATTTACTGTGTTCATAATGTAGTGAAGAGCGTTTACTCCCTTAAAACTAAAACTATAAGTTGTAGATTCTGCAACCATTGTAAATTGTAGCAATGTAATAAATTAATTGAAGATTGAGTTGTTGCGGCTGATCGTGTTTTCCTATGTCTCAGTGTCAGTGATCGGAAGTGAACTAAGCCAACCAACCATCGGACGATAACAACAGTGCCACCAACTTAGGCTAAGAGCTATTAAAACGATCGAAGATCTAGGAAGTCATTTGTAAATCATCTAAGAAACCTCATAGGAACTACTGACGGTCACACATCGGACTCCTGGTCAACGGGAAGAACATTGGTCTAAGTCTACATCAAAGCTGCATGGCTATACCGACAAGTCAAGATACAAGCCAGGATGTCACCTGCCGAGAGCAGCTTGAAGGTTAAATTGTAAAGATAATTCTCTTTTCTCTCCTACTTCCCTACCCCCACCCTCTTCCCTTTCCATGTCCCCCACGTTCCTTCCCCCAAGATCCCCCACGTTTCCTCCCCCAAGTTCCAATACCTTCCCTCCGTATAGGTTCCCCTACCTTCTCTCCCTGAAGTTCCACCACCTTCTCTCCCCAAGTTCTCCCCCTTCCTTCTCTCTCTTTTTGTCTTGATATTCAATTTGTAACAAATAATAATGTATCTCGCTTCTATTCCCTTTTTCGTATTGTCTTTGAATATAATTATGATTTACGTTGCGGTTACGGACGCATACCCCATTGAATCCCACCTTCATGAAAATTAACGCTCCCGCATAGCTGGCTACTGTTCACGGGCTTTAAATGAACGTACATTATTGTAAAATCAAGACTAAATGGTTTGGTTTAGCAAATACAATAACAAAAACATGTCTCAACTGTTTGCTGTAATGGTGATCTTGCTGACGATGACCCTTGAGTCGTTAGCGACCGGGTCGAGTTGTCTCCGCTCCCATGGAAGCCTTTTCCATTCTTCCCAACACCACACATTGACCGGTCACTCGTTCCTGAATCAATCAGGGTCAGTTCGGGTTCATTGTATGATGCTTTGCGTAAGACACCGTATGTGCTTTTTAATCATTTAATCACAATGACAGCTCAACAACGCTAGGAAAGAGGAATTCCCGGAGAGTTACAAACACGATGATGGCTTTTCCTATTTCAACATACTGGTATCCAAGGTTTACTAATCAGTGGACAACACCACGGAGGCCCATGCAACGGGTAAATAATGCATTAACACCATCACGTTATATAATATTTAAACTCGAAAAAAACCTCTTATATTTATCAGAGTCCGGGTCTTCTCAATGTGTGTTCTTGAGCAAGATTCCCTTTGTCCTTCAGATGGAAAGTAAAGTCGTAGGTCATGTGTGTTGTTTAAACTATCTCTCTGTCGTCACTGGGATGATGAAATTGTGGACAATCCACACTGGCTGGCCCGTACTTAAATCGAATTAGCCACCGACGTACGTCCATTGGGATATTCGTGATCAGCTCACCGTCGAAGAGGGTATTATCTTCAAAGAATTACTTGGCAGGAAGCTGGACCATAACAAAACAAGTTTGACAAATATCTGGCGCGAAATTAATAGCATCCTGGGCAAAGATAAAAGGGCTGACCACCCTTGTGAATTTATCAACGGCGACGACACTCTACGAGATCCTCCTGAAATGGCTAACTCTTTTAACACACATTTATCTAACATTAGTGCATCATTGGCTAACAAAATCCCCAGTACTGATTCACACTTCAAATACTTTCTTCACAACCCGAACAGCTTTTCCCTTTTTCTGACTCCTACTAACTTCCTCGAAGTCATACAAATCAGCAATGATCTAAAAAGCAGCACTAGCTGCGGATTTGAGGTTATTCTGTGATTAAATCTGTCATTTCCTTTATTTCTCGCCAACTTGCTTACATCTTCAATCTAACTTTCACCACTGGTTCTTTTCCTTCCAATCTGAAGGTTGCTGAAGTCATTCCTGTCATTCCTGTCATTTCAACGGTGACAAACATAATATTAGCAATTACAGACCCATCTCGATTCTGCCTTGCTTTTCTAAATTACTTTATATACTTTTCTGTAACAGACTCACTTCATCTCTCGTTTCCATCTTCTCTCTGACTCTCAGTACGGCTTTCTAGCAAATCACTCCCCATAGCGCTAACTGAATTTGTTGATAAAGTGTCCACTGCTCTCAATAATAAAATGAGTACAGTCGGTGTATTTATTGACCTTTCAAAAGCATTTGACACCATTGATCACTCAATTGATCACTCCAAGAGGCCAAATTTAAAAGTCGCGTTATTCTATTTTGCGCGAAATTGAAAGCTCCTTAAAACAGTCAGTCGAATCTCACTTGCTCCAGATCTATAAACACCCCTGTTTGCAGCACACGAAAATAAAATTCACTTATGTGTGTGAGCAATTGTTCTTTTGCGTCATGCGATTTTAGAAAGACAACCATTCAATTTAACAATCCATTCGAACAGCATTCACATTCGTAGCAGCTTTATGTAGAAATTCGTGTTGCCCTTACTTTGGTGAGTTGAATGACGATTTTGCATAGCTGACATGAGCGCCCTTCAACTTATACGTTTAATTGAATAGGATGCTACTAGGAACTCGCATGCCTTTAAGTAAATTGATTGACGTTTTCAAATGAGGAGATACAACCAGGTGCGTAACTAAGGGGGGGGGGGGGGGGGCACGTTCCCCCTCAATTGATAATTGATGTCAGTGCCCCCCCCCCCGTGCCCCCTCCCCACCCCATTTGGAATATGAACCTTTGAGACTAATAATTACCAGGTTGTAAAATGATAAGTTTTATAAATTGTTATGGAGCACTGGTGGCGTATAACTGAATGTTTCAAACTATTTTTCTATTTACACACATTTTGTTTTGTACCTTTGCATTGGAACACGTTCAGTAAGTTCTGTGGTGTCTGGAACACGTCAAAACGTCTATACATACGTCAATATGCGTTGGAAATAAGTTCGACCTAAGTTCAAATCACGTTAACTCATAGGTTAGATATAACTTATTCGATGTGTTCACTTAACTTTTCATACGCTGGCTAAAACGTCAAGGTGTGACAGGGCCTTTACAATTTGGGTTCGCAGGAGGATACTGCATGTCTAGTGCGATTATGATTTGAATCGTCGTGCGGCGGCCTTTTTATAGGCTACGACACGTGATCGTCGGCGATACGTTGCCGCGCGCTATGCATAAGTTAGACTATCGTTGGGCATAATAAGCTGTGAACGCCGGCAAGACGCTAAGCATTCGTTAATTGGTATAAGTTAAATATTAGTTATCGAAACGTTCTATATAAGTCACTATTACGTTATGTATACGTCCAACTCGTTATGAATACGCTATGTGTACGCCCGAAATTGGAAAAAAAATACATTGATAGTTCAGCGTATGCCGGCGTTTTAGAGAAATTCTGATACGTCGTCATACGCTGGCTAAAACGTGAAGCTACACGACGTGCTGGGTTCCGTTGCATTTATTGTAGGTACCTGAGGAAAAGCCATTGAAAACTCTTGAGCTGTGAGAGCATTGATCTAAAATATCTGCATCATTTGAGACATTACTTTGTTCTTCAGTGTATAGGGTATATTAAATAAGTGTTATTATTCTATTATTTCTTTCCAGTTTTTTCTTGTTAAACTGTTTTCATTTTACAACCATGTCTTTAACTCTTAAAAAGTATTTACATCTCCCATAAACATATTTTGTTACATTATTAATAGTAAACGAAGTGCTGAAAATAGTATAGAGACATCATTTTGCAAATTGACCATCCCTTTGGTTTAATTGAGAGGCTGTTTGGAACCCGCCATTGCGTAGATTAAGATCCAGTTTTTAAAAGGTGCAAAGGAATATATAGTTGATTTGCCCGCAGTGACTCCCTAGAAAACAATTGTGCCCCCCCCCCCCCTTGTGCCCCCTAAAATCTACCTTAGTTACGCCGCTGGACACAACCGACTCTAAGAATGCTTGCAATGAAAAGGCAGTTTGTGTGGACAATGGGTGGGGAACCTTGTAGAACAGACGTTTTCGAGCTGGTTCAGTGCCTGGAATTGATGTTTGTGTCAAAAGTGTTAACGTAAAGGGAAAAAACGCCATGTTAACTTATTTATGAAAGCAAACAAGGTGTAACAAAAATCTAAAACAAAACCTGTGTATAAGACTGCGATGTAGGAAAATAAAGTGGTCTTTATTGGGAGATAACAATTATTCCCTTCATTTAATTTTGTTGTCTTTCTTTTGTTTACCACTAACAAAATACAGCAGACCGTTGGAAGTGTTTGTAGTTTACGTTAACATACTCTAATCGTTTTTAATAAATGTTTTAGTCGGGGCTTTTTAAAGTTGTTTTTCTTAATTTCCAAATGCGCAAACGCTTCGGACATTGCAATAATTTATCCTTCCTCTTTTTGGAAAAAGAGATTGACATTAAGCTCCACCACAAACTATCCACGTGTTGTCAAACATAACTAACAATAATGACCTTATATGAAAAAGGGTTCTTACAATTACTTGCATTGCTCACCGGCCCTTCATTCCGAATGCTTTCAATTATATTAAACATGTAAACTTACTGCGCTGTAAAATATACCAGATTATCAACTATCACTTAATTTATTGAAAAAGTTGAACGTAAATAGAATCGTAATGAATCTAACTCCAAAAGAAAGGTGGAAAATTGGGTTCCCTTTGCACTGTTCTGTAACAAACTGTGCTTAATGGGCACTTTTATCACCCAAGTTGAGATCTCAAAGTGCCCTACATTATTATTAATCTGTCCATCGGGCTTTCATTAAACCATATGAACCTTCTTCGGAGTATTCGGCACCAGAAACCAAAAAGAAAGCACATGTTAGGATCGATGTGGCGCCCTTTTGGCTTCTAACCGGACGCCATTCAACCGATACAGTTAGTGGCTCAGGCGCTGGTTTCTGCACAAATCAAGTAATGTTTGCATAATAATAGCAAGAAAAGTTCTCCAAAGAACAAAATATACCTAGAAGGTAGATAAACACATGGTGTTACCGCAAACCAAATTTACATAATACCTCACTATGCAATGTCTTGAATCCCATAATGGTATGCAACCTATAACAACATTTAATGTAAGTGACGGAATACTCACTGTTTTCAGAATGAAGTCATCTCATCATACGAAAGCAAAGCGTGAGAAAAGGGGGTCACTAACAATGTATGAATGCATGAACGTTCCCCGTCACTCCCGAATCATGAGTGAATCAGTTCAATACATTGAAGTTGGATCACACTATAAGGAAATGCATCATGGGTGTTGTGAACAGCTACGGAAGCCGGATAGTGCCAGGAAATAAGAAGTGAAATATTTTTTCATGAGCGCGATAATATTTTGTTTGTACCATTTATCTGGCGGCCGCCACTTATTATCCGGCGGCCGCCACTTATTATCCGGCGGCCGCCACTTAATTAAGTGGCGGCTGCCACTTATTATCCGGCGGCCGCCACTTAATTAAGTGGCGGCCGCCACTTATTATCCGGCGGCCGCCACTTAATTATCCGGCGGCCGCCACTTATTATCCGGCGGCCGCCACTTAATTATCCGGCGGCCGCCACTTATTATCCGGCGGCCGCCACTTAATTATCCGGCGGCCGCCACTTATTATCCGGCGGCCGCCACTTAATTATCCGGCGGCCGCCACTTATTATCCGGCGGCCGCCACATAATTATCTGGCGGCCGCCACATAATAATCTGTACCACACGTTCTTTATTTTGCGGAAAGCCCATTCCGAGAAATGTTTATGCACTATTTTGTTGTATACATGTACGTACCAAATATTGATGAAAAATTTGATGAGGACACTTAAATGTTTGAAAGCGTAAAGAAATTTCGCAAAACACTGGCTTATTTGTTTTTAATACAAATAAGCCAGTGTTCTGAACGTCATTCAAATACAGCGAATTATATAGAATTATATACAGAATTATATAGCATAATATAGCATATAGGCCTACGTATACGCACATATTGGTTATGTTAGCGATGTCTCTTCGGGGCCACCATGTAACAGAAGCTCCCTTCACCTTCGCGGACATCATCGCCAAGCAGGCTTCCATTGAAAGATATCGGTGTGCAAGAGGTGTGTTAAGCAAATATTGCTTTATACAACCATTGACTTTTGCAAATGGCAGAAAGTGTTAAAAGGAAAACCACACAATTTCGAGGCATATCCGTGTGGATAATTGAATTTTACTTTTAAAACATATTTCTAACCAAGCGCATTTCAAAAATAAAGCGATGTCTCTTAGGGGCCACCATATAACATAGCTCCCTTCACCTTCGCGGACATCATCGCCAATCAGATTTCCATTCGAAGATATCGGTGTGCAAGAGGTATGTTAAGCAAGTATTGCTTTTATACGAGCATCGGTGTTTATGAATGGCAGAAAGAGTTGTGTTTAAACGTTTTTAACTCGTAGTCTATTGTTTGATTTCAAATCGTTGAAGAGTCTTGCTACAGTTGAATTATGGCATACGGCATACCTGTATGCCTCTCCACCTTGCTGATTCTGTGCACGCTTTCACGAATACCTTTGGTTTACGGGAAAGTAACGCCATGGTGTGGTATGATTGACTATGCTTTGGTTGATCGGAACTACACGACCATAAATGCTACGAAGAATCAAAAGCTGTGTTACCAGGCCTGTCTGAAGGATTCACATAAATGTAAATCTGCAAATTACCGGCCTAAAGATAAAGAATGTGACTTAAACTGTGCCTCACACTTCGATGTTTGTGGGGGTTTGAAATTTGTCGCGGAGCGTGGATCTCTCTACACTTTTGCGGCATCTGAGGTAAACATATAGAGGTAGGTATATACCTACATATATATATTTTTTTTATTTATTATTGGTTTTGTTTGGGGGGGGGGGGGGGTCCCAATTGTTTTATTGGCGTTTATTTTACTAACGTATGTATCATACGTACGTTTCGAAAATGTATTGGCCTAGCTGGGCCAATATGATTTACAGGAAAGGAAACAAAACAAAATCAAAAATAAAAAGTAAATATCAACATTGCTCTTTTCAGTGAGGCAGTATTTTTGCCTGTACTTTTTGCATGATGTTTGCCTATTATGTGTCGTTTTTAACTAGGAGCGGTTTTACATTTTGTTGCATGTTAAAGTTCTCTGTTTTTACAGGTCGTAATCTTGAACTGAGAAATGTTTACTCTTATCAGTGGTTATCAACATAAACATTAAATTAAAGTATTGTAACTTTAAGTATTGACAAGTATAGCATCAAAATTACACTTGTCTTTGGTCCGTTTTGCTCGATTGTAGCGCGAAGCCGAGTCCAAAATATCGACGACAGGCAGTTGATAGCACTTTGTGCTTGATATGTGGCTTGGTGTACCCCATCCTATTAGGTCTTGATAATGTCAGGATTTCTTTAGAGGTTGTTAGTGAGGGGGGGGGGGGGTGTTCTTGTACTTCTGTACAAGAGGAAATGTGTCTATTGAAAAATGGAAACATTTCGGGGCACCCACTGCCACATATTGGGCATGGTAGCTAATAGTCTTCAATTATTACTATTTTGGAAACCTGAAAACTGTTGACCAGATAATACTTTATGAAAGCACATTCCGAGAAATGTTTATGCATTTTGTGTATACATGTACATATAAAAAATACTGATGGACAATTTGATGAGGAGACTTTAATGTTTCAGATTAGTTCAACCTTAAGAGTGATTCCTCGAACGTTGCCATGCCGACAAAAATGTGAGATTTTGGCGTGTATCAGCATTTTACTATTTACTGTGTCGTTTAAAGCCGCACTTGAATTTTACTTGATCACTTCACTTGGACTGTTGTAACAGAGAATAAAAGTGAAAAATGCCCCAAATCTCGGTTTAAGTTGTTATGGTGCAATTACCAATCGACCTGTTTGGTCTATTAAACAAATATAAACAAAGGTGCATTTACGAAAGGCCAAATTAGGTTGAATATTATGTGTAAACACGTCTTAAATGTCCTAGATTGCACCAGGAAACATATCCAACAAATCATTATGGGCCCCACATAAAAACAGCTGTTCGCGTTTGTTCGTTCTCTTGTCAAACTCCTTAAGCTATACTTATATGCCCCCCTCAAAAAAATAAAATAACAAACAACAACACGATAAAACATGGTAAAGAGATTATGTGCAAAACGCATCTTAAGCGTCTTGGGCTGTTCCAGAGAGCGCCGAGTGATACAACGGACCCCGTTATGGGCCCCACAGCGGGCCGCGATGTTTTTTTCCAAACAGGTTTGCTATTCCGATCCTTTCGACCAAACAAATTCAAGGTGACGCCATGGCGATTTGCAGGGCTAGCGCAGTGGGTCGAGTGGATGGCTTTCCGATCGGAAACGCTATCCGGTGTGGAGCAGTTCGAAACCCACAGGGGGGATTTTTATTTTTTTATTTTGTATTATTAGTATTTTTGTTTCTTCCTTTTTTCCCGGGAGTGACGTTTGTTATGCTTAATTTGTCTGGCTTAGAATAGAACTTTTGGCAAATTTTGAGGAAATTGGGGGATTAGGAAAATTAGTTAAGGTACAGGGTTCCTATAATAGGCACTCTTTCCAGACCATGTGGGTAGGGATCATGAACAACTAATTTGTCTATTGGACACATGGACTTTGGAGTCGTGAATGTTGGGTAAGGTAAGGCAGCTGCAAGGCACACCCCACACCCCTCAGAGTTACTTTTTTCTTCAAGGTATATGCAACTCCAAAGTATATGCAACTCGAAGGCAGTGCAAACTCGGGGGGGGGGGGGGGGGGGGGGGTGTTACCTTTCCCAACATTCACGACTCCGAGTCCCTGTGGTCCTAACTTCCGAAGCGCAACATTATGATGCTGCAGTAATGACATGTTTACATTGGCCAGGGACTAAATCACTGTATGAGCTAGTAAAATTATCTACCAACAGCTGTATGTTCCTCACCTACACGGGCTCCTTTGTATTTGAAACAAATTCAGTCAGTTCTTCATTTTGTCTTGAACGCGAACATAGATTCGTGGACGCCGCCATTGCTAATGAAGTAAAACATATCAGCCAATCAAAACATCTGAAATAGAAGTAATAGAAAACCTGTTTGGGGACAAAAATCGCCAGCGGGCACTCTGACCCCACGCCGTAAAAACAGGCCTTCGCGCTTGATCGTTGTCTTGTTAAACACCTTTACGCTATAATATATGCAATCACATCCAAACTAGAATGTTGTTTCTTCATATTATTAGCAGACCGACCCCCCGAATTTAAGTTTTATATATATATATATAATACTAATAATAATAACTAGAAATTAGGTGTTTGTGGATCAAACACGAAGCTGTTCCGGTTTTTCTGATTCATAAAAATGTTTTAACAATAAACAAGAAATCACAAACATTACGACCTTATGACATGTGGTTCAGGAGATATGATTATCTCAAATTTTGAGATTCCTGTTAAGACCGGAATTAAAGGCCAACATGGGGTCACGGTTACCAAAGGCTAATTTCCAATGCCCAAGGAGTCTATAACTGAAAAAAGTTACAAAATCGGTTGTTTAGCTCTTGAGATATGGTCTCACTTCCGGTTGACCTGGAAGTAAAGGTCAACATGGGGTCCAGTTACCCAAGGCTAATCTCCAATGCCCAAGGAGTCTATAACTGAATTACTTTTTTTTAAATCGGCTGTGTAGTTCTTACGATATGGTCCCACTTCCGGTTGACCCGGAAGTAAAGGTCAACATGGGGTCACGGTTACACAAGGCTAGTCTCCCATGCCCAAGGAGTCTTTAACTGAAAAAGGGTTTTAAAATTGGCTGTGTTATTTTTGAGATATGGTCCCACCTCCGGTTGACCCATAGGTAAAGGTCAACATGGGGTCACGGTTACCCAAGGCTAATATCCAATGCCAAAGGAGTCTATGTGGCATGTCGTGGCCGAGCGGATAAGAACACCGAACACCGAACTCAAGCTCTGGTGTTTCTGATCAGCAGAGTGTGGGTTCGAATCCCAGTCGTGACACTTGGTCCCGTGTGTTGTGTAATGCACGTAAAAGAACCCAGTGCACTTATCGTAAAGAGAAGGGGTTCGCCCCGGTGTTCCTGGTTTGATCGGCAGCATATTGCGCCACAGCACCTTGTAAACCATTACATGGTGCTATAAGACAAAAAGCTCTCATACTTCAAAAACGTAGCTCCACTTACCATGCAGAAAAAAATACTGAGCGCTTTGTTTCGCACCTAGTGGTATGATAAAAAGCGCTATATAAGAACAAAGTATTATTATAACTGAAAAAAGTTTGAAAATCGGTTGTGTAGTTCTTGAGATATGGTCCCACTTCCGGTTGACCTGGAAGTAAAGGTCAACATGGGGTCACGGTAACCCAAGGCTAATCTCCCATGCCAATGAGTCTATAACCGATTTTTTTTTTTAAATCGGCTTAATAATTCTTGAGATATGGTCCCACTTCCAGTTGACCTATCGGTAAAGGTCAACATGAGGTCACGGTTTCCCAAGGCTAATCTCCAATGCCCAAGGACTCTATAACTGAAAAAAGTTTGACGATCGGGGATATACTTCTTGAGATATGACAGAAACAAGTGTTGCTAATTAAGTATTCGTTACCGCTGTCACTTGAATAATACCGCTGTTTGTAAATAACATCTAAGAAATACTTCTGTGCGAACTGAGATAAGTCCCATTCTTGACAGGCTTTCACAATTCGCGAACCATATTCCAGGCTAACTGATCAATTGTGGGTGACTGAACCTAATCAAATTAATAAGCACAGCGTTGTAGCCACGGCTTGTGTTTTGAACCACCTAAACGTTTCTAAAACGATCGTTTTTGTACACAAAAAGAAAAAACTACTACAAATGACGTCATGATGACGTGACGAAAAATGTTCGACCGGAATTGACATCTACAATACAAGACAAGTCCATAACTAAAAAAAGTTTGAGGATCGGATGTTTACTTCTTGAGATATGATTAGAACAATATTAGTTAATTAAATATTCACACCACTGTCACGTGAATAATTAATTAAGAATTTTAATCTAATTACATCTAAAATTTAAGTCAGGGCATAAGCTTTAATATTGTATATGATTTGTCTACTTCTGATAATTCTAAGAGAGACATATGACACTGAGAAAAGTCACATGTTAAGTCAATAGGGTTTTAGGGAAAGAAAGAAAAATAATAGGAAAAACTAGTCTTATGTTTCCACATGGCTCCTTCTGTATACTTGTACAATGGCTGTATGAAGTAGTACACTGCACTGGTTACTTATTTTTATGAATTGAGTGGGGTGGTAATGCAATTTGTATTAAAGTTTATTTTATTTATATGTATGAAATGTTCTTTCAAATCATTTGACTACCGTGCGTCCTCATGTTAAACACTTTTACTTTATTCAACCTCTTAATAAAAATGTATATTCATTATATATGTTTATTCTTTACTCCCCTTGTGTGTCCTCTTTGTATTTTATTCTTTACTCAACCTCATCTTGTGTCTCGTCGATATGTATTTTATCCTTTACTCAACCTCTTATTGTGAGTCATCAATATTTATTTGTATATTTACTCTACCTCTTATTTCGTGTCATCATATCTTCTATCCTTTACTCAGCATCTTCTTGTGTCCTTGTTTTTTATTTTATCATTTTATTTTACTCAACCTCCTTTCTCTACGACAAACAGGTTCTGTTAAAAGTTCATAAGATAATGCATGACCCCTCACGCCCTTATTCAATAGATCATGTATCCGTCTCCAGGTCCCCGTACCTCCCATTGTCGCTCCAGACAATCATTTGTTCCTAACGCCATTCACACTTTTAATGCTATTGCTCAGAGGGGCATTAACATATATAGTTTGGTTTTTGCCTCCTTTTGCCAAAAGAGCTCGCTAGTCAACCCCATATCCCATGTACTTTTTATCCTTCTGATGTGTGTATCTTTTTATTTTTGTTACGGTAGTTTTGTATAGTGTTGTATAGGTTTTCTCGGTCAATTTCGGCAAATGAGCAGCCGATTTCATTTTCGTGCGTTCGAATTAAAGCTATTTTGCCTCTCCAGTTGTTACTGCGTTTCAAATTCAGAATTCGGGCATTCAATTTCGTATTGAGGCATTCAAATTCCTTTTGCACTGTGTTCAATTTAGCATATCGTCATTCCTTTTCGTGACGCACAATCATCATTCAATTTAGCAAAGCTGGTTCGACTGGAGATTTTACTGGTTTAATTGTTTTCAATTTCGTAAAGAGGCAATCAATTTCGCTAAATGAGAATTCAAATAAGTACGACTAAAGAAATACGAATAAACAGATAATCTGTATTAGGCAACTGTTTCGTATCTTCACTTTAATTCAGGCAAACCTTATTTTCTTTATTTATGTTTCCAGGAGACTTTACATGGGGCCCATGATGTTTTTTCTTCTTTGTTTTCTCCTATATTCTTTTTTTGGGGGGATCTTTATTGGTTAACTGGCCTAATTTTGTATTGTGTTTGAATGGGGTGTTTCTTTATGTTTTTCCTGGTTTTTGTTGTTTATGTTGTTTCTTCCTCAACCATCAATCTGTTGGCGTGCCAGACATCTTGGCGTATATGTTTAGGTATGGTTGTACCACAAGCTGCAAACTTATTGAAATATGCGTGTAAAACTGTAGCAAAAAGCTCGTCTTCGAAGTACAAAGTGACTCAAGTGCAAATAAGTGAACCGTATATGCCTTATTAACAAAGCGTTTTTTAGATTGCACAAATTACAGAAATGACTGCCCAAAAATGAATTTGAATGACTAAACACACGCCTCAAAAAGCTCCGGCGAATTTGAATGCTGCTTTGATGAATCGTTAAATTGAATGATTATTTTGTTAAATCGAATGACGCAACAGTACATTTGACTAGTCATAAAACGAAATCGAATGACCCTTTTTAGTAGCATTCGATTTCGCGCGAAATAGAATAGCGTGGTGGTTAAATTGGCTGCTCATTTGCCGAAATTGACCGAGAAAACCTATATTTGTGATGTTCAATGTACTTGCCCGTACATATTGCATTGTTGTATTTTTATGCTAGTCTTTACTGTTCGTTTTTACCCATTTGCCAGTGGAAATCGAATTTCCATATTTTTTTAAGGTGGAAAATAAATGCTATCTATCTATTTATCTTTACTCAGCCCCTTTTTGTAAGTCATTAATATGTATTTTATTCTTTACTGTACCTCTTATTTCGATTCCTCACTTCTACTATCCTTTACGCAGCATCTTATTGTGTCCTTGTTTTGTATTTTATCCTATACTCAACCTCCTACTGTGTGCCCTCTTAAATGTTTTTTATCCTATACTCAACCTCCTACTGTGTGCCCTCTTAAATGTATTTTATCCTATACTCAACCTCCTACTGTGTGCCCTCTTAAATGTATTTAATCCTATACTCAACCTCCTACTGTGTGCCCTTTTAAATGTATTTTATCCTATACTCAACCTCCTACTGTGTGCCCTCTTAAATGTATTTTATCCTATACTCAACCTCATCTTGTGTTAAACTTACTATGATTAAAACAACAACATACTTGAATGATTTCGGATCTGGTGTGATCATACAAGGACAGCTTGATTGGGTAGAGATTCATGACATTGATAAAGAAGAACGGATGGTTGATGCGATTTGAACCAAAAAAAAAAAACACACATTTTGTAACCGTTTTCATGAAGAGCCCCTGCAGCCAAATTTTCATGATTGGAGAAAACTGCGTTTGAAGTTAAACTATTTTTGAAATCATTTTGTTTCGGACACTGTTTGCCGGCGTGCGTAATATTCAAATAAACGCTTGAAAACTCAAATACTGAATAATACATACAAACAATTATGTTTTTTAAATACAGTTTTAAATAATCATTCATATTGTTATTGCTACGTTATTGTTTAAAATGTATGTGAACAGGTCTTCTTTGTCATGTTTGGCAAACAAGAGACCAAATTTGAACGTCGCGTTAGTCTATTTTGCGCGAAATTGAAAGCACCTTAAAAAAGTCAGTCAAATCGAACTTGCTCCAGATCTAAGTATACACCACGAACAAATAGTTTCACTTATGTGTGTGAGCAATAGTTCTTTTGCGTCATGCGATTAAAATGGAAAAAATTTCAATATAGCAATCCATTCGAACCGCATCCGCCTTCGCAGCAGCTTTATGTTGACATTTCTTGCGGCCTCTACTTTGGTAATTTGAAAAACGATTTCTCATAGCTGACGTGAGCGCCCGTATACGTTTAATTGAATATGATGCTATTATAAACTCGCATGCCTGAAAGTAAATTGATTGACGGTTTCAAATGAGGAGACAAAACCGACTCTACAACTGTTTGCAAATAAAAGGCTGTTTTTTTTGGCGGAGAATGACTGGGAAACCTTGTAGAACAAACGTTTCTGAGCTAGGTCTGGCGTAGGTCTGTAAAAATTGACATTTTAGCCTGCGGAATGATTTTTCGTCATTGTTGATAATAATAATAATAATAGTGGCTTCTTATAAGCGCTCAGGTCCGTCACTCAGTGACGCTCGTGGCGCTTCAACAGTATTACCCCTGGTCACTGGGCCATTTTTATGTCATTACTTTAACCATCTCAACTCCCTTGGGAGTATACAGCCTGTGCTGCCAAATATGTAGCGCATCAAGCTAAATCAATCACAAGAACCATCTCTGCCCTCACAGGTACCCATTTTACCCCTGGGTGAAGAGAAGCAATTATAGTTTAGTGTCTTGCTCAAGGACACAAGTGTCACGACCATCAAATGTTTCTCATCAATGTGGGGTAATCGAAAAGCCTACAGAATGCTCAGGAAAAGATGCCTGATTGATGGAAGTGTTTTTTTTTTAATGTTAATAGTTCAAACTGGGGGAAACACTTAGAAATGCTTAGGTCCATTTTTGAGGCAGTAAAAACAGGCCTTCGCGCTTGATCGTTTTCTTGTTAAACACCTTTACGCTATAATATATGCAATCACATCCAAACTAGAATGTTGTTTCTTCATATTATTAGCAGACCGACCCTCCGAATTTTAGTTTTATATATATATATATATATATATATATATATATATATAATACTAATAATAATAACTAGAAATTAGGTGTTTGTGGACAAACACGAAGCTGTTCCAGTTTTTCTGATTCATAAAAATGTTTTAACAATAAACAAGAAATCACAAACATTACGACCTTATGACTTGTGGTTCAGGAGATATGATTATCTCAAATGTTGAGCTTCCTGTTAAGACCGGAAGTAAAGGCCAACATGGGGTCACGGTTACCAAAGGCTAATTTCCAATGCCCAAGGAGTCTATAACTGAAAACAGTTTGAAAATCGGTTGTTTAGCTCTTGAGATATGGTCTCACTTCCGGTTGACCTGGAAGTAAAGGTCAACATGGGGTCCAGTTACCCAAGGCTAATCTCCAATGTCCAAGGAGTCTATAACTGATTTATTTTTTAATCGGCTGTGTAGTTCTTACGATATGGTCCCACTTCCGGTTGACCCGGAACTAAAGGTCAACATGGGGTCACGGTTACCCAAGGCTAGTCTCCCATGCCCAAGGAGGCTTTAACTGAAAAAAGGTTTTAAAATCGGCTGTGTTATTTTTGAGATATGGTCCCACCTCCGGTTGACCCATAGGTAAAGGTCAACATGGGGTCGCGGTTACCCAAGGCTAATCTCCAATGCCAAAGGAGTCTATGTGGCGTGTCGTGGCCGAGCGGATAAGAACACCGAACACCGAACTCAAGCTCTGGTGTTTCTGATCAGCAGAGTGTGGGTTCGAATCCCAGTCGTGACACTTGGTCCCGTGTGTTGTGTAATGCACGTAAAAGAACCCAGTGCACTTATCGTAAAGAGAAGGGGTTCGCCCCGGTGTTCCTGGTTTGATCGGCAGATATGAAAAGACCAATGTTGGCCCTCATCACAACCAAAAGGAAAATATTCTGAGACCCCTGGCAAGTTGACACTTTGAGGGCCAAAAATAGGGTAAAAATACCGATTTTGCAAATTCTAAAAACATGCTCTAATGCATGTTCTAAAAATAGCATAAGGGTGAAATTTATTGCAATTTGTTTTCTCTCTCAAGTAAAGCCAAGAATGATTCTTTGCATTTTGGTGGGGTGGAGTTATAAATATCAGCTAAAAAACAGATTTTCAGACCCCAAAATTGGCCTAATATGCCCAAAACACAAAATGAGCTGTTACCATGGCAACGGTCTATATAATGATTTGAAAATGCAATTTTCAAGGCCCTTCCACCCACAAAGTATAACAACAATTGATTTTTTGACCGTGGACACATATGCTATGTCAAGTATTTACGTGAAATGACTCTTAAGTATTTTAAAGAAAATGTCACCCTATTTTGAGCATGGAAATACAGTAACAGCTGGACACATCTAAAAAGTGAAATGCCTACCGATTTCTTTTACGGTAGCTTGCCCCTATCAACATTTCCTATTCCTTTCTCTTCCTCCGTCCCCAAAATTGATATTTTACCTGACACGGATCAAATGCGACCTCAACAATTAAGATTGACTCTCTTTTGAAGAGCCACATTGTTGACTCCACAAAATGGCAGTCCGTGTTAGATCACGAAGTAAAAGGAAAACCACAAACTTTCGAGGCATATCCGTGTGGATAATTGAATTTTACTTTTAAAACATATTTCTAACCAAGTGCATTTCAAAAATAAAGCGATGTCTCTTCGGGGCCACCATATAACATAGCTCTCTTCACCTTCGCGGACATCATCGCCAATCAGATTTCCATTCGAAGATATCGGTGTGCAAGAGGTGTGTTAAGCAAGTATTGCTTTTATACGAACATCGGTGTTTATGAATGGCAGAAAGTGTTGTGTTTAAACGTTTTTAACTCGTAGTATAGTGTTTGATTTCAAATCGTTGAAGAGTCTTGCTACAGTTGAATTATGGCATACGGCATACCTGTATGCCTCTCCACCTTGCTGATTCTGT
This sequence comes from Leptasterias polaris, assembly GCA_037783415.1. Taxonomy (NCBI): domain Eukaryota; kingdom Metazoa; phylum Echinodermata; class Asteroidea; order Forcipulatida; family Asteriidae; genus Leptasterias; species Leptasterias polaris. Next base: position 2,343,786 of record JAZGTN010000090.1, on the reverse strand, counting down.
GCACGCTTTCACGAATACCGTTTGTTTACGGGAACGTAACACCATGGTGTGGTATGATTGACTATGCGTTGGTTGATCGGAACTAAACGACCATAAATGCTACCAAGAATCAAAAGCTGTGTTACCGGGCCTGTCTGAAGGATTCACCTAAATGTAAATCTGCAAATTACCGGCCTAAAGATCAAGAATGTGACTTGAACTGTGCCTCACAATTTGGTGTCTATGCGGGTGGGAGATTGGTTGAGCAGCCTGGGTCTCTCTACACCTTTACAGCAACTAAGGTAGATACAAGTTTCGATTCATATATTTTGATTGCTTTTGCAGTTATTCGAAACATTTTATCTGTCTGCAGGACATTTATACAATTTTGATTTATGAATATTTACTCATTTCGGTTTGAATTTCTTCAAACAAAGAAAACAATATAGTTAAAGAAATGTGGGGCACGACCAGATCGTCAGCTCTAAAACTAAGTTTATCAAGTTATCAACCACAAGCGAAGCTGACTTGGTAAGATATAGGTTTTCTCGGTCAATTTCGGCAAATGAGCAGCCAATTTAACCACCACGCTATTCTATTTCGCGCGAAATCGAATGCTACTAAAAAGGGTCATTCGATTTCGTTTTATGACTAGTCAAATGTACTGTTGCGTCATTCGATTTAACAAAATAATCATTCAATTTAACGATTCATCAAAGCAGCATTCAAATTCGCCGGAGCTTTTTGAGGCGTGTGTTTAGTCATTCAAATTCATTTTTGGGCAGTCATTTCTGTAATTTGTGCAATCTAAAAAACGCTTTGTTAATAAGGCATATACGGTTCACTTATTTGCACTTGAGTCACTTTGTACTTCGAAGACGAGCTTTTTGCTACAGTTTTACACGCATATTTCAATAAGTTTGCAGCTTGTGGTACAACCATACCTAAACATATACGCCAAGATGTCTGGCACGCCAACAGATTGATGGTTGAGGAAGAAACAACATAAACAACAAAAACCAGGAAAAACATAAAGAAACACCCCATTCAAACACAATACAAAATTAGGCCAGTTAACCAATAAAGATCCCCCCAAAAAAGAATATAGGAGAAAACAAAGAAGAAAAAACATCATGGGCCCCATGTAAAGCCTCCTGGAACCATAAATAAAGAAAATAAGGTTTGCCTGAATTAAAGTGAAGATACGAAACAGTTGCCTAATACAGATTATCTGTTTATTCGTATTTCTTTAGTCGTACTTATTTGAATTCTCATTTAGCGAAATTGATTGCCTCTTTACGAAATTGAAAAAAATTAAACCAGTAAAATCTCCAGTCGAACCAGCTTTGCTAAATTGAATGATGATTGTGCGTCACGAAAAAGAATGACGATATGCTAAATTGAACACAGTGCAAAAGGAATTTGAATCCCTCAATACGAAATTGAATGCCCGAATTCTGAATTTGAAACGCAGTAACAACTGGAGAGGCAAAATAGCTTTAATTCGAACGCACGAAAATGAAATCGGCTGCTCATTTGCCGAAATTGACCGAGAAAACCTATAATTGATTGAGGTTGAACAAACACAATAATTGACTTGAGCGGGATTTGAACCAACGACCTCCGGTTTAACTTGCCGGCGCTCTACCAACCAAGCTCCCTAGCCCAATGTTGGCGGTCTCCCTTAAATAATTTACAATTTTACAATTTCCCTTGTGGATTATAACTTGTTATTTGAATTAAAGAAGTCACACACACTTAAGGTGATCCCCTGGCTGCCGCTTCCCAGGTTGTATGGCAAACTTGGGTGTGATCCCTGGCTACACGGTAGTTAAAAGTTGTTCGCTTATGACTGGCATCCCCGAATAAAGATATTGACAAAATTATAGGGAGACCGCCAACATATTTGTCGGGAGCGCCCCCCCCCCCCCCCCTCCCAGCTTTGTCTTTTTTACTCAATCATAATTATGCACAAGTTGATCGAATCCAATACAAATTTCAATTTGCAAAGTATTCTTTAACATTTTTAAATATAATTGGCGAATTCAGTCGTCTAGGTTCAGCTTAGGTCTCCCGATTAGTGATAACTAATGTGAAAACTGTTTATGTTTAGTGTTAAAAAGTGAGAGCCCATTGCTGCTGTTGCTGCCAAAAAAGATGTTTGTTATATAATAATAGTTTGTGTAATTTCCTGTTAACATTTTAGTGTTATACACCCACGTTAAATGGGCTCTGTCGTCGTGATCAAATCAGTCCTGTGGCTGTAAACATGCAAACATAAACCATCAACCCTTTTTTAACACACACGCCCCGTCCCTCCGTTTCATACATAAGGAGAGCACTGACGTCGTCACCTTAATACGAAGAGCCACATAGTGAAAACTTAATGACAGGAAGAGGCATTGATCGCAGCAATTGCATTTTGCGTTTTCACAAAAGAGCTATCGGCCCCCCAAAAACGCATGTTAGTCAATAAACAGAGGAGCGTAATGTGGGTCATATCGTTTTTTTAGGTTTTATGAAAAGCCACTTATGTCAGTTTCCTATTAAAAAACACGTTATTCAATTGTAGGTGTTTAAGTAGATCATCTCACTTATTAGGTTTCACGAAGAGACACATTACTTATGTCTCATTACTGTGGCAGTTAGCCAGTATATTTAAATAAATTAACTTGTCAATTGAGAGGTAAACATTGTACAGAATCATAATGAGAGGAACTACAAACCGTGACCTTATTGATGCAGACTTGCAGTTTTAATTAAGCTAAGCACATTGTAAAATATATACCTTAATCGCGTGCTTTGACATAAGCGGCTCTTCGTGAAATCGGTATTGACATGTGCTGTAACTGCATGAGATGTCAATTCCAAGTACAGCCACAGTACTGGGCCCAATTTCATGGCTATGCTTATCGCTGAATTCTGCGCTCACGATCACCATTCTCCTCTTCAAGGGCAAGCGCCGAATTGCTGCGCTGTGTTAGCGAAAAATGCCTTGTAACGTAGACTACGCACGTGCAAAAAAGCTACAATTCACTGCTAACCCGTGAAATAAGCTCAACGAAAGATTATTTGCTTACGGTAAGCAGAGACACACAATTTTGCACAGCTTTGATCATGACGACACAGCCCCGTCAAAGAGGTAGGGCCCATGTCTACTGTGACCTACGGGCTTCCTTACTCAACAGGTTCATTTATTGTTTTACATTTAATGGGTTCAAGACGGTGATGTAATAGGCTGTTGAAAACAAAACTGAACCGTGAGCGCCAAGCGCGAAAGCTTGCGAGCTCGAAAGCTTGCGAGCTCGAAAGCTTGCGAGCTCGAAAGCTTGCGAGCTAAACAGCTTGCGAGCATGAAACCCACTAATATACATTTATTTTTGGCTTTATAAGCCCTACTCTGCAATACAGGGGCGTTTTGTAAGGTGTTATCTTCAATATTATTTATGAATTTGATCTTGAAAGCATATGAACAAAACATGAATGAATGCAAATAGTTATGGGATTTCACCTTTCAAAAACTTGTTTTGTTCAGAGTAAACTAATGTTTACAACTAAATAAAAACATTGTCTGACAAGCAGAAGTTACACATTTTAAGTTAAAACATTACAATGGTATACCAGTTTTACTAATACTGAATAATTGTTTATGAAAGTTCCACTATCTAGTATTTGACCGAGATATATGAACTTAACGAGCATTTACAAAGACTAAATACGAGCTACGAAACATACAGTTGCGATCGTTAAAACTTGCGTGCGTTCGAGCGTGTTGCTGTTGTTAACGCGAATAATAACGCTAACGTGAGTACACACACAAGCACGTGCACACAAACATCAATATACTAACGCTAGTATGAGGGTAAAAAGGTTTAACATGGCGGCTTCCAGGAAAACGTACATTTCTACATTGCTGCACATGCGTGCTAGCTGCAGCCGATGACTGAAATCAGTTGCTAAGTCAAGCAAGCTCCTCAAAACAATGGAGACATCCAATGCTGGTTGTGAACCAAGCTAACGTTTGGCCTATTTAAAAACTAAACACACTATTAATAATAATAACAAGGGAACATTTTAAAACGCAGGTATCCACCGCATGGCGCTGCCCTGGAAAAAAGAAGAAAAAACGAAACAAAAAAACGACAACAACCAAAAACAATAAATGAAAGTAGCCACACATAAGTAGAAAATAGAGTTAGCAAAATGCTTCTTTAATGCAGATGGGATATAAACTGTTCTTGAATATGCCAAGTGATTTGGAAAGTTTCATAGTTTCAGGTAGGAAGTTCAAAGCCCTGGTGCTGCAATTTGAAAACTCCCCCCCCCCCCCCAAAGAAAAATAAAATAGCAATACAATTACAAATTAAAAATGAAATCTTTCCTGATGGAGTTTTTTTGTTGTGAAGACCTTAAGTCACAATGCTTCGGGAATAATTGCACAGTATCACTTAAACATGCTGGAGAATCACCTTGTATAAGATATTGAAAATAATAAGGCACGTATTAAATTGAACACTTTGTTGGATGGGGAGCAAGTGCAAATTGGCGTGATGTGGTCTGTTTTCTAATTAAATAACGCTAGAAGATTTAATATGAATAATTACATCATTGCTTGTGGTTGTTTTTTCATCAAACTGTAAATAAATCTTAAGACAAATATTTTATTAAGAAAAAAACTACACAGGAAACTAGTAAAGTAAATTTAGAATAATTTGGGTTGAAAAGGAAAAGGTACCAGAGTGGGATTTGAACCAATGACCTAAATTAATTACATTTTTTTTTTTTTTTTTTTTTTTACAAATTAATTATAATTAGTTTTTGTTATTGCTTTTGATAAATGATTTATAGTAGAAAGTTTTGAACAATTTATAATTTATTGCAACAACAAGGTATTAAGCAGCTGATAAAAATAGGGGCTGTTTTTAAAACAGGTTGTAAAATCTATTTGTACGCGCGAAGCGTCCAAAGCATGTAATATTTATCTATAGAACTTATTAAATTTGTGAGTGTCGGACAGCAAGGTAAATTAAAATACGTCAATTACAATAATTATGGTATATAAATGAACGCGGAATCATTTCAGCAATTTGAAGGTGATTTACCTAGTAGTGTGCTGAATGAAGTATAACTAATGTAGATTTTGCGGGTATCCTGAAAGTATACACTACATACTCTTGTTATGTAATTTGTGTTTCCGCAAAAAAAAACGAAAAAACGAAAATGGTAAGTTCTAGTATAGTGCTGTTATGATTTTTCATGATATAATGTCAGCGTGGTTTGTTTTTGTTTTTCTCTCAGACTGGATGCGACGCTCATTTTGATTCGACATGTTGCAAGACTACATCTGTATTTTTGAGTGGAGACAGTGGTAAGTTGCACATTTCTTATTCGTTTGAGACTCGAAATGCTGTCTAATATTTGGCTTGTATTTACAGTGAATGATTTTGAGTTCAGGAACGCTGTGGGTGTATGTGGACTGTCAGGTGAGGTGTGACTTTTTTTTATTTTAACCTTGAAAGGTTATGATATATTTCATATAGGTCATTGAGATAATAAAACATAAATGTGATAACGAAATATTAATTGTAAACTATATTGCACCATACATCAACTCTGCGCTGACGTTATTATAGTGAATACAACTGAAAATGGTTTATGTTTTTTTATATATTTTGTTTGCGAAAATTCATGATGGGCTTATTGCAATTGCCATAATATCAAAACAATTACTAGCCAATTGTTATGGCGCCATTTTTATTCAAATGCTTTGTTCTGAAATTTGGCAATAATTCAGACGGGAAAACTTCTCTTGTCGATTGTACCAGTGAGCTTTCAGAATATTCCTTTTGTGTGTTGTCTGTTTGTGTTTTGCCAACAACAACAACAACAAAACAAAACAAAACAAAACAATAGTTACGTAAGGCATGGACGAATGCATTCAAAATAAGAGGGGGTATTATTCATACCGGTTACATTATGAATGATATTATATCTATTTCACAACCTGTCATTCTTCACGACAAACGGAAGTAGCCATCATCAGCTTCATGAAGTGTTTGTAAAAATACGCACAATAGAATTGCTCCGCCAAATTGGTAGAGAAAACAAAAACGGGTGGTCTGCTCTCATTTTTCAACCTTATTTGGAAACAAATTTGCACAGTTAAAAAGCAGACGAACAAAGGGAAATTAATCGTAAACATCAATGGTGGTCGTTGATATAAATAGGCCTATTGGTTCACTGTTTCGTAAGGCACATCCATAGAGTTATGAATAACTATTCGGGACCATATCACACATGAACGTAATTCAATTGTTTAGCACCAGCATAATTACAACCTTGGACCCGTTTGTTTTTGTTTTACTGTACAAGGCTCCGAAAACGACAAGCAATGGGCACGGTCAAGTTGATGTACCCCGTTGGGTATATTAATCATCAATATTAATCTAAAACTTTATCAGTCGACTTATCCTAAGAATTAACTACCTCCCCATTTTGAATTTGAAGTAATTTGAGAAATCGACTCAAGAAATAATGGTTCATGGCAAGTAAACTTACCTAGTGGTCGAGTTGTTTCACATAATCGATTTGGTGACATGTTGTCGTCTCCTTTATTAATCCAATGTTGTTCATGGAGTGAGGGACTGTTACTGTGGGGGGGGGGGGGGGGTGGGGGTGTGCCTGTTCTTTAGAGCCCAACGTATACGAGATATATTTTCATTTGTTTAGAGTCTGAATGGCAACTGGTCTTCAAAGGGGCTGCAGGGACTGGAATAAAGCTGTATGATCTGTGGACAAACACCACCTGGGATAGCGGCTCAGAGGACCACTTCAATTATCGAAACGAAACATTGTTCAGTGCTTGGAACGACGAGCAGTTGAGCATCAAACGGGTGAGTAGTTTTGGAGGGATGAATTCAAAAGTTTCGCTAAGAAGAAATGATACTGTAACGCAATGCAGTTTTTGAGTGTTGTGATTCGCCAGGAAGTTTAGGTTGCTCGGCAACGCAACCCTGGCTAGTACCTAGCTGTCGTGTAACGGCCTACGTTACAGTTCTTGGAGGGTTGCCAGCCTAAAGCAAAATAGATAAAAGGACGGAGCGGGCGCGTATCGCTCTCTCTTCCCGCGTTGCGACCGTCAGAGTAACACTACAGCGAAACAATATTGACGTGAGTGTTGCGTTTCAATAATCACGGGGAGGGAGCCTCATAATAATCATTAGTGTGAGTCAAATATAATTACGTCCAGAACTACACCAATCATTACCATAATCTGTATTACGTTCATGTCTTTATAATCATTTAACTAATTTGAGAAAGTGATCGATATATAAAGATCAGCCGCACTTTTTGAAGTAAATACTTTGTGAAGTAGGCGAGGAGAGGAAAGAGGTATGATCAAATAAAACACATCAAAGTCGCTCTCAAATAATAACTGTGTCCGTCCCCGTCATTTGCTGTATTTCCTGTCATTTGGGTGTGGGTGTACATTATTGTGAGAATTGATTGACTGTGGTGTACTAAGGGCCTGGCGGTAGACTGCCGCCAAAACGGATCGTCATCTCCAGCCTTCAAGCCAGACTGCTCGCTGACGTTGGCTGAGACCGACCCGGGTCGCAGACGGAGACTAAACCGCTACAATACTTTAAGCCAGTGCTGTAGTCAAGACCAGGCAGTCCGTGACCAAGACCAAGACAAAGACTAGACTGAGGGTATGAGACCAAGACGTCTCTACAACACTGCCTTAGGTGTCGTTGGTACAACTAAATCGCTTAAAGTCAGTAAAGTTCCGGTCATTATTCATGTACATTCAATATTATTTATGTATTATGTATGCTTTTGTTTGTATTAAAATGCATTAATGAACTTTGTCTATATGCTCGTTGTCAAAGTGAAACTATGGTTTGAAATCGAAAGAAAAATTAGATGTTGTTATACAAAGTGACGTATCTCGACACGCCACCTTACCAATAATATACAAAGTGCTACAGCTCGCGCAGTTCAGGCGCTTGTGTGAAATTTTCATTTTTACGAAGTGACCTTTCTGGAAGCGTAGTAATTTCACGAAGTGACTTATCGCGATAGGTTCCAATATGCATTAATTTGTACACAGCACTTTGTGTTTTGGACTTATTTATCAATCAACATAGTTGAAGGAATGAAAACATATTGACAGTTTTGTACGAATATAATGTGTCGGCTTTATTTTTGTATTAACAAAAAATAAGTAAAGAAAGTAACCAGACTCCGAAACAGCGCAGTTTAAAAAAGTTGTGCAACTTAAATCGTGGTTTTCTCCAAACAGTGTAATTTGTTTGGGCTTTGGACGATGTTACTTTGTGGTACGAGTGGCGAAATAGATAAACGAGATAACTCCAAGAACCCTTTCTTTTAAATCTCTACCCAGGTCAAGTTGTCCTTGTATGACCACACCGAAGTCAAAGTTGAATTGGTATTCGATGGAAAAGACTCAGACAGTTTGAGCTGGTTCGCCAAAGAGCGCCTTGTATCCTCTCCATGGAGTGACCTGACAACAACGGCCACTACGAATTTCTTCTCTGTCACTGGAAATGTGGACTATGGGTGCGTAAGGTGGTTAGCCGCACACTTCATTATTTCACACTCAATACTATTCATCAATTCAATTCAATTCAATAGAACATTTATTTCCACAATCTTACTCTTAATTACATTAAATAATACATGTACATTAAAACAAGTGTGGAGGCATCATCCTAGAAAGCAAAAGCTTGTGGCGGATGTGCCTTACAGAACAGGACAAGATAAGACAAAAACACTGATTACAATATTTAGTCGTGATCACATAATTAAATAATACATGGATCGGTTAAACATATTAAGTATGGACTTGATATTTAAGCAAAACGGATTATTATTGGCTAAAATGACTTAACAGATGACAATAAATTAAGTTCTCTGAGAGTTGAGTAGGAATGATTTCAATTTACATTTGAACGTATTGATTGAAGGGCAATTAGTTACAGAAGATGATAGATAATTCCAATTTTTGGGTCCAGAGAAAAAAATAGTATGTTGAGAAAGAGTTGTTCTAGCAAGAGGTATGTGTATTTTGGATGCAGTCCTAGTATTATAATTATGTATAGATCTGTTACGTTGAAACAGGTTATGTAGCGATTCAGGAAGTTGGTTATTTATAAATTTATACATAAAAACGTCTTGTTGAAAGACATTGATATTGTTAAGAGACAAAAGGTTATATTTCTTAAATAAAGGAGTGGTATGTTCGTTAAAGTGGACCTTAGATTTTAATAATGCATTTGTATTATTTGTTTACTATTAGGCTTTGTACAACCTAACTGAAAACTTTGGGGGTGTTAAAATTTACACCAATGTGTCACAATAAAGATGCCTATTAAGTGAGAATCAAAATCAACACAATAGGATGTTAAAATAACACCAATTTTGTTGGTAGAAAGTTATGTTTTTTTTAACACCCTATATTATAATTTTGGACTATATTTTCTTGCTGATTTATATGTGAAAACACCCATGGTGTCGAATTAAACACCCCAGTTTTTGCGTCCAGCTTGTAAATCATAAAGCTCTCAATGTTGGTGCGCCGAGGCAGCACATCAAAAAACGGATAACCAGCAACTAACGAAGGAAAACGGATGAGACGCGGTGTTGAGGTATCGAAACTGGTCTCCCCACTGGTTTTGCTCGTCTCCGGGTATTTGCTCGTCTCCACATTGAATGCATTAGTACCGTAATGGGCACCCTCGCAATTTCCTTCCTGTCGATCCACTAGTGGAGCGTAATACAGAAAAACAATATTCTTTTAGAGCACCGCTCAGCGAACAAGATTTACGATCGTCCATTTTGTCTGTGGGATCGTCAAAGTTCAATAAGTTGAACCTTGTAGCGACGTTGCCAGTGACCATCAGCATCGCTGATATTTCAGCGATAACTATAAACTGTAGTTTTTATAAGCGCGCATTAAGATTGCCGTCGCGCGACAATCGGGCACCACATACTATGAACCAGCCTTAATGGACTCCGTGGACTATCCGGCAATACTATTATTATATTAAATTGGTTTTAAAAATCCAAACATTCAGAGTGAAGCAACTTAAAAATCAATTCTATCACGACAGTGAATGTTTTTGCCATCATGTTGTAATACCCGCATTTTGTTTCATTATACACCTTATAGTTTGGTAGACCGGCGGTTCTACATCAGTAGGAACCACGGTGGATGTCAAGCCGACCGTGGCTGGCTGATGGTGGTAGATTCAAAACAACATTGCTGGTGGGAAAAAGCATTCAGCAGTTATCCTGTTATAATGTACAGCACACACAACATTACAGTCAACTGGAATGACACAAGAAACGGTAAGCATTTATCACAAAAACTGAAACATAATTTCAATTTACCAAAATGTATATCAGAACCAGTGATCGTATATGCACACGATGTCATTGAGTAGAGTGCCCTCAGCTAGAGGTCAACGGTTGTTCATTGGCTCATCCTCTGCGCAACAGGGTGTTAACAATTTGCGTTTTCCATTGGTTCATTAACGTTTTACATCTAAGAAGGCGTCGTGAAGACGTCAATGTATAAATGTCCACAGCCATAGGCCTTCACCCGCCAAAAACCAATTTTTGTAGGCATGTCATGAGTCTATCAATCGAACCACAACGATTTCAACATAAGTCTTCTTTACAGTTAGGTTTACAATAACAAAACTATAATGTACCGGTGTTTACCGTTCTCCTCGGTATTTCAACAATTATATTATGCGTCGCCTTCGCTTAATTTTAGTCTGAAATAATACTGAATATGAATTTCATACCAGAACAAGTGTTTTTCTGTGAAACGTTATACCCTCTGAATTGAATTCATGCTCAACAAAACTTGATCGGAAAACCTACTCCTACCTCTACATATACAAAAAAACAAAACAAAAAACAAAAAACACGATTTGTTTACATGTTAAGTTCATGTTATAATGGTAAATCAAACAAAACTCGAACACTATCAGCAACTACTTTGTCATCTCTACCAATCCTGTATAGTATCTTTAAGACAGATAGCAATTGAAACTGAACCTGATATCAATTAGACAACAGCATCACTAAAAGACAAACAATTTACAAAGCCTAAGTCGTTCGTAAATGTATGCACTTGGAATGTGCTCCAACTTTCCCGGATAACTTGTATCGACATTGTCTTAGCATGTCAAAGATAACAGAGCAATGTTAACAGACGTGAATTTCGCATCGGGAAATTTAAACAATGTTTCTGGCTTTCACACACACAAAATAAAGGTCTTTAAACACTGGCCAAGCGTCTTAAATTATTGTTGAAATAAAAAAAATAAAAAAAGGGAACAAAGGATATAATGATAACGAAATAATAATATATAGGAGCAATAATAGTTTTTAAAAAGTGAATAAATATATTTGATAATAAAGTGCCTTTAACTTAGATTTTTGCTTTGTTTCCCTTTTTGTTATTTATCCAGCTGGAACGTTGGGCATGGCAGATTATTTGACCATCCACATCGATAGTGAGTGAGACAAGTCTATGAAGCGTATCCGCACCATGCACGACCTGTTGGTGTGGCGCACCATAATTACATCACCCACGGTGAACTAATACAAGTTGTTTATTCTTTAAAACGATAATTTGAAAAAGTATTTATTAGTTGATTATGTTTTTTAACTGTTTATGTATTTATGGGAAAATTTAGCCTCAGAGCCCTGACTTCCTGCAGGCATGATTACTACACTGCTCAATGGAAGAACACATCAAATCTACACTTCATGGAGATTGCATTGTTTAATTTGTATCAACTTTTGATAAAATAAGGGCGCCGTCTCAAAACCAGTTCGGTGGTAATTTTTTTATATATTGAATTAATATGGACATTTTGACATTAATTGTAAACATTTTCATATGACCAGTGTAGTATCTTTCCTGCCAGAAAACGCCTCGGGAAGTACAGAGTCACTCTGTTTGTAAAACAGGTTACATGGTATAAAAACATGGAATATTGAGACGTTTCTACAATGTGTGTGTTCACGTCTTTCACTTTACTAACTTCAATGTTAAGGCAAAACGTTTGACATTTTTGAACTTTTACGGGAGATAAGACAATTGATCCAAACTGCACAATGTAATGTTTTTAGTTAACAATAAGTTTGTATTTTCACTGGTAAAAAATAATGCCGTTTAATAAACAAGTTTTGGCTGCAAACTTCTTGGAATTTTGTTAAAGGCACTGAACACGTTTGGTAATTGTCAAAGACCAGTATTCTCACTTGGTGTATCCCAACATATGCATAAAATAACAAGCCTGTGAAAATTTGGACTCAATTGGTCATTGAAGTTGCAAGAAAATGATGAAAGAAGAAACACCCTTGTTGTACAAATTGGTGTGCTTTCAGATAGGAATAAAAGGCTTCTGGCCAGAAGTCTTTTATTATTTTAGTGAGAAATTACCTCTTTCTCAAAAACTACGTTACTTCAGAGGAAATCGTTTCTCACAATGTTTTATACTATCAACAGCTCTCCGTTGCTCGTTACCAAGTAAGTTTTTATGCTAATATATATTTTGAGTAAATCCCAAACGTGTACAGTGCCTTTAAGGCTCCGTATTATTATTTTACGGAATTTTCATTTTTGTATTTGTATTGTTTTTTCTCATACGGAATTAGGTTAAAATTACATAGTAAAAACTGTAGTTTTTAACGGAATCCACACAAAAACCCATTCTGTATAAATATGGCAAACAATTTTGTCCGTAAAATCAAATTCCGTTATTTACTGACCAAATAAACAATAACAATAATACAACAAAACAATCCGTAAAAATATACGTCGTCAAATACGGGGGCAATTTTAATGCCAACCCCAACAAATTATGTGATCTTAACATAATCTTAAAGTTTCAAAATTGTTCTACTAATTAAATTTGTTTTTTTTATAAATGTGTTTCATATGTCATTTCAAACAATGAAAATTAAATTGTGCACATTTTTCATCAGTGTTTTGCGTAAAAGTATACGATCGGAAATTCTGTTTCACTTTGCGTCACTTCAACGTTTCATTTCACTAGGGTATTTAACAAAATACACTACTAAAATAAATTTAATACCAAGCTGAAATAAAACTTTACAGTGAAGCAGAAAGCATCAGAACTTTAAGAGATCGTGTCGTTGTACATTCATATTCATTTACGACATTTAAGGCTAAGTCTACCTTATTGGTTTTTTGAATAATATAATAATAATAACTAGTTATTATATTACGCATTTTACAATAACGTATCAATGCGCTTTACATTAGTGCCCTGGTCAATGGGCCAATAACATTCCTTTAATCTTTCTCAGCTCCCTGGGGAGTATACAGCTCCGGGCTGCAATGGCGCTCCGAAGGCTTTTTCAAACACAAAATCAACCTCTACCCTTGCAGGTACCCATTTATACTCCTGGGTGAAGAGAAGCAATTATAGCAAAGTGTCTTGCTCAAGGACACAAGCGTCATGACCCAGATGACTAAGCCACCAAAACTTGAATCCGATGCGCTTAACCACTCGGCCATGACACGCTTCGATTGTATTAATCCAATATAAATGTAGATATACACAAAAACTAACCTGTAAAATGTTCCTTTCAAAAAGGTCGCGTTTTTGAGATATCGCCGAAAATCTGGAGCGAATATCCACGCAGGAAGAATGATCGCTAATAGGAATAGAAATCTGAGAAATGTTTCTTGCAAAAACGCTTCTCTGATTCAAATTTTGGGGCATAAAAACTGATATATTTTTACATAAGGACATTTCTTCAAAGTGAAATGTTTCTCAGAATGCGTTCTACTATCGAAAGCTGATGTAGGCTTCTAATAAATACGTTTTTAGTGCCAATAGTTTTAAGAGGGATTACCTAAGTATACATTCACTTTAAGGTCAAAAAGATAATGTAATTTTACCGGCCAAAACTTTGCTTTGTAAGTATTTAAAACTGAGAGTAGAAAATGTCGGACCAATAACCTGAATTGAGAGTTAAGCAAGGCATAATAGCCTAAACATGATTTCTAACCAGTGATGTCAATTAAGTCCAATCCATACCACCTGCGTTTTCAGTCGATAAGCATTATAATAACTTTGTATTGTCATGGTAAAGTAATGAAACTGCCATCCAAACAGATACATAAATACAATACAAATGAAGCACGAAGTCGAGACTCTATATACGCAAAAAGTGGATCCGTGCTTGTAGCGAATATTGAAGTCCGCAGTTTTAACGGGGGTGTTTTGCTTAAATTTAGATATTAGAAGATTAACCTGAGCCCTGATAGTTTTCACAAAATGTTGACATGTTATCAAAATATTATATGCACCGCACTATCCTCTTCGACATGATGCAATAGTAAGCAGTAAAATGTGATCCCATTTCGTTAATTCCTAGGATAACGGAAGCTGCATGTTAAGTATTTTGTTTTCATAAAACCATCTTTTAGATGATTAATGTTACTTAACAGCCAACACCGCTAATTAGTGATTGATGCAAGCAAGATATTTTCATTAATATTCTAATTTAATTAAGTACATTTAAGTAGGTTTAAAACAACCTCTAAACTTGTGTGAATGCCTTTGGTATCCAATGATCCACTTTCAAAAATTCAACACACTCTTATCGCAAAACTATGTTGGCTCCAATGGGACATCAAACGCCGCAATTAATTTTCACGGTTTTTGCAAAAACGTATTTCTTCACAAATAATTGCATGTTTCTAACATACAGTGTCCCCTCGAACCACCATTTTAAGGTTTCTGCACTATTAGTTCTACCTAAAAATGAAATTTATTGAGTTTATCATTTCCATTGTCATTTATTAAAGGGGCAATTCGAGACTAAAAGGGGGGGGGGGGTGGTAGCTGATACACACTTCATTACGGAACAATTACCAAAACCACTCGTATATATAATTATTTTGTGGCTAGTCTGAGTAACAGCTCATTATTCATTGCAAATGGCCGTTCACAATAACTATAACATCTTTTTTTTAATTATAATCTTCCCTTCAATATTGCGGGAGATAAGACAATTGATCCAAATTTATTGAATTGATGTGCTCATTAAGGGAATGAGGTTGACGGGAGACTTCTCTCAGAATTTTGTTGACACTGATCTCCGAGGTAATAAATTAAATGTTTACTGGGCATACAGGGCAAGAAGGTTGATGGAAAGGCGCCCTCAAAAATCGATTGAAATTATGTACTGTACCAAACCAATATTTGTGTGAATTGTGTGTTGTATATAATAGTATTCTTTAAATCTTGATGGGAAATGGGATGCAAGAGGGCGGGCTCTAAGATTTCTGAGCAGGGCGGGGGGGGGGGGGGGGGGGGGGGGGGGGGGGGGAGGCCGGGGGGAATTTCTTCCCGTGCACTCCCGCCACTACACGGCATCGCGGGACGACGTTACACTCAACTACCACTGGTCGACAGCTGTCAATGGACCACGCAATATTTTGATAAAGCTGGGTCAAGAGTACATGTAAACAAATAAATTGTATTTACAGTAGGCCAACCGCACCTTGCGTGCTTGGCATTTTGCTATCAGTTTTAGCCATGTTTTAGAACAAACTGCATTGTTTAGTGGTCACAAAACACCAGCGTTGCCGATTACCAAAATGTAAACTGCCTCTGGTTCTGAAAGCGGGGAATTATAAACAGGATCATGGTATACAAATTATTTTCCAGTTACACGCAGACAATGTATTTGTAAACAAGTAAAGTAAATATGAACATTGATGATTGCAATAATTATAGATACCAAAAGATCAGGTATGATTCGTCAACCAGGCTTTAAAGGCACTGAACATGTTTGGTAATTATCTAAGACCAGTATTGTCACTCGGTGTATCCCAACATATGCATAAAATAACAAACCTGTGAAAATTTGGGCTGAATCGGTCATCGAAGTTGCAAGAATATATCAAGAAAAAACACCCTTGTTGCACAACTTTGTGTGCTTTCAGATGCTAATAAAAGGCTTCATGCATGAAGTCTTTTATTATTTTAGTTAGAAGTTACCTCTTTCTCAAAAACTACGTTACTTCAGAGGGAGTGGTTTCTCACAATGTTTTATACTATCAACAGCTCTCCGTTGCTGGTTACCAAGTAAGTTTTTATGCTAATATATATTGTGAGTAATTACCAAACGTGTTCAGTGCCTTTAAAGCATATAAAAACGTATTCCTACCCAGTGCGATTCACAGTTTTAACAGTGTAGTTTTATCAGATAAATTTATTTCTACATGTAGGCATTGTTTTTAACATATTGGTTAATCTTGCTTGTGTGACTTTCTCTCTCTTTACTTTTGTGTAATATCGATATACACTGGATAGCATTGTGCTTTCTTATTATAATGAAAACAATAATTGTATTGAATTGAATTAAATTAAGAATGATACCCCAAATATTTGCCTATAATCTGCTTGTTTCTGACGTACACTGTCCCCTTGGACCACCATTTTGAGGTTTCTGTACTTGTAGATATATATTATAGAAACGAACAAACTCTTGTTAATCGTTTTCATTGTCATTTATTTATGGGGCCAATTTGAGACTCTGATAGCTGGTAGACACATCTATACAGAACAATTACCAAAACCACTCGTATATATATTTAGTTTATGGCTAGTCTGAGTAACAGCTTATTGTTCATTATAAAAGAACCATAATTTGTTATTAATCTTCCCTTCAATACTGTGTGATTCAACCGAAATGTATTGAATTGATATGCCCATCAAGGGACGTCTCGCACAATTTATTTGACATTGATCTCTGGGAAAAAAGCCATGTTTTTAGAAGTTTGTAGCTTGACAGGATCTATGGATTTGTGATCTTAAAGTATATTTTGTCTTACCAATTCTGTAATGTTCCTTTAAAAACTGTATTTTAAAAAGACAGAGTTGGCCTACCGAACCCATTCAAACTATTTTATATTTCTTTTGTTTTTTTCTAGAACTTTAATGCTGAATTTTTCATTTATTAACTAACAGATCTGGACTTGTGAAATTTGTTCTCAGCTGTTCAATATGGCGTGTCCACACTGACCCTGTTTCAAGTACACTAACTATAGTTAACTGGTCCCTGTTTCTCTACAACTACTCCCGCTGCCCATTTCTCTTTGCCTATGTAATTCCTTATCCAAACTTGTTCACCCACTGACAGGTTACGATCTAGGGCACGTTTGTATCTGCGGTGTATAATTATGTTGATGCAACTGATCTTTAACACGTATATTGACATCTGGGCTCAAACTATCTAAGCGCGTTCTTAATGTTCTTCGCATGAAAAGTATTGCCGGTGACTCGCCTGTTACTGCATGTGCTGCATTGCGATAAGCCAGCTTATCTAACATGGTTTGCGCTGAACAAGTATCCTGGCGCTCTGCGCGCAGACCTTGTTTCAGTGATTGCACGAACCGTTCTGCTTGTCCGTTAGTGCTTGGGTGGTAGGGTGCACTGAACTTGTGGTTGATACCATTGTCACTCTAGACTTGTTGACAAGTCGTTAATGATGGTCGCGGTGAGTAGAGTCGCGTGTGGTGTTGTAGCCTAATAAAGAATGCTCTCGCGAGATCACTGCTCTCGCGCGAAGTTGGTGGCTGCTGACTCTTCGTCATTAACGACTTGTGAAACCCGCCGGCGGTACATATTCATTTATTCATGTACGGACACAGTGTACATTACGGTTGCTGTAGCGACGATCATAAAGACGAGTCCATTTTATCTGAGGGTAGTACTAATTTTAGTTACTGTATGTACTGAATGCTTGCGCTTGAGACATCTGTGGGTGTGTTTTGTGGGTGTTAACTCCTTCATTAGTTTAGTAACTAAAGAAATAAAGTAAACTTATCTTAAACTGCATTATTATAATAATTGTTTAAGATGTGTGTTTTGCCTCATAACAATAAATATACCTACTGTGAATACTGATACGCTCCAATCATTTAACCCGATGTGTTCTACAGTGATTGTGTGTATTAAGTGTGTATAAACAACGGACACGGAAACCAGTCAACTCGCCCCCTAGCAAAGTCGCCAATTTAAAAAAAGAACATGTACAAAAGTCACCAACTACAAATTCGCCCCTAGCAAAGTCGCCCCCTGACAACAAACTCGTCCCCTCTCATAGTCGCCCCTCACAACGGAATTTAACAAATTTGTGTGATTGGACTTCAGGGCTTCGAAAGCTACCTTAACGGAACGAAAGAGGAATTTTGGGGAACGAAAGAGGAATTTTGGGGAACGAAACAGGAATTTTGGGGAACGAAACAGGAATTTTGGGGAACGAAACAGAAATTTTGGGGAACAAAATCTCATTGCGAAGGAACGGGAGCATATTTAGGGAACGAAAGCATATTTCGGACGAATGAAAGTATATTTCGGGCAACTAATTCAAAGTCGTATTTTGATGAAACGAAAGCTTGTTTTTAGGGAAAGAAATCTCCTTTCGGTGGAAAAAAATCATTTTTATTGAACGAAAGCATATTTTGAGCGAACAAAATTATATTTTGTGCGAACAAAATCATATTTCGAGGAAACGAATGCGTATCTTTCAGGGAACAAACGCGTATTTCTGGGTAACAAAATCGTATTTCGGGGGAAAGAAGGCGTGTTCGAGGGAACAAAAACGTATTTTCTAGGAAAAATCTATTTTGCTACCTAGAAAAACACAACTTTGTTTACAAATTTAAAAAAATATAATTTTATGTGACAAAATTATAATATTTTGATTGAATAATATTTTGAGGAAACGAAATGACTTTGTTGGAATTTTGTGTGTCGAGAGATGGAAAAAATTAGATTTTTTGTTTTTACATTTTAATTTGTAATTTATTTTTCACCTGTTCCTTCAGGGGCTCTGGTTTTTTGTGTGTGTTTTGGTTTTTTGGGGGGAGGGGTTCGTTTTTGTCTCACAAATTGTTTAACTTAATTGCACCGTCAATATAAGAGTGGTATTCCTATTTATTGACATAAATCTTATTTAATTTCCAAATCGGGGGAAGGAACGTACACCGAACATTGAAACGTAACGATTTTAAAACAGCGGATTCGATCAGCGACTAACAAACTCGCAATGACAAGGTAGTTGGTGGTCTGGCTCCCTACCCCTCCCACATGTTCATGAGCTTCCAGGTACAGCTATCTCTTGGCATGGCTAGGGTATAGGGGGTTTCCGTCGTGCTGAGCCCCGCCGAGAGAAACTCTGCGCATCATGGCATGCATGCAGCTACACGATTTGCCCCGTGTGTTACGTACGTCTCCCCACACGCTGTTGTACACTGTCAAACACGCTTCCGTTGCTCGGACTCTCTGAAATAAAATCTTACGTTCGATTTTTTGTAATTATTTACAAGTTTTAGTGAAGTTGTACCCATAATTTGAATACGTATTTTCTTGTGTCCAAATATTCATGAACACAATCACTCTCACCACTCAGCGTTTGGTTTTGATCGTGCATGATCAAAGCAACATAAAACTCCATCCAGTACAGGATTTGATGTTTAATATTCATCTACAGTTTGAATATTCATAGATATAACGAAATTGACCAATCAGATGCGTCCGTACGAAATCGGCTGAAGTGGCCATAGGCCGTGCACAAACCGCCAGCGGGTTTCACAAGTCGGTAAATGTGACCAGTCTTGAGAGCAGTAATCTCGCACAGAGCAGCCCTATCGCGGGATATTGCGAGAAAGCCGTTCCGCTATCACCGCGACAGACATTTAACGACTTGTCCACAAGTCTATTGTCACTCTTGAACTTTTGAAACTCTGCTGACGTAAATTGACCCCCATTGTCCGAAACTAATATCTGGGGAAGTCCATTACGACTAAACAGACTGCGCAAAGTGTCAATAGTTCTCTCGGATGTCACAGTTGGCATGATAAAAACTTCTGGCCACGACTACAAAGTATGTGTGACCCTCCAAAATGGTCCAGCAAAATCTACATGTATGCGTTCACATGGTTTCGATGCAGGTATCCATGGGTGTAATTTTTTTTTTTTTTTTTTTTTTTTTTTTATGAGATGTCGCCCAACTCACAAGGCCACGGACGGCCACTCAAGGTGAGGGCTACACATAACTGATTTGGGCCATCGACCCAAATCAATTGACACCAGGGGCACGTTGCCTCCTACTCCTGGGGCTGAAACAGGGTTACCCCCTTCACATTCCTTAAGGATGTAGGCATGGGTATCATCCACTAGGAGCCTGTCTGGTAGAACAGAATGCACTACCTTCCCAACTTTTTCGAAGCAATTATGGTTAAGTGCCTTGCTCAGGGGCACAAGTGTCATGACCGGGTATCGAACCCACACTCTGCTGCTGAAAACACCAGAGCTTAGGTCCGGTGACCTAGACCGCTCGGCCACGACACGCCACAAATGGCGCAAGTGCTGGTTGATTTTGAATTTTCTGTTAATCCTATATAAATGTTTGTATATACAATAAAACTAACCTGTGAACATTTCACTTCAAAAGGTGGTCGTGTTTTTGAGATATCACCGAAAAACCGGAGCGAATTTTACACACAGGAAGAATATTACCCACAGGAATACACAGTCTGAGAAGCGTTATGGCAATAACGCTTCTCAGATTACAATTTTGGGGAATAAAAAGTGATATATTTTTCCATAACCGTTGTACTTCGAAGTTAAAAGTTTCTCAAAATTCATTATACTAACCAAAGCTGCTTTATACAGACCCTTTAAGGAACAAAAATACTGATTCACAGTTTGGTTGCTCGTTTTCTTATTTAGCTGTCCCTTTACGGGCTAGCACCGTACTAAGGCGATGTTTACATCAGCTAAATCAGTGGCGTAACATTTCCATTGGGGGGGGGGGGGGCAAGGGAGGGCTCAAGGTTTGGGGTTTTGGGGGTCAAAGAATGGTCAAAGTGTTGCCTTGAATGCCTATATTATAATAAATGAACAATAATTACTGATCTGAAACGAATTTGAATGATAAAAAAACACGACATCGTGTATGCACGAAAACGAAATTGAATGCATTGGTATGTAATAAACCCTTGTTTGGGTGGATCAGGGATGCGTGAACTTGAATACTTGTCAATGTAATTGAACGGGAAATTCTACATTCGGGTCATACAAATAGTGTACCGTTTCGTGCACTGTGGAAGCTGTCTGCACCTTGTGTGTTGTAAAGTATGGCAGGATTGCTGCTGCAATGCTCCCAAGAGCAGTCACATCTCTGCCACCACCAGACAGCCACGTTCACTGTCTCATCCACCGTGTTGATGGCTAATGAAGAACCGTCGATTGTGATATCTAATGAAGTATTGTGATGAGTAAGAACAATATGTTGACAAATGAGTTAAACATTTTCAAGGTTTATTACTTTTTTGTAATTGCCTTCTTTCGTAGGTTTATGAAGTAAATAAAAAAAAAGGGAGAAAGGGTGCAGAAAGCAGCGAGAGGAAAGAGTTATTAAAGCAAGGTTGCACGTTTGTCATGACTTCTGCGAAGCCAGTTCCATAAATCGAACTAAGGCCAATGATTATCTTCAATATATATGTTTTAACAGTAGTTTTATCAGATAAATGTATTTCTACATGTAGGCATTGTTTTTAACCTATTGGTTAATCTTGCTTGTGTGACTTTCTCTCTCTTTACTTTTGTGTAATATCGATATACACTGGATAGCATTGTGCTTTCTTATTATAATGAAAACAAAAATTGTATTGAATTGAATTAAATTAAGAATGATACCCCAAATATTTGCCTATAATCTGCTTGTTTCTGACGTACACTGTCCCCTTGGACCACCATTTTGAGGTTTCTGTACTTTTAGATATATAGAAACGAACAAACTCTTGTTAATCGTTTTCATTGTCATTTATTTATGGGGCCAATTTGAAGACTCTGATAGCTGGTAGACACATCAATACAGAACAATTACCAAAACCACTCGTATATATATTTAGTTTATGGCTAGTCTGAGTAACAGCTTATTGTTCATTATAAAAGAACCATAAGTTGTTATTAATCTTCCCTTCAATACTGTGTGATTCAACCGAAATGTATTGAATTGATATGCCCATCAAGGGACGTCTCGCACAATTTATTTGACATTGATCTCTGGGAGGAAAGGCGCTTTCAAAACTCAGCTAGAAATTGAACACTTAAATCGTCGTTAGCTTTATTGGCTCAACGAAAGTACAAAATAAATGTTGTTAAGTCGTTTGAGAACCAGCTCAAAATGCCCAAGTATCCTTCATTAAATCCCAATTCAACTTTGACCCCAGAGTGGTCCTATAAAAACAGCTTGACCTGAACAAAGATTAAAAAAGCCATGTTTTTAGAAGTTTGTAGCTTGACGGGATCTATGGATCTGTGATCTTAAAGTATATTTTGTCTTACCAATTCTGTAATGTTCCTTTAAAAACTGTATTTTAAAAAGACAGAGTTGGCCTACCGAACCCATTCAAATTAGTTTATATTTCTTTTGTTTTTTTCTAGAACTTTAATGCTGAATTTTTCATTTATTAACTAACAGATCTGGACTTGTGAAATTTGTTCTCAGCTGTTCAATATGGCGTGTCCACACTGACCCTGTTTCAAGTACACTAACTATAGTTAACTGGTCCCTGTTTCTCTACAACTACTCCCGCTACCCATTTCTCTTTGCCTATGTAATTCCTTATCCAAACTTGTTCACCCACTGACAGGTTACGATCTAGGGCACGTTTGTATCTGCGTTGTATATGTTGATGCAACTGATCTTTAACACGTATATTGACATCTGGGCTCAAACTATCTAAGCGCGTTCTTAATGTTCTTCGCATGAAAAGTATTGCCGGTGACTCGCCTGTTACTGCATGTGCTGCATTGCGATAAGCCAGCTTATCTAACATGGTTTGCGCTGTACAAGTATCCTGGCGCTCTGCGCGCAGACCTTGTTTCAGTGATTGCACGAACCGTTCTGCTTGTCCGTTAGTGCTTGGGTGGTAGGGTGCACTGAACTTGTGGTTGATACCATTGTCACTCATGAACTTTTGAAACTCTGCTGACGTAAATTGACCCCCATTGTCCGAAACTAATATCTGGGGAAGTCCATTACGACTAAACAGACTGCGCAAAATGTCAATAGTTCTCTCGGATGTCACAGTTGGCATGATAAAAACTTCTGGCCACGACTACAAAGTATCTGTGACCCTCAAAAATGGTCCAGCAAAATCTACATGTATGCGTTCACATGGTTTCGATGCAGGTATCCATGGGTGTAATGGCGCAAGTGCTGGTTGATTTTGAATTTTCTGTTAATCCTATATAAATGTTTGTATATACAATAAAACTAACCTGTGAACATTTCACTTCAAAAGGTGGTCGTGTTTTTGAGATATCACCGAAAAACCGGAGCGAATTTTACACACAGGAAGAATATTCCCCACAGGAATACACAGTCTGAGAAGCGTTATGGCAATAATTCAATTCAATTCAATTCAATTTCACATTTATTTCCATACTTCATGAAATTTCCAAACAGTACATAGCCAAAACATTGATTTAAAGAAGTAATCAAAGAAACATTAATTACAAGGCAAAAAATTACATAAGTATGGAGGCATCATCGAGAAGCCGAGGCTTGTGGTGAGATGCCTGATGGACAGACAAACAGAACGTAAACAGGAACAAGAACGTACGGACAGACAAGTTGCACAAAGACAGAAATGATGAGAATAATATTAATATTATAGTAATATTAATAATAATAATAACAATGATAATAACGACAATAACAAATATAAGTAAAGTAATATATATATAAAGAAAGAACATCAGCTGACTACTAAACATGAGTAAAAAGGAGATCTAAGCAGACTAGCTAGGTGAGAATAAACTATGTCAGATACTGGGAGAGGAGAGCTCTTTTATAAGCACTTTTAAATCGACCCACAGAAGACTGTGATTTAATAGATTCGCTTAAACCATTCCAAAGACGCGGTCCGAAGAAACGAAGCGTTTTCAGGTGGAATGATGTGCGGGTGAATGGCACATAGAGGTGTGATTTGTTATGCGATCTGGTTGAGTACCCATGGGTGTCACGGACAGAGGTAAAGAATGAACTAAAGGAAGTGGGTAAAAGATTGTGAGTGAATTTGTACATGAAAATACCTGTATGAAATTTGTTAATTTCAGCAAGTGCTAGTGAGTGTAATCGGACAAAAAGAGGTGCAGTGTGCTCCCGGGGATGCGAAGAAGTGCAAATCCTGACAGCCCTTTTTTGAGTGGTGATTAGCGAACGAAGCTTGTTGCTGGAAACATGTGCCCAAACGATATTACAATAGTTAAGATAGGGAAGAATGAGGGTATTGTAAAGCAATACCAAGGATTTGGGAGGAAGAAAAGCACGAAGTCTAGACATAACACCGGTGTTGCGGGAGATGGTTTTAGTAATGGAAGAAATGTGTTCAGACCAGGAGAGTTGATCGTCAATAATGACACCTAGAAAGTTAGTAGAGTGAACTTGAAGGATAGGATTATTATCGATGCGAAGAATAGGAATATCGTCCAAGAGATGAGAAGATTTACTGAAGAGCATGAATTTAGTTTTGTGTTGGTTAAGGGAAAGTTTGTTAGCTTTAAACCAAGAAGAGACTTTAAGAAGTTCGGCATTCACGGTGTTTAAAGAATTAGCCGGGTTGGAGTCAGAGAAAGTAATAGTTGTATCATCGGCAAATAAAGTAAAAGAAAGAAGGGAAGAGGAAGAATGCAGATCATTGATATACAGCAAAAAAAGAAGAGGACCAAGAATAGAACCCTGGGGAACGCCATGCTTGATTTCTCGCCAAGAAGAGTTGTGATATTTGAAGGAAGTGAACTGTTGCCTATTTGAAAGATAAGAAGAAAGCCATTTGAGAGCAACACCTCTTATGCCGTAAAAACTAAGTTTATCAAGGAGAATGGAGTGATCAATGGTGTCAAATGCTTTTGAAAGGTCAATAAATACACCGACTGTACTCATTTTATTATTGAGAGCAGTGGACACTTTATCAACGCTTCTCAGATTACAATTTTGGGGAATAAAAAGTGATATATTTTTCCATAACCGTTATACTAACCAAAGCTGCTTTATACAGACCCTTTAAGGAACAAAAATAATGATTCACAGTTTGGTTGCTCGTTTTCTTATTTAGCTGTCCCTTTACGGGCTAGCATCGTACTAAGGCGATGTTTACATCAGCTAAATCAGTGGCGTAACATTTCCATTGGGGGGGGGGGGCAAGGGAGGGCTCAAGGTTTGGGGTTTTGGGGGTCAAAGAATGGTCAAAGTGTTGCCTTGAATGCCTATATTATAATAAATGAACAATAATTACTGATCTGAAACGAATTTGAATGATAAAAAAAAACGACATCGTGTATGCACGAAAACGAAATTGAATGCATTGGTATGTAATAAACCCTTGTTTGGGTGGATCAGGGATGCGTGAACTTGAATACTTGTCAATGTAATTGAACGGGAAATTCTACATTCGGGTCATACAAATAGTGTACCGTTTCGTGCACTGTGGAAGCTGTCTGCACCTTGTGTGTTGTAAAGTATGGCAGGATTGCTGCTGCAATGCTCCCAAGAGCAGTCACATCTCTGCCACCACCAGACAGCCACGTTCACTGTCTCATCCACCGTGTTGATGGCTAATGAAGAACCGTCGATTGTGATATCTAATGAAGTATTGTGATGAGTAAGAACAATATGTTGACAAATGAGTTAAACATTTTCAAGGTTTATTACTTTTTTGTAATTGCCTTCTTTCGTAGGTTTATGAAGTAAATAAAAAAAAAGGGAGAAAGGGTGTAGAAAGCAGCGAGAGGAAAGAGTTATTAAAGCAAGGTTGCACGTTTGTCATGACTTCTGCGAAGCCAGTTCCATAAATCGAACTAAGGCCAATGATTATCTTCAATATATATGTTTTAACAGTAGTTTTATCAGATAAATGTATTTCTACATGTAGGCATTGTTTTTAACCTATTGGTTAATCTTGCTTGTGTGACTTTCTCTCTCTTTACTTTTGTGTAATATCGATATGCACTGGATAGCATTGTGCTTTCTTATTATAATGAAAACAATAATTGTATTGAATTGAATTCAATTAAGAATGATACCCCAAATATTTGCCTATAATCTGCTTGTTTCTGACGTACACTGTCCCCTTGGACCACCATTTTGAGGTTTCTGTACTTTTAGATAAAAATAGAAACGAACAAACTCTTGTTAATCGTTTTCATTGTCATTTATTTATGGGGCCAATTTGAAGACTCTGATAGCTGGTAGACACATCAATACAGAACAATTACCAAAACCACTCGTATATATATTTAGTTTATGGCTAGTCTGAGTAACAGCTTATTGTTCATTATAAAAGAACCATAAGTTGTTATTAATCTTCCCTTCAATACTGTGTGATTCAACCGAAATGTATTGAATTGATATGCCCATCAAGGGACGTCTCGCACAATTTATTTGACATTGATCTCTGGGAGGAAAGGCGCCTTCAAAACTCAGCTAGAAATTGAACACTTAAATCGTCGTTAGCTTTATTGGCTCAACGAAAGTACAAAATAAATGTTGTTAAGTCGTTTGAGAACCAGCTCAAAATGCCCAAGTATCCTTCATTAAATCCCAATTCAACTTTGACCCCAGAGTGGTCCTATAAAAACAGCTTGACCTGAACAAAGATTAAAAAATCCATGTTTTTAGAAGTTTGTAGCTTGACGGGATCTATGGATCTGTGATCTTAAAGTATATTTTGTCTTACCAATTCTGTAATGTTCCTTTAAAAACTGTATTTTAAAAAGACAGAGTTGGCCTACCGAACCCATTCAAATTATTTTATATTTCTTTTGTTTTTTTCTAGAACTTTAATGCTGAATTTTTCATTTATTAACTAACAGATCTGGACTTGTGAAATTTGTTCTCAGCTGTTCAATATGGCGTGTCCACACTGACCCTGTTTCAAGTACACTAACTATAGTTAACTGGTCCCTGTTTCTCTACAACTACTCCCGCTACCCATTTCTCTTTGCCTATGTAATTCCATATCCAAACTTGTTCACCCACTGACAGGTTACGATCTAGGGCACGTTTGTATCTGCGTTGTATATGTTGATGCAACTGATCTTTAACACGTATATTGACATCTGGGCTCAAACTATCTAAGCGCGTTCTTAATGTTCTTCGCATGAAAAGTATTGCCGGTGACTCGCCTGTTACTGCATGTGCTGCATTGCGATAAGCCAGCTTATCTAACATGGTTTGCGCTGAACAAGTATCCTGGCGCTCTGCGCGCAGACCTTGTTTCAGTGATTGCACGAACCGTTCTGCTTGTCCGTTAGTGCTTGGGTGGTAGGGTGCACTGAACTTGTGGTTGATACCATTGTCACTCATGAACTTTTGAAACTCTGCTGACGTAAATTGACCCCCATTGTCCGAAACTAATATCTGGGGAAGTCCATTACGACTAAACAGACTGCGCAAAGTGTCAATAGTTCTCTCGGATGTCACAGTTGGCATGATAAAAACTTCTGGCCACGACTACAAAGTATCTGTGACCCTCAAAAATGGTCCAGCAAAATCTACATGTATGCGTTCACATGGTTTCGATGCAGGTATCCATGGGTGTAATGGCGCAAGTGCTGGTTGATTTTGAATTTTCTGTTAATCCTATATAAATGTTTGTATATACAATAAAACTAACCTGTGAACATTTCACTTCAAAAGGTGGTCGTGTTTTTGAGATATCACCGAAAAACCGGAGCGAATTTTACACACAGGAAGAATATTCCCCACAGGAATACACAGTCTGAGAAGGGTTATGGCAATAACGCTTCTCAGATTACAATTTTGGGGAATAAAAAGTGATATATTTTTCCATAACCGTTATACTAACCAAAGCTGCTTTATACAGACCCTTTAAGGAACAAAAATAATGATTCACAGTTTGGTTGCTCGTTTTCTTATTTAGCTGTCCCTTTACGGGCTAGCATCGTACTAAGGCGATGTTTACATCAGCTAAATCAGTGGCGTAACATTTCCATTGGGGGGGGGGGGGGGGGGCAAGGGAGGGCTCAAGGTTTGGGGTTTTGGGGGTCAAAGAATGGTCAAAGTGTTGCCTTGAATGCCTATATTATAATAAATGAACAATAATTACTGATCTGAAACGAATTTGAATGATAAAAAAAAACGACATCGTGTATGCACGAAAACGAAATTGAATGCATTGGTATGTAATAAACCCTTGTTTGGGTGGATCAGGGATGCGTGAACTTGAATACTTGTCAATGTAATTGAACGGGAAATTCTACATTCGGGTCATACAAATAGTGTACCGTTTCGTGCACTGTGGAAGCTGTCTGCACCTTGTGTGTTGTAAAGTATGGCAGGATTGCTGCTGCAATGCTCCCAAGAGCAGTCACATCTCTGCCACCACCAGACAGCCACGTTCACTGTCTCATCCACCGTGTTGATGGCTAATGAAGAACCGTCGATTGTGATATCTAATGAAGTATTGTGATGAGTAAGAACAATATGTTGACAAATGAGTTAAACATTTTCAAGGTTTATTACTTTTTTGTAATTGCCTTCTTTCGTAGGTTTATGAAGTAAATAAAAAAAAAGGGAGAAAGGGTGCAGAAAGCAGCGAGAGGAAAGAGTTATTAAAGCAAGGTTGCACGTTTGTCATGACTTCTGCGAAGCCAGTTCCATAAATCGAACTAAGGCCAATGATTATCTTCAATATATATGTTTTAACAGTAGTTTTATCAGATAAATGTATTTCTACATGTAGGCATTGTTTTTAACCTATTGGTTAATCTTGCTTGTGTGACTTTCTCTCTCTTTACTTTTGTGTAATATCGATATACACTGTAGCATTGTGCTTTCTTATTATAATGAAAACAATAATTGTATTGAATTGAATTAAATTAAGAATGATACCCCAAATATTTGCCTATA
Organism: Leptasterias polaris; assembly: GCA_037783415.1. Lineage (NCBI taxonomy): Eukaryota > Metazoa > Echinodermata > Asteroidea > Forcipulatida > Asteriidae > Leptasterias > Leptasterias polaris. The sequence goes on along the minus strand of JAZGTN010000090.1, from coordinate 2,314,770 downwards.
ATCTGCTTGTTTCTGACGTACACTGTCCCCTTGGACCACCATTTTGAGGTTTCTGTACTTTTAGATAAAAATAGAAACGAACAAACTCTTGTTAATCGTTTTCATTGTCATTTATTTATGGGGCCAATTTGAAGACTCTGATAGCTGGTAGACACATCAATACAGAACAATTACCAAAACCACTCGTATATATATTTAGTTTATGGCTAGTCTGAGTAACAGCTTATTGTTCATTATAAAAGAACCATAAGTTGTTATTAATCTTCCCTTCAATACTGTGTGATTCAACCGAAATGTATTGAATTGATATGCCCATCAAGGGACGTCTCGCACAATTTATTTGACATTGATCTCTGGGAGGAAAGGCGCCTTCAAAACTCAGCTAGAAATTGAACACTTAAATCGTCGTTAGCTTTATTGGCTCAACGAAAGTACAACATAAATGTTGTTAAGTCGTTTGAGAACCAGCTCAAAATGCCCAAGTATCCTTCATTAAATCCCAATTCAACTTTGACCCCAAAGTGGTCCTATAAAAACAGCTTGACCTGAACAAAGATTAAAAAATCCATGTTTTTAGAAGTTTGTAGCTTGACGGGATCTATGGATCTGTGATCTTAAAGTATATTTTGTCTTACCAATTCTGTAATGTTCCTTTAAAAACTGTATTTTAAAAAGACAGAGTTGGCCTACCGAACCCATTCAAATTAGTTTATATTTCTTTTGTTTTTTTCTAGAACTTTAATGCTGAATTTTTCATTTATTAACTAACAGATCTGGACTTGTGAAATTTGTTCTTAGCTGTTCAATATGGCGTGTCCACACTGACCCTGTTTCAAGTACACTAACTATAGTTAACTGGTCCCTGTTTCTCTACAACTACTCCCGCTACCCATTTCTCTTTGCCTATGTAATTCCTTATCCAAACTTGTTCACCCACTGACAGGTTACGATCTAGGGCACGTTTGTATCTGCGTTGTATATGTTGATGCAACTGATCTTTAACACGTATATTGACATCTGGGCTCAAACTATCTAAGCGCGTTCTTAATGTTCTTCGCATGAAAAGTATTGCCGGTGACTCGCCTGTTACTGCATGTGCTGCATTGCGATAAGCCAGCTTATCTAACATGGTTTGCGCTGTACAAGTATCCTGGCGCTCTGCGCGCAGACCTTGTTTCAGTGATTGCACGAACCGTTCTGCTTGTCCGTTAGTGCTTGGGTGGTAGGGTGCACTGAACTTGTGGTTGATACCATTGTCACTCATGAACTTTTGAAACTCTGCTGACGTAAATTGACCCCCATTGTCCGAAACTAATATCTGGGGAAGTCCATTACGACTAAACAGACTGCGCAAAATGTCAATAGTTCTCTCGGATGTCACAGTTGGCATGATAAAAACTTCTGGCCACGACTACAAAGTATCTGTGACCCTCAAAAATGGTCCAGCAAAATCTACATGTATGCGTTCACATGGTTTCGATGCAGGTATCCATGGGTGTAATGGCGCAAGTGCTGGTTGATTTTGAATTTTCTGTTAATCCTATATAAATGTTTGTATATACAATAAAACTAACCTGTGAACATTTCACTTCAAAAGGTGGTCGTGTTTTTGAGATATCACCGAAAAACCGGAGCGAATTTTACACACAGGTAGAATATTCCCCACAGGAATACACAGTCTGAGAAGCGTTATGGCAATAATTCAATTCAATTCAATTCAATTTCACATTTATTTCCATACTTCATGAAATTTCCAAACAGTACATAGCCAAAACATTGATTTAAAGAAGTAATCAAAGAAACATTAATTACAAGGCAACAAATTACATAAGTATGGAGGCATCATCGAGAAGCCGAGGCTTGTGGTGAGATGCCTGATGGACAGACAAACAGAACGTAAACAGGAACAAGAACGTACGGACAGACAAGTTGCACAAAGACAGAAATGATGAGAATAATATTAATATTATAGTAATATTAATAATAATAATAACAATGATAATAACGACAATAACAAATATAAGTAAAGTAATATATATATAAAGAAAGAACATCAGCTGACTACTAAACATGAGTAAAAAGGAGATCTAAGCAGACTAGCTAGGTGAGAATAAACTATGTCAGATACTGGGAGAGGAGAGCTCTTTTATAAGCACTTTTAAATCGACCCACAGAAGACTGTGATTTAATAGATTCGCTTAAACCATTCCAAAGACGCGGTCCGAAGAAACGAAGCGTTTTCAGGTGGAATGATGTGCGGGTGAATGGCACATAGAGGTGTGATTTGTTATGCGATCTGGTTGAGTACCAATGGGTGTCACGGACAGAGGTAAAGAATGAACTAAAGGAAGTGGGTAAAAGATTGTGAGTGAATTTGTACATGAAAATACCTGTATGAAATTTGTTAATTTCAGCAAGTGCTAGTGAGTGTAATCGGACAAAAAGAGGTGCAGTGTGCTCCCGGGGATGCGAAGAAGTGCAAATCCTGACAGCCCTTTTTTGAGTGGTGATTAGCGAACGAAGCTTGTTGCTGGAAACATGTGCCCAAACGATATTACAATAGTTAAGATAGGGAAGAATGAGGGTATTGTAAAGCAATACCAAGGATTTGGGAGGAAGAAAAGCACGAAGTCTAGACATAACACCGGTGTTGCGGGAGATGGTTTTAGTAATGGAAGAAATGTGTTCAGACCAGGAGAGTTGATCGTCAATAATGACACCTAGAAAGTTAGTAGAGTGAACTTGAAGGATAGGATTATTATCGATGCGAAGAATAGGAATATCGTCCAAGAGATGAGAAGATTTACTGAAGAGCATGAATTTAGTTTTGTGTTGGTTAAGGGAAAGTTTGTTAGCTTTAAACCAAGAAGAGACTTTAAGAAGTTCGGCATTCATGGTGTTTAAAGAATTAGCCGGGTTGGAGTCAGAGAAAGTAATAGTTGTATCATCGGCAAATAAAGTAAAAGAAAGAAGGGAAGAGGAAGAATGCAGATCATTGATATATAGCAAAAAAAGAAGAGGACCAAGAATAGAACCCTGGGGAACGCCATGCTTGATTTCTCGCCAAGAAGAGTTGTGATTTTTGAAGGAAGTGAACTGTTGCCTATTTGAAAGATAAGAAGAAAGCCATTTGAGAGCAACACCTCTTATGCCGTAAAAACTAAATTTATCAAGGAGAATGGAGTGATCAATGGTGTCAAATGCTTTTGAAAGGTCAATAAATACACCGACTGTACTCATTTTATTATTGAGAGCAGTGGACACTTTATCAACGCTTCTCAGATTACAATTTTAGGGAATAAAAAGTGATATATTTTTCCATAACCGTTATACTAACCAAAGCTGCTTTATACAGACCCTTTAAGGAACAAAAATAATGATTCACAGTTTGGTTGCTCGTTTTCTTATTTAGCTGTCCCTTTACGGGCTAGCATCGTACTAAGGCGATGTTTACATCAGCTAAATCAGTGGCGTAACATTTCCATTGGGGGGGGGGGGGCAAGGGAGGGCTCAAGGTTTGGGGTTTTGGGGGTCAAAGAATGGTCAAAGTGTTGCCTTGAATGCCTATATTATAATAAATGAACAATAATTACTGATCTGAAACGAATTTGAATGATAAAAAAAAACGACATCGTGTATGCACGAAAACGAAATTGAATGCATTGGTATGTAATAAACCCTTGTTTGGGTGGATCAGGGGTGCGTGAACTTGAATACTTGTCAATGTAATTGAACGGGAAATTCTACATTCGGGTCATACAAATAGTGTACCGTTTCGTGCACTGTGGAAGCTGTCTGCACCTTGTGTGTTGTAAAGTATGGCAGGATTGCTGCTGCAATGCTCCCAAGAGCAGTCACATCTCTGCCACCACCAGACAGCCACGTTCACTGTCTCATCCACCGTGTTGATGGCTAATGAAGAACCGTCGATTGTGATATCTAATGAAGTATTGTGATGAGTAAGAACAATATGTTGACAAATGAGTTAAACATTTTCAAGGTTTATTACTTTTTTGTAATTGCCTTCCTTCGTAAGTTTATGAAGTAAATACAAAAAAAGGGAGAAAGGGTGCAGAAAGCAGCGAGAGGAAAGAGTTATTAAAGCAAGGTTGCACGTTTGTCATGACTTCTGCGAAGCCAGTTCCATAAATCGAACTAAGGCCATTGATTGTCTTCAATATATATGTTCGGCCCTGAAAACTATTGATCATTTGTTAATTTGTTATTTCCTGCGAGTCCAAACATAATACAGTTTGCTACAAAATATAACTCTACGTGCGTACACTCTAAAAAAAATCTGGTTAAATTTCACCAGAGTCTGGTTGAAATTTCACCAGATTCCTGGTCCGTACCACACCCACTCTTTCCTGGTTGATTTCACCAGGATTTCCTGGTGAATGTACGTCAACCAGATCCTGGTAAAAAATACCAGGACACATTGGTGAAAATATCTGGTTAAATTTCACCAGAGTCTGGTTGAAGTTTCACCAGATTCCTGGTCCGTATACTAACCACTCTTTCCTGGTTAATTTCACCAGGATTTCCTGGTTAACCAGAGTCTGGTTGAAGTTTCACCAGATTCCTGGTCCGTATACTAACCACTCTTTCCTGGTTAATTTCACCAGGATTTCCTGGTTAACCAGAGTCTGGTTGAAGTTTCACCAGATTTCTGGTCCGTATACTAACCACTCTTTCCTGGTTAATTTCACCAGGATTTCCTGGTTAACCAGAGTCTGGTTGAAATTTCACCAGATTCCTGGTCCGTATACTAACCACTCTTTCCTGGTTAATTTCACCAGGATTTCCTGGTTCACCAGAGTCTGGTTGAAATTTCACCATTCCTGGTTAAATTTACCAGGTTTTCCTTGTTAATTCCACCAGGACCCTGGTTATAAATGTGGAGTGATACACCATATTCCTGGTTAAATGTACCATTAAATGAAGGAAAAGCAAACCATATATATATAAATATAATTAAACATATTTTATTCTCAGCAAACCTGTAAAATAATGAAATAAAGGTCTTAATAATGAGTGATAATAATAGCCCTCCCCCTTCCATTTGTTTTGTTAAGTACTGATACCCGAATGCATCTAACTGGTAGATGACCGAGTAGAACTTTACTTACTTTTGTCTACAGAAGCTTTTATCTATTATAATTAGAGTACTTATTTTTTTCTTGAATTTGTTCATGTCACTTTCCTAAATCTTCAGAACTTTGGCATATCCTTGTTTGATGAAGAGAAGTATATTAAGGAGGATAACAAAAGCTTTCAGGTCAAACTATAACTATAACATCACAAATTTTGTCAGTGGTCTCATGAAAGGTATAATGTTAACAAAGTTCAAATTTCAATAACTCAGTAACTGGCTGCAGCATTGCCATGAGGTATTTCCATTCAAAACAACAAAAGACTTAGTAGGCTACCTCCTAGATTTTGTTGATTTTCAAATTATTTGTAGATCGTTATGAGAAAGGAAGTCGTGCAGAATTTAAGCATTCTCGGTTACACACTTATGGTCTTCCAAAAGTCAGGGTGTTGGTCCAAGTTTCAGCTGACTAGTTCAACCACTATCACCTGGTGCCATGTCTGGGACCTTATAACAGCATTATCATTAGAACATTATCAAAGAGGGATTTTTAAATGAGTACATGTATTTCAAAAATGAACAGCCCAATCCACAATTGAAACCCTGACTTTGGAAGGCCATAAAGATCACTCAAATTTGGCATATATCTCGTTATCTACAAATAATACTGACTAAAATCAGCAAAATCTAAGAGGTGACTTGCCATTTTGTTCTGAAACTTTGTTGATTTCATATGAAATCAGATATCAGAAATCAGTCGTTTTTCAAAGTACCATCCAGCCTCGCTCTCTAGTCATGGATACTACTTTGCAACATGTTTCAATGCTGTCCGCATGGCTATTACAGCTGGGGAGGTTTTGCTGTGGCTATTGTGATCTTCTAGCCCGAACACAACTTTCTGGAAAAACTCCCATGTGGTGGCACACTGCCATGGGTAGCTTATGTCCAAAACATAGAACAGTTTAAAACACACATCCACAGCCTTCAAGAGTGACTTCTGCTGAAGGGCCTTCCGCTCGACAATCACGAAGCATTGCAGTGGTTCTATCAGCGAACCCAGTATCAAGACGAACGGCTGCTTATTTGTCACCTCTTCTAAATACTTTGGCATGTTTGTACCAATCTAGAAAGAAAACAAATACTATTTATAGTTATTAACATCTATTTCCTACCAAGGTACAAAATGGGCTATTTTTTGTTTAATAACAGCCCCTGGTCCACAGGATTTCATTGAGAGCCAGAGGAATGCTGCATGAGCTGGGGCTAATTGATTTTCGTTCCTAGAAAGTAACTACTTCTAAGAGAGGAATACAGAATGCCCTCACCCTTCACCTGATCTCACCTCATCATTCAGCTTTCCTGGCACATTTTTCGGCTCAATTAAGATGTTACCAGTAGTGTGCCTCTCTTACTGACTGATACAGGGCTTGGAGATAGGCATTTTGAATCGAAACTGAAGCCAAAAATAGCTTGAGTTTGAAGTTGCTTGCTTCCCTGGTGCCTTTCAAAATTTTTCTTGAGCTTCTCAAATCAAAATCCAAATATTTCCCAAAGTCTCATTCCCAGTTCTGTGTTTTCCATCCGACAAATATTTGAAGCTGAACATTTAATTGACATCGAGTCACGAAGATAATTTTTCAAACCACTTTCAGATTAAAGCTGTGAGCTACAGTAGCCAGGCTCTTACTGCTTTAGTGAGTAATTTTCTTCTCATGTTAGGGCTTTAGCAGTATAAGCCCTAGATATTTCATGGCCAACTTTGAGAGTCGGGATGTTAGGCGGTGCAATGGGTCAATCAGGTGACCAGCATATGATTTACCCTATGCAGTGATAACCACTAGTTGGTGTTGGAATAGTACCAGACAAGACAAGTGAAATTCTTACAATTTCAGACATAAATGGCAGTTTATTAGCAAGGAATAAAAAAGGAGTATAATCTAAGCAATCTGGTGGTAGTTGCATATTTGTCATCAAGGTATTGATCTTTGAAGTTGGAACGTTGTACCAACTGTCAACTTGAAACAAACAAGTGTAATTACAGAGCCTCAAATTCACATCACAAAAAGAACACTTCTTGTTGGGTTTTTAAAATTGAACCAATTTGCCACAAAATTTCCAACACAATTTATATAGGCTAAGCCACACGTATAAATGGATTTCACACCTTTATAATAGAGACAGTTACACCCTTACCCAATTGAATGTCAAAACAACAGATTGAAAAACAAAGGAAATGCAAAACTTTTTTTATGAAACGGAGGCTATGATATCATGCTTTCAAGTTAACAGTTTGTACAAAACGCCTTAATGCATATCTCAGAAAACAATTGAATGCAACTACGGAAAGATGTTAAGATTATTGATCTGTTACCTATAAATTTGTTTCTTACCGGTTCAACGGCAAAGTAGGATGCCATAGCTTCATCAATACTGGCCCTCTTATTCCCCTTTCTGCCAGGTGGCAGAATACATGGCAGAAGGCCCAACGAAACATTTGTCTTCTTGTCATCTGAGTCTGAAATATAACAAACAAAATTTGAACATGTGATAAATGAAAAACATCAAACCCAAGCTTATAAAATCTACTAACAATCTTGAAGACCTGAACTAATTCCCCCTTAGATACCCAAGCTCGAGTGTAGTAGGACCTAGGCGTCCCTTGGCACTGCTAATATGGCAAGTCCTGAATAGAGCTGATTAACTTGGTAGCATGTCTCTGCACCTGCTTCAGCAAGAACTTGTGTCTAGTTGAATAGGGATTCCAAGCCTGAACAGCATACTCCAGGTGAGGCCTCACCATCTGCTTATAAAGGCCATGTCACGCGAGCCAATTTACAGGCAACCAGTTCCAGGCAATCTCCAATAAGAAAATGCATTCACTTTCCAGTTTTCTAATTATTTTCTTGGGGATGGTGAATTTCAGCTGGAACAGTGTCTCTTGTGCCGTCAAAGCTTTCCATTTGCAAGCAGTGCAGTTGGTTGCCTCCAAGTTGCCTGAAACAAAGTTGCCCTGTGTGACATTGCCTTAAAAGAATAAGGACAACATCTTCATGCAGAAACTTGACATGACGTTTTAATTAAAGCCAAAATCCAATTCCCTCTTCTGGCAGACCTGCGCATTACTTAAATGTCTTCATGGAGGAGTCTAAATGAATGACCAGCTCCTTTGCCCGCTCAAAGACTTGTAAATTCCAACCATCTATATTGTATCCAGAGTATTATCCCCAGAGTAGGAAAATTTATATGTTGATGTAAACAACAGACCTGTAAGACCTGATATAAATCAGCAACTCTCCTACTGTATATCCAATTTGTTACAGTAGCTTACATGAATATAACCTGGTCCTGTTATTCATGTGCTCATTTATGTACTTACTCATTTTGGACGGATCAATATGCAAGTAAGATTGCCATTTCCCTTGCAGATTGGCATACTTCAGCACCTCATTAGTGTAGGTTGAAGTCCACAGCATGTATAGTTTATCGGACACCTCCGCAAATAGGGCCCGAAAATCCAATTCCACCTGTAACACAGTGAAAATACAAATTCATATATTAGTACGTGTTATTCGAGGAGCCACCCAACAACACAACCGTGCTGAAACACGAGTTCACACAATCCAAGCCGACCCACCTATACAACAATGCCAGAAATTCTGAAACCATCAACAACTGCATCAGGTCCAACCGTGACTGGTAGTGGAGTCAAAACAAGGTCCACAGAGGGGATGAGCAGTCACTCAATCCACAACACCACCCTAACATCTTAGGGCAAGGTTTGTCATTCTTGCAATCATCTTCTATGGCAGGCAGGTTGAAAGGTTACATAGGGAGGGGTGCCTGCACCAGTAACCACCACAGGTTACATGACCAAAATTAAGCCCCAAGGTGGTAGGTACAGTAGGCTAACACTGCTGGGTAGTGGTTCCCTATTTTGCTTTGTGTGTAATTGGTACCAACCATGCCAGGTGTGTCAAAGAGCCGTGGATATTCTTGTAGGATGTTGTCAAATGGTTGACCACGGTTTTTGCGTATCCACTCTGCCCTCTTGACAGCAGTCTTTTCCATGAATGATGTCACCTGAGCTACTGGTGCTAAGTTGTGCTTCAGCCACTCTGCCATACTCTTATACTGTTCGTCGGAGAGATCGGATTCTGTGAAAGTTAACAAAAGATACATACACCTAAACACACATGCATATCCAATTTAATAGTTCTGTTCTATGCGCGAGCAAGTCCTAATTATGTATGAGGTTCAATGCCGATAAAAGGCAGTGTGTGTTACAATTGATTTTCTAATCATTTTCACACTCATTTGTTAACATGAATACATGAATTCATTCATGTTCATGCTACTCATCTTTTCATGCAATCTTGTTCTGATTTTTTAGTTCTAAAGTTTTCAAGTCTGAAGTATCAAATATGAACATAACCTTACTAGTGATCATTTCCGACCAGTAACAAAATGATTATCAGATACTTTCCATCAAATCCTTTACAGTATTGATTAAATTAATTGTCAACAAGCTTTTCGCCCAAAGGCAACCGGTTTTTCATATACCAATTCATATCCTAACAATATTTAACATTTGATTGTGTAATGCTAGGCTGGCTATATGTAGAAATTCTTGACCAATCCCTAGATATTGCTCAGATGAGTTGAGGGTGTACTCATCCCTATTAATCACCTACCCGGTAAAGTGGCAGCAATCAATGTACTTTTGCTTGGATGATTTATGGTCATTTTGGTTCCAGTCTCACTGCGTCGGATATTCCTCAATCGTTCCTCTATCCACCCAGTTGACGAATGACGTCCTTTTCCCGGAGTGTACCAGGCTTCCTGTAGGGCAGAGAAATCCAAACAATCCAATGATCATTGTGACCAAGTTTTGAGAAGTCAGACCGGAAAACCCCTTATATGAGCAAAATTTATCATTTATCGATGTAAAGCTACATTTACGATCGTCCATAAAGTAACATTTGTTGACTGAAAAATTAGATGATTTAGAGAACCGGTTAATGGTGACCGAGACGTGAAAGCGTTTTATTATTTTGCTAGCATTTAAATACGGATGATTAATTGGAACATTATACCTTTTGTTGATCCATTGGTATTAATAATTAATTACTGTCATTGTCACTGCATGACCCATCTATTGAGAATCATGCTGTTTTCAAATGGCTCAGGATCTGGATGAGTACCTCTCCCACACATACACGTAATTTGACAAGCATGCAGGAAATAAATTGTTGCATATACTTACAAAACCTTGACCTTCATCATCTTTTAGAGATGGGAAATCATCAATGATGGCCTGAGCCATCCTAGTCTTCACGTCACCTTTGGGCCTGTTGATGTAAAAGAAGATGTAAAGTAAAGACAATCAAACCAATATGGATGAAAGAAATTTGACAGGCTTTGTTGGGTTCGCCACCTCAAAATGCCAGAAGTAACACCAGCCAGACATACGTGTACATAAGTTTAACAGTTTGTCACTTACTTCATCAGTTTAAAAGGCTATAGACACTCAGTGCCTAAATTTTAGACACTAAAACTAAAACTCCACTATGGGACCATCATAGTGGAGATGGTTCAACCGAAATATGCTGTTGTTGAATAACCTCTGTTTCATAATCATAATCTGGTTATCTAAATTGCACGTAAGTTTTAACACCATATCGAATACAATATAAAATGATGTATAACATACCGATCTCCATAGTGCTTGATTATATGTGCAACAACAATTCTAACAAGCTTGAGTCTGCTTTTCCGTGTAAACTCTCCTTCCTCAATCTCTGAAATAATGGCTCTACCATCTGAACTCTCTTCCAGCAATGCTCGGACACTCTGAAAATGAAATAATATACCAGTGTTCAATTTTTCATGCTAAAAGTTGGCTTAACAAAGTGCTCTCCACACTTGCATGGGATGGATGTACACAACCAATTTTCTTTGAGCTTTACTTTTGTCCTTTAGTTTGGGTAGTTTTATGTTGACCAACTCTTCTGTGGAACTGCAACCCTCAGAATTTATGCCAAGGCAGAAATTTGTCCACCTGATTTTCATTGCTGGCTGGCAATAACCCGGGTAGAGGGACACGTCAAGTTTGCATCTACTGTACTTACCAAGTTCGACTTAAACTTCTTTCGTGGTGGTGTTGTCCCAATCTCAGATGAGGTGGGTGTACCAGGGCTACAGTTACTTGTCAATCCCTCTGAGAGGTCAGAAACTGTTGATCCTGTTTGACTACTGTGAACAGGTGAGGTACAGGGCATCGGTGGAAGCTACAGAGAGTAAGTAGAAACAGAGAGGAGAATAGGTCAGAGTTGCAGTGTAAACTTTTTTTCTCATGGAATTTATTAGGGCGGGGCATTCAGTACAATTCGGTATGAATTATTATCTGTAACCAGAATGTCAATGACGCAGCTCTCATCCGGCATCCAGACTATACAAACAGAATCAAAATCGCTCAATAAATCTGCATAAATTATCATAATTAAGGAACAGAGGCAAATTTCAAACTTGTGTGTAGATGTCCTGTGTACCATGTGTACTTGTTTTGGTCTCTTCTCTCGAACTGTTTATTTGTATCATGAGCGAGCGCCATGAGCGCCTTTTTGGCGGATACCGGCGCTATAAAAGACTGCATTATTATTTTTACCCCACGGCCGGATGAGCTTGTACGCTTGAATGAAGAACATTATGATTTACTATCTTATCATTATGTGCTTACTGTTGGTCAATTAGTGGATCCTGTGTCTCAAGACGATGTGTGATTCCTCCCTCTGGTCATATGATTTGGCTGCATGGTAGGGCTGATAATCAAGCAGATCTTCCACACGAACAGCACTCCATACTACTTCTATTTCCCTTTGTTGTACTACGTAGGAATGTGTGTGACGATCAAACCGCACAATGTCAAATGGCTCAGTGACCAGTTTAATACCAGCGTCCGTACAAATGACATATACAATCCTCTGAAAATGGGTTCAAGTTCGTCTGTTTTACCAGTTACAACTACCATATTCCTCTGATATCTCTTTCCATGCACAACACACCATTTGGCAACATAGACTTCATCTAATAGGTGGACATCAAGTAAAGCTTCCAACACCCTGGCATTTGCTAAAGAAGCCACAAGGGTAGACGATCCTGGCCCAACCTCTTTATCTCTATCGACAAGGTCCTTTGCACCAATCATATTGTAGCAAAAGTACATTTGTTGTCTGTAGCTGAGTGTCTTCAAAATATTCCTGAAGTTACACACTATATGGCCCAAACGTTTGAAGAAATTATGCTTTGCTTCAAATCTCATTGTCCAGAAGCGTACAAGTGGCCCAATCATACGGATTTGACGGGGGTAGTGCGTCATAAAGTGGTGTTTTGGCTTCAGATGACGCAATGGGTACAATTTCAAGAAGTGTTCATGGTGGTCTTTGATCACATGCTTTAGAAACAGTGTCTCGTCTACAGTTATTTCATATGAAAATATGATGTCCATACAATCTAATAATAGAAGTAGCAGCTCATAGTACTCATTACCCTCTGGTACTTTGTCGCCAATAAGAAGAGGAAGATGACGGACCAGACACCACATCTGAGAAGCTGTTTGATGGGTAGGGCCATCAGGGTTTTGTAGTTTGGTAGCAGAAATTACAGAGGGCTTATTCTTAGCATCTCCAATTCCATAATCAAAGCTTGTGATCCTGCTGTTCAATAAATCCAAAGTGAAATAACCCTCACGAATCAAGGTTTCAAGGACCAATGAATTTCCAAACTGCACACACCTTCTAACAAATCATGCATTATGTCAGGTGCAAAATTGTTTGTAACATGGAAATTATGGACATCATTTAGAAGACACGTTGTCTTTACGCCAGTCGTTGGTGGATCATTGATGCCCACATCAACTTCATAGTTCCATTGCCTTCTGATTAAGTTTGGTTTCTCAGTGGCTGCATAATGCATGTCATTTCTGTGCATCTTGCATTGCCTGCAAAAATGATTGCCAACAAAACTTTCAATAAAGCCAAAAAGACCATTGACGCCGAGATTGTCACCTGCTACTTGAGCAACACTCACTTTAACAATTCCATTATACACATCCGTGTTTATGTCTAAACCATTTGTCTCCAGGACTTTCATGTCATCTACCAGAGGTCTCAAAATGACATTGTAGCCATAAATCTTCACATCTGCTGCGATGTACATGGCAACAAGAAAACAATTACACAATGATGAACGGTACTTGGGGGGTATGTTCAATATTGTGCAGTAGACCACTCCTATCTTATGGAGACCTGCCTTAGATCCAAGAGGATTGGCAACCTCACACTCGTCAACATACAAGAGAAGTTGAATATTGTGAGGATTTGAAAAAAAATTGTGTTCTTGACAATATTGACCATCATGGAAATCCCTTAAAATCCCATCATTGCTACACTGATACTGCAGCACAGTAGACATGAAGTTCTTACTCTCGAGGATGCATTTCAGAAGTTGCTGTATTGGTACATATTGAAAAGTAATATGTTTGGCCAGTTGCTCCACATGACCAGTGATTGCATTGTGGCGTGGGAAATAACCTAAAGCAATTGGCACTTCCATTGGCCTAATGAAGAAATCAGAACTGTCAAAATATTTATCCTGTTGATAGGAATTTCTAAATGGCTGATATGGGACTTCACAGTGTCCAAATATTTCAAGCAAGTCTGTAACTTCTGCATCATCTTCATGAAACCCCCTCTCATACAGAAAGTTTGCTGTTTTTTCCTTCAAACCACTAACAATATCCATAAATAAAGTTGAAGACTCTGCAACCACCATATTTATTGTAGACTGTACGACACTACTGGACGCTTTCATTCTTGCAATACTGACTGCCACCATTTCAGTAATTTTTTCCACACTGAAATCATCCCACAAGTCATCATCCCTAGCAGCATCACCATCTCTAGCAGCATCAACAGCATCGCCTTCCTCATCCGAGTTGTCACCAACTAACTCTTCAGCAGGTTCTCCATTTTCATCATCAGATCCTTCGTTATCACTGCCAACTACATTATGTTTTTTCTCAATATGTCTCTTTAGTGCATATGTGTACCTAAAAGTACGCATACATCCATCTTGAGAGCATGTAATTGCACATGTGAACATATTTCCAAGAATAAGTGCATGTGTTTTTTTAAGATGTGACAGAAGTCGACTAGCATTTCCATTAACAAGATGGTCACACTTTGGACAGATATAGCCCATCCTTGAAAGCTGTAGATGCAAGAAATATGAAAAACTCAATGAGTGACTGTACAGTTATGTACCTGTTCATCTTTTAGCTTCTTCAGGTTTGCCAAAATCTTCATTCTTGGTCCCACAGGTTTTATCAATTCCTTCACAGTCTCAGCATCAAGCAGAAGAAACGCCTCTTCATCAATGAAATTTTCTGTAGAATATAGAATGTATTTAATAAAATTAATTCCAATTACAATCCAATAATAAACAATCAATCTGCATCATTATTGTATCAACATTTGCCAGAAAAGCGCTGGATTCGTAAACATAAAACCCCACAAAATACTAGATGTAAATTTTCTTAACTTTTCTATGTTTTTGGTTATTTCTTTTCATTGCCCAGTATTAATTTTTGAGTACAGCAAAGCTGATGATCACCCATGCTCCAATAAATGCCCATCCCCTACATTTATTTTGGAAATATTTATTTCATGTTAATTCATGTTCTAAAAATAAACGCCATGTTGCCAACCCCTTTTTAACTACATAGTAGGCCTACAGTGAAACACCACAGTTCTTAAACAAGAAATTTGGTTCCAGCATAACATATTGAATGCAGCTTTAACTATTGTAACGACCAAAAAGGAAATGCAACATCCATGCAAAACTCAATTACCGACGGTATCAATGCCTTTCACTAAATCCAAAAAATTGAAATCCCCACAAATCCCGAATCCAACTTCCCAACTCGCGAAATCAACTACATGAAACAGTTGTATGATTGTTTACAACGGCCAAGTTTGCGCAACAACCATTTGTCGACAAGTGGAAGATACTGCCTGGTGTGGTACCCACCATATGTTTTAAGTTGTGAGCGCCAGGCAATATTGACTACTTGTCGATAAATGGTCGTTGCGCCAATAGGGCCAACAGTGTTGTTATGCGCATTGTCCTGTTTGACAAAATTTCCACGGGTCACTCGATCCCACAATTAATATGACAGTATTGGTCATACGCACAAGTAAAAAAAAACTAAAAAAAAACCCGAGATTGAGGATGTTAAACTATGGAGATTGAGTTAGATGTGTCACGAAGTGTATTGGCCCTATGGGGCTAGATCTAGCTACCGGTACATAATATGTGGCCCATCGCTCTGTATCCTGATTTTTACTGAATAGTAAGTAGCAGATCAAAAGTTATTAGGTCGCTCTTGTTTGTACACATGGTTGTGTGGCCCAGGATACAGAGTGACAGGATACAGAGTGACAGGCCACATATTATGTAGCTAGGCTGATTTATAAATATCCCATACTACTCCAACCTACCTTACTTTATTCCTTACATATGAGGAATTTTTATGGTACATTCCATGGCTCACCAAATGATGGCTAATTCATTTAAATATGATTTTTTGAAAATGGCAAAAAAAAACGGTGTACAAAAATCGTATTGAAGTTCGTCGTGGCTGGGGGCCGCCATCTTACTTATGATCCGCAGCCTGTTAATAATCGTGAGAACTCAGGGCGCCCAGCTGATCTGCCAAGTCATAAATATGTATGAGGTGACGTCGCGGGCTAACTTATGTGGCTCACCCAATGAACATGCAAGCTTCATGCAGCAGCGTCACGATCGAGTTCTTGCATGTTCATAAAAGATGAGCGACATAAGTTAGCCTGTGACGTCATGGTATGCATATTATTGACTTGGCAGATCAGCCGGGCGCCCTGACATCATGTGTCGTCGACGACGTCGTACCGTGCGGGGGCCCTTCCGTTATGTATGATACATGTTTTCTAAACATGGATTCTCTCAGTCTAGTGACGATCGATGGTGTTGAATGATATGCATTTTGAGAGAGATTTTAAATCAAATCCGAAGTTAATTATGCGTTTTATGGAGAGCAGGCATGTACGATATGTGTAAACTGGCAGATGTAAAAACAGCCATTTTACAGCCCTGTTTGTAGGGCATAAAGTTGGTCATTTATACTATATTTAGCCAAACGGCTCTGTGCACATTTTTCCTAGCCTACACTACAGAAACGTTGTTAACGTTACACTTCGCGACGTTCGACCGCTTCATATTCATAATCTGGGGAAAATAAAAAGAAATTGCATAATATTTACCTTCAAATATGTCCTTCAATGTGGACAAATTCCACTCCTCCAGCTTCTCCGAAACGAATTCATCCATTGTTGATCGGTACGGTGCGATCAGATCGTCAAACTTGGAGAAAGTAGTTTATTGGCGCGGTTTTGCTGGCGGGGCCGGCTGGGTACGCGCACGCGCGAGCGCTGGATGAACCAATCAGAAACGGGAAGACGGCCACGTCACAGCATTTCACCAGATTGATGTTGAAGTAATTTAACTAAAACCAGGATGATAATACGCATGGTTTTATCATAACCAGTATCATGTTGATATGTTTGGTGATAACCAGTATAATGTTAATATATGGTTCACCAGGAAATTTTCACCAGAGATTTTTTAGAGTGTACCTAAATTTATTCGAAAATGTGATAAAATGCTCTGACCGTTGCCATGCCGACGAAAAATACGAGGTTTCGTCGCTCGTAAGCCTGCCTATTTCACTACGTACTGTGTCGCTAGACGTTAGTTTTTAGTTATCGTGTTACTCGAATGTTTACGTAAACATGGAATACAAATGAAACAAATAAGTATGCGCAGCGTCTGAATTTAAATTGGCATCTAGTGCGACTTCTAAATAGGAAAGATAATGTAACAAATAAATACATAATACATTCACACACACAGAATTATATGCAAATAAATGTAATGGTTGGATGACTCAACGGTTAAAGAAAAAGTATAGCTTTGGTTTTTGGAACCGATTATTTTAATCTTATATTTTCGTAGGTATGTGTAGAATAAGCTACACTGTCGAATTTTCACTTTAAATTGTGGTTGCGTCTTTAAATATCACCGAAAAACCGGAAAAAATAATTATGTCCACACAGGAGGAATAATCTCAATCTGAGAAGCGTTTCTGACACAAACGTTTCTTAGATTCAATTGTGTTTTGTTTGCATAAAACCTTATATATTATTTTGTCCATTACCACATTACTTCGCAGTGAAATGATTCCCAAAATGATTTATACTATCGAAAGCTGCGGTACTTCTAACCACGTAAGTTTTGTATTGTCATTACTTTTCAGAGTCATTACCAAACGTAAACAGACCCTTGTGAATGTTTAGCAGTGGTTCATTTTGAAAATTATTTTTCGAAGGGCATTCATAAGAATTCAAACTTACATTGAGGAATACTGCAAAAAGCGTCATATGTTGAGTCAAGCTTTGTGGCATCGGGGAGGGGAACGAGGACCGACCCTGGACCGCGGAAATCGGCTGTCTCCCATCGGTATCCTCGCCCGAGCTGAGAGAACAGAGGAGAGTTCGCGACCACTGGCAAGGGAAACCCGACTGCAGTCAGATTCGCCCCCTTAAATTCAGGGGGGGGGGGGGGTACATATCAGGTCCTTAATGGGACTCAATGGCAAAACTGTGACCTCCATTCAAAAAGTCAAAAACTCGAAAAATCTAAGTTCGTGTTTCTTTACATACAGATTTATACCACGGCTGATGTTTTGGTCGACTAATGGCATTTAAAGATCACCTTAAACACAATGAACACTATGTTCTTTCAAATGGAGCGTTATGAATAAGGGAATGTATTTATTTGTATCATTTATTTTGGTCATGGCATATTTTCATGTACAACCAAATTACTTCAAATAAGAAACATGTCGGTTAACAACGAGGCTATAAATTTGGTTACTCGTAATCGTTTCGAGAGCATAAAAATGATTTCAACTGCTCAAAACAATTTTGAGAGTACAAAATGATTTTTTTAAGATCGAGCTCTCAAAATCATGTTCAAGCCACTCTTTATCATTTACATGACGTCGTGGTTGTTAAATATTTCTTTACTCACATTCATAGAGGCTCTTTTTATTTTCCATTGCGTCTCTCCAATTACCCCCCCCCCCCCCCCCCCGCCCCGATACTTCGTAGCATTTTGTACACAAGAATAGCTCCCATCTAGCGGGTTGCCGCGCGAAGCACGGCATCCCGCGAGTGTCGATTAAGTTTGGACTCAAACTAGCACAAGTGCCGCGTGGTGTATCGAAGCGCGTAAGACCAACAGCAATCAACAGTCTCCGATCTTCGGCGGGAAGTTCCGACTTTGTTAATCGTGAAACATTTGCTAATAATAATTTTTCCGAGTTGTTTACTAATTGCGAAAAGTTGTTGTATGGCACGCGCATTAGATTCTTCGCAAAAGGTTTTTCGCATTTTGAAAAAGCCATTTCATGTATTTTCTACGACTTGTATGCACGCTTGCAGTCACGTCTACAGCCTGCACACACGTGTGCGTACCCTGAGTTTCTTATAATGCTTCGTTAGTCTTCATTCAAACAAGGATAATTTGCCAAATATTATTTTCGTTCGATCGAAGAATATTTTCGTTCGAACGAAAAAAAAAATAAAATGTAAACCGAAAGAAGATTTTTTTCACCGATTTTATTTCCACCTTGTCCCTTTTAAAGCTCCGTATGTTTTTTGTTTGTTTTATTGATTATTTTATTTTTATTTTTTTTATTTGTAAGCTAATGGTTTTGTATTTTCTACTTTCGTCTTTTGTGCCCCAATGGCCGACCATAATGCCTGACGACTCCATGCGTGCACCCAGTTTACTACTTGTGCATTGACGGTGCGTGGACAAACAGCCTTTATATTCGCGCACACCTTTGGAGAGTAAAGATTGAACAGGTTGTATCAGCCAGTTTGGCAATTTAGACATGTCGCTACCAGTTGTAATAGCGATGATAATGCTCATGATGTCCCATGAGTCATTGGCGACCGGATCGAGCCGTTTCCGGACCCGTGAAAACCTTTTCCATTCATCCCAACACCACACATTGACCGGTCACTCGTTCCTGAATCAATCAGGGACAGTTCGGGTTCAATGTGTGATGCTTTGTGTGAGACACCGTCTGTGCTTGTCATTTAATCACAATGACATCAGTGGCATGTGTCAGCTCAACGAGGCTAGGAAAGAGGAATTCCTGAAGAGTTACAAACACGATAATGGCTTTTCCTATTACGACAGAGTGGACACCACCACGGAGGACGAGAAACAAGTAAGTACTGCATTGTTATTCAGGCGTCTCTGTTTTCAATAGATGATTTCTGTTTTCTATTCGAAGTAATCGTCAAATACGGTAAGTCGGTTAAACAAAAACACAAAATTGTTTTGTACGTACGTTGTTGCAATAAAGTAAGTCAATTTGTTCAAGAACGACCTGAACTAGGCCTATATTCTGTTTTTATCAACGCTTCCCACGTTATTCTCCTTGACTTAAATACGGACAAAGTAAGATTGACAAATATGCAGGCTTAGATGATTTTTTGTTTTTATTTTACATTAAAATAACGTTTTCAAAATAGTTTGCTGAGTTATTGCTCCGTTCCGGGGAAAGTTTTTATAACTCAAAGATATGGTATTATTACTCTCTGCCCTGAAGGTGACAAAAAACACCATGATAATAATAATGTCCACCCTAGTTATTTAAACAATAATAATTGTAAATAATCAAAATTTAATTAAGTTCACCAATAAACCAATAACACCACTGTAAATACAACTAGACATTATTGCATTTGTGCACAAATGCAGCGCTGTTTCGCTAATAATATTTTCAAATTACTCATCTGAATATGAATTTCTTGTAGTGTGTACATAATCAAGTTAATAATCAAATATTGAATGCCTTGTGAGATCGAATTCATTGTCTATAATTATATCTTGTAAAACTGTACCTTTAAGGTAATATAACTTGACAAATGATGACGTCAATTTTTTTTCGAAAAAGTTATGATGTATCAAGCTATTTAAAAAAGAATTATGATTTTAGCATGTTCCGTTAGTAATTTTTGACTTAAAGGGGCCAAAAAATGAAAACATCATAAAAAATCGTGTGATAACGTCATCATGACGTCATTTCAAAATTTGCAAGAACTTGCCAATATCTAACAACCTACCAAGTTTCAACATGATCGCACTTTTACTTTGGGAGATATACGACTTCAAAAAGGCACCTTTAATGCCGCGTCACTTGACCCCCGATGACGTCATTGATCTGAAACTTCACACATATGATGGCTGCCTGACGATCAACATATGTGTAAATTTTGAAGTGATTACACAAAACTTCACCACACACATCTTCAAAAAGTCCATTTTGAACAGTTTTCAACCTGCCGCTTTAGTGCGCTCTTGTGTATCGTGATGTCATCGGTATTTTGTTTAACTGCACATCCTTGCCGGACACTAACATCGTTGAAAGCATTTTCATAACATTTAGCACTTTTGAATTACGAAGGCACTTCCGGTTTCGACCGGAAGTAGAGGTCACGTGAGGTCACGCATACGGAATAAAATGAAGCCCTAATTCATCCCTACCCAATCCCACAAACAAAATCCTACGGTCTCTTGTGGCTGATTTGATACGCATTTTCAAATATTAAAAATATAAATCTTTAAGATGACGTCACGTGACAGGTGATGACGTCATCACGACGGATTTATTTTAGGACCTTCCTTGCACCAATGCCTTTCATCACTGAAAGTTTCATTGCAATTGCTTATTGGAAACTATGCAAAAAAGCGCTTAGAACGAATTTCCAGAAAAATACAAATAAAAAGACTAGAAACAGTGGCTGTTTAAATTTAACTTCCGATCTCAGTCCATTGTCATTGGCAATTGCCCCACTTTCAAGATCGCGGAATACCACAGGGATCGGTTGTTGGCCCTTTAGCTTTTACTCTTTACTCATGTGCACTAGAGAAGAATTAACCACAATGGGATATCCAACATAATGTACGCTGATGACACCCAGTTTAACATTATATATTCTCAAACAAGATGAGTGGAGTGGTTCAAATCGTATCTTAGAAATCATGAGCAATGTGGGTTTTTTCAGGTAGCATCCAATGTTTCTAATACCAGTTGTGGAGTCCCTCAAGGAACAATTCTAGGTCGTCTCTTTTTATATCAATAACATTATTAATTCCTCTCAAAAAGTTTAATAACATTATTCTCAGTTATTGCACCATTTTACATTATTAAACCTTGATGGCCGTTTTCGAAACCACGGCTTGGGCTTGGGCTTAGGCTCCGTCAGCTATTTAGAAAACGTTGGTTTTCGTACGGGGTTTCAAACAGGCGGATGGTGCCCAAGCCGGAGCCCCAGCCGAAGCCGTGTTTTCGTACGGCCATTCTTGGATGGTAGTGTAGGGGTGCACCACACTAAATATACTTCCATAGTAACCAATGCAAAATGCTAATATATTCAACAAATTCTCAAAACATATTTAAAGTCTCACAGCCTCTTGAAAACCAATCAGATATATTTTCAGACCACTAAACTTCTGATTTCTTTTCAATTTTTGATAGGTCACCCGTTGGAATTTTTGCTAATTACCCCAGAAAAACACCCCGGAAATGTTTGGTTTTTTTCACAAACCGACTTGCCGACAGCTTTCATGAGGCACTCCTCCAATTCCGAAGCTAAATAAGACCAATTTCAAAGCCCAAATTTATCAAATCTCCTCAAAAGTTGAAGACCCAGAACCCCTGGTTGTGATAGATTCTTATAATTACACAATCTATTAGTTGCAACATGCCCCAAAACGTTGCTATTAAACAGATTTAGAGGGCCTACGATGTGGTTCATTAGTTATAATTT
Organism: Leptasterias polaris; assembly: GCA_037783415.1. NCBI lineage: Eukaryota > Metazoa > Echinodermata > Asteroidea > Forcipulatida > Asteriidae > Leptasterias > Leptasterias polaris. The sequence continues at coordinate 2,292,675 of JAZGTN010000090.1, read as the reverse complement.
CTTCCGTTACTAAACTTCAACTTCCGGTTTCAACCGGAAGACAAGGTCAAACGGGGTCACACTTTGTGTATCATCCATTTAGTTTTTGAATACCGTTCTGATGATATAAAGATTACAAAAATCCAATGTTTGGTTCAGGAGTTATGATTTTTCAAATACTAATCTTTGAGTTTTTAAAAAATTGTAAACAATAATTCGATGACGTCATCATGACGTCACTTTACATTTCAAAATCCATGGCCGTTGTCTAACAATACACCAAGTTTCAACTCAATCGGCTTTTTAATTTAGTAGATACACGGCTCCAAAAAGTGCACCTTTAGGGCCTTACCATGTGACACACGATGACGTCATCATACTACGACACTGCAAATATGTTGTCTGCATAAAGGTCATTATATAGACCAGTTTTGAAGAGATTCTCATTAACTTTGCCGCAGACATCTAGTAAAAGTGTGTTTTCAACTGTTTTCAACCTGCCGCTAGAGGGCGCTTTTGAACTGAGTGACGTCACCTGTCATATTTTTTTAAACCAGACACTTGCCAGATAACAAGATCGTTAAAAACAGCTCAAAAAAGTTGCCACTTTCACGTTACTTGTCACTTCCGGTTTCGACCGGAAGTAGAAGTCATGTGAGGTCACGCTCACGACAAAAAAGTGAGACCTAAATTACCTTGGTATAATCCCGCAAAAAGCAACCTTCGGTCTCTTGTCCTTGATTTGATATAGATTTTCTAAGATTTAAACAAATAATGTTTAAAAACCTTGTAATTCGACACCTGATGACGTCATCATGACGTCATGAGAACTGTGCCGTCCTCATATTGAGGTTCAACTGTCTGATGAGTTTCAAGGTTCAATTCAGTTTCAATCTTGAGTTATGCTGTAGAGAAGAGTTCCGTGGAAGAAGAAGAAGACGGAGAAGAAGAAAAAAACTAGTGATTCAGTTTTTATTAATTACAAAAACAAGGTGTTCGTGGGGAGTGATTGAATGAAAAGGTAACGACTTTTACCTTATCAATCCAATGCCTGGTTCAGGAGGTATGAACGCCTAATTAGGAACCTCAAATCAACGCCTAGGAACACCTATTCAGGGAACAGCTATTTATCTAGTAATATAATAAACCAGTTACGGATAGCCAATCGACCTGTAGTACAACCACCTAATTAGGAACCTCCATTCAACGCCTATAACACACCTATTAAAGAAACAGTTCATAATCTAATAAACCAGTCCAAACAAGGTATATGATCGGTGTAAGGTGCATAATCATTTAAGTGTCAGCCCCTGTATGGTGTGTGGTGTGTGCGTGGTGATCGACTTAGGCGCCTGGAGGTAGACTTCCTCCAAAACGAGTCCGCCCCTCAGGTCTCTGCGGTTACCGCTCGTCGTAGAGGTCGAAGTCCCGTGGTACCCGGCGACCCCGCCGGGAGAATCCGTTACAATATTTTAAAAGTAGAATATAATGATCCGCACAAATACTCCTCACAATTGTGTGGTTTTCCTTTTGTTCGTGAACTAACACGGTCCGCCATTTATGGGAGTCAAGATTTTGACTCCCATAAATGGCCGACATGTTCCCACTAGTCTTATTTCCAGTGGTAGTACGTGCTCACAATCACATATTATTTTGCTGATCAGAGTGCTGCTGTGGTTGCTGTGTTTAAGTTCTTTCCTCCTGTCCACAATAAACATTGGGTATAAACAACACCGTTCGTTTCTCTCGGTTAGTCCCATGTCAGTTTGTTTTACCCTGATTGACGAGGTTTCTTCTTTTTGGACGCGTCTTCAATTTTTTTTTTTTTTTGACGATCCATTTTGACATGTGAGCGGTGTAGGTGTTTACATACACGACTCGTATTCGCGGCGAATAACCAGCCACATATTCCGAAAATAGAACACATGCAACACAGAGAGGCCGGGGAACAGCAGATGAGCCATTTACTCACCTCCTTGTACTGCATGTGTTCCATTTCGGAATACATGGCTGGCTATTCCGCGAATACGCGGCTGGCAATTTCGGGTCCAATACTGTGCTAGCTTCAGAGGTAGAGAATGGTATGTTACCCAGTGTTCATCTGATAGGTTAACCAGGCCACTGGCTACGGCAACAGCCTAACTACTGTTCATCGTGCATTTTGCCATTACATGGACGATGGTATTTACGGCTGGAAATACATATACGTTTCGCGGGACAAATGTCGAGAGGTCAGAGGGCAATGTTTTTTGTTTTTTTAAATCACCATTCACTAATTATTAAACATTAAAGGTGTTTTATTGCATGAACAACTCTTAATAAGGATAAGAAACACCTGCAAACAGTAAAATTTCATGAGATTTGAAGGCAACGTGTCCCTTTAAACCTATGGCGTTTTGGAGGAAGGAAAGAATAATAAGAACAAATAACTAGGCTTAACGTGTTTGTGACAACAAACACTAGGTGTTCGGGTATCGCTGGGGTCAGTGCTGTGTCAATGCGTGAGCTATTTCATTAAGTTGAACTTTGGTGTTATTATTGTTTTGAGGTGCGTAACAAACTACACACTTTAGCAAAATTTTAAAAAAGCACACGCTCAAAAGCCTAGCATTAATTTGATTGTTAACGAGGTTTGAAAGGACGGCTGTTTTAGAGACTAACAAAGCGTATTGTCAAAAGCAGGTTGCGCGAACTTTGAACAGAGACTAGACCACAAGCATGTTTGATGGACTTTGAACCTTGCGGTTGATTCGCTCACCGTTTAACTGGTAACTGGTTTAGATCGCGTATTGTGTGTGTATCCCGTGGGTTTACAGCGGGTCAATAAATACCCGTAATAAATGGTAAAAGTTTCAAATATTTGTTTAAAAAAATGTTATGACGTCATCATGTTGTAACTTTAGATTTACGTAGTCATTATCATTGTCTATCTCTATGCCAAGTTTCAACTCAGTAATTTTTTTGGTTTTTGAGATGCAAGGTTTCAAAAAGTAAAACTTGAAGGCATTACCACGTGACACACGATGACGTCATCAATCTGAAATACCACACATTATGTTGTCTGCATAAAGTTCATTATGTATACCAATTTTGAAACGATTGTCATAAGCTTCACCGCAGAAATCTAGTAAAAGTTTATTTTGGTTTGTTTATAACCGGCCGCTAGAGGGCGCTTTGAGATGTTTGACGTCACCGGTCAATTTTTTGTAAACCAGACCCTTGCTGGATTATAACATCATTGAAAACAACTTGAACAAATTGGCCACTTTTAAGCTACAAGGCACTTCCGGTTTCGACCGGAAGTAGAGTGCATGTCATGTCACGCACACTTTGAAAAATGAAGACCTATAACAAAGCATAACGCTAAAATCAGGTTGAACGGAGACTAGACTACAAGCGTTTTTGGTGGACTTTGAACCTTGCGGTTGATTCAATGCAGCAGCCGCGGTCACCGTTTAGATCGCGTATTGTGTGTGTTGTCATTGCAGTTTATTTTCCCGCGGTTTGACAGCGGGTCAATGTATACCCGATTTCAACCATAAGTGAATTTCAAAAAGGTAACATCTCTGTGGAAAAGTTTGAGAAGGCTTAAGGACCTACAATCTGATATAAAAATTGTCCATATTGTGTGTGTAAAAAGTAGGCCCCCCTATGAATATTTCTTAAAGTACGAATTTTGAAATGTTCAACTTCCAGTTTGAACAGGAAATCGAGGATAATCGGCATAAGACTCTGTGTAGTATTTGCTACATTTTTCAAAACCTCTCCGATGATGTACAGATTGTTATAATAGCTTATGTACTTCTTGAGTTATGAATTGTTGAAGTATTAAACTTTGATTTACTGTATTTCAACACCTGATGACGTAATCGTGACTTCAAAACTTACTCGGCTTCTCCTAGTTATGTTCTAACTTCACATTAAGTTTCAAGTTCATCAAATATTCGCAAGTATGCGTTTGCTTGCGGACAAAGCTAGCTGAGAAGAATAAGCAAAACAAAGAAGAAACTAGACTTAACGTGTTTGTGACAACAAACACTAGGTGTTCGGGTATCGCTGGTGGGCTCACTGCTGTTTTAATGCGTAAGCTATATCATTGAATCGCTGAAAACAATCCTGATAGCTTTTGAAATATTAGAGAAAGTAAAGTATAAATAGGTTACACAAGAAATAAAGGGCTGCTAAAATGTTTATAAATTTTATAAATAACAACCTTTTGTTTAGCCAAATTTGAAAACCTATGACATCATTATGAAGTTAGAAAGTTTTTAGCGAGACATAGGCATTTAAATATGTGCCTAGTGGAAAACAAAGATTAACTTAGAAAGTAAGTTTATTTATTTTTCGATGGTTATCGATTTTGTATTGATAAAAAACCACACTATACATGTTGACCTTATTAGGTTACAATTCAGAAAAGTTTTTAACATGGTTTCAAATCCAATGAGGTGGATACTCGGTTCAGGAAACATTGATTGTTCAATACAAAAACACTGATGATGATGTCGCTAAAATAAGTCAAGCAAGTTCTGAGCTGGCAGTTGTATTATTTAAAAAGCTTAATTTGCTTGATTTGTGGATATTGATTTTCCTGCAGAACAGTTTGTTAATTTTTAGACTATTGAAAGGGCACTTGTTTTAAATCATAATGCAAAACGAAGGCAAATCATGAAGACGGCAAATCTAAGCCTCTCTTGAATTTTGACTTATAACATAATGATTTATAACATAATGATTTATTTATTTCAAATTGAACTATTACAACCATGACTCGCCAGACTATTTACATTATTCTCAGCGGTTAACCTCTTTAAGTCTTGCCTCCCTTCAATCAAGGAGAAAACTATTGAGCCTTTGTTTCTGTTACAAATTATTGTTTAATCATACCGGCATCGACAATACTGTTTTTCAACTTAACACCCGTAGAGATCATCCCACTCTTAAAATTCCTTTTTCTAGGTGTAATGCGCTGAAGTTTTCTTTTTTTCACTGTATTCCTGAACTGTGGAATTCCATTCCCATTGAAGTTCGCCTTGCACCCTCAGTTTCGAATTTTAAATGTAAAACCAACTGCTTTCTCATTGAAACTAGTTGATGTTATATTATTATAACTTATTCTTTTTAATGTATTTCTTAATCTACTTTTTAATGACTGTTTTTTTTTTTTGGGTTTTTTGTTTTTTTTTATACAAGGGCAGGCTGAACCTTATGGTAATAGGAATTATATTTTTCCTCCTCGGCCTTGCCCTCTCCACTTTTTTTTTTATGTTTAATTCTTACTTTATACTTTAGCTGTGTTTGTTCATTATTATTGTAAGTGGAGAGAAATAAATAATAATAATAATAATAATTTATAAGTTCTATTTCTACCTGTATGGTGCATCATACAGGAAATGAGGAATGCAACACAACAACACGTGGAAAATCTGTCACTGGATCCAAGACCATGCCGGTGGATGTGCTGTATTCTGAAGAAGAAAAAACAATATTACAAAATAAACAAAGTATGACTCTAGGAAAATTAAGTCAAGCTGAAACTGTTAAAATAAACAAAAATCAAGACTTAAAACGTTTCATATTTATATAATAATACTACTAATTTATTTAATTTATATTGCGCTCTCTCAATGACCAACCTGTTCAAAGGGGGGGGGGGGGGGGGTCAAAACAGTAACAACATTCAAACTTAGGAAATTGCACAAGAAAAGGTTAGTGGAAGGTGCACATATTGTTTTGGAAGTGAACAACTTATAAACAAAACCTACTTTACTTAACACAAACGTCATCAAAGTTGCCGACAAACATTCTTCAGTCGGACCATTTTCTGACTTTAGTGACACAGCCAACAATCATACCAATCCCCCATTGCCCAATTCTACTCCTCGACGATCACACTAAACGTTCTTTAGTTTTAAAAACATCACCAACGCCACCACTTGATGATAAAAGATAAACTTTATAACATAACTGTGCATTCAATAAATACTCATTTTGAAAAGCAATGATTTTCACACAAAGCTTACCGTTTTATCACCGTGTGGCACCGATATAGCATCGATAAACACTGCCGTGGACGCCGTCCGAAACACCCATTCATGAGCTGATGTCAAGTCTCTGCTTCTCGGTGTTTGATAAACACATAACCAATGTTCGTCTTTTTCTGCTTGCATTTTCTCAAACAATTACAAGTCATACGAATCACTGAAGCAGGTGGTCATCTCAGTGAAACTTCGTCTTCAATTACATATTGATCATTAAGCCATGAGAAGGGCGAATAGGGGAACAATTAGACGCTGAATATAAGCGGTATTTAGATCTATAATCTTAATAGTACGCCATTGATAATCTTGAACTACGTTGTACATACGGTAGCAGAAAAACGAGTTGGTAAAGGCGCTTCGCCGCTCGCGCTGGTCTTTTTTCGTGCGTGATATCCGGGCCGGGGGTGCCGCGGTGCGCCTTGACTAAAGGCTAGCTTCCCGCCACATGAAACAACAATGACGACACTGAACTGCAGCTTGCATCAGTTTCAACGTTATGTGTACATAATGTTTTGTCAATCAAAGTGGGGGGGGGGGGGGGGGGGGGGTACGAGTGGGTAGTTGCTCTTCATTGTCCGGTTTTGACCATATATTAAGGTCAAAATGTTGTCATGTCTGTGTTCAGAAGTTTGAGCACGACTAACGTTCTACACCCTGATACAAAAATTATGCTGAAATGATCAGTAGTTTTAAAGATATATATAAGATAGGATAATAAGAAATTTTCAACTTCCGATTTTAACCGGAAGTAAGTTCAAATGTTGGACGGGTTCTGTGTAGCGTTTGTCGAACTTTAAATGAGCTATCCGATGATGTGTAGATTATAAAAAACAAACAAATGGTTCATGAGTTATGCTTTTTACAAATATTAAACTTTGATTTATTATAATTCGATGCCCGATGACGTCATCATGACGTAAATAGGTTTGTGTCGTCTTGATAGTGACGTTCAACTATCTGTTGAGTTTCATTGTTCAATTCAATCTCAATCTTGAGTTATTCCGTAGATAAGCTCGAAAGTGTTTTTTTGAAGGAAAAAACGAAGGCGAACTTCGACCTAGGGTAACGACCCGGAAGTTAAGGTCATGTGAATTTGGCGTTAACTTTTCAAATGTTGCCCGTGTCTTGATCTATCATATGCCCAAATATGAATACTGTAGTTGTAATATTCAGAGACATACAGGCATTGGCATGAGGGCACTTTTCGAGCTAAAATGGCTTGTAACTTGACACCTGATGACGTAATCGTGACGTCACAACTTACTCGGCTTCTCCTAGTTATGTTCTAACTTCACATGAAGTTTCAAGTTGATCAAAGATTCGGAAGTATGCGTTTGCTTGCGGACAAAGCTCACTGAGAAGAATAAGCAAAACAAAGAAGGGAAAAAAAAAACGAACAATAACAAAGAGTTGTTCGGTCTGTAGACCGAACACCTAAAAACAAAAAAAATATGGTGACGTCATGTCACACTCGATGACGTCATCGTGGTGTGAACAAATTTTGGGGACGTAACATATCCCAACTTGGATACATGCAAAGTTTCAGCTTGATTACCAAAGTCTTTCTGTACTTATAAATCTTGTAAGAACTAGCAGTGGCTCAAATGTAATTGAACAAATTGTTATACATGACTCTGTAAAAAATGTGTACGATAGGTTTTCATCAAAAGTTAGTGTATGAGTCTATTTAGAAACAAATTATTCCATCACTACTTTCACAAGAGTTTCTTCCTTCCATTGTTTGAACCCAATTAAGTTACCCTTTTCTCGTGCAATTTGGACTTCATGTATTACATACTGAAGTACCTACTCATATCACGCATAGAACAGAAGCACCACAATGACCTATGTCCCGAGTTTACATTAATCCACTAATCCCAAAATGTCTGTAGCGCCCGCTAGAGTTGACTTTTGAATTGCGAGTTTAATTACTCAATTGGTTTTTGGACGGCCATTGGATGGAAGTATAATGTTTCTTAATATGATCGGCTGGTTCCCTTTATGGTCACGTATGAAATAATCGTGTACGATTTTTTTCACAACAATGCTTACATGTTTAGAATGATAGAACATAAGAATCAAGTGTTTGACGGGCACGGGCATCGATCTGCATGCAAATTTCCATGGTAGTCGCTTTGGAATCAAAACCCAATATTTTTGAATGATTATCCACTTGATTACAAGCCTAAAGATGTTATTCAAAATAATAAATGAAGTTGGCACCATTCCTGTGTCTATGAATGCAACAAAACACCAGCAGCTCGTGACCGTTGTTTTTATCTAGCGCCCTCTGTGTAAAGGCAGCGCTGATGTAACACATCCCAGCCTAAATACTTGCAAAGTTTAAGCTTGATGCCAAAGTTGTTCTGTACGTATTAGATCTTGTAAAACACTACCTTGGTGGTATATAACTTGAAAATTGATGACGTCATGCAGACGTCATCACTTCATATTTTATAAATTAAGGTAATGACCTTTCAAGTTTCAAAAGCCTAGCATTTGTTTGTTAACGAGGTTTGCATGGACGGCTGTTTTAGAGACTAACAAAGCGTGTTGTCAAAAGCAGGTTGCGCGAACCTTGAACAGAGACTAGACCACAAGCTTGTTTATTGGACTTTGAACCTTTAGTAGGGTCAATATACAGTTTGACCCCAAAAAAATTGTAACAAAAGGTTTTCCAACGGTTTCAGGTACTATTGGACATCAAAAATAACATATTAAAAATCTAAGAAAATCAGAGTACCGGAAAGCCGTTTTTTCAAAATGGCGTCCAAGATGGCCGCTATACTATCCTAAAATGACTGTAAGTCAATCATTATTAACCCTACAGACGTAATGTTGGTGCCTATCCCCAGGTTTTAGGGGTCAGAGAACTCATTGAGACCAACAAAAGAAGCATTGAGTAATGAGGTAACATAAAATTCCAAGATGGCGTCCAAAATGGCCGCCAATACACTAAAAAGGCTATAAGTCATTTAATATTCACATTGGGAGTTTAATTTGTGGTGTCTACATCTATCTTGTATGGATCAAGAAACCCACTAAGACCAATAACAATTTAGTGAGAATCAGGTAACCTAAAAATCCAAGATGGCGTCCAAAATGGCTGTCTAATTTGCTAAAAGCTATTTGATGAGAGTTTATTTTGTTGTGTCTAATCCTGTGTTATAGATGCCCGGGAGAGGGTTGGGGGGAAGTTCTTGCATCGCGGTTCAACCTGGGCGCTGCGAATGTGTCTGCGGACTCCGGCACGGTGGTTTGTTTATGTGCTTACGACCCTCCGGCGGACAAGGCCCGGGCCACGTGCGACCCGGGCCGCAATGTGCGTTCGAAAGGCCGATGATCAGTCTGCAATTCACACTGATTCACGCAGCTGGCTGCCTTCTTCATCGAGTGATCCACCGCCAAGAATTGTACAACTCTTGGATTTCACTCTCGGTTACCGTCGGTTCCATCACCAATGATGGGCTCTGCCGCGCCCCGTGGTCTCGGGCGCAGATGATTTGGGTCAAGATCTTGCGGGGCGTTCGAGATATCTGCGGCTGCTGGCACCAGACTTGCCCTCCAATAGATCCTCGTTAAAGGATTTAAAGTGTGCCCATATATTCCAATGGGCCTCGAAAGAGTCCTGTAATGCTAATAGACCTTATGCATATGACGTCATTTGAGTAGGGCGCCCTCGCCTAGAGGTCAAAAGGAAGATGCTCATTGGCCAGTCCTGTGCGCCGCGCGTACAAATCAGCGCGTTTCCATTGTTTCATTATCGGTTTACCTCTAAGATGGCGGCTTGGTGACGTCAATGCATAAGGTCCATTTTCGTCACTACCCCCCCCCCCCCCCCCCCGTGTCGGGAGTGGGTAATTTGCGCGCCTGCTGCCTTCCTTGGATGTGGTAGGCGTATAACGGCCAGGCGGTGGTCACACCAGTGGTCCGGTCCTGTCGCCCTCGAAGCCACTCTCTCTCTCTCCATCCCTTCTCTCATTCTAATCGCCGGGGGAAAAAGAACAAATCAACCGGGGCGTGTGTCGTCCGCCTCCGTCCCCCATCATTCGCCCAGGTTGGGTGAGCCGTGGAAGCTCGCCCGGCCCGTCTGGTTCCCCGGGGTTGGGCAAGGGCTCAACAAATGCTTCGACGTATCCCGGAGGGATGGCAATCAGGATGCCAAGAGGGGGTCCCGCTAGCGCAGAGCTGAATGAGGCCGAGCTCGACAAAAGGTCTCGGTAAACTCACGCTCTCGCGCCCATGCGGGCTTCACGAATTGCCGTTGGGTTCGGGATCCGCCCCCGCCCCGGGGCGAGACGGCACTGCCACTCCCGCTGCAGGAAGAGGCAGCACGGTCCAACACCCCGCTCACTGCGTCGGACCAGTCCGGTCGTGCCATCAGGGCCCCTCGGGGGTCACTTAAGAAGCCAGGCCCGCTACCCACTGCCATGCACGGAGAGAGGGGCATCCACCGGACCGGCAGCCTCACGGAGAAGTAAAACTGGTTGTTTTGGACGCCATCTTGGATTTTCAGGACCTGATTACTCAATGAATTTTTCATTGGTCTTAATGTGTTTCTTGACCCATAAAACATAGATGTAGACACCTAAATTGAAATTCTAAGGTGAAAAGTAAAAGACTTATAGTATTTTTAGTGTATTTTAGTGTATTGGGCGGACGTCTTGGACGCCATCTTGGATTTGTAGGTTACCTGATTACTCAATGACATTTTTATTGGTCTAAATGGGATTCTTGACCCCCAAAACATGGATGTAGACACCAAAATGATGACTCTAGGGTAAATAATGAATGACTTATTGCCATTTTATTGTAATGGCGGCCATCTTGGACGCCATTTTGAAAATAACAGCTTTTCTTTGCTCGGAATTTCTTAGTTTTTTAATATGTTATTCTTGATGGTCAATACTACCATAATCCGTTAAAAAACCTTTTGTTACAATTTGTTTGGGGTTAAGGTGTATTTTTTCATAAATTGACCCTACTACTTGTGGTTGATTTGCCCACCGGTTTAGATCACGTAGTGTGTGTGTATCCCGTGGTTTAACAGCGGGTCAATAAATACCCGTTATAATTGGTCAATATTTCAAATATTTGTATTAAAAAAAGGAATGACGTCATCATGTTGTTTCTTTAGATTTACGTAGTCAATATCACTGTCTTTTAACATGCCAAGTTTCAACTCAGTCGAACTTGTGGTTTTGTAAATACACGGCTTCAAAAAGTAAACCTTTAAGGCAATACCACGTAACACATGATGACGTCATCAATCTAAAACTTCACACATATGTTGTCTGCATGAAGGTAATTATGTATACCAATTTTGAAACGATTATCATAAACTTCGCCACAGACATCTAGTAAAAGTGTATTTTTAATTGTTTTTAACCTGTCGCTAGAGGGCGCTCTTGACTTTTATGACGTCACTTGTCTTGTTTTTTTAAACCAGACTCATGCTCGACTATAACACCGTTAAAAAAAAACTTCAAAAAGTGTGCCACTTTTAAATTACAAGGAACTCCCGATTTCTTCCTGTTTCGACCGGAAGTAGAGGTCATGTGAGGTCACGCACACGACAAAAAATAAAGACCTATATGACCTAAGTATGATCCCGCATAAAACAACCGCCGGCCTCTTAAGTGTGATTTGTTACAGAATTTCAAAGATTAAATTAATGACTAATGAATGTTATACAATAAGTTTTGTCTCAATAGTTTCAGATTCGTTTCTGTTAAAACATTTAGCTTAATCAGTAATATGGTTTCAACCAAAAGGAAAACATTTATACTCGTAACACCTTCCTTGTTTTAGATACAACATTGGTAAAGTTACGCTTTTTGAATGCATGCACTTTACACAGTTAAATTCGAATTTTCATTGTGTTAGAACTATCATCGACGAATGAACAAATGCAAACAATTTTGAATGTTTCTTTTCCACACATTACAAGCTGATGTTCACTGGCGTTTTAGAAGCACAACAATGTGTGTTGGAAGTTGAATGTGACGCTCAGACATTAAGTGAAGTCTACTGTACAGCATCATCATCTTTCACTTAAAATAATATCTCTTAATTACCAGTTCACTATTATTGACCCCTGATATATACAATCCGAAACAAGCACTCAACTTACTGCATTACATTACAGGTACAATACATTACTGGTACGGGATAATTAAATTTTCAATCAAACAATGACATCTGATATCCTATACAATCGATGCACACCGTTATTCTAAGCTAGACACCGACCCTAGAAAAACGTGCGTTTTGTAATACCGTAACACATTTTCACTCAAACATTAAATAATTCCCCACCTACAAAAACGACTCAACGTAGGCTTACACTGAGTTGAGATACTCTCCGAATTCTTGATTGCACACGGTAATCGATACAGATATGCTTTTCCTGACTGCTTTCACCTGAATTGTAATAATGTTATTGTATGGATACGATACTAATAAGTTTGGACTGATGTGTAGACAATTGCTTGTTATCACTGTTCTTTCATCCCTTTGATTTTTTTGTAAATGTCTTCAATCAAGCGTTTTATCAGGTTCGTAACTAATAACAACTGCCCCCCCCCCCCCCCACCCTCCACACACCCCTACTAAAGTCCATCCTCTCCCGCCCTGTGTGCACTCTTCCCCATATGATATGTGTACTGTGGGGATAATAAATTATCAAAGTGTGACACGATGACGTAATCAAACTACGACTCCACAAATATGTTGTCTGCATGAAGGTCAATATTTTTAGCAGTTTTGAAAAGATTCTCTTAAACTTTGCCACAGACATCTAGTAAAAGTGTGTTTCGAACTGTTTTCAACATGCCGCTAGAGGGCGCTTTTGAAATGTGTGACGTCACCAGTCCAATTTATTTAAACCAGACACTTGCCAGATCACAACATCGTTAAAAACAACTCAAAAAAACATTGCCACTTTCTGCAACTTTGAATTTACTTGGCATTTCCGGTTTCGACCGGAAGTAGAGGTCATGTGAGGTCACGCACACGAAAAAAAATAAAGACCTATATGACCTGAGTATGATCCCGCGTAAAGTAACCGCCGGCCTCTTAAGTGTGAATTGTTACAGAATTTCAAAGATTTAAAAAAAAAAATTAAAAACCCTGTAAATCGACACCTGTTGATGTCATTATGACGTCATTGTTCGCATGCCGTCTTCATGTTAAGGTTGAAGTACATGCCAAGTTTCAAGTTTGTACAATTATTACTTTTTGTGAAATCTGCAAGAGAAGGTTCAGGGAGAAGGAGAAGAGGCGAACAAAAAAAATACTTAGATTCAGTTTTTGTTTACTACAAAAACAAGGTGTTCGTGGTGAGTGATTGAATGAATAGGTAACGTCATTAAACCTTATCAATCCAATTCCTGGTTCAGTAGTTATGAACTTTTCAAAAATTAAACATGAACACCCGGTTTGGACCGGAAGTCGAGGTCAAATAGAGTCACATGTTGATTAGTTTATGAAGACCCTCAGATGATGTATAGATTGAACAAATCAAATGTGTGGTTCAGAAGTTATGATATTTTGAAATATAAAGTTTCAACTTCCGGTTTGAACCGGAAGTCATGGTCATTAGAGGTCACACTTTATAGCGTTGGTTAAGTTACATAAACAACCAATGAGTGGTTCAGAGGTTAAGATGTTTCAAACAATAAATTTTAACTTCCGGTATGAACCGGATTTCAGAAACAGTAGCGTTGGTGAGGTCTCCGATGTCCTTTCTGTTGACGTATAGATGATAAAAAAATATAATAAGTGGTTCAGGATTTATGATTTTGTTAAACATTACAAAAAGCAAATCAAGGTCAAAAGGGGTCACATAATGTGTAGCGTATGATTAGTTTATTACAACCTTTCAGATGATGTATTAATTGTTAAAATCCAATGTGTGATTCAGCAGTTATGAATTTTTCAAATATTAGATGGACCACCTCTGTGATGCAATGCGAAATATATTCCTAAATGAACCTACTGATGGTTGCGTGTTTTTCGTCCTTTTTCGACCAGATGTAGAGAATGTAAAGTTTGAGAAAATAGAATTAGCTGTTGCAAACTGCTTACCAACCAAAAGGACCTGTGGTATAAATGTAAAAAATAAGTTAGTGGCCTGACGTTTCGACCCACAACACACAACACACAACACACAACACACAACACACAACACACATACAAGCAGACAAGAGTTGCAAGAGTAGTCAAGTGGAAATACATGAATAGAGAGAGTGGAGGGAGAAAAGCAGAAAGCATTCAGAGAAGGCATGGGGTAAGCAGGGATTATGAAGACAAAGGGGGGGGGGGGTTGTGAAGGGAAGGGGATAGCTTGACCACAAGAAGTTGGGAACACAAATGACAAAATGGAAGGTTAGAAGAGAGGTAAATAATTAGTTAATACAATGAAGGGCAGACTAATAAAGTGGATAACTGTGTGGGAAAAGGAGAAGGCAAAAACAAAAGGTTATTAGTCATTTCCTTCTTGGATATTCAAACCATGGGGCTGAGTGGTCTTTATGCGCCTTATCCAAAGTTTTTCCCTACTCAGACGGACAGTCTCTCTGCAGTTACCTAGTGCCTCAATGCCCTGTAAATTCATGTCAGAAATGGAGTGGTTAGGAAGGTTGAAGTGGTGTCCTACAGGTGTATCCAGCTTTTGGGTGTTGACTGTGGATCTGTGACCATAGAAACGCCTCTTGAGTGTAGTTCTTGTTTCATCTATATATTGATGTAAAGTTTGAGCAGGCTTAACGGTCTGCACCCTGATACAAAAATTATGCTGAAGTGATCAGTAGTTGTAAAGATATGAATAAGATAATTTCATATGACATTTTCAAATTCCGTTATGAACCGGAAGTTAGGTAAACAAATTGTACGGGTTCTGTGAAGCGTGTGTCAAACTTTTAACGACCTATCCGATGATGTGTAGATTGTCGAAATCCGACTTATGGTTTTTGAGTTATAATTTTTTACAAATATTAAACTTTGATTTGTTGTATTTTGATGCCCGATGACGTCATCATGACGTCATTAGATCTGTGTCATCTTGATACTGAGGTTCAACTATCTGTTGAGTTTCAATGTTCAATTCAATCTCAATCTTGAGTTATTCCGCAGATAAGCTCGAAAGTTGTTTTTTTAAGGGAAAAAAACGAAGGTGTTCGTGCTCATATTGCACGAACACCTAAAAAAAAAACGAACAATAACTAAGAGTTGTTCGGGCGTAAGGCCCGAACACCTAACAAAGAGTTGTTCGGGTGGAATGCCCGAACACCTAAAAATGCTATTATATCACCCCAAAAAATTAAGACAAATGAAAACATGAAGTTTAAAATAAACCTGTTCTCATTTAAATTGTTGTTGTACCACGCATCTCAATATTGTTAGTTTTTTCTTTACAGAGGCGATATGTTACCGATTCCTCTGAATCTTCTACTCAAGACAGCCAAGGTAAGTAAGAGTTTTATATGTTCTGCAAAGGGTTCACTGTTAGATTGAATGTCCGCCAGTCCAAAGTTGGCCGTTTTGTATTTCAGATTAGACTTCATTGAAGATGATATAGCTTGTGTATATAGTCACTTGGTAGTATATACTATTTGGGAATTTCACTTTGATCAAAGTCTAACCAGTAAGAACATTGTAAATTATGTGATTAAAATTGTCGATGCTACATTGTACTTTCAAGCAACTGTTTGAATGAGAGATTTCGCAAAAACACTGCTCTGTTCTCATACATTGTAACTTTGAAGTCTTTGGGGTCCTTTCTGATGGCTTATATATTGTAAATATCCATTATATGGATCAGAAGTTATGATTGTTGTAAAATTAAACTTCAACTTCCGACTTGAACCAGAAGTCAATGTCAAACGGGGTCACATATTGTGTAGCGCGTGATGAAGACCTTTTAGATGATGTATTGATTGTAAAAATCCAATGTGTGGTTCAGGAGTTATGAATTTTTCAAATATTAGATGGATTATCCGGGGGCAATAGACGTTGTAATACCGATGCGAAATGTACTCCTACATCAATTCAGAGATCGTGGTTATTTTTCTACATTAGCATATTTCTCTATATTTCTCTAGATTAGTTATCACGCGCCCAAAGTCGCAATCTCGAAGATAAAAGCGGAGGTTAATCCACAAGAGGGCGCTATTTCAGGCAATTGTGTATTTGCTGTAAAACACCATCACAGACTTGGAACCAAGTCTAGTAGCTTCACAGCACAAACACAATCCCATCTACAAGCTAATAAACCATGTGCATTGTACGTGTTTAGGTTTAGCGTGTGTTTACCGTGCGTGTGTTGTCAAAGAGTGGGTCTCAACAGGTGCGCTTGAACATCCGGTTTTGACCAGATGTGAAGGTCAACATGTTGTCATCATCTCTGTGCGAAAGTTTGCACAGGCTCAACATTATACAACCTAATACAAAAAATATGCTTAAATGATTAGTAAATTTTAAAGATATGATTCAGATAATATATTTTGAAATGTTCAACTTTTGATTTGAAGCGTTTGTTAAACTTTTAACGACCTACGCGATGGTGTGTAGATTGTAAGCATCCAAAATGGAGTTCATGAGTTATAATTTTTTACAAATATTAAACTTCGATTTATTGTAATCCGATGCCTAATGACGTCATCATGATGTCATTGAGGTTCACTTATCTGATGAGTTATAATGTTCCAATCAATCTCAATCTTGAATTATTCCGGAGATAAGCCCGAAAATGATTTGGAAAAACAACAAAGGCGATCTTCGACCTACACAAAATCGACAAAAAGCAACGTTACCGTAGTCTTGGTGCAGACGTTGTTGTTCATATCAAGCAACTTTCGCGATTTAGCAAGCCCCACCGCGCATAATATGACTATCGAACAATAGCGGGCGCTTTTGGGAAACTTCCAGATCAACACCGCACATTGGTGCAACACACTAAATGGGCCAGTATTCATGCGCTAAGCTCATTTTTATAATTTGCAAGCCCACAGTATATTTTGAATTATAACGTTTTGAGAGTCTTGCAATTAAAATTCAGTGTAAATGTAAGAATATCTCACAACCCGTGGGTTCTGTGCTTCAACTTTTGAGGAGACTTGATAAATTTAGGCATTAAAGTTGGCCCTATATATGACCGGGGAAGTGGATAAGTGCTCCGCGAAAACTGGCAGCAAGTCGGTTTTGGGAAAAACTGGGGTAGTTAACAAAAATATTCCAAAAATTGAAAGAATTCTGAACTCCAGTCGTCCGAAAACATGTTTAATTGGTTTTCAAGTGGCTAAGAGACTTACACGATTCTTCAGTATTTTTGAATATTTAACATTTGGCATTGGTTTCTATGGGAGTTTAGTTAGTGTGGTGCAACCTTTATTTACAACATGGCAGCGCCTGTGCAGACATGTTTTTCTTTCTGTTTACAGTTATGTAGGCTTGTGTGGGCATTGTTCGTCATCAGTTGTTGCTGTTTTTACATTGGAAACATAACTTCTTTGACTGTAAACAGTTAGTTTAGCAATAATGTTGCTATTTCCTCAAATTACAATAGATGTTTTAACAGAATAATTAAACGTTTCAAAGAGGGGTTTGCTTACATTACTGTTAAAAGTATGAGACTGACATTTAGTCACATTCAAAACATCAAGAGCCAACAGTGGCTGGTTGATTATGAAAAAGGGGGAGAAAAACCACCAACAGATTATCTGAACAGGAGTAGGAAGAAAACAGGGGGCGGAAGGGGTAGCGCCACCAGCGCGCCACCTACGTTGAAAATAATCTCATTCGACCCTCGCGACGTCCGTGGACTGGTCGAAAACGGACGGCGAGGAACACATGTGTATGTACATGTACAATGTACGTGTAAACGCTGCCAACCGAGCTCTTCTATGTGAATACACACTCGCTCTTCGAGGACTCTTATCAGAGCGAGGACGTCCTCGCTTTGAAAAAAATTGATAAATGGAGCATTATGGCCAGTTTGGACGCCAGTGAATTCTCTAAGCTTTTGGGAGTGATCCTCGGTTTACGTAATTTACGAGAGGAGCATGTGTGAGTGAAAAAGAATCTGCTGCCTAACGCACTCTCGGATGGTTACATCGCCCTCTGTTGATATTAAGTATCCTTAATGTTGATTTAGAAGCGGCCATTTCTAATTCTTAAGTAAATATACATGACGGTTAGCTGATTCTGTTTGAGTCGGTTCGCGTGGCCCAGCCGGTTGGAACTGCAACTGCAACTTGCAACTTGCAATGTCATGGGACACGCCTCAAACATTGACATAACTTTTGCATCCACGAGGACCTTACACTCGATCATTCGACCGATGGCAGCTCTCGAGAGGACACAAGAAATGGTGAGTGATTATCTCATTCCCAGTGTAAATAAATGTCCATTAGTATTACCATGCGCACCGGTTTACGGCTTCCCGGTTTACTATACTACTGCACAGTCATCCGTACGGTACTAAAATTTGTCTACAAACACATAAGTAAATGAATTATTACTTTACCAATTTCTATTGATGCATGTGATTAATATTCCATTTAAGAATAGCCTCGAATAAACCATAGAGCAAGGAAACCATATAAACGGTAAACTCGTACTCGAGTTAACTCATACCCAAGTGAACTCGTACCCGGGTCGGCAGTACGTACCTGGGTAAGAGTTTACCTGGGTAACAGTTGACCTGGGTAAGTAAGAGTTTACCTGGATACGTTTTGACCTGGGTACCAGTTTACTTGGGAACGAGTTGGCTTTTGACCGAGTTGGCTTTTGACCGAGTTGGCTTCGGACCGAGTTGGCTTCGGACCGAGTTGGCTTCGGACCGAGTTGGCTTTTGACCGAGTTGGCTTTTGACCGAGTTGGCTTCGGACCGAGTTGGCTTCGGACCGAGTTGGCTTCGGACCGAGTTGGCTTCGGACCGAGTTGGCTTTTGACCGAGTTGGCTTTTGACCGAGTTGGCTTCGGACCGAGTTGGCTTCGGACCGAGTTGGCTTCGGACCGAGTTGGCTTCGGACCGAGTTGACCCATAAGCGTACCAGTAAACTGATCGACTTTTGTTTGATTAATAACTTTTGTTTGATACTTGTGCCCCTGAGCAAGGCACTTAACCATAATTGCTTCGAAAAAGTTGGGAAGGTAGTGCATTCTGCTCTACCAGACAGGCTCCTAGTGGATGATACCCATGCCTACATCCTTAAGGACTGTAAAGGGGGTAACCCTGTTTCAGCCCCAGGAGTAGGAGGCAACGTGCCCCTGGTGTCAATTGATTTGGGTCGATAGCCCAAATCAGTTATGTGTAGCCCTCACCTTGAGTGGCCGTCCGTGGCCTTGTGAGTTAGGCGATATCTCATAAAAAAAAAAAAAAAAAAAAAAATAACGTATAATTATGTTACCTAAATTGTATGTGTTTTTTCTAGTATGAAGAAGGGGACAGCGTAATGGCACTGTGGCCTCCAGACTCGTCATGGTATCCAGCTGTAATCACCTCCATAAACAAAGGTATTTACAATTTATTGATAACTTTTGTACTAACGAGACACGAAATGACAGTTCCACACCCTTATTGTGATCCCCATCACATGAAGAGCACGTTTAAAATATAGCGCATAGTTGTATGTCAGCCCCTTCCTCCCCCCCACCCCCCCCCCCCCCCCAAATAAATTTACATAACCCCCAAGAAATTATCATGAACTAAGAACTAAATAACCATAGTGCATAATTTCATGAGAAAAGCTGTTAAACTCTTTACTTGGTCATAGCGGCCCCTTTCCTGTGCACCCTCCCTAATAAGACAAAGCACATTGTGATGCAAATGAAAAGAACTCTTGCCAATTGACAACCCTGACCCCTGTACAAATATAAGTATGATTAAGTATTGTGACAAACCGTTTGCCTTTCATATTTCAGGGAAGTCAGTCATCAAGTACCGTGTGCGTTACAATGAGGATGGCATGACACGCTGCTTATTTGAGCACCAGGTGAGTAAAAGATTATGTCATGTATTCATTCCATCGTAAGGAAATTCAGAAAAGGCTATGTTTCTTCAAAATATAATATTCTATGTACAATTGAGAAGTTTTTCAAAGGTTTACGTGTTGAGGCAAACAAATGTCCTCTCTAATTGTTAAATTGTGCCCCACAACTATGTGTTTACGGCAAACGACTCGCTTTATAGTGAAAGCGTCATAATAACCAATGCGCGCCACGCCACTCCCCCCAACATGGGATATACTGTTTGAAAGGATGGTTTAAGTTATGACTAGCTTAGTGGTAATGTGTAAATTGCCTAGCAATTTAAGGGCACGCTGATCCACTAAACCCTATATATTTAATTGGTGTGATCATCCTAATCATAACTCAGTGGTGTTAATTATGTAATTTATCTTTTTCTTGCTAGCTGGCCCATCGAACATCAGATTTTAAGTCTGATCCTTCATGGTCTGTGAACCCAAACACCAGTTCCAGGGATGACGATGACCCACAAGCTATTTTAACGTCGGATACTTCAAGTTCTGTAAACCCAAACACCAGTTCCAGGGATGACGATGACGATGAACCACAAGCTATTTCAGAAACTGCCGAACTTCACCAAAGCAATGAAACTGTAGGATTTGACAGAAATGATTCGAGTGAGAACTGTGCCGTAACAGTCATGCACACCGATAATGTCGGTGGACAAAGGAAATGGGACAAAAAGCACTTTTGCTTTTACTGTGATGAACCTCATGCCAAGTTACCCCGTCACCTTCAGTCGTGTCACAAGGATGAGAGGGAAGTTGTAGAGATAGCATCGGAGACAGACCTTAGTGCCCGCAAGAAACTTCTGTTATACATCCGCAATATTGGTAATCACAGACACAATTGCCAAGTCCTCAGAGAGGGAAAGGGTGTCCTTGTTATAGTATACAGACCAAATCATGAGGCATCTCCACACGCATATGGACCATGCATACATTGTTATGGCTATTACGTGCGTCTTGATCTTTGGCGTCATAAGTGCCCACTTAATCCTGCGCTCCCTGCACAGACTGATGGTAGCGGTAGGATAGGTCATGTTAGGGGGCGAGTAGCTAGCAAGAGTGATTTGTTAAAACCTCCCCCAGCTGGTGTATCTTTCCAGTTGAACAAGGTTCTTAGTTCTATGAGGAGAGACAATGTTGCTCTGGTAGTCAAGAATGATTCTTTGATTCTCGAAATTGCCAAACGTGAATACCTTAGGCTTGGCCACGATGTTACACAACATGGTTACATTCGGAACAAACTACGAGAACTTGGTCGTAAAACACCCACCAACCAAATGCATCACTGGAAGTATTCGTGCATCCCCGCCATCTGAATGATATCGTCAAGGCTGTTCATGATGTAGCCGGCTTCAGTGAAGGGAAACAGATGTATCACGTTCCATCTCTAGCACTAAAGATTGGACATTCCATCAAGAGATGTGCACTCATACTGCAAGCAAGTGCTTTAGAGTATAATCTTAGGGAAAAAGCGGAACAGGCCGAACAGTTTAGGCAGTTGTGTGAAATTAAGTGGCCAGAACTTGTGTCAACCCACGCACACAGAACACTGTACCAAGGAAAGCGGAACAAGCGAACAGTTATCCCGACAAAATGGAGACGTAGTGAAAATGTCCTCGTTCCTTCATGAAACTGGCAACAGGGAAGTGCAGCTCCTACACTCTGCTAAGGCCCCTCAAATTACAACAGCTTGGAAGAATTTGAATGAAGTCACACTGTATCTAAAATGAAACTTGAAGATTTTCACAAGCGCAGTAGAGCAGCCATTGTGAATGGGGATTGCGTCATGACTGATCTTGAACGGCACCTCTGTAAAATGTTCGAAGTCATTGAAATAGTTGGTAAGAGGGGCAGAACTGTTCCGGTGCTTCTTGGTACTGATGTGATGACGTGGTTGAAGGCTCTTGTCGCAAATAGAAATGCAGCTGGAGTGGCACAAGACAACATGTTCTTGTTCGCACGAAGTTGTTACGGAGGCACAGGTCATATACGAGGAAGCGACTGTCTACGAGCATATGCAATAAGCCATTTGCGAGTTACATTTGAATAATGTCTGGTACAATGACTTGTTTAGTCACAAGTTACCGCTTAAATTTGAATTCCTCAGACTATCGAGACAGTTGCTATGTCACATGATTAGGGGCAAGCTTTTGCTTAGTTACGTAAGAGACGGTGAACACCCATACACAATTCTGAATGGATGTGTATGGCACAATGGTACCAGGGTTTGCTCATCTGGAGGTTGCTATACAAAAGCTTGCCCCGAACCATGTGACATAGCAACTGTCTCGATAGTCTGAGGAATTCAAATTTAAGCGGTAACTTGTGACTAAACAAGTCATTGTACCAGACATTATTCAAATGTAACTCGCAAATGGCTTATTGCAAATGATTGCGCAACACCCCCTCCCTCCCCCCTCCCCGGTTCCCACATCGCACTCAAAACATGCTGACGGGTTTGCGGCTTCCAGAGGACGCCCTCTATCGGTGGAATAGTCACGACGTGTGTAGTGTTGAGTGCATGTAGGCCCTATGGTTTTATGGTTTTACTAACTCAACAAGAACGTCTTGCACCAAGACTAGGACACCGTTGTGAATAGGGACTCGATACTTTTGAATAAAACTTGTAAATTAAATAGTTTTTTACAAAGTTTCTTGGGTGCTAGATTAATATGCTCCGATTCTCTACCGTTGGTGGATGTTCGGGAAATAATCAGAATAAGGGGAGGAACAAATGCCCTGGATTATTGATGTAGGGCATGGGGTCACTTTGATCGTTGAAACACTCAACCCGATAAATAATAACTTTCAGCCCAGCTAGCTGCAATAACTTGGGCGTCAGTGGGTCATTTTACCCAGTTTAAGGACAGTTAAAACTCAGCTGTCTACCCTGTAAAAATAAACTGCATTCAATAAAGCCCCCTTTTTTGTTGAGCTTACTTGAAGCCAATTCTACATTTGAAGCAAGTCCTTGTTGACAATACCGTTGGGTGTCATGGCCGAGTGGTTAAGTGCATCGGATTAAAATTCTGGTGGTTTAGTCATCGGGGTGTGGGTTCGAGCCCCGAGCGTGACGCTTGTGTCCTTGAGCAAGACACTTTGGTAAGAATAGGAGCTAGAACCCCCATTTCCCCCCCCCACCCCCAACCTAAATTTGTTTGGCTGAAGGATACTTTTCAGAATTTGTTAAAGATCTGTGGTGTGTCGTAGTTTTTAATTACTGGTTGGTCAATTTTTTATGGTTAAGTATTTTAAATCATCTTTTAATGCTCTTTGTTTAATTCCTCCTCTTGTTTTTGTGCTGTTTTAATTCGTACATCGCCTTGGGGTCCAGTCATGGATGTAATGCGCTTTATAATTTATTATTGTGACCCAGGGCCGTCCTGCCACCAGACTTTCCTCTGATCCCTTCATGTTATCTGTTCCTCGTTGTAAAACTAAATCGCACAAGTCTTTTTATTTCCAGCGGATAGTCCCAATCTGGAACCAACTTCCTCTGTTAGCCAGATCGGGAGCTTCGCTGTCGTAATTTAAGGCTCATCTGCTACATTTTTATAAGGAAAAATTTGCCGCTAGTTTCTCAGCAGATGATGTGTGTACCTGGGTGTCGTACTGCTGTTGCCCCCGTTGTCGTATGTGATTGTCTGTTTAGCCTGAACGCTCTCTTTTTTTTTTTTTTTTTTTTTTTTTTTTTAGTGGGCGGGGTACTTGTTGGTAATTTTTATGGAAGGACGGCCTTGTAGAGGTGCTGGTCACCTGTTCTTCCTTGCCACTCACTGGCTCGGTTTTTATACAATTTTAAATATTTGTACCTATTTTTATATTCTCAGTCATAGTTTTATTTTTAGGATTATATCTATTCATTCATTTTAGTGTTGCCAGTGTGAAGTGTAATAAAATTAAAATAAATAAAATAAATTTAATAATATACCAGAGGACACATCAATAGTGTGATTTTGGGTAGACTGCACTCCGTACAGAATGAATAGTATTAACCACAGTCAGTAGGGCAAGATAATCTCTATTTGACTAGTATCGGTTTTCAGTCAAGGTTGTGGTTGACTGGTTTTTCCCCCCTTTTCTGCCTCATTTCTTTTTTACTAGCGATTCAAGTTTCTCCTTGTAGCACTCAGTAGTGTTCTGTATGCATGGTGTGACAGACATTAATAATGTTCACGGTGATTGTTAAAATAATTATACCATTGTGTTCCCAATTTTTATTTTTACGTAGGGTTAGAATGGCAACTGGTCTTCAAAGGAGTTGCTGGGACGGGAATTAAGCTGTATGATCTCTGGACTAACACCGCCTGGGATAGCGGCTCAGAGGACTACGGCAACTATCGAAACGAAACATTGTTCAATGCTTGGAACGACGGAAAGTTGAACATCAAACGGGTGAGAAAGAATGTTTTAATACGCTTTAAATAAAGAAATACCGGTGTACTTTAAATAACATTGTACAATAAACACTTCAGTTGTTCAGTAGCGAAAAACGTACACTCCAATTTGACAGGTTAGTAATGAACGAATACATACTAAAGTCACCATCACTATGGCAGCAAGTTGTTTTGTGTTTGTAAATGTTCAATTATATATAAACAAAATTCTTAAAAGGTTAACCTAAAACTGTTATTGTAGAAATTGAAAAAGTTACTAACAAAATGAAAACAAAAAACAAAACGCGTGACTTCCCTTTAACAAGAAAAATTGAAAACTGTGTCCATCAGGAGAAGTTTGCCAGGAATCTCCTGAGATAAATCCATATTTCTCAACAATTTTAAAAAGAATAGTTGAATCTCTGTCCAGGTCAAGCTGTCCTTGTGTGACCAGACTGCGGTCAAAGTTGAATTGGTATTCAATGGAACAGACTCAGACATTTTGAGCTGGTTCGCCAAAGAGCTCCTTGTATCCTCTCCATGGAGTGACCTGACAACAACGGCCGCTACTATTTACTTCTCAGTCACTGGAAACGCGATTGGCGAGTATGTTGTGGCAGGTAGCCATGCCCGATTCTTGTTCGTAATTTAAAACGTGTAGTGTTTTCGATGGAAAAAGCATATTTTGACACACCTTGACCGTGCAAAATTAAGATGTTAACCTTATTAGGACAAGGGGGGCACAATGTGTCCCTATGAGCAGGCATGAGCGGGTATCGTATTCATTTAAGGCAGGTAGTCGAGGCACAACACATATTTCACAGGTCGAACTCTTACTGTTTTCATATTTCATAATGAATGATTTAACTGTAATGAATGTGTTTATATTTGTTGTTTATATATAATCATTGGTGGTTTTTGGTTGGTTTTTGTTGTCTTTTTTCCCTCTTATTCTTTTGTGAAGGGTGGGGACTAAATATTATCTGTGCTGGATGGGTCCTCATTTTTGTTTTGAATGCCTCAAATTAAATGACTAATCAAATGTTGTCGTTTATCTGTCGTTTCTTGAACAAATTACCAGATTTCATCCTCGACGGTTCTTAATAGTTAAAAGCTACCTGCAATGTGTCCAAGACTTTGGCTGGCTAATGGTGGCAGATGCAGAAGGCTACTGCTCCTGGGAGAACTCAAACAGCGGTTATCCATTCATCCTGTACAGCATATAATCAACTTCCACGAAGCAAGAAACGGTACACTATAAATGTTACCATATTATGAAAGAGCACAATTAATCCTTATTCAAATTTAGCTGAAGCCCACACCCCTGGAATAAAGAAATTGTTGAGATTTTAAAAAGAACAGTAGAACACTTCTTGTTATTGTTTCCAGATGGAACGCTGGGCATTGCGGATTACCTGACCATCCACATCGATACTGAGTGAGACGAGCCTTTCGAGCGTATCTGCATCGTGCATGACCTGTTGGTGTCGAACTGGAATTAACAAACATCAGCAGCAGAAGCAGTAGTACCAAACCACCACCAATACCAACACCAATACTAACATTAACACCGTCACCAACACCAACACCAACACCAAAACCATCACCAACACCAGCACTAAAACCGTCACTAACACCAACACCAACACCAACACCATCACCAATACCAACACTAGCATCGTCATTAACACCATGACCAACACCAACACCAACACCATCACCAACACTATAGCACCAATACCAATACAAGCACGATCACCAACACCAACACTAACACCATGACTAGAACCAAAACCAGCACCAATACCATCACAAGTACCAACACCAGCACTAACACCAAAACCAAAACCAATACTGACACCAAAACATAGAAAAACACCAACACCATCACCAACCCCCCCCAAAAAAAATATATATATAAATAAATATGTAATCCAGTAGGGTTTTTATCAATCAATTGTGAAGAGACTATTTTAAACAAACAATCGAACGATCGATGAGGTTGAATCTTGTGTAAAGTTTGATTCCAAAAATGGAAGGGCGCAAATCATGTCCGAACTAGACTTGTGGACAAGTCGTTAAATGTCTGTCGCGGTGATAGCGGAACGGCTTTCTCGCAATATCCCGCGAGAGGGCTGCTCTGTGCGAGATTACTGCTGTCAAGACTGGTCACATTTACCGACTTGTAAAACCCGCAGGCGGTTTGTGCACGGCCTATGGGCACTTCAGCCGATTTCGTACGGACGCATCTGATTGGTCAATTTCGTTATACTATGAATATTCAAACGTAGATGAATATTAAACATTAAATACTGTACTAGATGGAGTTTTATGTTGTATTGATCATGCACGATCAACCATGGAGGAATAAGACTCCATGGATCAACTAAAAACTGAGTGATGAGAGTGATGATTGTGTTCATGAGTATTTTGACAAAAGAAAATACGTGTTCAAATTATGAGATACAACTTGTAAATAATTACAAAAAGTCGAACGTAAGATTTTATTTCAGACAGTCCGTGCAACGGAAGCGTGTTTGACAGTGCACAGCGTGTGGCGACGTGCGTATAACACACGGGCTAATCGTGTAGCTGGCGGGGCAGAGTGCCTCGCGGCGGGGCTCAGCGCGACGGACGGAAACCCCCTAGCCAAGAGATGGAAGCTCATGAACATGTGTGGGAGGGGTAGGGAGCCAGACCACCAACTACCTTGTCATTGCGGGTTTGTTAGTCGGTAAACCTCGCTGATCGAATCCGTTGTTTTAAAATCGCAACGTTTCAATGCTCGGTGTACGTTCCTTCCCCCGATTTGGAAATTAAATAAGATTTATGTCAATAAATAGGAATACCACTCTTTTGACGGTGCAATTAGGTTAAACTATTTGTGTGACAAAAACGAGCCCCCCAAAAAAAAAAATAATAAAATAAAATATAAAAAAACAGAGCCCCTGAAGGAACAGGTGAAAAATAAATTACAAATTAAAATGTGAAATAAAATTCTCCCCCGGAATTTCTTTTTCCATCTCTCGACACACAAAAATCGAACAAAGTAATTGAGTTTCCTCCAAATATTATTTAATTCAATCAAAATATAATTTTGTCACATAAAATAATATTTTTTTAAATTTGTAAACAAAGTTGTGTTTTTCAAGGTAACCGAATAGATTTGTCCTAGAAAATACGTTTTTGTTCCCCCGAACACGCTTTCTTTCCCCGAAATACGATTTTGTTACCCAGAAATACGCCTTTGTTCCCTGAAAGATACGCATTTCGTTTCCTCGAAATATGATTTTGTTCGAACAAAATATACTTTCGTTCGCTCGAAATATTATGCTTTCGTTCAATAAAAATGAGTTTTTTCCACCGAAAGGAGATTTCTTTTCCTAAAAACAAGCTTTCGTTTCATCGAAATACGACTTTGAATTAGTTGCCCGAAATATACCTTAATTCGTCCGAAATATGCTTTCGTTCCCTAAATATACGCTTCCGTTCCTTCGCAATGAGATTTTGTTCCCCAAAATTCCTCTTTCGTTCCCTCAAGATAGCTAGCTTTTGTTCCCTTAAGATAGCTTTCGTTGCCCTGAAGTCCAATCACACAAGTTTGTTAAATTCCCTTTGTGAGGGGCGACTATGAGAGGGGACGAGTTTGTATGTCAGCGGGCGACTTTGCTAGGGGGCGACTTTGTACTTGGTGACTTTGTACATGCGTTTTTTTTTATTGGCGACTTTGATATGGGGGCGAGTTGACTGGTTTCCGTGTACGTTGTTTATACACACTTAATACACACAATCACATAACACATCGGGTTAAAGGACTGCAGGAGCGGATCAGCAACTATTCACAGTAGGCATTATTTATATTTATGAGGCAAAACACACATCTTAAACAATTATATAATAATGCATTTTAAGATAAGTTTACTTTATGTCTTTAGTTACTAAATTAATGAAGGAGTTAACACACAGAAAACACACTCACAGATGTCTCAATTGCAAGCATTTATCGCATTTACAGTAACTAAAATTAGTACTACCCTCAGATAAAATGGACTCGTCTCAATGATCGTCTCTACAGCAACCGTAATGTATACTGCGTTCGTACCTGAATAAATGAATACATACAGTATTCGGGTTTCACAAGTCGTTAATGATGAAGAGTCTGCAGCCAGCAACTTCGCGCGAGAGCAGTGATCTCGCGAGAGCATTCTTCATTACGCTACAGCACCACACGCGACTCGACCCACCGCGACCATCATTAACGACTTGTCAACAAGTCTATGTCCGAACGTGCGTTCTGCATTGTGCAAACTGTATTTAAACACGTCTTCTAACCTTGTTTATATCACACGTTTAAACAGGGCCACGTGGTGTCCTCTCAACCAATCAGAATGGATAAACTGTCCCAGGTATATGTGAATGTGATATAAAGTAAGCCTATGATAGGCAGCTTACAAGGTTGGTAGCATCGAAAAAAGGATTTGATTAGTTTTAGTCTGACAGATGACTAATTAAAAGTTAATAGGTGTCCTCTATTTGCCGTCTTAGCGAGAGGCTGGTCAATCATTCATCCATTGCAATATAGGTACAGTAGGCTAGTAGAAACTCAACCGAATTCCCAGTATGCGCACTATTAAAACAGCGCTCAAATTGTTAATTTTCTTTTATTGACTTTGCGTTTTGCATAAAATAATTATATTACTGCTTCGCGTCACTCTATCATGTTTCCTTTCGTAGGTTATTTATTTTATTATCGCAAGGAATTGTATAAAGGATGATGATTTATTTGATAGTCTTAAAGAAAATATCTTGCTCCGGTTTATTTTAAATCTTAAAGGTACTGTATACGTGTGGCAATTGGAGCCTACTGATTGTGTCAGTCTTATGTAAATGTAGGTTTATACAATAAAAACTAACCTGCGAAAATTTCACTTCAAACGGTGGACGCGTTTTTGAGACATCACCGAAAAACCGGAGCGAATATTTCCACGCATGAATAATTTTCCACGCATGAATAATATTCCCTACAGTAATACACAATCTGAGAAGCGTTACGGCCGTAACGCTTCTCAGATTCAATATTTGGGGGAAAAGAAGTGATATATTTTTCCATAACTGTAGTACTTCGAAGCGAAAAGTTTCTCAAAATGAATTATATAAAGCTGCTGTACTTCTTACAATGTAAGTTTCCATTGCCATTAATGTTCACAGTCATTACCAAACGTATACAGACCCTTTAAGTTGATTTACCTTTCAGAAAGAATAATTTAACGTTAAAAAGAATTGTTGACATTGAAAGGAATGTAATTAATGTTTGCAATCGCTATTCTTTCAATATTAATATTGTCATAAAATGCTTGTGTAGATCACTGTTAAGACCCGGGTGTTAAAATTGACACATGGGTGTTTTCACATATAGACCGAAGAGAGAATCAAAACGAACATCATAGGAAGTAACAAAAAAAATATATATTGTTGTAATGTTTGCATATGGATTATCATTGTTAAATGAGGTATCTTTTTTGGTTTATATAATATACGACAACACCCATTGTGTTAATATAACACCCCAGTTTTTGCAGTGTAGGCCGACACTTTTCGGTTACGTAGAGTTGATTGCTTTATTGTTTAAGTATAATAAGAAGCGAAATGATTTTGAGCTGATCATCTTAATTAATACTGAATTGTTCCGGTGTTTTGCATACAACAAAATAAGAAAATTACCCCCTCTCATCACTCGACCTTGTTCCCTTACAGATCACGCTTCGTAGAGCTGATGTCATAGGGAAATCTGGCCCCAGATTTTGTCCCCCATATTAGGGGAAACTAACACTAGGCTGCAGGAGGTTGACTAAGAGTGCTACTAGAAGAACTTTTCACGCAGTTCTCAATATGGGGGAACATAATCTCTTGCCACACCAACACAGTCACCTCCCAAATAAAAACTTGCAAAAAAAATGCCCAAACCCTATTAATCGTACCGCTGATGCAATACATTCTGACGGGAAGACCTGCCCTTTATTCCGTAGAGACGAATATCATGGATTTATTGTTACTTTAAGTTTAACATACTTTCCATTGCAGTATAACCCTTTCAGTACCAACACATATTTGCTACTAATGCAATGGTGACCAGAGAAATGTCCTTGACATGGCTACCTGGTGACCAACACTATTTTTAGGAAAGTTTTAGGTTACAGCGCCCTCACAAGGCAGATTGGGGTTAGCCTAGGTCCTAGTAACATAATGCAAGTTGTACAAGCAAGCAATTAAATTACTGTTTCCTTTGGCATATTGCCTTGGACTAAATCATTGCCTTTAACATATATTTGAGGTATGGTATTATGACCACTAAATACACAATTGAGTAGTTTAAATGTGAAAGCTAAACATTTGTCAAGTAGCTGTTCATACCAATCTGCATGAGAATTATTTTGGAAACGTTAAATAAACATAAGGTTTTAAGAAATTACTTTTGAAACAGCATCCTCCCCCACCCCAAACCCGCAAAAAATGGTTGAGCCTCACAGATACTGGGGGTTGGTGACTATACCCATGTTTTCAGGATGAAATAGTTGATCAATTGGTTAAGGCGGCCATTTTGTATTTTGGCAAATTATTATTCCTCAAAAAAACAAAAGGTTTGAATAATTTTTTGGGGAAGCACCCCCCCCCCCCCCCCCAACCCGCTCCTAGGATAGGACATTACATATAAACAAGAGAGTTTGGATTACGCACAATATGACCTAGAAATAAATTACTGCTAAAATCATAATTATTAATTGTTTTCAACATTTAATGACAAAGAAGGAACTGACATAAAATAACATTAAATATTGCCCATTTCTAAATGTCCGCCAATCAATTTGGTTTTGGCCTGTATCTCCGTCTACGAGCCTCACATAAAAAAATTATAATTCCCATGTTTTCAGGATGAAGGAACCCAATGAGAGCAAATACACAAATGGTGGTTCAGTCGCTTTTAAAAGGCGGCCATTTTGATTATTATAACATTGTTCTGAGTTTCACGCACGAAATTTACCAACATTTGGACAAACAACAGTGCTATGCAAGGGCTCTGTTTATTGACTTCTCATCGGCTTTCAACACGATACAACCAACTTTGTTACTGGAGAAACTCAAACACTTAGGCGTAAAACCATCTTTAATTCTCTGGATAAGGGACTTTCTCTCAGCAAGAGTCCAAAAGGTTAAAGTCAACTACATTCTTTCCGACCCTATAGTTTGTAACACTGGTTCACCTCAGGGCTGTGTCATTTCACCCATATTGTTTATCATTTACACAAATGAATGTACATCCAACCTTAGTTCAGTGAAAATTTTCAAATATGCCGATGACACAGTGATTCTTGGACTTATAAACAACCAGCAGGAGGGGGAATATAGGAAAGCGATACAGAATTTTAGCCAGTGGTGTAATGATAACTATCTCATTCTGAATCCTCAAAAAACAAAAGAGATTGTGTTTGATTTCAGGCATATTAAGAGAGGTGAACCTTCAGCAAATAGTATTACCCTCATTGGACAGGATATTGACATTGTGCAAAATTACAAATACCTGGGTACAATAATCGACAATAAATTGAATTGGAGTAACCATTGCTCAGCTCTCATCACAAAGGGCTGTCGGTTGATGTATTTTTTACGTAAATTGAATTATTTTCATGTCGACAAGGAAATTATGTTTCTGTTTTACTCATCTGTTATTGAAAGTGCTATTACTCATGATTGTGTGGTTTGGTACAATGGAGCAAGAAAACAAGATACTGGTAAAATGAAACGGGTTGTGAAACAAGCATCAAAAATCCTAGGGATAAACATCGATCTTGATGAAACTTGCAGAGATAAGGTTCTATCCAAAGCAGAGGCAGTTGTATGTAACACCAACCATCCTTTAAACAAATTCTTCATCAAACTTAGAAGTGGTAGGAGATGGCAGTCACTTAGGTGCAAAACAAACAGGTACCTCAACTCCTTCATCCCATACTCCGTCCGTCTCCTAAACCGTGTTTAACTACTTTGTTTACTTTCTGCTTAGATGTAGTTTTCAGTATAATTTAATTGTGGTTTATTAGTAATGTAGTTTTCTGATAAATTAATATTTCCAGTAGTTTTATTTATGATTGTGTGTTATTTATTTATTTTTCTTTCTGTATTGCATGTATTCAAACAGAGTTTCCTACATGGTGGGACAAATAAAAATTGAATTGAATTGAATTGAATTGAATGAAACAAAAAATAAACAGAAGGTTTTAATCCAAAAAAATGTTTGTTACCACATTTAATGACAAAGAAGGAACTCGCATTAAATAACATTATATATAGCCAAAGTGCTATACTTGTACTTTCAAACAATCATCCTACCCACCCCCCCCCCCCCCCACCCGCCTCAATGTAGGAAACTTGGATTAGCGCTCATAGTATTCACCGGTATTATACGTTAAAAATAAACAATATGAACGTTACTCGAACAAAATAACTCCTCAAATTAATTTTTTACCTATCATGAACCAATATGTAAAGAAGGAACTAACATAAAATATTTCCAAAGTGCTATACTTGTATTTTCTAAGTACCATCCTCCCCCCCCCCCCCCCCCCCCCCGCTATACTTGTATTTTCTAAGTACCATCAGTAGTATATAAAATGGGGGTTCTGGACCACTTTCTTGGTTTATACAAATTGAGCAAATGGGGTTCTGGACCACTTACGTTAGGAGCTGTTTTTTACCATATATAGCTCTCAGACCCCATTGATGGGGCTGTCTTACCCCCTTGGCGGTCTCCCCAGCGCAGAGCCACTGGCGACCTTAAGAGCGCCCCATTTATATACCTATATATATATATATATATATATACACGATGGAGTATAAACTGTTTACGTTTGTGAATAATTGGGTGGAGGGTCATAAGAGTCGCTAATCTTTTGCTTGCAAAAGATTAATTTGACAAAGCAACCACACTTTATTTCAAAGTTGTTGTCGCAAGCTCTTTCATTATTAATGCCCGGGCTTCGGCCATTAACTCTTTTTTTCTACCTTACTGCTTTGAGTATCGGAAGCTTTGCGAGATTTTTTCTGAATATTATTCTTCATTTGGTTATATTTTTCTATCTCGTCGAGTACGAGCTTGAACTCTTCATGGGAGATGTGTCCATCTCGTATCGAGTGTGAGATCACATCTGAAACACTGTTGAGCTTGGATAGGGCGAGAACATGAATCTCGTTGTGTTTTTTGACTTTTACAAGGAGACGCCGAGAGACGAACTTACCAGCAATACCGGTTAGACCACAAACAACTGCAGCACCCTCAAGTGCAGCAACAATAGGTGCGGCTATAATTGTGGTGAGCAACCCTACACCAGCAGCTCCCATTCCAAGGCTGGATAAAATCAACGCTGCGTCAATACTATCAACGATATTGATAGCTCTACGGTACTTTTTGTACAGCTTGGCTCTGTCATCTCTCTCTTTCTCAAGGCTGCGCTCGAGGTTGCGGATTTCGGTCAAGCGAAAGTCAGACCCTTCGTCTTTATGATCAAGAACGGGGTCGTTTTGCTCGTTCTCAAGAACGGGATATAAAGGCTTTGTCGTTTCGATGGGAGGAGCTGTTGGAAGCTTAGGCATTTTCTCGAATTTCAAGCACTACAGTTATGGGATTGTCACGGTTTTGTAGTGATGTGTTGTTTTTATCTAACACGCGAATGTTTAGTTGATGTATGTTCCCAACCTCAAGTTTTTTGTACATAGGACAAATAGGATTAATGTTTATAATATCTTTAGATTCGGCTGGGGTTATGGTCAGCAATGTTGAAGGAGCGCCATCAATAATATTGGAGACCGTAGAAAGTTGATCTAGATGAATGAAGAGCCACTTGTGAACATTAAAGCTAGCGGGTCTGTCTCCCTCGTATTCTCCATCAATCCAACCTTTTTCGTGGATGCCTAAGATTCGGCGTATATCAGAAGACATTTTTATAGAGACTCTCTTTGGAATGCTTATCATGACCAGCCCTGTTGCTTCATGTATCTCGATAGATACTTGGGGTATCTCTTCTTTGAACAGACGTTGTAGGTGTTCAAAGGTATACATTCCTACAGGGACTGAAATCTTTTGAGGTTTATCGTCTGAGGTAGAACGCCACAGAATTCCAGCCGAAGACGACCCAATATTTCGATAGCCAACCTCATAGTGCAAACCTCTGAGGGCGACATGGAGTTTACCTTCTGTATTATCTATTACATTTTGGAGAATCGACGCTTCTTCGTTTTGAATATCGGTTAGTGTCACAAACATAACTAATCTTTCGTCCACAAAAGATTGTTGTTAATACAGTCATAACTAACCAAGCCTATGACTTTAATACAGATACAAATCTAGACATTTTCTCGAATTTCAAGCACTGCAGTTATGGGAGTGTTACTTATCAATATGTTATTTTCATCAGGGTTAACACGCGAAAATTTAGTTGATATATGTGTCCCACCTCAAGATTTTTGTAACTAGGATAAGTAGGATTAATACCTTTGGATGCGGCTGGGATTATGACTAACAGCGAAGAAGGAGCACCATCAACAATATTAGAGGTCGCAGAAATTTGATCGAGGTGTATAAAAAACATCTTAGAATTAAGACAATTTAAGATAGGGTATTTTCCCACCAGGTATCCTAACAACGGGGAATCTGTTGGCCATGATTCAAGGTCGAAGCCCAATAGTGAGCTAACTTCATGGTTATTTCTCGATAAAAACCCATTACCAGTATTGATAGAGACAATCCCTGTTTCGCTTATATTGATTGATACTTCGGGTAGATTTTTATTGAACAGCTGTTGTATATCTTCAAAAGTATACCTTCCTTTATTTAATGTTAAAGTTAAAAAACCATCACGTTCGATATTTCCATCGTTACTAGGGTACCACATTAATTCAACGGAATGGTTAAGATAGATATAATCAAAATAACAATGAAACCCTCTGAGGGCAACATAGAGCTTACCATTTATATTGTTAATTGAAGTCTGGAGAAGCGACGCTTTTTCGTTTTGAATATTTGTCTGTGTAACAAACATAACTAATCTTTTGTCTACAAAAGATTGTTTGTGTTGTCATGCCTTACCAAGCTTACGGCTTTAATACAGATGCATCTTACCAAAAAGGCGGAGTATACTCTACAAAGCATAACATTATATTGCAACATGTTACAATTCAGGTTGATACTAACGCAGCGAGTTTTGACACCATATTCCCGGATATATTGTCGGCGGAGCGGTATAGGCTGCCACATATACAAAGTGATGATGTAGTGGACAGGTGGAGCTCAAACCCGATGAAATGTTGGCAAAATAAGATCAACTTTGCAGTGTGGTGTGCTACCACAGGGTGTGGTGTCTCTGCAGAAGACCATCTTAGCTCTAAGGTCCCGATGGTGCGTCAGTTCTTAGCTAACATCGAGGATGCGGTCTCAAGCCCCGTAGACCTCCCGAGTGCGGTAGCACGCTACCAAGACGTGCTTCGATACGCCCGCTCTAAGGTAGACTATGTTTTCGGAATTGGCTTATATATGTCTCCTAGCAACATGGAGTTGCAGATTGGGACCATTCGAGACTACAACAACGAGATTGTGATCGCGGGGCAGGGGCAAAAATTGGGTTTTAACCACGGTATAAACGCAGCGGTCGAGAATCTTTTACCCGCAAAAGACATGGAGGGACCAGCTGCAAGGCCAGCGCGTCTAGTGGAGGTGGAACCTGTAAATACCGCGGTTCCGACACAGCCTGCTCTCAGTCTGCCCGTTCAAACTTTTGCAGCGGAGGAAGTAGCCGAAGGGCAAGCGCACTATGATGGGCGCACTGCACTTGTCGTTGGTGGCGTTGCTATTGGTCTCGGTTGGCTTGCTCTACGATAGTTACGCTAATCTTTTGTAAACAAAAGTTGACAGTATACCGCCGATGGCAACAATTATTGCCCACAGGTTTCCCGCGAGCCAGCCAACAGTTTTACTCAAGAGGTTGAGGAGCCAAGATATAATGCTTCCGATGATACCGGGAAGTGCGGCTGCGGCTTTTCCAGCTAATTGGGCTAGAAGGCGCCCGAGAGCTTGCAAGTGTTTTTTTGTCCACTCTTTTATCCCATCTTTACTTGCGGGAGGTGTGGGAGGTGTTGGCGGTTTAACCCCGCCAGCTGGTCCACCAGTCAAGGCAAGAACCAGAGTGCTGGTGATAAAGCCCAGTGCGGTGATAATGCTGAATATTGTGACCCCCTGTTCGCGAAACAGGGTTCTCAGCCGCTCGGCCAGGGGTTTGTTTTTATCCAGCACGCTAGATATGGTGTCACGAATTTGACGGAACTGTGACCTGAGTTGTTGGTTGAGGACATCGACGCTGTCTTGAGTCGTTGCGATCTGATCTTCAGCTTTTGCAATTTCACGCTCGATTTGGTCCGCTCGCTCAGTTGTTCCGGGTCGTTTAAGCTCTTCGCGATAGCCCTCGATCAGCTGCTGGAGAGAAACTATTTTGCTCTCTTGCACCGCTTTTGTACCACGCAAAGTTTTCAGGGCTTCGTCAAGGCCTAAAAGTTCCCTCACAGGCAAAACATTTTCTTTTTCAGCGATATGCGGCACCATTGATAAAAAACTATTATATACATCATCAAAGGACTCATCCATATTATCAGGGTTTGCTTGGGCTGCATTTTCTGCTTTATCAGCAACCTTTTCGAGCTCGCGAAGGGTAGATTGAGAAAGACGACGCAGTGAACTGTCGTACCCGGGCAGGTTGAGAAAATCTCGAATGGCTCCTGCACCCCCAGAGCCAAAACTGTTGGCAATGGTGCTCAATCCCAAAAATGTTGTAGATCCTTTGGTAGAGCTTATCCGGATCTTTTTATCACCCTCTACCCAGTAAAGAGTTATACCATTTTTGCTGACCTCAAACCGCTTGTATTCAATTTTTGAAGGTAGTAGATCGTAAGTACGTTTGGTCTCTTCATAGAAAGAATCTACTAAGCGGTCTCGCTTTTTTAGCAGCTCTTCTGTAAGAACTTGGTCATTCAATTGGTTGATGCGGTCGCCGTATGCTTGTATTGATTGTTCATCTAAGGGTTCCAGGACAGGAGGATCAGGAAAAATAAAACTGGTTTCTTCCTCACCTTCTGTTTGTGCTTCGGGTACATCAAAATCGTTTAGTTCAAAACCACCTTCTGCCATATTAAACTTATACTTGAATAAGTTTATCTCTATTGAACCCACAAGGTTCAATACACATTGGTTACGAACGTTAAAGATTAATGGCATCATCAAAGTACGGACGCAAACTAAATCCTCTCCGAAGCCTGCGGGATCCACTCGGGATCAAAGGCATACGGCAGAGCGTTGTTATAACCAACAATCCCTCTACCATCGGCCCAAATGAGCATCTTTTAGTGAGATTTCCCAACCTTGGCGCCCAGGATGTGATTGTTCCTGGTACAGCCCGCCTCGCATTTAACATCGCTCTAAACTCGACCGACGACAACCGAACTGTGGTTAAAAACCTTCGCCAAGCCATTGTGAAGAAAAAACAGTCAGGATCAGCGGTAATGAGGTCTTGTCTATAGATGACAGCGATGTTATCGGTTGCTACACCGACCTCTGGAAAACGTTGGGAGAGCGCCGGTCTCTGGTCTATCAGGGCATTGATGTGGCGGAAGACACCAACCTGATTAAACTGAGGGTGAGCGCTGGAAATGGTGATAGTTCTACGACGGCAGACAAGGCTATTGCAGATGCTTACAGCAATAGATTTAGCATTCCGCTAGATTTTGAACTGTTGGAGAGCCACATGCCGTTATTTCAGTCAGCCCTTGGTGACCGATTAGAGTACGAGCTTACCTTCAATAACTACAGACGCGTTATACATGCAGCCGATGATACAGATGCTAAATACGCCATCGACAACATCTCTCTCGAGTTTGAAATTATGAGCGAGCCAAACCTGGCCCGGTTGATTCGCAACCAGTATGCTGGGCGAGTTGCTATCCTGTATGACCGCATATTGCGTCACCGCACGGTCACCCTCAACAAGAAAGATACGATGTGGAACGTCAATCTCAATGTTCCAGCCCGAAGCTTGAAGGGAATACTCATGCTCTTCGAGGATGCAGCAGAGGTGACCGCGTTTGGCCGAGATACAGAAGCGTTCTACAACCCCAAGATCGAAAAAGTTGAGGTCACCATCGAGGGGAAGCCAAACCAGTTGTACGCACAGGGCATGCGTGCACACCAACAGTGGAATGAGGCTCGAAAGTACTTCGCCAGCAGCCCTTCAACCAAGTGCCACCCTACGACTGCAATGATCACCAAAGACTTAGCATTGTCTGACGTAACGGTCGGAGAGTACCTGACCACAAAGTACGGTCTGTGGCTGGACATGAGAAGCAACGATGATGACTCGTTGCAGGGCAGCGGTCGGCGCGTAGAAAATGCAAGTGAGGGGGTCACACTCCAGATCACCAAAAAAGAAGAAACGGCGGGCACATTGAACATGTATTTGTATGTTATCATGGACGCGCAGCTCAACATCGAAAATGGTCGATTTATCAATGCGCTCTTCTAAACTTTCGTCTACAAACGATTTTGTAAACAAAGATAATCTTTTGCCTGAAAAAGATTCCCACTCAGCCATCATCTGTGGCCAGACCGGTTGTGGAAAAACAGTCTTCATCTTAGACATCCTCGAAGGTCACTACCGCGACGCATTTCTGCACATCGTCATACTCTGCCCCACAATTCGTTGGAATAAAACATACCACGAGCGATCATGGGTGTGGACAGACCCAGAGGTCTTTATTGTAGACCCTGGCGATCGACTCCAAGAATACTTGCGAGCCTTCTACTCGATCTTTGCCAGCGAGCCGACATTGTACATCATCGACGACTGCTCAGCCAGTAAAGCCCTGACCAAAAAGAAAGACATGCTGTCTGAGCTCGCGTTCTCAGGGCGCCACGCCTCTCAATCTGTGTGGGTCTTGACACAGAAGTACAACTCGGTTCTTAAAGACCTCCGCGAGCAGACTAAGTGGATTGGGCTCTTCCACTGTAAGGATAGGGACTCCTTTGAAGATTGCTTGCGAGAGAACGACGTTGTCCCGACGAGAGAGGAGCGAGATGCGCTTAGACAAAAGCTATCTAAAGTTAAACATGCTAAGCTCATACTAAAGACTGCTCAGCCGGTTGCTTATCAGTTGCTAACATAGCTTAATAGACTGCTTAGCATAATGTGGGAGCAAACACAGCTAGCTATACAGATTATACAGCTGGCAGTGTTTCTTGTTATGTTTGTTGAATATGTTAGACTCAAGCGCATAATAACGCATGCAATCTCAAAACTTAATCTTTCGCTCACGAAATTGGTGCCTAAGATGGATTGTGATGCTTTGATTGACCAACTGTTGGAAGAAGATACTGATACCACTACAAAAACAAACACCCCTTGCGAGCCCAAAACTAATCCAAAAGATTTGGTAGACAAAAGTTTGCAAGAACAAAAACGGACTCGGCTGGCGGCAATTGTGGCTGGCGGCACAGCCCAAAAATATATAGGAAACCGACTAACCATTGCACAACTTGACGTGATGAGCGACGACGAGATTTCTAAACACTATAGCCGTTATGAGGCACGGCTAGGAGCCTCAATGACAAAAACACTTGGTGGGTCTGCCTTGCAGATGTACGCACTAGCGGTTAGCACATTTTTACCCATTCCACCCGAAAATCGACCTCAGCTCGTCATAGACCTTGAGGAGGACCCTTTTGTCGGACATGCGCTGACGACAGCCTGCTGCGAGCTGTATTACCGCTATGGGATGTATTTAGCTCCGCTAACAGCAGCTATGACAACTGCTAAGCACTGTCAATTTGAAGACCAGAGTCATCTTTTACATGCAAAAGATAAAGATGAATGCAACACAAGACCTGGAAACAACATCGACAGAAGCAACGCAAGCTCTAGAGACGACAGCACAAGACCTAGAGATGACATCGAAGCAAAAAGTCGAGAGAGTGACTAAAGTTTTAAATAAAGATCAAAAAAAAGTTGAAGCTGGTCGCAAAGGTGCAGCAGCTAGAAAAGCAAAACAAGAAGCGCTGAAAGAACAGCTGCAAAAGGCCAAACAGAGTCTCAAGCCCGATCAAACTAAAAACCCAAAAGAAAATGATTCGCAAACAGATCATTATCCGACTCGTCGAGACAACCTCATCACAATCAAAGTTGTTAGATTATGCAATCTTTGCAGGAACTGTTATAGCTATTGGGGCTGTGTTATATGCTAAAACAACTACAAACAAAAAACCTGTTGCAGACAAAAGTTTAAATATCTGTAAGCAAAAATTTAAGACAAGTGCGCGCCAAACTAACTCCATATTAGACGAACAGCCTAACCCTCATTATATGCAATAACTTTTGTTGATAACCAACGAAATGTCTACCCCAAGTACTGATGGTAAACAACTTGCTAATTTGGCGTACCACTCCGCCGTAGTGAGTGGACTTGCCGTTGGATATGCTACCCTCGGTAAAAAAATCATAAAAGGTGTTACGCCAAAGTTAGACTTTGCGCCGTTTGATGTTGGCATGGTCATACTAGATGTTGGCCTAGCTATGGCCACTAAAGACATGCTTGTTAATCAGGGGATACTCCCTGCAGACATATTAAAGTAATAAACAATATTGTATATAAATACAAACGTTTGTTTTGAAGATGGCTTCTATTGCAATGCTTGTTGGCGGAGCACTCGTAAACGCACTTGCGTTCTCTGGGTCAAATTTCTTGTTCTCGATGATGCGTGATCCAGGTGCTGAAGAGGAGCGAAAACGGCACGACAAGGCTGTAGAACAACTTCAAGCTGCGCAGTCTGACTGGTCCCGCAAGCGGGCCGCACGCCTAGACTGGATTAATGAAGAGCTTCGCCGCCAAGGACATGCCGTTCACACTTTCCGCGATGTTGATGAAGCTATGTATTCGCCAGTACAATCTTATAGCTGACAGCGATTCTATGACCCCCGTGCTCGAAGAACCAAAACCCAAACTCTCAGATTTATACTTACCATCCCCAGAGCAACGTGATCGCGAAATCGCCTTCGTCGTCATGGGGCTTGGAGTCACTTCTTTCGCAGCCTATATGCTTACCAAGTAATATTAATCTTTTGTAAAACTTATACCCGTACAATCAGATTAAATTTGCTTCTTTTTTTTGCTATAAAAATGATAGTTGTCTGTATATATGTATATGAATACATAAACTTTTATATACAA
This sequence comes from Leptasterias polaris, assembly GCA_037783415.1. NCBI lineage: Eukaryota > Metazoa > Echinodermata > Asteroidea > Forcipulatida > Asteriidae > Leptasterias > Leptasterias polaris. The sequence goes on along the minus strand of JAZGTN010000090.1, from coordinate 2,250,933 downwards.
AGTTTGATTATGGATGCTAAACTGTCTGCTTTGTACTACAGTCCTAAGGGATACTGGAAGGGACTTGCTGCCATACAAAGACTGGCTGAGGCTGCAAAAGTCACTCAAGATGTGAGCAAGGCGTGGCTCAAAAGACAAGCCATATGGCAGATATATCTCCCAACCCCCCGCCACGTGCCTTACCAAAAATTTGATATTTCAGTGCCTAATGAAGTCCACCAAGCTGACCTATTGTTTCTCCCACACGATCGCCTGCCCAGAGGCCGAAAGATTTATAAATACGCTCTGACCGTGGTTGATGTTGCTAGCCGCTACAAAGAAGCTGAACCGCTGACTTCAAAGGAGTCCGCCGAGGTAGCTACTGCCTTGTCCCTCATTTACAAGCGTGGACCTTTGAAGTGGCCGAATCTACTACAGGTTGACCCTGGGCGTGAGTTTATGGGCTCTGTATCCCAGACCCTGGAAAAACATGGTGTCAAAGTCCGACGGGGTGAAAGAGAGTTACATCGAGCGCAAGGGATTGTAGAAAGATTCAACCGAACTCTATCAGAAAGGCTCTTTGGGCATCAGTATGCGGTAGAGCTGCGTCTCCCAGATGATGAGAGGTCGACTGAGTGGGTAGCACGGCTTCCCGCTGTTGTCCTGGCTCTAAACACTGAGGTAACCAGACTGACTGGGAAAAAGCCTTCGGAAGCTATAAAGGCAAAATCGGTGAAACAAAAGCCCTCTGTCATTGCAGACCGCCCTGTTGGTCTTAACGAGCAAAAGCTCCCCTCGGATGTGGGTGTTCGTTACCTATACCAGCCAGGTGAGCTGGAAGGTGGGCGTCGTCGCGCAACTGACCCAGTATGGTCCCTCCGGGTGCACCGGCTTGGTCGTTCAGTCACCAAACCCGGAGAGCCTGTTCTTTATTATCTTGATCTTTCGTATACGAAAGATCATGCGGTACCGGCTCGTGGGTTTGTACGGGAAGAGCTCCTTGTGGTGCCTCCCGACACCCAGCTGCCACCTGATGGGGTCCTACTACCTACATCTCAGCGAGGATCTCGTCGATGATGTCATCAAACAAATCTTCTTTTGTTTCCCTGTAGCCGTAGGCCAGTGTAGTTACACCGTCTTCAGCTATCCACCTCTTTGTGTCCAGGGGGGAGAGTGATACCTTGTTCAGGTGCTGCCCGTAGATTCTATGCCTCTCAGAACGCAGCACAGGCATCCCGTGGCGGAAGGTCTTTTTTTGGAATAGTGCCTCTTTGCATGGCGAATTTGCTTCTTCACAACAGACTTTTTCACACCTTTGGCCTTCTTGATGTTTTTTCCGCCGGCCTCGAGGATAGAGTACATCTTGGGCCGCAACCCCACATACTCGGCTATGGGGCGCCCAGCGCACTCGTCCTTCATCTTGCCCAGTACTTTCTTGTTCGCCGTGTTGTAGAGGAAGTGTTCCTTTGGGTAGTCGGATGTGTCATAGAGGGTCTTGTCCTCGGCTATGTCTTTGTACACATCCTCGGTCTCGATATCTAGGAGGAGAGAGTCTGTGTCTGTGTAAAGGAGCTGACACCGTTCCCCATACCGAGCTTTAATCTGATTATAATAAAAATCGTACATGAGGTGCTTCGAGAGGTCGAGTATGCTCATACCCACGTAGACGGGTCGGTTGAGTACCAGGCGGCTCTTGTGGATCTGGATTGCCGCGAGATTATCATCAAAAATGTTCGCCCGAGCAAAGGCCGGGCTGGCAATAAGTCTCCTAATCTTATCTTCTTCATCACTGCGCACCAACTTGACGTCGACCCGCTTGCGGAGGTTCTCCATCGTTTTCCCAAATACACTATTGTTCATGAGTTTGTAAAGGTCTTTTTCAAAGTCGCTTGTTGCCTCCTTCCGGCGCTCCGTGTTCATCCGGATGTAGGGCTCCATCCAAGGGCTCTGCTCAAAGCGAAGAGCCCGGTGGATCTTTTTCAGACGCATGCCGAGAGAGAGGTACAGCTGTAAGTTGCGATAATGTAGCACATATCGTTCTTTGTCGTGGAGATTGGGAACCAGCTTTTCAACCTCTGTCGGTGCCACCCCAACACCTAGAAGGTTGTGCTGATCCTCAGACATCCACTCTCTCTGAACAACCATGCGCTCCGGCGCCAGCGAATAAGCGTTGTGTGCGTTGTGGAGCTCTACAGGGTACTCTAAGTCCACCTCCAAGATGTAACCCTCCAAGCTGTATGTCGGATGCTCTGTTAAAAATTTCGTAGACAAAAGTTTGAGCTTCAGCTCTTCCACCCACTCAAAGCCCCCTATAGGCAGCGGCTGGCTCATTGCCCACCCATACAGGTTGTTAGCATCGAGGTAAGAAATGTACCTGTTTGGCTCGGAGGGGTCAAAGCCCTCAACCAGAGGGTTGTTAGCTTTCGCAAAGCGTTTAGATACCATGGAGATACCACCTCGCATCCCCTTCTCGATAAAGAGATGCTGGTCATAGTCTGTAAGCAGTTTTAGTTCTACACCTGTCTTTTTGAGTAACGCGTCCCAGGAGAGGCCAGGGCTGGTGTAGTAATGTGCGGGGTCTAGACCATACTGTCGCATGCAGGTCTTCCGAAAAGTTTCGAAGACATCTGCCAAGAGGAGCACGTCTGTGCGATTGTAGAGGTCGTGGTAGTCTCCCATGGTGTGACATCTAAAGACCCCCCACACCTTTTGTGCATGAGCGTAGTCAGCCTCGCTAATGTACTCGTCTGACAGCTTGCTGTAGAAGGCTTCCTTCGGAGGGAGATGTGGCTCTGCAAACCTTTCCCAAGAGTCCATATACTCGTACGGGTAGACACCCTTACGCAGCAAGAGATCGCGCCTTTCTTTGCATGGCTCGTACTCGCTCGTTATTTGGAAAGACTCAGGCTGGTTGGCTGCGACTAACTTGTCAAGAGAGGACAGCAAGAACTGGACGCTGTCGATAAATCGGAGCTGACCGAGGGAGAAGCTGATGTATTTCTCGGTATTATTCGGGATACAAGAGATCTTGCCTTCCACCTTAGAAATAGCCTGCATCAAGAGATGAGAGTCATAACCCCGCAAATTATGGAAGACCACCGGTATGGTTGTGGTTTTAGGGCTCAGCCGCAGCTTCAGGTTGCAGGCGTTGTGTGCGGCACCTCTGTATTTACAAGTAATATGACAGTGGTCGCGGACAGTGTCCCCCTCAAGTGGCTTCTCACACACGTGACAGGTGGTGGCTGTCTTAAAGGCCCGCCAGTCTTTAGATGTCATCATCATGGTTTGGGGGTTGGCCAGCACCGCCTTGATCTTTCGCTCCTCATCTTGGATCCTTTTTAAGAAGTGCTCTACTGCGTTGTCCCCTCGATATTCTACAGGTTGTTTTGCCTGTCCATCGCAGCGAACGACTATATAGCAATAGCTACACGCCTCGTGGTGCTGCGTCTTCCGAGTGTTGCTCTTCGTGGGATCAAGCTCGGGCCCCTCTACCTTTGTGGTTAGAGCCTCAAAGTCTGCGTAGATGATAAAAGGGGCGGGAAGCTGCTTGTGGTGGTTTTGGAAGGTCAGATTATGTTTTCCCTCTTCCCTCACCGCCGTTTGACCGATCCCGCGACATTCAGGCTTGTGGGCTTCCAAGAGGTCTTTTCTCGAGTACCCATGAAGACATCTCTCGCAAAAGTGCGTACACCCCCTGTGCTTGTTTTCTTGGAAGAGAAGACGGTTGAGGTTCTTGACCCAGGTGTAGTGAAACTTGCCTGCGTTCTCGATCAGCAAGAGGTTAATTCTAGGCATGTCCATGGGCTGTTTGCTTAGTCCGTAGACGATAACACCCTTATCCCAGCCGAATATGTTGATGGCTAGATTGTTCTGTTTTTCAACCTTCTGGATCTGAGAGTAGGGTGTAGGGGCGTCAATCCCCGTGAAATTGAGGCCATCATCGGTGGGATACTGAGATGGTCTATCCACATGGTATCTGGCGGGGAAGAGGGCAGCGCGAAGGGCCAACCTCAGGCAGTGATCATCTTTGTTCTTCACGTTGACGACCGCCTTCTTGCTTCTAACCGCTGCGGGTAGTGGAATGTATGAGCCACCCCTCAGGGGCTGGTACCGAGCAATGTCAAGCCACAGCACCTCCACGTGGTCAACCGTCCACCCAGAGCCCCTCTGAGTAAATTTTTCAAGTGTCTCTTGGATGCGGGGAAAGGCTCTGTCTAGTGCATCATTGATCTCGTTGTCCTGCAAAACAGACTCTTGTTTGTGGCGGAGCACGGTATCGGTGTATTCCTCACTACCATCGGGGTTGTCTTTCCGAAGTTGAAGCTTAAGAGCCAGCTGAAACTTGATGCCGTTGAGAGCCAAAATCTCTTCCACAAGTTTTTGGTAAATCCTAGAGCGCACGTCCTCCAGAAAAGCTATGGGGTCTGCGCTGAGGAGATGCCCTTTAGGCACAGACATCTTCCAACCCCGAAGATATTTCCCTATCGCCCATGGAGTCTGCCTAAAGACTAGCTCATCCGTCTCTTTATGTTCAAACAGCGCCAGAATCTCATTCTGATAGTCTTGAGTCGTTTTAAACGTTTTTGAGGGAGGGATTGGGTCAAACTCCCTCAGAATGGCCTTTCGTTTTCTCTCCTTTCTTATTCGAGGGGGAGGAGAAGGCTGATTTTTCCCTAGAGGCAGAGGCTTAGGTAAGCGCTTCTCTACTACTTCTGGGATGGGTTCATCTAAAATACTCGAGAGATCTTCAGGTGCTTGCATTTCTGCGAGCAGTTCATCTATATAATTATCAAAACTCGTCATTTTATATTGATTACAGTACAACTTACAACATATATCTCTAATTGAAATGTTTAATTTACAAGTACTCAAATGTGTCCACCAACTGTAGAGGGGGCAATAGCTTTGCTGGTGACAGTATAACTTGCATAGCACATATCTCTAATTAAAGTGTTCAACTTACAAAGAATAGGGGAATCCCCAATCTATTGCGCAATGTGCATGGGGAATTCCCTAATGATAAAAAGACAACCATTTAGACATACCCATGGTAATACATACCTGAGATAATCAATCTACGAAAAATGAAAGGACACAACGTTTGCGCTTGGATTAAAGTAGGTGAAGTTGATCTCTGTAATAAGAGCTGCTGTGGTAAATATTGTAAGTTCCACTTGGCAAAGATCCGTAAAGGCAGAAATATCTCTATACCTTGTAGATCTTGTGGAAAGGGGGTTCAGAGTGAAATACAGCTATGCCGAAACTGTGGTCGAGATAAAGTAAGACTGAGGCATATAACTCTAGAAAAACAGGCTAAACAAAAGTTTTCGTTGGTGTTGACACAGCTCTTAGATCGTGTCCCTCTACCGTTGGTAGAAAATATTGCGCAATAAATTTTGCTTAGAGTACCCTATTCACATATACAGACTAATGCGCAGTCAAACCAGAGGCGAGAATGAAGTGGTGATTCTTAGAAAAACCAGAGGCGAGAATGAAGTGGTGGTTCTGAGAAAAACCAGAGGCGAGAATGAAGTGGTGGTTCTGAGAAAAACCAGAGGCGAGAATGAAGTGGTGGTTCTGAGAAAAACCAGAGGCGAGAATGAAGTGGTGGTTCTGAGAAAAACCAGAGGCGAGAATGAAGTGGTGGTTCTGAGAAAAACCAGAGGCGAGAATGAAGTGGTGGTTCTGAGAAAAACCAGAGGCGAGAATGAAGTGGTGGTTCTGAGAAAAACCAGAGGCGAGAATGAAGTGGTGGTTCTGAGAAAAACCAGAGGCGAGAATGAAGTGGTGGTTCTGAGAAAAACCAGAGGCGAGAATGAAGTGGTGGTTCTGAGAAAAACCAGAGGCGAGAATGAAGTGGTGGTTCTGAGAAAAACCAGAGGCGAGAATGAAGTGGTGGTTCTGAGAAAAACCAGAGGCGAGAATGAAGTGGTGGTTCTGAGAAAAACCAGAGGCGAGAATGAAGTGGTGGTTCTGAGAAAAACCAGAGGCGAGAATGAAGTGGTGGTTCTGAGAAAAACCAGAGGAGAGAATGAAGTGGTGGTTCTGAGAAAAACCAGAGGCGAGAATGAAGTGGTGGTTCTGAGAAAAACCAGAGGCGAGAATGAAGTGGTGGTTCTGAGAAAAAACCAGAGGCGAGAATGAAGTGGTGTTTCTAAGAAAAACCAGTTGTTCTGCAGCCTCTTAAAACATCGATAACATTTATCACACTCCATCGTGTATATATGTATATATATACACGATGGGGCGCTCTTAATGTCGCCGGTAGCTCTGCGCTGGGGAGACCGCCAAGGGGGTAAGACAGCCCCATCAATGGGGTCTGAGAGCTATATATGGTAAAAAAACAGCTCCTAACGTAAGTGGTCCAGAACCCCATTTGCTCAATTTGTATAAACCAAGAAAGTGGTCCAGAACCCCCATTTTATATACTACTCCATCCTCCCCCCCCCCCCCCCCCGCCTCAATGTTGGAAACTGGAATGTATTAAGGATCCAGGAACCCAACAAGACACATAATTAAATTATTGGATCAGTCGGTTAAGGCGGCCATTTTAATAATAAAAATGGCCGCCAATCAATTTGGTTATGGCCCGTAACATAAAATATTGCCAGGTTTTCAGGATGCAGGAACCCAATGAGACCAAATACAAACAATGTGGTACAGTTGCTTAAGTCGGCCATTTTGATTATTTTAAAATTTGTTTCTGAAACCTCAAATAAACATAATGTTTTAATAAATTCCTTTTGAACCACGCCCCGCCCCCCAAACCCGCTCATAGGATTGCACATTCAATAAAAACAAGAGAGTTTTGATTACGCACAATATGAACTGGACAAAAATTACTCCTCAAATCAAATTTACACCTATCATGAACCAATATGTAAAGAAAGAACTAACATTTAATTTTGCCAAAGTGCTATACTTTTATTTTCTAAGTACCATTCCCCCCCCCCCCGGCCTCAATGTTGATTGTTGGCAGGCATGCGATTGTGGGATTCAACATTGTAGCGGTGGGGGGGGGGGGGGGGGGGGGGAGTTTTCAGAAAGTATTGAAAATTATTCGCTTGGTGTAGAAATTCTCCAATAATGGTATAACAGCTTTACACATTTTTTACATAATTAACTTTATAGTTTAATTGTTGACCTAATTTATCGCTTGGTGTGGAATTTCTCAAAGCATGGTATAATTAACACACATTGGCTTGATACACTGCTTACAAATCATGCGAGTTTGTTTCCGATTAGAGGTGGAACTGCATACAACACAGTCACGTTTCTTCCCGCCAACATTCGGACCCGGAAAGTGCTGAGTTGAAAGGGCGTTTGAAGCACTTGACACTTGACGGGCATGGTCAACTGGGTTGTTCTCCAAGCTTGAAATAAGTGCCTCTATCACCTTGACCCGAAAATCCAAAGTAGACAAGCTCTTGTTTGTATGGATGCTGTTGTATACGACATTAGCATTAAGCAAACATATGTCTAGGATTGTCATAAATACACGTTTCCACCATTTGAATGTTTTGTGGGTATGAGTATAGTACGTGCATAATTGTCCTGCCAGATCCGTGCCCCCCATGTATTTATTGTAATCCTCGACTATGCACGGTTTTTTGATATGACGAAGTCCTGTTGAAGTTTTCCGGCTCCGACACTGCAATCGCCATAGTTTGAGAGGAGAGTGACACGTTTTGTGTCCTGCCACATAACGCATAGTTGGCCTGCTTTCTGATAAAATTTTGGATCTGCACCGCTTTTCATAGGAAATTTCTTGGAGTTTGCTACGTCGGGTATCCCTAGGGTGGTATAGCGCACAGTTCCACAAGCTCCGAATCCTAGCTCAGACAACTTTGAGAACAGAGCCGGGCTACTAAACCAATTGTCCATGTAGATGCAATGTCCTTTATTTTCGAGTCCCTGCAAAAGGTTCAATACTACGTTGCCTGGTTCCCCTATTTCGGATGGATGGTTTGTCTCAGGATCACTTACAGAGGACTGTCCTTGTGGGGACCTGGGCTGCGATCCTGTGAACAACTCCCAGGCACATGTGTACCCTGTGTCGGATTCGTTCAATGAGAAAGATTTCAATCCCCATTTTGCGGCTTTTCTTGGCATGTACTGCTTGAAGCTCAGTCGTCCTTTGAATTTGACCATCGTCTCGTCCGGTGAAAGGCTTCGTCCCGGCTGGTACACCCGGAGGAATGATGGTAGTACAATGTTTAACACTGGGCGTAATTTAGCAAGTTTGTCACGGGGAGAGTCGCCCTCGACATCTCTGTTATTGGCGAGGTGAAAAAATCTTAGGATTGCAGTAAATCGGTTACGAGCCATGGTTGCTGAGTACAGGGGACTTCGTAGAATTTCAGACCTGGACCAATGCATAGAGTAACGAGGCCTTTTGTTGATTCCCATGCAAAGAAGTAGGGCCACGAATGCCATCATTTCAGGTACATTAGTTGGTCTCCAAGCACCCTTATTTTCTGCCCCCGCTCCCAATATTTGTTCAGCATAACGATTAGTCTCTAGTACCATAATCTGCCACACTGCTTCACAAAAGTACAGTTTGAAGATTTGTATGGGGGAGAACGAACTGAAGTCTTCTGTAGCCCCGGTGTTTGCTGTAAATTTAACAGGCGGTCGCCGTGTGTAAGAGTTGGCTTCACGCCATCCACACCTGAAATTCGGCTTATTCTTGGTCTTCTTACCCTCCTTAGAAGAGGTTAATGTTGCTGTTGATGTCGAGGCCCTCGGCTCTGTATCCTCACTGTCTTCTGACGTCTCCGAGTCCTCAAGTGGCGATTCCTCGTCAGATGACATTTCTGAACCACTGTCTGCGAAAATGTCTTCCAAAATCTTTTCATTTTCATCGGCCATGTTGTCAGAATGATCTCTTACTCGAGATTTGCGTGGGGGGACGCTTAACGATCCCGCTTAAATTTTAAAACTTGCGACGCTTCAGGGCACACGCGGGAAGCTTGTTGCCGGGGGGATGGACGCAGGCGATTGAGGACGCTATTAACATTTTGATAAATTACTTTTGGTCGATGTGCCAGAGAGGCTCATTGGTCACCAAGAATGAAAATAATTACGTGCCATACGGACTCATTGGTCACCAAGTGGGATGTTTTTTTGAGCCGCTATGGCACGGCGGTACTGAAAGGGTTAACTGCAGTTTCAATATAGTGAGAATGTAGTGATTTGCCTTAGGTTTATTATACTAAAAATACACTTAACTTCAAATAAACTACATAAATACTAATTTTGTGTGTGGTATTTTTGCTTGATATGATCAAGTAAAAATACATTATTACTATAGTAAACACACATTATTACTATAGTTTTTAGGATAATTTTTCGGTAATTTTTCTGTAGTTTTATTAAAGTGAAAACACAAAATAAGTGTAATAACACTACAGAATAGCTGGGATTTTGTCATTATAAATTACTGTAGTAACTGTAATAAAACTATATATTTTAGTACAAATTATGTGGAAAACTATGTTAAAACTACAGGTTACTTTACTTCCACTATAATATCACTGTAATTATACTGTAATTTTTATAAAAGATGTATTGCAATGTGGTGTCACAGAAAGTTTCATTACAATAATTTTGTAGGAAAAACATACGTAAAAAAACTGTTGTTTTATTATAATGGTGATTGAAGAAGACAGTTAGTCGTGGAAAATGCAACACCACAGAATTAATCTCTTTTTGGAATGTTTATCTCGGGCAAGTATCCCAAATCCAATGCTGGTCTGGTGGGAAATGCCACCATGCTCCGTTGCTAGGCTTCTGTTGATGGTGATGATGATTTAGACGCCTTCCTCGGAGAGAGAAGCACAAAGAACTGTAAAAGAAGAAATGGGGAAAATATTTGTAAGAAAAATGTAAACTTTTGCCAAAACTATGGTTTTCACAACTCTGCGGTCTGCGATGGTACAGACATGGCAGCATAACTTATTAGTGTCAAGCCCAAACCATGTGACCATGAAGTTATTGCATATAATTAAATTTTAAGACCCAACTTTAAAGTTTACAACCTGTCATGTAACAAATATGGCATTCCAATGTTGCGCTAATCAGATAAGTGGTTTTAGACGACTAGGTAACAACTGATTTACCTTGGGCACGATTTAACCTGGGTATGAGTTCAATAGGGTCTGAGTTAGACCGAGTAACTGGGGTGCTGTACTTGTTTTTCGAATATTTGTGACATCTGCGGTCGTATGAGCTTCCCAGCAAAAACTTGTAGATCCGATGGAAAACATCAATCCAGCAACATACAAATGCCTCATAATGACATTGTACTCACAATGTTGTGCTTCATATTGACGCTGCAAAACATATTTTTGTTATCAAAAGCGTCCAGGCCCATTTAACCTGAAGGATATCTATGTTAGTTGTGAGTATGGTCATCATTATTTGTGATGGGATAGATGGAACGATTGTACAAACAAAAACATATGTTAACGTTTTTATTTTAAGAGGCTGTATGTATGTGAAGCGCGCACAATATTTTTTGAATGCTTAGCAACAAGAGTGGAAGTAAACAAAATTGAAATAATTTGTCAAAGCGCTACATCATTATAAAAGAAGAAAAACTTACCTTTACCGCACGGAGATGCCAATCTCATAACACAATATGGGGCATGGTTGAGTTAAGCTGAGTGTAACATCCCATCTGGACAAACAAAAGGAAAGGAACAAAAGAGAGGAAAGAGAGAGAAACCCGACAATATACAATTACGGACTTTCAATAATTGTGAAATTCCGTGTCTAGACACTTCTTGTACAAGCTCAAACCTGGGTTTGTTTTTTCTCATCAGATGAGTTGAAGAGAAGTGTTTTCAGATATAATTTTGTAGGCCGTTAAAGTGACAGTTTCACAAATAACAGAATGTTTAGGACAAAACATGATTTTGCTATTTTGACTGATGTTTCGGATGCCTTTTGCTATTTTAGGGTATTTATTTCCAAGAATGTGTGTCTGTCAATGGGTTCTGTTTCCTTCTTTCAAAACTTTCTCTTATTAACATTATATTGAGAATTGCTTCTGCCTCTTTTAACCTTGCATGATGCCATCAGGCTATAAACAAGTGTCCGTTTTTAATTACAGTCAGTACACCACCATATATATATATACATATACATATGTTTTTTAATCTACAAAAATCCAAGTTCCCTAAATACACCTAGCCAAATAGCATTCCAACTGTCTTGTTACCATCGGGGTTATTTTTCACTAAAACAATCCATCAAGGACCAGCTCTCCCGGTTTTCCCCTAGGAATTGTACAGTAACTACATAGTGTTAGACGTAATAACCATATGGGTGAAATGAACCATTTTGTATAAACTATAAATACAGACAAATGTGGGCTCATTTCAAAGGAAATTTTGCTATTATAATTTATTTTACTTATTCACAAGGGTCTACATATCTAATGGTTTGGGTGATTTAAAAGTGAACGTGTTCTCAAAAAAAATGTATTACACGCAAACATCAAAAGGACACTTTTACGATTGAGTCGAGCCTTTGGAGGCACTACCTACGATTGTATTCAGCACGGTGGATCAGTCGTCGACATATTCACATACTTATTTTGAATGCAGAAATTAGTTAGTGGCCTGACGTTTCAACCCTAGCAGAGTCTTTCTCATTTAGCCTTCGAGAGAGAGAAACGTCAGGCCACTAATACAAATTTTTGCGTTTATACCACAGGTACTTTTGGTTGGTTAGCAGTTTGCAAAAGCTAATTCAATTTGATCATACTTATTTGAACTTACCTTTTCAAATCATAGTTTTAGATTTAAACTAACTTGTAGTATTGATTATGAATAATTATTTGAAAGTTGTATAAAAGCCAACTTTATGTTGGAATTAAGAGACACAGTTAACTCTAAGCGGTCTGAAACATTATCTCAGAAAGCAAGCTTGCCGGGGAGCAAGCTATACATAAACAGGCTCTGAGTATTGTGGCAAGTTTGTGCACCAAATTAAATATTTAACCCGCGAATCGCAGAGGCCATTTTTGCAAATCATGCACGCAGCTTCCAAGCTATTAAATAAACCCGTGAGAGAGGTACGTAGACCTATTTTATATTTAAAAATAATGATAACTCTATGGCTAGAGTCAGACAGTTCTCAGAAATAAATACCATAAAATAGCAATATAAAAGAAGGCAGTCGAAACATCAGCCAAAGCAATACCACCTGTTGTCTTAATCATAGCATGAACGTCAGTTGGACACAATTCATAATTGTTTACAAAAAACCGGAACAGATCAAGTTTTATTCTTAGATTTTATTTGTTGATTTGTTAAACGTATTTTGCCTTCATATAATATTTCATGAATGAATATTTTCCCCTACAAGATGAAATAGTTTTTAAAGCCATAAACTAAGTAAACCTAAATTATTGAAGGAACAAAATCGTGCACACGTAAAATGGGGTTTTATGCAGTTGGGCGTAATGTATCACGCCACCCTTGAGGGGGCATTATTCAAATTAGAAGTATTGATGCATGGCCGTATTTATAAAGGGCATACTAACCATGAACACGCCATTCAGGCCGACACTACACCGTTTGAGTTTAAGACCACACCTTAATCTATTAGTTTTCTTTTTCGTTTCTCTTTTTATTTTATCATCCCTTTTCTTTCCCAAAAATCTTTAGGCATGCCAAGCTCTGACATCTGTTTTTATGGTGTTCTAAAGACGACAGATATGCGTCGCGTCGTGCCGTCGCGTCGCCTATTCCGTAGTCCGTCGCGTCGTCCGTCGCGTCGTGCCGTCGCCCGTCGCGTCGTGCGTCGCGTCGTGCCGTCGCCCGTCGCGTCGCCTGTTTTTCAATTGATTTGCATGGTGACTTGGACATCCGTCGTCCGTCGCGTCGTGCCGTCGTCCGTCGCGTCGTGCCGTCGCGTCGTCCGTCGCGTCGTCCGTCGCGTCGCCCGTCGCGTCGCCCGTCGCGTCGTCCGTCGTCCGTCGCGTCGTGCCGTCGTCCGTCGCGTCGCCCGTCGTCCGTCGCGTCGTGCCGTCGCGTCGCCCGTCGTCCGTCGCGTCGTGCCGTCGTCCGTCGCGTCGCCTGTTTTTAAATTGATTTGGACCTTATTTTCGCCAAAACGTTCTTCACTTTTCTGTCAATTGGTGGCGCTCTTTGATTATTTCCGTCGAAGTGAGTCTGATGAGGTCGTCGAGATTCTAGATGGCAGATGTGTATAGTTTGATCAATCCCTGCTTGCCGTGTCATCTCAACAATATCCTTTTAATTGTAAAAACATGTCAAGTATTAGTTTTTACTACCTCGGCCTCCCTACCATGCCTACTAGCCTGTAAAATAAAGCAATGTCAACAGCAGCATCGTAGGAAAAATACTACCTAAATTATTATTATTATTTATTATTTTTTTTCTTTTGAGTGGAGCTCTTATAGACTCCGTTTATTCAACTCAAGTAATTACAAGTATATACATCTCCTATGGAACATTAAAGCAAGTACTGATAGATCAGTACACAAGTACATATAGGTTACTAGAAACTAAAGGACAATGAACAAAGTTGATATTACATATCAAACAAAGGCAAGATCAAAACATGAAAAAGCAACCTAGTACAAGTAAAAAGATTAAAATTAAGGCCTACACAAAGGACAGTAACTGAGAGGTGACAAAATTCGATTTTGATCAGAACATAAATTTTGGACTCTCGTCTTCATTGAAAGTACACAGGAATTTGTACAATTTGTTAAAATTACTTGTTTGGAGCCTATTCCTCTCCCTTAGTAGAAATGATCTGAGAGTTTCTTTGTAGGTCTTGATAGTAATGTTTGTGTTTGTGAAAACGTTGTCCTCATTGAAGACCAGATCACACCGGATTCTCCAAATAACATTGATCATCATGCCAACAATTATCATAGATACAAATGACAAATTCATACATACAATTCTTATACAATCACTGAGACAAAAGAAACGGCAGCCAGTTTGTTTCCTAATTAAAAATTCGACGTATAACCAGGGTTCAACCACCTCATTACAGTATAGAAACAAATGTTCGACAGTTTCAGTGTCGGATTTACAGAAAGGACAGTCGACTGTATCTATGATTTTCATGCGTTTAAGTTTATCTCGGGTTGGCAGAATCCTGTGATAAAGTCTTAAAAGGTGTCCTTGTCTTTGGCGTCCATAATATTGTTCATGTTTAATTTGGTCCAAATATTGGCCCAGTCGAACTTATCAGTGAGGCCTAAAATCGAGGCCCACTTTTCCTGTGCTTTTGGAAAAACAAATTATTTGACCTTCAATGATTTGTACATTAATTTCGTGGTAATTTCAGAAAAAGGTACCAAACCCTGATCCCCATGGTCAATTTGGAACTGAGCCACCTGCTTGGATGGTCATTAGGCCCACAACGTTTTTCTTTGAAGAGGACAGGATTGATGTTTTGTTCGAAGACGTTTAGCTATGCGTCCAGCAGTGATACGATTAATTTCACACTTCAAGGTTCAAGGTTCAAGGTTCGTTTATTTCCACAGTATCAAAAAAGCAAAAGGCAATAATAAATACATCAAAAGTAATCATTACATAATGCAAAGTAAATGTTTTACAGCATAGGTTTGAAGAATATTACATGTAAACAAAAAAAGCATTATGTGACACTGCAGAGGGATCCATTTAAAAAGCAAAGCTTGTAGGCAATGGTCCCTATAGTGACATGCATATGCATTGAGATTAAAAAATAATGTTGTGAACCGTGGAGGTCCGTGGTCGAGTCGAGCCACCAATAAACAAATATAATAGCAGGTCTCAATGCACATGCATGTTACAAAGAAAAATCAGCAAACACTATAATACAATCAAATAACGAGAACAAACATTGGACTAGGACTAACACAACAATCAAACACAACAATCTTGCCGGTCAGCAATATAGTATCGAACGAAATCATGAGTGATGCAAAAGCAGCGTATCCCTCGATGGATTTAACATAGTGTGGCTATGGATGATAGTATACACCATGGATCCCATGTAGGAGACCACCCGATCAGTCTGCACTGTGGTATGGTTCAAAATACAATGTACATCTGTAAAAAACTCATCAACAATAAGATTTCAGTATATCAGCTTTAAAGACACGTTTAAAAGTAAACAAGCTTTTGGAGGCTTTAAGTTTTTCATTAAGCATGTTCCAAAGCATAGGTCCCTCATGTTTAATAGTTTTAAGAGCGAGGGAAGTACGAGTGTAAGAAATGTGATAATTAGAAGCTTGGCGGGTGAAATGGGAATGTACATCTGAGTTTAAAGAAAAAATTGATTGAATAGCAGAAGGTAAATTTTTACAAGTGAGTTGATACATGAGGGACCCAAGCTGAAGACAATAAATATCATTCACTTTAAAATTGCATATTTATGGAAAAGGGGATCTGTATGTGCGTTAAATTCAGCAAAATTAATGATACGAAGAGCTCGCTTCTGTAAGAGAAGAAGTCTATTAGGATTGGTAGTAGAACTTGATCCCCATGCAAGTATCCCGTAGTTAAGATAAGAACCGATCAATGTATTTTATAAAGAGATTGTAAAACCAGTTCAGGCATAAAATGCTTGATCCTAATGATCACACCAATATTTCTAGCAATAATTTTACACTGTAATCAACATGACTATTCCATGATAGTCTACGGTCAACAAAAAGTCCTAGAAACTTGCAACAATCAGTTTCCAGTGATTTCAATGTCATTAATCTTTATAGGACTTGGAAGGTCTCTGACTGAATTACTGAACAACATGCAGTTAGTTTTAGTGATATTTAGGGATAGTTTATTGACCGTAAACCAGGTGGCAACTAGTTTGAGCTCATTGTTAACAGTGTTTACAAGATAGTCAAGGTTACTATGGGAAAAGAATAAATTAGAGTCATCCGCAAATAATATAAATGAAAGCACACTAGAAGAATTTGTGAAATCATTAATGTATATGGTGAATAACAAAGGCCCGAGGATTGATCCTTGAGGTACTCCATACGTAAGGACATCAGACTCAGATTTAATGCCATTGACGGAAACATATTGTGGCCTGTCTGAAAGATAACTCTTAAACCATTCATGGGGAATTCCACGGATACCATAAGTTTATGCAATAGTATTTGATGGTCTATTGTATCAAAAGCCTTTGAAAGATCAAGGAACACCCCCAAAGTATGATTGGAGTCATCGATAGCATTAGTAACTTTATCAATAAAATCAAGGAGTGCATGAATGGTTGAATGTTTGCTACGGAAACCAAACTGTTGATTTGTTAAAATTTCAAACTTATTCAGAAAATTAATGGTACGGGCATAGACACATTTTTCAAAGATCTTTGAAAAACATGAAAGAATAGAGATGGGCCTATAATTGGATATATTGTTACGATCACCCTTTTTGAAAACTGGTGGGACTTTAGCAATTTTTATTTCTGATGGAACAATGCCAGTCGTAAAAGAAGTATTGACAATATGAACAAGTGGTTTACTTATGGCAAAAATTGACTTATTGATAATGGAAATATTGATCAGGTCATGACCAGAACTTTTTTTATTTTGTAAATTTTTTACAATGTCCAAAATTTCATGTTCAAATACTGGAGTAAAAAAGAAGGAATTAAAATTAGGGTTGGGCATATAATCAGCAAAACTAAGGGGTGAATGAGTAGGTTGGATGTTTTTAGCAAGGTTGGGACCAATATTGATAAAGTATTGATTAAAATGATTGGCGATTTGATTTGGGTTGTCAATTAAATTCCCATTAACAATGATGCTGTTAATACCATGAGAATGGGTATTTTTATTCAAAACAGAATTTATAACCTTCCAGGTATTACGGATGTTATTTCTTTCTTTTTCAAACTGAAGGGAATAGTACTTTTTTTTACAAAGACGTAGAAGGCTAGTCAAGGTGTTTTTATACTTGATATACTTGCATTTATGTGAGGTTGTAGGGTTGGACAAGTACTGACGATACAATTTATTCTTTTTCTTAATAGATTTGAGGAGGAAATGTGTAATCCAAGGGGTAGTTGAAATATGATTAGATTTGGTATTGTTGTTTTGTCTAACTAAAGGTGTATTTTGATCGTACAGAAAAATAGAATTATCCAGAAAAGTATTATAAGCAGCTGTATCAGGATTATTACAACTAAGGACATTGGTCCAGTCAAAAGAGTGTAAGTCGTCAATAAACTGTTCAAGGTTCACATTAGACACATTTCGAGAAAAAGGTAAATTGTGATTATGAGAAGAACTTGAGTTTGGAGACTGAACGAACATAAAAATTGGCAGATGATCTGAGATATCAGAGATTAAAATACCAGATTTTGAGGAAGGAAGAATATTTGATAAAAAATTATCGATAAGTGTAGCAGAAGTATCAGTAATACGTGTGGGCATATGGATTTGGGGGAGGAAAGAGTGAGATGTAAATAAGTCGATAAAGGACTGGGAGCTAGGATTGGTTGGAATTAGTAAATTTATGTTGAAATCACCTGATCACACTTGATCCTAGCCAATTCCTTAAAGGTAATTAGTCTGTTATTTTTAACAACATGTTGAAATTTGATGATGTTATTCTTTGTTAAAACAGGACTCGCTAAATCGTTATCCTTATTAATCGCAACCACTGAATTATGCCAGAGAGGGATATTCATTACTTCCAAAACTGAGGTGAATTCTGGTCTGAAAACACCCCCTGATTTTTCGTAGGCTGCAAAAAGGTCCATATAAAAGGGAGTGGTCTGGTGACTTTTTCTTGGTTTTACCAAACACATACCAACCAAGATTATGGCTTTCGCCGGGTTTCTCGATCCAATAGTTAAAGAAGGATTTCCATTTACCATTACTTTTGATATAATACTCAACCACATCAGTTTTAGACTGCGTAACCTGACCCTGACGTCCAAAAGACCTGTCCCTCCCATGTATCGAGGTCCGGTGATAGTGGCACGCTTGATTTTGTCCGGTTTACCTGACCAGTAAAAACTAAAAATAATGTTTTCTATTTTCTTTACACACTCTCTTTAGAAATATCGGCATGCTGGATAATTTTAACACATTCAGTTCCACCATGGTTCCACCTGGACACTGAATACCATGCAACCCATTATTGATTCTAATTAGAGTTCCTAAACCTTCTGCACAGACTGCATATAACAATGGAGACAGGGGACACCCTTGTCTGATACCTCTACTTATTTGGAAAGGTCTGCCAATGAAGTTATTTACAATGACGCAACTCTCAGGATTACTATATAAAAGCTTGATCCATTGAATGAATTTGGGGGGAATCCCCATTTTCTCAAGCATGGTAAACATATAATTCCAATTAATTCTATCGAAAACCTTCTCCTGATCGATGCTTAAAATAGCTGCTTCCTTATTGTTCCAATTATAATCTATGCTATCACGCAAAAGTGTGAGGTTGTCGTGATTTTTTCTCCCCGGTACACCACATGTCTGTTATCTGTCACCTATTATGAAAGGCATGGCCCTTTTTAACCTATTTGTGAGAACTTTGGCCAACAGTTTGTAATCTACATTTAAAAGGCTAATCGGTCTCCAGTTCTTGAGATCAAATTTACCTAATTATTATCCACATGGTTGGTGGGCTTGCACAAAATTACTTTATTGATTATAAAGCGATGAAAAATTACTTTATTGATTATGAAGCGATGACAAAAAGCAAAACCATAAAGCAATAAATCAAGTGAATTCTAAACCAAGACCAACAGTAACACTACTGAACTCACAGGATTTATAAAAACCACTAAAAACAACAAAACACATGTGCCAAGGAAGGTTACAAATTAAAATCAAAATGGCTCTAAAATCGAGTCCATAGCAGTAATGACTTGAAACAGGCAAAACTTAAAAACATGAAGAACCACCAGTACATAAAATCAAAGAAGTGATGGTGGGAGAACACACAGGCTGCTATCTGTAAACTATAATACATTTAATGTGTGACTTAATTACCACTACTTGAGGATTAAGGATTAAACAAGAGGGTTGTTTATTACAGACGATTCCTTGAAATGAACTTGGGTGCTACAAGAGATTAAGTTGGAATAAACAGTGGAAGGGAACATACTTGTCTCTCCGTGGTCCTTTCTCTATGCTCCTACTGAACACGGTTTTTCTGGACCTGTTACATAATAAGCCATCAAAAGGGAGAAACTTCCTCTAGCAGTAAACACAAGAAGTAAAATTACATCAACAAACTCTCACACCAAATTTAAACCAAACAGATAATTATTGTTACATCCTTCCCTTTTTAAACTTTGAGTGGGAAGAGGTAAACTTCTCTAACAATGAGAAATGTTTCGGAAGAAAAAGGTGATAAAATTAACTAGTGTTCATTAATAAAGTAAATTTTCATGGCGAATATTCAAATAGAATTACTGGCTGGAAATAGTAAGTTTGTTACTTTCGGTCATTTCCCATTGTTTTGTTTTTTTGTTTTTTTAAACAGAAGTTATGTGTGCATGCCTTTTTCACAGTAAATAATAATATATGCCATAATATGACAGAAGAGTTAATTTACCAGAGTACATGTAGTAGTGATTAAAGTGGTAATTGGCCCGTTTATCTTAAAATATGTAATATCAATAATATTTGTAATGACAACGGATTAATATATCGCCTTTCGCAAGCCTGAAAGTTCATAAGTAGCAACAATTATGCAAAAAGGAGGCAAAGACAAAAATTCTTTGTTTAACACCAAATCATTAAAAAAAATACATGGTCATGAGTCCTTGGTGTTTCTAACATTAAAACAAAATACATGGTCATGAGTCCTTGGTGTTTCTAACTTGATGATAAATTTGTAAATGTTCATTTCAATACTGATTGGGCAATAAATTACGGAGTGACACAATGGTCGAGTATGATTTATCTGTCACTAGTCATGTCAATATTTAGCAGGTTTATTAACTGATACCTTTCATTTGGCCTGAACGGCTTTTCCAAATTGACGGTTTCATCTTTGAATTGTTAACATGTGTGAGATTTTTAGAAGTGACAGAGTTATGGATCACACAATAGAGAGTAACGTTACACGAAGTGACACATTACAGGAAACAAATCACTTTGAGAAAACTTGAAAACGGTGTATAACATTAATAATGTGCCATACATTTCCATCGGTAACTTGCTCTGATAGCTCCCTCGGAAGCTCGGAACATGGGGGTTATTTTCGATTCATCAATGACACTTCAACCACACAACAACAACATCATACGTCTGTCATCATTTCACAAGTACATGGACAAGAGTGCCACTGAAAAAGTCATTAGTTTTTTAACTGTACCATGATGCACAGTCTCTTGCAGCGCCACCAGGAGGCACAAAAGGACGAGCTACGCGACGGGCGACGCGACGGACGACGCGACGGGCGACGCGACGGACGACGCGACGGGCGACGCGACGGCACGACGCGACGGACGACGGGCGACGCGACGGCACGACGCGACGGACGACGGCACGACGCGACGGACGACGGACGACGCGACGGACGACGCGACGGACGACGCGACGGGCGACGCGACGGACGACGCGACGGGCGACGCGACGGGCGACGCGACGGCAGGACGCGACGGACGACGGCACGACGCGACGGACGACGGATGTCCAAGTCACCATGGAAATCAATTGAAAAACAGGCGACGCGACGGGCGACGGCACGACGCGACGGGCGACGGCACGACGCGACGGGCGACGCGACGGACGACGGAACAGGCGACGCGACGGCACGACGCGACGCACATCTGTCGCCTTTAGAACACCATATGTTTTAGCTACCGAATGCCGGGCCACTGGGCAAGAGAGTGCCCCTTCAGCATGCACGGGGCATCTAGATATAAATCAAGGGGTATAGTTAATTCCCCGTCATACAGCAACTTCCATACCAGAGCCATTCCGTGATTATACTCAAGCAACAGTTTTGGTCAGAGTTTCCCCATGGTCTGGAAAGTAAGAAGAAAGGCATCTTCAACGAAGTCGTTTTAGCCAAAGCGGAAGGCACAATAAACACATACCTGTCTAATGCAGACAATTTTTTTAGATGGTTACAGGAAATCGGTCTAGAGATAGTTCTTCCAATTAGAGATCAAGAGATCGCTGCGTACTTGGTTAATAAGAGGGAAACTGCTAAAACCGATAACCTTATCACTTCCTCATCAGCAGCAATGAAATGGTTACACTCATTGGTTAATGCGAAACCCGACCCTTTTGACTCGCCTATAGTTCAACAAATCATAGTAAGTGCAAGGCGCCAATTATTGCACAAACCACCCAACCAGAAAGAGCCCATAACTTTGGAACAATTAGTAAATTACATTATTGACAAACTGGTTGGAGAAAAATGCACCCCAATAGATTTGCGTAATAATAATAATAGTGGTTTCCATATGTATTCCAGCTGGATTTTCGTGGCAAAATGGATTTTATTAGCTAACTTTGTCAATTTTGGGGTGCTGATTTCAAAAAAGTTAGGTACCATTTTTTTCAATGGCGTCTTCGGCCGCCATTTTTAATTTCAAAATGGCCGCCATTTTAATTATACTTTGACCCATATCTCAACTTATGAGCAATGTGGAAGAGTTAAAATGGTGGCAATACCCATGTTTATACCAGGGAAAACCATCACAGCCTTAATTGTAGCTAATATGGTTTGGCCGCCATCTTGAATTTCAAAATGGCGGCCATATATAATACACTTTTGCGTATATCTCAACTTGTGAGCAACGTATGAAAGTAAAAATGGTGGCAATACCCATGTTTATGACACCAAGGATTCCATTAAAACATTTGTTTACTTGTAGCTAACTTGGCTCGGCAATCATCTAGAATTTAAAATGGCCGCCATGTTCAATAGACGATGTGACCTCTGACGTCATTTGAAAATCATAACATGATGCGCGCGCATGTCGCCCGGCAAAACCTTTGTGTGCTTGACAGCCAGCTAGAAAGTACACGCAATATTACCATGACTACGCGTCTTTTTGCCCGGCGGAACCTGACTTGGACAACAGACTTGTCAACAGAGGGCGGTTTAAATGTAAACAGCGGTCACATCGTCTATACACTTGTCTTAGCATGTTGGTAACATAGAAGCCTAAACATTGTTGTAAGGCCCGTGTTTAAATAAACTGCAGCCTATCCATCAAAAATCTCATTGTTATCTTGGATTACCAGTTCAGTACATACAGATTGTCTCAGAAAGGGCCATTCCAGATCAATATTGGGCCTACTTGGCTTCTACTAGTTACCCGGAACTTAGTCAATATCGTCTTCGTGACTTGTCACATCGCAAGATGTTGTGTTACTACAGTCACTACATTTACAAAGTGATGTACATGGCAAGTTAAATTATTTTGGCAGGAGCAATGACTGGTACATTCGCCGCGACATCCACATTTGGCAAGATCATCAACTGCCTGGAGTGCAGGTAGTTCAAGACATTTCCTGGCAGAAATTGTCCCATCTGATATTTTCTCTCATCCATCGTCAGTAAGCTGGGGTATTGGCAGCTGCAGCTCCTTGTGATATAAAATTCGCTCTCTAAATGAGTGAGTGGTTTCAGTGCACCAAGAGTTGCACGCAATTTTTCAACCTCAAGATTTTTAGATTTGAACAACTCCCATCTCCAGGTGCCCGACGCAGTGCCCAAGCAAGGCTTAGACCTCTTGACTTGATCTTTTCCGAGACCTTTGGCAGGTTGCCATAGAGCTCGGCATTTGTCATTTGGGCCTTCCAGCTCATGCCCATTGCCATCCTGAGCATCCGGGTGTAGCACCCATTGAGTGACTCCCCTTGGTATGTGCTGCTGTGAGGGTCCATGTCTCACTACCGTAAAAAAGAATCGTCTCAATTGCCGCTTGAAAGTATCTCACCTATCTAGAGCATCTTTGACAGGTTTGACCTCCAGATTTTCTTCCTGTCATGAAGAGCCTTACATGCCAGGGCCTTCTGTACTTTGATGTCTTTTACAGTACTATGCATCCTGGCACCGAGGTATTTGAAGTCATCATTGAGCTTGAGGGATGCACCACCGTTGGTAAATCAGGGCATCATGGTCACCGATGTTTATAAACACGATGTACTCTGTTTTCTTGGCGTTGAGGTGCAGCCCCACTTTCTCACATTCCGACTCCACTCTGCTCAGCAGCTTTTGAAGTCATCAGCAAAGTCAAGATCAGATAGGATGACTGCACCAATTCTTCTGGACTTGCTTGGTGTGATGGTGACGCCCAGATCCTTGTACTCCTTGAGTGGCTGTCTCAGAGCTTAATTGAGAATGATGATGAACAGGAAAGGTGCCAGTGTGTCCCCTTGAAGGACTCCAGCGAGAATGTTAAATATGTAACCGTCTCTGTCAGGGGTGACAATTTTGGCGATTGTGGCGGTGTAAGTAGCTTCAATTGTTTTGAGAAGTCGAGGGGGACGCCATATGACTTCAAGATCTTGATCACTTTGCCTCGATGGATAGAGTCGAAGGCCTTCTTAAAGTCAATGAAAGACAGTACAAGCAGGTAGATTGTTCCTCTTGACCTCCTCAATGATTCTTCGCAGGGCTAGGATCTGTGTAACCATAGACCTCTTCTCCCTGAAGCCATTCTGGTTGAACCTCAGCTTGGGATCTATGACCGTCCTTATACGGTTCAGAATCAGGCGGTTTTTATAGATCTTGGCTAGGGTACACGTGAGGCTAATCCCACGCTAGTTGTCGGTCTTCCTCAGGTTACCGGATTTGGGGACTGGGATGATGTTGGATAAGGACCATTGGGCAGATTTGTCATTCATCATTAGTGCTGTGTTGCAAGACTTGAGCCTGATGTCATCGAGCTCGCAGTTTTTGAGCACCTCTGGAGGTATGCCATCCGGACTGGCACCCTTCCCTAGCTTGACAGATGTCTCTACCTTCCTGAGCTCCTCCATGTTGAAGGGTCCATCATCTATTTCGATATCTATTAGGACATCATGTATGTTTTCATCCTTCTCGGTGACTGTTTGGGGGGTCGCCACGCATGGTTCTTGAAGTGGTTAAACCAAGTCTTTACCCATTCTTCAGGTGTAGGACAGCTGATTTGACTCGCCTTGGTCTTCTTCCTGTCACCTATCTCATTCACGATCTTCCACGCTTCTCCATGTCGCATCCCATCGCTTGCTGCCTCTACCTCACTGATCTTGCGCTCTAGCTCCTCCTCCCTAAGTCTGCCTTGCCTCAAAGAGTCAAGCCTGGGCTGCCTTGAGGCTGTCTTTAGACTCAGTAGATTTTCCAGGGATGTATTTCTCATGCCTCCCTTCAACTTCTTTCCGTGCTTTGATAACATCAGGGTGGTCGAAGTGGCAACTTCTTTATATGCTTCACTTTGGGTAGACTCTTCATTGCTTCAGAGTTGGCCTCGATGATGTGCTGGTAAAGTATGGTTGCGCTCACTCTCCTGCTTGCTTCATTCACCACGTCCTCCTTTTCACTCTTTTCTTCCTCTCTTAGGTGAGCTGCCAACCGAGGCTGCGAGTACCACCAAACCCGAGTTTGAAATCAGAGTTACTGTCTCCTAGGTGGACTACCTCCCATGGTTAATGAGCTCCACCTGCCCGGAGCAATCTGGTTTTAAGGCGCCCGAAACTCGCCTGCACACTTTTGCCCACAGTTCGAACAGGGATCGGCAAGTGAAGCCAGGCAGTAGGAGTTTGAATTAGGAGATGCTATTTGAAACACTGACATTGGGACTTCCCCTATCATCCTAAGACCATTAGATTCCCCAATATTGATCTGGAATAGCCCTTTCTGAGACAATCTGGATGCACTTAACTGATAATCCAAGACAACAATGATATATTTGATGGATGGGCTGCAATTTTTGTAAACACGGGCCTTACCACAATTTTTAGGCTTCTATGTTATGCTGAGATATAGTACACACAAGTGTATTGAACATGGCGGCCATTTTTAATTCTAAATGGCGGCCAAACCAAATTAGCTACAAATAAACAAATGGTTTTAATGGAATCATTGGAGACATAAACATGGGTATTGCCACAATTTTTACTCTTCTACATTGCTCATAAGTTGAGGTATGGGCCAAAATATAATTAAAATGGCGGCCATTTTGAAATTCAAAATGGCGGCTGAAGACGCCATGGAAAAAAATGGTACCTAACTTTTTTGAAATCAGCATCCCATAATTGACAAAGTTAGCCAATAAAATCCATTTTGGCACAAAAATCCAGCTGGATCAAAATATCTGACATATGGCACTGTACTAATAGCGCACATATCCGTCACTCAGTGACGCTCAAGGCGCTTCAACAGTCAGTATTTTTCCGGCAAGATGTGGAGCTACGTTTTGAAGTATGAGACCTCCGTAAGGTGCTGTGGCGCAATATGCAGCCAATCAAACCAGGAACACCGGGGAGAACCCCTTCTCTTTTCGATAAGTGCGCTGGGTTCTTTTACGTGCATTACACAACACACGGGACCAACAGCTTTACGTCCCATCCGAAGGACGCAGCAATAATGGTTAAGTGTCTTGCTTAAGGACACAAGTGTCACGACCGGGACTCGAACCCACACTCTGCTGAACATAAACACCAGAGCTTGAGTCCGGTGCTCCGCTCGGCCACGACACGGCACAGCCTGTTACATCTCTTCTAAGTTTTCCCTACTTTTCAAACCTAAAGCCTGTCATTCAGAATTACAAGATGGCAAAGGTTTGAGCATTTTCATTACTCAATCAAAGATCTATATATTCAGAGAGGGAAGTTATGCTTATGAATAATATTTGACGCACGGACAGCAGATTATCTCCAATCTCTTTTTTGAAAAATTAGATGTCCAAGTGTAACATCCAAATTGGTCAGAATGCGTTCATGTTTACTGCCTTATCATATCATTCTAGCTCCAAGTCTTACACACCACTCTTGAATAGACCACTTAGCTAATCAAGGTGCATAGAGTTATTTCTGGATGCTATAAACAAATTTGAATTAACAATTTTGAATTAACCCAAACAGTACGGTTTACACAGTATGAGGTCGGGAGGTGCCACGCATCTACAAATAAAGGAATTCCCGAAGAATTGGTCTTGTAACATGGGTGGAAGACAACGACTGCAAAAAACAGATGTGCTAAAAGAGAGGTAGAACAGAGATTGATGGTGTCTAGATGTTGAGCACAGAATGAATAAAACAACACATGTAATAATAATTTGAAAATTATAAATGTAAAGAAGGAAAAGTGCGAGTTCTTTAATTGAACGGATAATGAGAAACAAGAGTATGTTTCCAAACTAAGCACACAAATAATGTGTACTAATGAGTTTTTTTTTTTTAATAAGTTAGAAATAATGATGCACTTTGCCTTTGGAAAGTGTGACACATACAGTGTATGATTAAAACCCTGGGAGCCGTGTCTACCATTATTAAACTGCTTAGCCACTTACGCCCCATTGGAAGGCACTTTTAATTATAGGGAAATTTTGACTATTTGGGGCTGGAGGGGGTGGAGGGGATGGCTGGAGGGGGTGGAGGGGATGGACTGGGGGTGGGGGAGGGGGTGGTTGTTGGAGTGGGCGGGGAGTTGGTGGTGGACCAAAACCAATAAACATCAAACAGTCGCTGACAAAACATAGCTACACCCTGACCCAGAAAGACCAATTGTGTAGAAAGTATGCGGTTTTTTGGTTACGGGCTAATGGGACTGTTGCTGGCAAATTTGGAAAGGGTGACCTTTTAGCGAACTCAACCCCTCAGACGACTACACTATCTCAAAGGGGGGGGGGGGGGGGTGCTGGTAGAGGATTACATGAAGTTTGACCGGATTTGACCGAACGGTTCATATTTTATGGGACAAAACAAAACAAAACAAAAGTGCCTACCGCGATCGTCTCGATGCTTGCAACGATTAATGTGTACCAAAGTTTTGTATCTTAGAATATGTTAGAGTTCACTATTAGTGTGTCTCATGACAGTAATATTGTGAGGAGATTCCGGGAGATACCCGAAGGGCCTAGAGGGCCATGGTTCAAAGAGCCATCAGGAGAGTGTCAATTTATGTAATAGTACTAATACTAACTTTACTAACATTAACAAATAATATTCCTCTAAATTATGACGTATACTCAATCGGTCCAATTCCCACGATATAAATAATGATATTACTCTGAAACGAAGTCTCATATCTTGTGTGTTTTATTATGGAGTCTAATAGAATGAAACAATTATGATTTGTCATGCGTATGAGCGTAATGCTTTAATGTATGTTCCATAATCATAACAGGGGTGACACTTATAACAACAATTCTTCTTCTGTATGTTTTTTCTTTTTTTCTTTTTGTAGTTATACAAATGGTTTTACGTTATATTATTGCATTTTCGCTAGGCGAACTTTTAACCCTGCGAGAAGCGAGCTTTTCTGATTTGCTCCGAGGAACGAAGGTGCTCACTCGGTAGGCGCATTATGTAATTAGTGAAATTGACACATGAAACAGCCACAGGGTGAAAATAAGCAGTAACCAGGTCACCTAGATATACCCTGAGGGTATTTCTGGGTCATGATTGTAAACAAACAGCTCTGGGGCCGATTTCACTAACGCGTTTTGATCATCGCAAACGCCGAAACCGATCGCTAAATCCAAAAACCATCGCAACTTAGCGATGGATTTTGAATAACGATTTCACTAAATCTTTGCGACGAACTTACTCATCGCAAAACAATTATTAGCGATGAGCAACTTGCGATGACTCGTTAGTGTCCGCAAAGTATAAGTTCATCGCAAATTTATGATAAATTGCGCCGTTTTGTGCCTAGATGTTATTATTGGTGTACGTCTTGACGGTAGTTTGTCCGTGAATTAAAGAGTAAAATTGCGTTATTTTCATTCCCAGTCTTTTACTGGGAGACTCGGGAAACGAGAGAGCTTAAAATCGGTAAAAAGGAGATCTCCATCTATTGGGTTCAATTATTTTAGCCAGCATTTTGGCCTAACATTAGTGTAGGCCTATTGATATTGCATCAAGAATTCAGCCTTTCCAATTTAATATCATGTACCAATTTTCGGTGACAACACTTTTGACGTTATCTATACATGATTTAACCAGTTTTGTCAAATGTTCATAAATCTCTACGTTACATTATTATTATTTACAAAATGTTATAACATTAATTATATTAATACTAATAATAGGCCTACAAATGAAACAAGTTGAATATGATTTCATGTGAACCTTTTTAAATGAATGCTTAAACATTAATATAGTCCACCTGTTGTTATTTTTGATGCACCAGCATGAAAATTATTTACATTTAAACTGCAATTTATGCATTTCGTTTTTAATCGAACCGCGGCAACAACATTTTGACATTAAGACGTCCACCATGCGAGGACCGACGATTTTTTGGCGGGCTATGTCAAAGGTCACTACATTTAGCCTCGTACAAAACATTTATTTTCCTTTTAATATCATCGCAACTGCGATGACTTTAGTGAAACGCAAAATCATCGGCGTCGCAAGTGCGATGGATTTGCGGTTTGCGATCTCATCGCAAGTGCGATAGCGATGATCGCAAATGGGAACTTTAGTGAAATGGGCCCCTGGTTTCCATTCACAGACATATGACAGAGAGCGTGTATTGGTACTGTCGGGCCAATTTTGTACACAAGGGAATATTTTGTACACAAGGGAATTGGCGGCTTGGCACAGACCCACTTTGTGACAGCTGGCCTACCCGGTAAACGACCTCTAGGGCAAAATCGGTTCTACCACTTTGTTCAGGGGTGTTCAGGGTTGGATGAAAATTAAGTTCAGCGAAAAAAAAATTAACATATTTTTTTAATTAACAAAAATAGAAAAGTGAGCCTACCGCTTGAGACCATCCGCTTCTCGCAGGGCCGAGCTAAAAACCAATTTTAAGACTAAACTGACCCCCAAAATGCCCAATTGTGGCAAAAGGCGTAGTATTGACTTCAAAAGTATATTTTGTCTGTTTGCATCCCCCTCACTTCCATCATACAAAGTATTACCCCCCCCAAAAAAATATATATATATATAAATAAAAATATACCATAGGTGTATATATATATATATAAAATAAATAAACAATTGACCGTGGACACAAGTGTCAAGTGTTTAAGTGAAACGACTCTCATTCCTTTCCATCTTGGATGTTCAGACCATGGTGTTGATTGGTCTGGAGGCGCCCCATCAATTAGTTTCTCCCTCCTCAGACAAACAGTCTCTGTGTTTAGTAATACGTCCTACGTGTATATCCAGATTTCGGGGTTTTCGTTGGAGAAATACGGAGAAACTATAAATGGCGCCTCCAGATCATTCAACCCATTGGTCTGAACATCCAAGAAGCAAATGATTAACAACTTTTAAGCTTTACCTTCTCCCTTTTTCCACACAATGCAAGCCCTTTTTACATAATTCGCTTATAACTAATTATCACCAAAACATTAAAATCAATCCATGAAACAAAAATACACGCCATTACCTTAGATACCGGAAAGGTGTAGAGAGACCCAGGCTGCTCGGCCAATCTCCCACCCGTACAAATATCAAAGTGTGAGGCACAGTTCAAGTCACATTCTTGATCTTTAGGCCGGTAATTTGCAGATTTACATCTAGGTGAATCCTTCAGACAGGCCTGGTAACACAGCTTTTGATTCTTGGTAGCATTTATGGTCTTGTAGTTCCGGTCAACCAAAGCATAGTTAATCATACCACACCATGGTGTTACTTTCCCGTAAACCATAGGCATTCGTAACAGCGTGTAAATAATCAGCACTATGGGGAGATAATATACAGACATGGCCTTTGCCATTATTTTTATAAACAGAATTTTCGATAAAGGTTTGTAAACACAAATCCAGTATAATTCTGCAAATAGTTTGACTTAAGTTGTGTGTAAAACAGCTTAACTTCATACCAAACGCTTAAGCCGACAATACTGTCAAGTGTGTTAGATGTGATCACCCGCCATCACGTTAATGCTAAACACTAAAAGCCTACCAGTCTAGGCCGATATCAAAGTTTTCTGCGACGGTGAAAGCAGATGTTACGTCATAAAAACGTCAGTCAGTGCAAGTGTTCTACAGATACATTGTTATACAGGGACACGCCTTCAGGGCTACAAAATTTACTTAAACATGACTCCAAAGGTCTTCCAGGAATGGAGAATAACCGTTGCTAAAAGAAACCATCAAATTTGGCTGTTTTCGAGCATTAAAAAAAAAACGAGAGGTCACGTGAGTTATTCGCACCACATTTTTGGTATGGGTAACCCTCGTGATCTTCGGAGTTAGGTTTACTTCCAGCCGTATACAAATAAATGACTTCATCACCAAATTTAACTCCGTTTTTTAAAACAACGATTCTTGAGTATTTGACCAACAAAAACCTACGTATTCAAATAATGACACGTAAAACGCGTCTAATGACACGTAAAACGCGTCTAACGACACGTAAAACAGGGGCAATTGTGTAGCTGGCGGGCGGAGTGGCTCAGTGGGGCTATAGCGCAACGGATACAAGAGATAGCTGTACCTGGAAGCTCATGAACATGTGGGAGGGGTATACAGGGAGCAAGACCACCAAGTACATTTTTGTCAGACGGTCGGTACACCTCGCTGATCGAATCCACTGTTTCAAAATCCGCAACGTTTCGGATCAATGCTCTGTGAACGTCCCTTCCCTCAATTTGTACGGAATTTCTTGGTAATGAATTAAGATTTATAATACATAGGAGTACCACTTTTGTTATATTGACGGGTGCAAATAGTTTAAGGGGCTCTCCATACCAAAAGTAACACCTGGTCGTCGCAACGACCGTCGGGGGATGGACGAGGCCGCGATTGCATTCCAACTAACTTTGGCAATACAAAAGTAGTAGGCCTGGGGTGTGGCAGTGCATTCGTTGTCGAACGGTTATCAGTCACCTTTGGATTTATTATGATTTTTTTGAAGTTTTGTTGTTGTTCTACCATAATATTTCTGGTTTGTTTCTTTGTGTTTTTGAGGGACGATCTTTGGATGTCGAAGGAACGTTAGGACCATGGAGGTAGAATTGGACTGACGCATGAAGGGGCCTGTGTCGGTTGTTTATACACACTTTTGAGGTGGATGGATATGTAGACTGGCTCCTCATGCCTCGCCATTGTAAAATATTTACATAAACAGAGCACCAGTCTACTTGCAACTTTGAGCAGCAGCAGTGTTCTGTAAAAGTTACACTTGCAACGGCTGGTAAAGCGATACGCTAAACTTTGACTACTTTTGTTTTTTCGATAATTTCTCGTTAATATATAACGTGATATTATTTTGTGTATTTAAAAAATATAGAAACCATCCAGAAACAATTGTCTATGATTACGTAAACAGTTAACCGGTGTGTCACTTTAAAGTCCATTGCAAATAATAGACTGATTGTGCGACCAGTGTTTACATGTCATGACGAGATCTAATAATTAGGTATTATAATAATTATTAGGTATAACAATTATTATTCAATCTCATTTAGGTTCATTATCCTCTCAAAAATTACATGACAGAAGTAGCAGGTATACTGTACTTCATCTCAGCTGATGGCAAAGACACAAAGACAATGCTGTGCAGAGTGAGTCAGTACACACCGACATAGGCTTCATAAAATGAACACATGGGTTGTCACATAAATAATTATATCGAAGAGAGAATCAACATTAACATCATTGTGTAATATAAAACCCTGAAGGGCGTGGCGGTGCCGATAAATCTTTCATTTTTTTTATTTTTTTTATTTTTTTGTATGAGGGATTGCCCTTACATCAAGGCCACGGACGGCCGCACTTTTAAAGATGGGCTGCACCTGATTTGGGCTATTTCGATAATTTCTCGACGTGATACTTGTGTATTTAAAAACTATAAAAACCATCCAGAAACAATAATGTCAACAGGGACACGAAGTTGCCACCAACCTGGGGCAGGAACAGAGTTACCCGGCCCTTCACATTCCGTAAGCGATTTCTACAAAGTGTAATGACATGGGGGTCATCCTTGATGTCATAGACAGGACCATTCCACATGTCTAAAGGGGGAGGGGGTCAGGTCTCAGAGATGTTTTAGGTTTTTCATTTAGAAAACTATTTGCACTCATGTACTTAGCACACAAATATTCCATGTCAAATACAGATATACCAAGATATATCCCTCTGATTGTGGAGCCGTCTGCCGGAAAATAGTACAACAATCAGGGCTATATATTACATCCGATTAACATAATAGGGAAAACGTTTCCACAACCCGTTTCCACAACCAGGGAGATTTTCAAATATGTTATCATCTTAACATGAAAAGATTGGTTTATATTCTGCTGAATCAGGGAAAGTTGGCACTGACAGCTCTGCTTTAAAACTGTTTTTTTTTTTTTTTTTTTTTTACAAATCCACGTCAAATTCCTGCGACTAATAATAGAATGTGATCTTATACTGTCAGGAGTCGATAATCTGCGATCGATTACCAGTGTTGTATGACTCGAGTCCAGGACTCGGACTCGAGTCCGTCTCGAGTCACAATTTCGGTGACTCGGACTTGACTCGAGTCACGTCTGCAAAAGAATCGGACTCGGACTCGGACTCGACTATCATGACTCGGACTTGTCCCCGAGGACTCGTGACTCGAGTCACGTATTATTTTTCACAAACAATACCTTTTTTAAATATTAAAAACAATTCCGATGATCCGATCGTCATTCCCGGAGTGCACATGGAGTTAACGTCTAGCACAATAAATAAGTACACTGTCGTATGGTGTTGCAAGTAATAGTGTTCGTGATTAATGTGTAGATGGCCATCTACGTACAGCGCGTGTCGATTCGTCGTATGTTCAACACGCATAATAACACTGGGATGCACGACACCAGTATTATGCTGGTATTCTGTCAACGTTAACACCATAGCCACTGCTTGTGCTTGATGCATATTACCAGGGAAATGGTATGTCTGGTACCTGTAAAACACAGCCTGCATATTGCACTGCGATGGCTGTGTGTTGTTTGCACCAGTCGACACACACACACACACACGACGTAAAGTTTGGTCACGTCACTAGTAAAAAGTAGTACACATTTTTTTCAATCATGGCATCTGCTGTTCCGCCCCGTATTGTTTCTTTTGGTTATACCAACTTTAACAGAACTTTGTTTAAAATAAATGTGTTTCTTTTGGTTATACCAACTTTAACAGAACTTTGTTTGAAATAAATGTGTTTTATTTTGTCATTTCCAATTCTTATTTTACGCATTTTAACGGAACATAGTGCATGAGAAGCGCTCAAATAATGATGTGCTGTGTGCGTGCACAAAGTATGTGCACGCACACACACCGCGTATTCTGATCTGACCTCTAACGTATAACACATGCTATGAAACAGTCATTTTCATTAGATGTGATTTTATGTCCTGTACAATGGCAACTGGTTCCAATTAACCAATCATCTTTCATGTTATATGAATCGATAAAGAAATTATTCAGCTTGAAGAAGCAGCGCGATCCAGGTGAATGCGTTGCGCAATGTGCGAGTTATGGGAAGTTATGCTGCGAGAGCACGGCCATTTTCTCTGTTTGTTCACCTTCTGCCATAGGCGCGTGAAAGAAAGTCAATCTTTTTAAATCAAAAGGGCAATTTGTTCCCTATTAACAAACAGTAAATTAATGATATGAATTGAACGAGTGTATTTTTTTCTTATTAAAAGTGAACGATCCATGCAATTTGCTTTTCGCGATCTCGAGATATAATGGATTTTCTCGGAAATTCTGTGTTTTAAAAGTTAGTTTTATGCGTATTTTGGCACATGAAAACAAACACAACGCAAATGATCGCTATGTTCCGTTATGCATTTGGTTTGCAATCAATATTTAAACAAGTGACTCGTGACTCGGACTCGGACTCGGACTCGGACCAAGTGACTCGTGACTCGGACTCCCCCTTGGACCAAGTGACTCGGGACTCGGACTCGGACTCGACCCAAGTGACTTGAGACTCGGACTCGGACTCGACACAGGTGACTCGACTACAACACTGTCGATTACTAGATAAACCTTCTCACACCTCGTCTACAGTCGGCCCGCTGTGGGGGTGTAGAAACAAGAATCGATCGTCTTCAATGAACAACAAAAGACTCGCACCCACTAGCCCAGGAGAACAAAGTTTCAGCGAAACTGTGGTGACGTCATTCAAGCGGAAGCCACAAGTACGTTACCCAGACTTGTTGATGTTCAGTGGCTATTGGTAGGTAAAGGAACCTGGCTGTGACCAAGTTTTGTCAAAGAAACACAACATGGAGACTGAAACGGTGAAAGTTGAGCATTCTTCTTGCGATCTTTTGAAAGAATCATGTCCATTGATTGAGGTACGTTCTTCGTGAAATGAAATATTAGGAGTGTTGGAACGGGAACAACTTTTACTTGAATTTGACGTCAACTTTTTAACTTCCACACAGCCTTTTTTTATGAATTACATTTTCATCATTTTGTTTTTCAATGAAGTTTTGTTTTAATTGTATTTGTCACTTTTTTAGTTTTGGTTTTACATAATTGTATTTTAAACCAAATGTGACGTACGAATATTCTATTCTTACAATGCCTGCAAATATCACTTCCCCCGATCAGTATGTTTGGCTCCCCTTGCTCTGTCTGGCCATGGTCTGGCCTCCTGCCCCGGTAAAAACATGAAAAGGACAACAATCAATGACAATGGTCAATTGCAATTGGATGAATGATAAGGGGGGGGGGGGGGGGGGGGAGGGGGACGACTTTGTGGAGATATTGTCAAGTGTCTCTGTTGTAACATGCTGCTACAGTGCTAGTGCTACCACCATACCATTGCCAAGTACACTTAAACTTTACCAAACCAATCAATGCCACCACTTTAACTTAGCCCCACTTGTGTGGCCAAGCTGAATCCTTAATAGCCCACACGTCAGGCCCCATTTTTTGTGTAGCTAAGTGACAAAAAACTAAAAGCCCATTCCCTACTGGCTAGTCGCAGATTTAAACCAGCTACATATGTTCACCTACCTCTTAAGCTTGCCCGTGGTGTTTTGGATATGTTTAAACAAATAACCTTTTAAAAAGATATTTCAAACAATAATTGTGCGACTTCCTCCGAACATGGAGGTAGAATTACTGAGCGCGGCCCTTTTGGAATGATCCCAATCATGCCAATCAAATCATGACATTATCAGCCGGCTGGGCTGTGGGCTATGTATTGTTTTTCTTTGATAGGGATTGTATTTTTTTTGGTCTAGGTCATGATGTACATGTACACATGTAGGTCGAGTTTGTTTTTGCTCTGATCGAGTTTACCATTTTACCATTCAGACGTCAGTTTTAAGTCATAAGTGTCTTGTAGATTAGGACACAAGTGTCAAGACCGGGTCTCGAACCCACACTCTGAAGATCAGAAACTCTGCCTATGATTAAGTATTATTAAAAGAATTGAGAAAAGTGACCAGACTTAAATACTAATGTAATCAGGTAATAGTACTACAGTCGTTTGACCAGTTCCGGATCACTTTTTGAATTCACGATGTTTTTGTTGCATTCTCTTTAACATTTTAAACAAACAAAAGTCGATCAGTTTACCTACACATGCCATATCATTCACCAAGTATCCATTGGCAAAAAATAAGTAATACTTTTGAAGTGGCTTCTAGAAAAGTATCGTCACCCGTTTGACCAGTTCCGGATCGGTTGAATCTATTCCGAATCAGTACAGTAGCGCGCCCTCTATTGCAAACCAATACTTCCAATCCCATTCATAAAACTGAAAATACATGCAACGTTATTGACGGCTGTTGGATGAATTACATGTAGTTTTACATTCCTTGAAATATAAGAATGCACGCTTCCAGTGCAACTTAAATGACAAACTTTCTACAACAGCCGTATGATTTTAACTAACTGAGTGCGCCACCATTTAACATACCAATATATTGAGTGATCCGGAACTGGGCAAAGGTACGATGCCTCCCAACAAACGATTTCGGTAATTTTATCTCATAAAAAAACCAAAACATCTGCTCAGTATTTATGGGAAATATGTTTTACACATTCTTACCATTTTACATAAATGCTATTCGCCCTGGCATTCAAATTTGAAAGGTGAGAAGTTTTAACAGCGTTTTTCAACCAACAATTTGGGGGGTAAATAATGATCATTATCGCCAACAAACTTCAGAAAAATTACCATAATTTATTTGTCGATGATGTTTGTCACCTTATCTTGGGTTTGTTGGTTTATTGGATGTTATTCTTCACATGTATCAACAGGAATTGGTAATGTGAGAAGTAATTTAATTATGTGGTTGTTGCAAAGTTTAAGTGATCCGGAACTGGTCAATGATCCGGAACTGGTCAAACGACTGTAGTACTGTAGGCCTAGCCCTAACTACTTAAAAATAAAATGTCTTATTGGGTCCATAGACGTACAACCTACGTATAGAATATAGGTGCTCGAACATTTGTTCTGTCCTGTATCTGTACTGTTGCTAATTGTTAGCACAGTAATAATTTGTTTCCTAGTTCCGACTTACTTCCTTCTACATGTATATCCTACTTCTGACTTATCCTTATTAATCAATGTTTAACAAAATCACCAAATAACACCTGAGAATAAGACTTGACCTCCGTTTCTGGTCACTTGTAAACACCTAAGAATTCTGCCCAACTGACATTAATGTTGGCATTAATTCTATGTAATGGTTGCACAAAGTTGGATGAAGTCAAATGGGGATTCTAAATAGTAAGTATCCTCGTCCCAAGCTTTAGTT
The DNA here is from genome assembly GCA_037783415.1 of Leptasterias polaris. Classification (NCBI taxonomy): domain Eukaryota; kingdom Metazoa; phylum Echinodermata; class Asteroidea; order Forcipulatida; family Asteriidae; genus Leptasterias; species Leptasterias polaris. Next base: position 2,214,109 of record JAZGTN010000090.1, on the reverse strand, counting down.
TTGTTTCAATGTTAATTTTAAAAAATTACTTGTTTTATAAATAACTTAAAATTGTGTTTATAAATCACCAATGGCTATGGGTATAATTGTATTTTGAAGAATTTTGATAGAATGTGAATAGAAGATTTGATTTCATTTAAAAAGTATAGTTTTTGTTTGAGTTGTTTACTTGTTTTCAATATGCGCAAGATTTGCACAAGATTTGCACAGTCTTGTACGCTGCTGACAGAATCTACCATGGGTAGCTTCATACATGGTTCTATGAAATTAAACTGCAACTTACTGCGTTACTTTCAATTCAGAATTTTTATTTTTGATACTTGTTTCTCTTTTCAGACGACAAAGAGTTTCTGTTGTACAGTATGTGATTGTGAATGACATCCAGCAGACATTGACTTGAGCACACATTGGGTACACATCTAAGCTCGAGCATACATCAAACACACATCAAGTACATAGGCATTTTAAAAGCACACTCTTAAGACTGTTAGCAAGATGACATGTACTAGACAAATATCTGCTTCCTTTTCTTTATGAAAACAATAGTTCGACAGTGTTTGGATTCTACTGGTCTTTTATATCGGCAATGGTTGATTCTTTAGATCTGCAGAGGCAGTTATTAGCAGCATGTGAACATGGAGACCTGCCATCAGTGCAGGTCATACTTGATCAAGATGCTAGTGGATGTGTCGACGCTGATGGAGGCGAAGGGTACTCACCTCTGCAGATTGCTGCTGGGAATGGTCATGAGGACATTGTACGACTTCTCCTCATGCGTGGTGCTTCTCTGGATCGACAGAATCTTTATGGTTGGACTGCTCTTATGCAGGCTGCAAGTCATGGCCACACAAATATTGTTGCCCTGTTGTTGCAGAACAAAGCAGATCCCAACATCAGGAACAAGTTTGGGGCAACGGCCTTGACAACCGCTGCCCATTATGGACATATTTCAATTGCTAGACTTTTACTCAGGCCTGGTTTTCTTGATGTAAATGAAAACAATGGTGACATCACTGGCCAGGCATTCACGCCACTCATGACGGCTGCTATGAATGGACATGAAATAATTGTGAACTTACTTATTGAGAAGGGTGCAAATCAATTCCAAGTGCATCGACCAACGGGCTGGACACCATTAATGATGGCTTCTGTGCGAGGTTTTTGCCATATGACAAAGACGTTGGTAGAAGGGAGAGGATGTGATCCTGATGTGACCAATATCCTCCATAGAACTGCCCTGGAGATTGCAATTTTACAGAATCATGGAGAAGTTCGGGAGTATCTTGATCGCAAGACAACAAACAGACCAAAGCTTTGTAAGTCTGTCCGTTAGATTAATTGTCATAATAGAGTCAATTTTTGCCACTCTGGGAAACAAAGACAGATAGCCCTTTTCACACTGCTTAGCTGAATCTCTGGAATTAAAACCCCAGACCTTGGTCTTTACTACTTTTTGCATGTTTTATTTCACATACATAAAACATCAAAATCATACTATATAGGGAAGTAGATTTGAAAACTCCATACAGTTTCTTTAGCACTTGTGAATGCAAGTCTTGGAATACTTTTAACAGTGTATTTGTACAAATTTTCTTACAGTAACAGATAACACTAAACCAGAGATTATTGAAGCCACTGAATCAGGTAAGTACTGTATGTAGGCCTACATGTATATTCTCTGAACTAAAAGAATACTTAGTTCTGTGTCCTCTACTCAACACAGCGTATCGGTACCACAAGACTAGAATGTATTGCATGATGTTTTCACGTGACACACTGAGTGGCAAAATAATGTCACATTCTCATGTCTAAGACAAAATGGTACATGTAGAATATGTAACGGTACTTCACATAGGCCTAATATGTCTTTTTAGCATGTGCATCACACGTCATTTTGTTATTACACTGGTAAAAACCTGGCATGACAAAAAGTCCACATGTGTTCATACTGACTCACAGCCATGAGGAACATTATCCAGGTTCTTTTTCCGCGATTAACCATCACTACCACAACACCTCATGAAGCATCCTCATCTTACCTTTATTCTGTATGATTTGGATTGACTTAGTGTGATGTCAAGCCTGACCAACAGTTATCTTGAGTAATTTTGTATGGAAGAATTTGTTTTATAAATATGAATATTGTTTATTCTGTTTTGGGTATGATTTGAGAAAAAGTGCTGTAGGCAGGGAGTTCGATATTTTCTTGCTTCGAGAGTTTTCACCCTTTTGACCTTTATGTTCCTGGCATTTTTCAGGTGACATCAAACGTGTCCAACATATCCTAGATTCCAAGCCAAAACAGTGCAATAGGCTGTCACCAGAGGGCGCTACACCACTCATGATAGCGGCTATGATTGGAAGGGGCGACATTGCTGAGTTGTTGGTTCAACGAGGCGCCGATATCAACATGCAGGATGCTAAGAGCGGGTGGACAGCTCTAATGCAGGCTACGTTCCATAGGTAATAATTAACAATCCTATACATGTTGACTGGGTGCCATGGCCGAGTGGTCTAGTGCACCGGGTTCTAACTTTGGTGTTTATCAGTGTTGGTTCAGATCCTGGTCATGACCAAGACACTTTGACATAATTGATGAGTCTTTCAAAGCCTGTATTGACTCAATTCACCTGATGTCATTATCACAGTAATCTTGGTTAATTTTGGGAGTCAATGTCCCAGTTTGTTGTACAGTTAAGTGAGAATTTTAGACGGCGCATTGTTTTGACACTTACCAGTCAACTCCCCAAAATGATTAGAGAGGCAAAGTCGCCACATTTGCAAAAGGCAAATAAGCACATGAAGAACTGAATACATGTACCCTTATCTTATCTTTAAGAACAAATTGTTGTCACCGTATTTCTGGAATGGTTTCCTGCAAATTATTTCATGTCATCTTTTAAAATAGTAGAAGATCTGTCTCATAAAATCTGTCTCATAATTCAAATTTAGCTCTGTATGTACCTGTCATTGAATCAACTATGGATTGTTTCACAGATTGATCATTGTTTTCCAATTCCACAGATTGTTAAAGGCACTGGACACGTTTGGTAATTAAACAAAATATATATTTAGCATAAAAACTTACTTGGTAACGAGCAATGGAGAGCTGTTGATAGTATAAAACATTGTGAGAAACCACTCCCGCTGAAGTAACGTAGTTTTTTGAGAAAGAGGTAATTCTCACTAAAATATTTGAATCTGAAAAAGACTTCAAGCCTGAAGCCTTTTTCAGGCATCTGAAAGCACACAAATTTGTGCAACAAGGGTGTTTTTTCTTTCATTATTTTCTTGCAACTTCGATGACCAATTCAGCCCAAATTTTCACAGGTTTGTTATTTTATGCATATGTTTGGATACACCAAGTGAGAATACTGGTCTTTGACAATTACCAAACGTGTCCAGTGCCTTTAAGTTACATGGCAATAATAATACCAACGTTTCAATACGCTCTACTTTGTGCACAAAACCACAGCGCTAACAATAAGTGAATCTGAGAAAAAGACACAGAGTAATAACAAATGTTTAATTAAGGAAAAGGTAGGTTTCAACAGTTTCTTCAGCTGTGAAATTGAGCTAGCCGACTTTGTGTGCATGGGTATTGTTCAATTCCTTAGAAGTGAAGACTGAAGGTTCTGTCTCCAGCATGATTGTGAGTTCTTGGGTATGTTAAATGGAAAGGATCCAAATGGGAGTGGAGATTATGTTGAGATGGTTGATGTCCTTGAAGACAATTCAGGATGTAATGTGGTCACTGATAGATGAATGTTTTTATAAACGAGTAAAATAACCTTCAATGAATCCGTTACCAAACAGGTAACCAGTGGAGAGATTTCATGACGGGACTCGAGTCTTGTTTGCACTCTGCGTAGAAGATAATGCGTGCAATGACTCCCTGATTTCTCTCTGTCCTGTCTGACCGTTATTTAACTTATCCTCCGTCACTTTATATAGGCCTTTTATATAAACGCTGTTTGAGCGTGGGGTCAGGCTGAGGCTCCGAAGCCCAGACCGAATCCGTGATTTGAAAAAGGGTCTTACATGTAGTTTGCTGCATTAATCTCTTCATTCTTTCTTTTCATTACAGAAGGAAAGATTTAGTCAAGTTTCTTTTAGATGCAGGAGCAGATGTTAACATCCAGGCTAGTGATGGTTGCAAGGCGTTAGATCTTGCTTTAGTTATTGTTATGAGTAAGTACATACATATCAGGTTTCTAAATTATTAAAGGAATCTTGGTGGATACTTAAGCGAACCAGACTTTTATTTTAAAAAGTTTATATATAAACGATAACAGGTGAATCAGCGCTTCTATCGTGTTGTAAACTAAGGAAGTTGGGTGACACTGGTACACGTGGTGTGTCAGGGCCGAGTCGTCTTGTGCACTGGACTCAAGCTCTGGTGTTTCTGATCAGCAGAGTGTGGTTGATTCCCAGTCTTTAAAGGGACACTGTCATCATGATCAAAGCAGGGCCACACGAGGCAATTTACAGTTACACGCTACCAGTTTTAGGCAATGTCTTATGAGAAAATTCTTTCATATAGTGTTTCAGTTTTCTCATAATTTTCTTGGGGATAGTGAGTTACAGCTAGAAGATTATCTGTTGTGCTACAGAAGTTTTCCTTGTGCTTGCTGTGCATGGCTGCCTCCAAGTCGCTTTAAAAATGTGCTGTGTGACATGGCCTAGTAAGCAAGACACTTGACCATCGTTGCTTTGTCCTTCAGACGAGGCGTAATGAGAGAATACTGATAATTTGTTTTGTTTATTTATTCATTTTTTTGCAGATTCATGGAATATACCTTTAACACTGACACACTGACCTAAATGTTTTTAAATTTCAGATGAAAATGACAAGGCAAACAATGAGTTGATTTCCCTCCTGGCTGCTGTTACCATGCCAACCAATGGTAGTCAGGGTCAAATGACTAAATCATCTACCTGGTCAATCAAGACCAGTACGAGTCAACTGAGTCAAGACTCAACGAGAAATGGTTTAAAGGTAAGAACGCTCAGCTGGGCTGTTAGACTAATTTTCAGATCCAATTCATACATCGTTTTACACCATTAAAAAGCACTGTCCTTGTGTTCAAAGTGGAGCCCAATTTCATGGCTCTGCTTACAGAAGCAAAGAATCAGCGCTTACGGAAGCAGGGAAGTCCGCGCTTACATCAAGCGTATTACACGGGTTAGCAGGAAATTTTTGCTTGTGTGCTTGCGCAGTCCACGTTGCTAGGCATTCTGCGCTTACACAGCCAGCGCAGAAATTCGGCACTTGCTCGGTAAGCGGAGAATGGTGATTGCAGGCGCAGAATTCGGCTGTAAGCAGAGCCATGAAATTGGGCCCAGGGCTGTGGCCTTGTATGGAATTATGAAGTATGGAATTATGTATCATACTTATGGAGGGTGTATGTACCCATGCATTGACTGGTTGAGAGTTCATAAGTCCATGTACAGCCACAGGCCTGCTTTGATCGAGACAATAGTGCTCCTTGAAGGGGACCCATTTACACCCGGGAAAGTATGACGCATAGGTTTAGACTTGCATCAAGCTGGCGCTTTGTATTGATTTTGTCAACATGCTTAGTCGAAGTATGTCTACGATGCATAAAATGAACTAAATGCTGAATATATTTGTGTCCCTTATGGTACAGAGCATCTGCATTGGATTGGTCTAAAAAAACTAAATACTTACTAAAAGTTAAAAATACAGTTGTTAAGAATTATTAGGTGGAAATACAATCATTTCAAGATACCTCCTAAAGTTCAGAAACAAGTTCCTGATGTAAAATTCACTAACTGAAACAATATCCGAGAGCTACTTGAAGATGGGTCAGTTACCACAAACAGTTCATAACGTAGGTACATCTCTTGGACAAAATGTACAACCTTCATTTTATTGTCAAATGTTGGAACTTAGTCTTTGTAATTTTATAAACATTATTTAATTGTTATGCTTCAGGGTATTTCATTTAAAAAAAAAGAGTTACATTGACATTTTCCCAATAGTTTTCAGAGTCTGCCATCTTGAAATCAAGCCTAACCAAGCCAACAAGTCGGTTACGGTTTGGTCGAAACAGCGGCATCACCGCGGTTCATATACGCTTAACCAATGACCAAAGCTCAGACATGTTTCTGGTTGGGGTCGCCAAAAAGCACTCATATTATAATTTGTTTTCTAACAGGCATGGTGGTCTCGTATGTCCAACCGCTTCCGCAACTTGAAACTTTCTCGTACTCTGAGGGTAGGGCTGTCCACCACTCCTCTTACCCCATTTGAAGACGAGAATCAACTGTCCTCACCCACTGCAACGCTGAAGGTATCCCAGGATGCAATAGGGAAAGTAGCCCAAGAGGATGATGGGAGAATAAGAAGGAAGAGCAGTAGAGATCAAGGGTCAGAGTTGAATAGGTCACGTAACAGTGGTAAGCACTTAATGTAATCATTCACCATATTTTCACTTAGGCAATTGATTTTCAGTTTATTTATTCATCATGTGAAAACACATTTAAACTTGTTATCCATTGTACAGCATTAAAATATTTACATAAACAAAACTTGAAAAATGTACAACGCAGTCCGCCATTATTTACACAAAAGCACAAGAGAGAGCGAGAGTCGCAAAAACAAGACAAGACTATAATGTACATGTAGGTTGGACACATAAATAAACTATCTGATAAAACTACTGTTAAAACTGAGGAAGAAAGAGGTTTTTAGATCTGTTCTAACCCTCTTGTTATCATAATTGACCACTATAACATGTATAAAGTGAAGCACACATTCTCACACAACAGAAAGCTTGTCAAAAGGTAAATTCTACAAACTATTATATATATCATTTCAGAGCATAATAAGAAATATAAATGTCTTATTGATTTAATTTCCTTCCTTATATTACCAAACAAATAATGAGATCGGTCAATAAATGTGTTTCCTCAGTGTGTTCTGTAAACCTAAACACTTTTTGCATACAACCATATTGCGCTCTGTAGGTGTGAGGCACAGTTTTCCACTCTAATTTGGAGGGATTGCAACCTTAATTTATTTTACCACCATTTCAAGATCGGATCTTTTTCGTTGATGCAAATTTAACATCAAATTGTTGCGGTACTGAAGTTCAGAGTACAGAGAATTAGAAAGTACTGAATATGCACAGCTTTACACACATCGGTGTATGGGTAAAACCAAATAATATTTCTATCCCCGATGCAAATTTGACATGTATTAAATTGTTGCGGTATTGAATAAAATTTCAATGTACACCATTTTAATGTTAGGTTAGAGACTTGTAATTTTGTCCTAACTCACATGAGGACTCTATCTATGAGAAAATGAGTACAAAACAAAATTGAATTGTTCACTTCCCTTCCTCTTTAAAATATAGGATTTGAACTGTGCTTTACACACATCAGTGTATGGAGAAAACTTAATAATATTCTTTATCCCCGATGCAAACTTAACATTTAATAAATTGTTGAATCCATCCTGATTGGTTACAATCAACAAATTTTGAGATTGTGTACCTCATAAATATCTGATCTTTACCTTACAAATACAAATGTTTTTTATTATACAGTTGGACGTGATAGTGGACTAGATTTAAGTATGCAGTCTTCCCAATCTATCGTGAGTGTATAAATATTTCTCATTGGCCATTCATCTCTTGAGATCTTTGACGTCTTAGGAATACTTTAAAAGGATCTTTAAATAAAAAAGTGTAACTTAAGTATTTAACTTTTTAGTGCCAAGGTCGTACTGTACATGTATGTTCTGTATTATGTATTCCGAAAGCGCCATTATTGTACATGTACATTTTTTTTTTTTTTTGCTCAAAAAGTGTCATCAATCGTATCGTACATTTACCACCCATAATATACATGTTATTACAAGAGGGCATTATCACTCAAGAAATAGTATTGACTTTGGGATGTACCAAGGCAACACAACTCAGCAAGATACATTTTGTTTGGTAAGAAATCCCTTTTTTTCTTTTTTTACAGAATTTCCAAAAAACATCGCATGGGCATTTTAGGTTCAAGCGCGAACAAAAAGTGACAACTGAAAGAGTTAAGAAAGTTTCAATAACATTTATATAAAATTAGACCATTGAGTTTGATGACGTCTATATGATATAAAAGGACACAATAGAGTTTATGACTTCTAGATACACATGTAGTAGGTACTACTTAAGATAATTGAGTTTTTATGACTTTTGCACAAATTAAGACAATAGAGTTTTATGACATCTGTATAAAAAAGACAATTGAGTTTATATGGCGTCTACACAAATTAAGATAATTTAGTTTTTATGTCTACGCAAAATAAGACAACTCAGTGTTGTGACAGAAAATAAGCCAATAGAGTTAGTTTTATGACATCTTTAGATACAAAATAAGACGATGATTTTTTTGGGACATCTAGATATAAAATAAGATCGATTTGTTTTTTATGACAACTACACAAAATAAGACACTTGAGATTTACGACATCTATACAAAATAAAGCTAAACAAGAAAATCCCACAGCCAACTATTGTACCATTGCCAATAAAATGACTGTTGACTACATTCTGATCTTCTTACAGTCAATCATGTCTCCAGCTTCTCAGCAACCCAACGATAAACTTCTACCAGTCGTCCCACCGTTCTTGCCGCCACCAAACTTTGAGCTGCATACCTGTGACCGTACAAGAAGAACCCATCACTCAGCCTCTAAACCCTCATTGATGCAGCTGGCTAATGGACAGGTGAATATTGGACAACTGATGTTCAGGGTCAAGTATTTACCCTAGCAGTGAGCAGGGCCCATTTGCATAGAGCTGCTTAAGCGGAAAATAGTGCTGAGCAAAAATAAGCAGGATACCAGTCACAGATTGTACATGTGACATGCTGTTTTGGCTGGTAACCTTGTTCTGGTAAGCACATTTTTGTTGTGCTTGGCTACTTGTTGTGCTTTGAAAGCAGCTGTATGAAGTAGCGCTAGTATGAAGTTGGTCCCTGTATTAAATACTTGTAATGCCATGAATACTAAGCTGTAAATTACTGTATGCGTTTTAAAATTGCGTATAAAAATTATAGAAGCAATGACTGCAGTCAAGGCAAACTCAAGTTGATGCAATGTAACCAAGATGTAAGTGCATTATAAATAGGGCAAATGTTAACAGATTGGGACACTGCCATGGTTGGGGAGTATTAGTTAGAGATGTTTCTAAATTGATACAAAAAACTTTAATACATGACAACACTGGAAATGGAAATCTGAGTTTGAGAACTTGTGACCTTGGGAGTTTTCCTTAAACTACATAATGATTAATTAAAACAGCTTGAATTTCAGATATCAACATGCTATAGGCTGATTTGCTCTGGAATTACAGTTTGGTTGGAAGGGAAAAAATAATACATGACAATAAGTGCAAATACAGTTTGAGATTTCCTTGTAGAGGTGATATTCGTGTACATTTTCAGACTCTTTTTTTTTGCCGTCAGCCTTTTAGAGATGAATGCTCAAGTCTTGGTTTCCTTGTAAAACTTTTCCTCTGTGGAATTGCTGTAAATTTGTATTTACATGTACCTTTGATTTATTGGACATTTACCCCTGGTACCTTGTAATGTTTTATTTTGAAGTCTGCATCAATTCTCACTTTCTTTCATTTCGCTCCCCAAACCTGGAATGCACTCATTATCACCATCAGCGAATCCGACTCTTTTTGCAAATTCAAGAAGTGTATCAATAATTATTTATACCCAATCTAATCACTGCATTGTTGATGTATTGGCGCTATAATTGCCTTATATGAATGTATGCATTTGATGCACATTCAGTTGAATTGAATTGATTATTTCAGGGCATTGGATCAACGCGACCTGCAGGCAGGCCACCGACCAAGCTGATGTTCTCCCATCGTTCTGGTAGCAACAGTGGGATCAGTCCATCTAATTCAGCTCATTTCAGTAACACGGCGAGTCCCAACTCCTCTGCTGAGGCTCATGCTATGGCTAAAGGTTTTGCAAATGCTAGAAGGACGACGTTGAAGCTAAGGGAGGCTGCTGGAACATCCAAACTGAGTCAGTCAGATGTCATCTTATTTTGGTTTTACTTTACACCGATGTGCAATCAGCACATTTGTTTGTACACAGGACTCTAAAAGCACTGAGTATACAGTGCGTATAACACATCGGTGTATGGTAAAACTAAAATATTAATAATAATAATAATAATACAGAGTATTTGTAATGTGCCAAAATCCACCAATTAAGGTGCTCAAGGCGCATGAGAGTGAATCCTCACACAGTAAAGAAAGAGGAAAATCAGATAAAGAACAATTACAGATAAGCCATATAAAAACAAGCAAGTTTTCAAACTAATCTTAAAAGTTATTTCTTATCCTTAAATGTTTTTCCTTATCCCCGATGCACTCAACCATCAATTAAATAAGTCAGTCAAATTCCTGTCTAGAAAGGTTAATGTTAAGTAACCCATGCTGTCTCAAATCCTTTTATGCTTTTATTTACAAGTTATCTTCTTTGTCTCTTCAAAGGTTCTGTAGCCGAACCATTGTTTACTCCGGTCGCCAACCTCCAAGGAATTAAATCATCATCAAAACATCAACAAGTGAATGATAAACCACCCGCTGCAACCAAAAGAGCAAGGTAGGCCCAAAGCTAGTTGACCAGAGGCATATGCACTCACTTATGTGACATACTCGGAGATAGTGCTGTCCCATATTTAATCAATCTGTTTAATTCTCAGTAATTGTCACTCTCTAGTAATCCAATTAAAGCTATTTTCACTTTCTCAATTTGTCACCAAGTAATTTTTTTAACCTGTTTTTTGACTTTAAAAAAATTGCCTTTAAAATCTGGAAAAAAAAAAAATAGTTAATGTGAATTTTTTTTTTTTGAAATACCCAGTTGCGTGTTGTTTTTTAACTAAAAACATTATTTCTGTATTGTTTAACCCTTTTTTATTGTAAATTGTTGCAGTTCAGCATGTGGTTGCTTATGACAAGTTTGTATATAAATCATTCTATATATATATATATACATCAACTCCATGAATATCAATAGAGGCAATAGACCCCTTGCATATGACGTCACTCTCTGAAAAAGCACCCTTACTGAGGCCAAAGGAGGCAGATCATTGGACAAAGGGGTTCTTTGTGTGTTCTTTGCGGTGACCTCGGCGTCCCTGTAGCATTTCGTGTTATGCAAGGGGTCTATTTGCAGTATGATTTGACTGCATGAGGGCATGAGTGAACTACATTTTTGTGGTGCATAACAATAAAAATGAATAACCTTCTCATTGCAGGCCTTGAATTTCATATATGAGAGGGCAAGGCCATTTTCATTTTGTAAAGGGCACTTCCATTGGAATGTAAAGTCTTTGGGAAATTTTGAAGAGGGACTGAGGCCGAGACCAGAGGCAACTGAGGCCACTCCCTCCGTGGTCTTCATTTAATGCCAGGCCTGCATTGATATTATTATAATTTATTTGGTCATTGATACAATAAAACAACATACAGGCAGTCATAGTAAGATGACACTGTAAATGTGATACAAGACAATTCACCGATGTTGAAAGCACCCTTATGCAGTCCAAAATACAGTCAATTGTCTCTACCTATAACATTGGCCTGTTTGTGCTGATCACGAATACTTCCTAGCACCTACAACAAAGCTTGGCCTATAGCTCTATAACAATGTCTGTGGTCATTTTTATAGCAAAGGTAATTTCATTTTTTCACATCACAGATTACCTCCACTCCCTGTCACCCCACCTAATGCAAATCCAGCTAGTGCAAGCTCCGCCTCCTCCACAATATCAGGCTCTCTCGGCCAGTCTAAGCCCCGCCCAGTCAGTGGGATGTCGCGTAGTACCTCACCCACCTTAACCCCATCCCCTTCACCCACACCCAAGGTAATGGGTGTGGCAGTCAAGGAGGGGTCACATCATAGTCAGGTGAAAGGAGGAAGTCATACAGGGTCAACCCTTCAGAAGAAGACAAGCTCAAGTAGCGGCATTAGTGAAGATGGTAAGTTGAAGATCTACAGATGAAACCCTCCTACTGTCTGACCATTCAATATCAATCACTGTGCCAGCCTGCAATGAGGTGAAAACACAGTCAACCCTCCTACTGTCTGACTATTTAATATCAATCACTGTGCCAGCCTGCAATGTGGTAAATACACAGTCAACCCTTCTACTGACTGACCATTGTGGTTTAGGATGCTATTGAACTGTGCTAGCCTGCAACTGCAATATGTTATCATGTGGTGAACGCCTCTACACTGTGCACAGTCAACCCACCTACTGTCTGATCATTTAATATCATCCACTGTCAAGCTCTACAAATTAATATCTGTCTTTAATATGAAAGATTCACAACACTGTGAGAGGCCTTTTTGCCAAAATTGGTTGACTAAAATAAGTCACACTAAAGAGCTTTTCCTTAAATTTGTTTGTGACTTGCCATCAACACCAGTAAGCTTGTTGTTTAACGAGTCCATCAGCCATTTCACTTGTCCATACTTCATATTCTATTCTTTTTCAATACTGAACTAGCCAGCTGAACTTCTTGGACTGGTCCTCGGGTGTTTTAGCTAGCATTAGGCCAGCAGACAACTGTAAATGGAGAACACTCCTGCAACTCAGCATTGTTTGGACAATTTACATGAATGTGAACAACATTCATCAGTCTCACACAAAAAGTATAATTTTAAAACGAAGGAACAAACTTAAGGTTGTATGGCTGTCACTGAGAACAAATTTTGTTCAACCCTCTTCCCTGGCTACATTGTGAGAATGACCTCTCATCCTGGGAAAATGTATTTGGCCTCTGTAATGTGAATCGGCTGCATTGAATTACATTAATAAATGTGGATGTCATGGATGTGGAAAATGTAGATTTGTATGGGAATTACAAATGGAACTATGGCAAAGCACAGTAAGGGTGGGGCACCTAAGGTTTATGGTGTCATAGAGTAGTTCAAGGCCTAATTTTGATTTTTTTTCATTTTTTTTCAGATGAGCTCTCAGCGTTACTTCGGAAACTGTCCTTGGAGAAATATGCTCCGATATTTGAAGAACAGGAGGTGAGACTCTTCATTATGAATTTCCTCAAAATTATACAATTCATCAAAATTGTGGAATCCCTCAATATAGAAATAGTAAAGTATTTGAAGGCCCTTGAAAGATTTTATTTGGAGCCTTTTACTAAAAATCTGTACAAATTTGATTTAAACAACAAGGATATGTTTGCTTTTTAAAGCATTGATCATGTAAAGTTCACCCATTACCATAATCCGACATTGCATCAGCAAGATGGCTTAAATTTTATGTTCTCGGGACTGCAAAGCCAGTCATAAAAACCGTGAAATTTATGCATTGATGCAATCATTTAGCCATCTTGTAAAACTATGATAAGACAAGGAAATTGCAAAGATAAGTACACATAGGCATGGCGCACAGGATGGGAATAGAGCGTCCTTGGCTTGACTTCAATGTAAGGACCCCGTACTTCATATGCATAAATATTAGGTTTGCTTTTTACATGAGGCTCGGCCCACCAATTTTCCCCCAAGACAGAACAATTGGATTTTGTAATCCTGTTTTGAAAGATTCAGGGCAAGTTTTGAATACATACAAAACATGGAGTACCGTAATTTCCTGTGGATAGGGCGCTCAGCGCAGAACCTCAAATTACCAAACAAAAATTCAAGGGTTAACATAAGGCGCAATATATCTTTCACATTAAACACGCTCGCAAAGTCTCATACTGCTTGTACATCAACACATACAGGGGTCATTGTGATACACAACGAGCTCGCGCAGATACACGTTTTTCCAATGTTTCCCAATGAATTGGCTGCTAGTCTTTGCTATCTCGCTTTTTTGATGATACAATACATGCAAGAACCAACAAGCGCTAGAGGGTGCTTTCATAATAATACTTTCACATTATGAGCGTACACCCTCTGTTGGCGAAATTCACGATAACATACAAAAACTACTTGTTTAATAAAGACTAGTACCTGTCATGTGATATAGCAGTGTACTGTCATGACTGTGTGCAGCATTGATCGTCGCTCATTCGCGACGGTATTGTTATTTTTGTTGTGGGCAGCAGCATGGCCAGTGATTTTAAGAAAAATGTGACATGTAGAATTACCCTGGACGACATAAAGGAACTATTTTGCAGTATAAATGTAAGATTTCACATTGTAATCATCACAATGAACTCAACCGAAATCAGATAAGGCGCATCGGAAGATAGACGCAGTGACTTTTTTTTTACCATTGAAAGTCAGATAAGACGCGTCTTATCTGCAGGAATTTACGGTAGAACATGGAGAATGCTCAATTGTCGTCTCTGTCTGCTGTACACGCCCTCTATGTCAGCTGTGGACATAGAGTATCAATATAGAAATAGAACAAAGAGAATGCTGAGCTCAATTGTCATCTGTGTCTGCTGTACACACCCTCTATGTCAGCTGTGCACATAGAGTATCAATATAGAAATAGAACACAGAGAATGCTGAGCTCAATTGTCATCTGTGTCTGCTGTACATGCCCTCTATGTCAGCTGTTGACATAGAGTATCAATATAGAAATAGAACACAGAGAATGCTGAGCTCAATTGTCATCTGTGTCTGCTGTACACGCCCTCTATGTCAGCTGTGGACATAGAGTATCAATATAGAAATAGAACACGGAGAATGCTGAGCTCAATTGTCATCTGTGTCTGCTGTACACGCCCTCTATGTCAGCTGTGGACATAGAGTATCAATATAGAAATAGAACACAGAGAATGCTGAGCTCAATTGTCATCTGTGTCTGCTGTGTACCCCCTCTATGTCAGCTGTGGACATAGAGTATCAATATAGAAATAGAACACAGAGAATACTGAGCTCAATTGTCATCTGTGTCTGCTGTACACGCCCTCTATGTCAGCTGTGCACATAGAGTATCAATATAGAAATAGAACACTGAGAATGCTGAGCTCATTTGTTATTTGTGTCTACTGTGCATGCCCTCTTATGTTGGCAGCTCTGACACAGATAACTACACATTCTGATCTCAACATTTTATTGTTATTGATTCTATGGTCCTAACCGAGCACTTACAGAATTTAAGAGCATAGTTATACAGAGGTTCTGCTCACGAGTACATTCTGAAGTCCAGAATCTCATTTCTACTTTGTGTTTCTTTGTTTTAATGTCCTCTTATAGCAACATTCCTGATATAAAGAGGTAATCTTGTTATAATGAGAGTTGACTGTATTTTCTGTATTTGTCTACTTCTATCTCACTAGGTGGACATGGAGGCGTTTCTCAGCTTGAATGAGTCAGATCTGAAGGAGATGGGTATTGCCAGCACTGAACCACTTCAGCAGATACTTGGTGCTATCACAGAGCTAAAAGATGGCAAATACATCAAGAAATATTCCCTTCCTGATGCTACATGTACTATGGTAGGATACAGCATGGCTAAATAAATCAATGGACCATCACAGAGCTAAAAGATGGCAAATACATCAAGAAATATTCCATCTCTGGTACTACTATAGTGGAATACAGCATGGCTAAATAAACCAAGGGAATAATTTCTGACTACTGATGGGCAAAATAAGGGAACATCGTGCCTTTTTGAATGGGGCTGATGGTGGCATGACGTACGCGTTTGTGCGTTTGCCTAGTGCACAACTCTATGGCATTTGACAGCCAATAGAGTTTGAAAGCATGCACGGTGACATTTAGGGCCGATTGGTATGTTTGTTTCAAATGCTGCAACACTTCTTATATGTTTGTATTTATTGTTTTTACTTGTACAAAATTCATGGATTAATTAGGCTACTTATCAGATACAGAATTATTTCACCAACATAACCAAGGCATTAAAGTTTAATATTATTGTTTTATTTTCACCTTTGTACCAATGTGTGATAAGCACTCCATACTTGGGGCTTTCTGAATCCTGTGGAAAAATCCACTTGGGTGAGATTTGAATGGACAACCCTTGCTTTTCAACTTCATGGCTCTGCTTACCGCGGATTCGGTGCTTATGATCTAAGCGCAGAAAATGTATGTGGTAAGCAGTGTCTTGAAGTTGGGCGCAGATATCTTAACTACTAAACCACTGAGTTTGCCTGTGGAGAAAGACAAGTTCTAATCCTGTATTAATTCAACTCCAGGGTCCAATATAAAGGGTGTGTACAACATTGGTAAGATTGAAAATATAAATGCTCACAGATTTGCACATAGCTTACATGGTATAAATATGGTCATGGTGGAAAACTTACCTTGAAATATTTCCACATGAAATGCTATAGTTTTTAGGAAATGAGTAAAACAATTGCTCTTTATCACTGGTGATAAAATCTGATGTTTCATAACAGTGAAAACATACATGTATAATGGGGCTTTTCACTGTTTTCTCATGACTCCGAAGACCGACTTGGCTTAAACTTCCACAGGTTTGTTATTTCATGTATATGGTGAGTCACATCAAGTGTGGATACTGGTCTTTGACAATTATCAATGTTGTACATTGTCTTTAAAGAGCTGCTTAAGCAGAAAATGTTGCTTAACAAATTTCTGCTTATTGTAATTTAGCAGTAAACCATCGACAAATTGTACATGTGAAATGGTATTTTGGCTGGTAACCTATATCTGGTAACCAAATCATTTTGTGCTTAAACAGCTCTATGAAATTTGGAAAAGATGTTATCAACATAAAGGAGCATTTGTAGACTTGTTGGTGCTACATAGGTGCTTGCATATACCAAGTAATTTTTTACTTTCAAGATCAATGGTTTTATCTGTTTAGTCTGCTGTCACCTTGTGTCCTTGAATACCTCCCATCAACGACAGATAAAAGAATTGCTGGCATTAGTTATAAAATATCTTTTCAACAGACATGGTAAAAAGGGAGATAGATGTGCAAGGATTAGAACATTTTCTGGTGTTTAATTACGTGTCTATTTAATAACTAGAAATATTGGTTATGGATCATGATCGGTACAATTTCACGACAGTTATTGATTTTTGACAAGGAATATTAATTTTGGTCAGCTTGTTTGAATTATGATTTTTCTTTTGGAAATACTGCCCTTCTTCAAGACAATTGTCTCCTTAAACTCTTTTCTGTTACTTTGATTTATGCATCCTTCCTCCCAGGGTTTTCCTGATTTATGGACCAAATTTTTCAATCTGAAATGCTGCCTTGTACAAAACTTTAAAAACCTATTTCTTATTTTGGTCTTGTTAAAGATGAATGTACAACAAAATCCCTGACAAAGGGCTATATGTTGTAACATTTACCACCTACATTGATGACTACACTGCTAGGGTGTATAACCTGTTAACATTTTGAAATTAAAAGTTAGATGAAAATCATGCCGTAACCCTTTTATGTATTCTACCTCCTAGTATTGAGCTGGGCCAGATTTCTTGGTGCTGTTTACCACAGAATTCTGCACCTCCAGGCACCCTGCAAAGAGTGTCATTTTATTAGGACGTACATGTAAATGCACAATTCCACCATTCAAAGTACGATGTGACCTAAGTGCGCGAGCAATTCCACTATTTAAAGTACGATGAAGTTAGTGCTTGATCTTATGGACCAAATACCACAAAGTTAGCCTTTTACTGCTTTTTGGATGAGTAACTATCCATGCCATTGGATTGAAAGCACCCTTTCATAATAACGCTGTGTTGTACTTTTCTTATTAAATACAAAATGTATTCATTATCAACGATTTCAATTATTAAGACTAACTTTTATAATTTCTTCAGGCATTAGCAAATGTAAAGAATTGCATCTACTGAACCTGTAATTGTACATTGTATCAAGTTTGTACAGTTGTATATATATGTACATGTATGTATGCTTGTATGCACACATGCAGTTGACTCCTGTTTTAGACCTTTCTGTTATATTGTTGGTAAACAAACCACGCAAATCAACTTTTCTGCCAATATTCATTTAAAAAAATACATCCCATGATTGGTTGCTTTGTTTCCAACAAATTCAATGCTATTTTTGAATATTTGTGTAACACTGTAATACAACTGTGTCTATCTGTTTTTGCTTTGCATTTATGGCTTCCAATAGGTTTTCCAACCTTGGTTGGCAAAACTTTGGGCTGTGACATTGACGTTGCAATATAAAGGTCTTTAAAAAAATTGCTGGGACTGGCCAATTAACCTCTTTATACACAGCCCTATAAGAGGAACGTTGTTAAAAAGAGGACAGAAAACAAAAGGAACACAAAGCAGAAAAATAGAGCCGGTACTTCACAATGTACCTTTTTAGAAGCAGAAACTCTTTATAACATTGCTCTTTTATAACGATGGTTGACTGTGTGTAGACTACACTTCGCAAATACTTTTTATGTGCATGTCAGCCATGGAATGATGGTCTTGTTAATGACACAATTTTCCATCTACATGTAGATCAGCATGTACCTCAATTCATGGCAGACATGCATGTAAAATGTATTTGTGAAGTAGTCCATGTTACAACTGTATTAGGCTTGAAACTTTTCCCAGTTTTCCTGTGTTTCTATGCCTTAGAAAACTCAGAAACTCTACAATATTTGTTATGTCCAAGTAGTTTGCTCCTGTTTTGTTTTCAAGTTTTATGTCTGGTCTGATGTAGTGTATTTCATAAGATATCGTATTTATTATGTTCAATACTTTCACTCCATTTTGAAAATGGACTTAAGTTTACGGTCTGGACCCAGTTTTTTTTTAAAGCTTTTAAGCACACAATGTCATGCTTAGTATGACCAGGTTACCAGCCAAAATACCTTGTAACGTATACTGCTTGTGACTGGTTCCCTGCTAATTCTTGCTGAGCAGAAAAGTTACCCAAGCACCATTTTCTGCTATGAGATTGGAGCGTGTTTTTTGTACAAAAAATCATCGAAAATTACAAGAACCAATATTAATTTATATTTTTTTCATCCAAGCCTTTGCATGCAAACTGTACACAGACTATAACTGGAAACGTTTGCAAGCTATAAACTGTAGACATCACTCCACCACTATCTTGGGTATTAATTATGAAGAAGCAATGTAAACACACAGACATGTAGACCTAAATGTTTAGCGCACAGAATTGGCCTTTGAACGACATCCTTTTGATTTCTACAGGAGGGAGCCCTCGGCCAGTGATGACAGAGTCTATGCCATGAAGTTCTGTTGTGTTGGTACTGTGTGCAGACATAGCTCTAGTGGTTTTGATGATGTAGAAAAATATAATTTCTTGAAAATGTGTGACAATCGCTTTGACTAAATAGTTGCCTTTTAAAAGAATTCACTCAGCGTTTTGACTAATCAAGTGTCTTCTTGAGGTTATGAAATCTCTGTTGAGAGTAAGGGTCACATTTGCTGTAGGATTCTTTGCAATTTTTAATAGTTTACTGTTTTTCTTTATGCAACCATGATGTACTGGCACGAAATTTCCAGCTGAAATTCTTCATTTCTGTTATATTGTACAGTACTTGTTAATTTATATTTTGTATTATAAATTATTCCGGCTGTAGGTACTTCATTAGAAATTTATATAGTTTTATTTTTATCGTCTTTTTCTACCTCCGATCCGAAGAGAAATGTATTCTCTTGTAATAGCACAAAGTAAATCGTTTTTCTGCAAAGTTTTTAACTTGTTTTATTTATAAGTTATCAGTGTTTGTATTTTTATTTTTTTTAATCGGACAATAATTCTGTGCCTTGTTAATGGATGCCAAGAGATTATTAACCTCTTCTCATACCATGCATGCTGAACGAGTTTCCAAGACATCAAAACTGACAACAGTCACTGGTCTATTTCTTGAATAAAATGTGTATCAGAAAAACACTCAAGGCTTACTTACCGCTTGTACTTCTTTTGTGAATACACTGAAGACTTATATCCCTCAAAATGTTTTTGCTTTGAAAACATTTAATGCTTACCCTTTGAATTTATCTTGGGAAAATTCAAGGCGGACCCTTTTATTTTGAGAGAAAACTAACCCTTACCCCTCAATATTTACCCCATCCCTGACACTAACCCTTACCAGATAAGAATTAACCTTTTGTATTTCTTAACCCTTACCTTAACTCTCACCATCGAGCCTTGCCCTTATTCTTAACCCTGAATTTTAACTAACTCTCAAGCTTACCCCTGATATTTTGTTATCCTGGATCTAACCCTAACCCCTTTCCTTGTGATTCTTAACCCTGATTCTTAACCCTAAATCTAACCCAAATCCTAATCCTTTCCTTGTGATTCTAAACCCAAATGCTAATTAACCCTAACACCTTTTTTCTTACATATCTAAGCCTACCCCTTGTATTTCTTGACCTTAGATCCAACCCTAACCCTAACTACTTTCCTTGTGATTCTTAACCCTAACTCATGTGATTCTTAGTTAACCCTAAATCTAACCCTAATCCTTTTCCTTGTGATTCTAAACCCAAACCCTAACCCCTTTTTCTTATATATCTAACCCTAACCCTAATGCTTGTGATTCTTACTTAACCCTAACCCCAACGCTTGTGATTCTTAGTTAACCCTTATCCTGAAGGCTTACCACCTTGTAACTCTGTATCTAACCCTAACTCTAACCCCCAGGTTTACCCCCTTGTTCTTCTATATCTAGCCCTAACCCTAACACGTGATTCTTAGTTAACCCTAACCCTCAAGACTTACCCCCTTGTAACCCTAATCCTAACCATTGTCCTTGTGATTCTTAACCCTAACTCATGTGATTCTTAGTAACTCTTACCATGAAGGCTTACCCCCTTGTAACTCTGTATCTAACCCTAACCCTAACCCTTTTCCTAGTGATCCAATTAACCCTAATTCTAACCCTCAGGCCTACCCCTTACCCGAACCATTATGCTTGTGATTCTTAAGCTTGCCCCGAATGTTTCTTAACCATAGATCTAATCCTGACCCTAAACCTTCGTTATGAATCTTCACCCTAACTCATTCTTAATCCGAACCCTCAAGGCTAACCCCTTTTAAAATACCCAAAGCTTACCCCTTTTAGCTTCTTTTGGAAAGTACCAAAGGTTTATCCCTTGAGTCTTGAGAAAATTACCAAGGTTAACCCCTTGAGTTTCTTTTGTGAACACTTAAAATTATTTTGTGACTGACTCTCTCAAGGCTTTCCCTTAAGTTTCGTTTGTGAACACTCTCAAGGCTTACCCTAGAGTTTCTTTTGTGAACAATTTCAAGACTTACCCGAGTTTCATTTGGGAAACAACCAAGGTTTCCCTTGAGTTTTTTGGGGACAGCACTCAGTACAGGCTGATGATCATTAAACAATAGTTATGTATATTTTGTAATGAAAAATACCAGTTAAAAATCATTAAGTGTTCGTAAAGCTATTCTGTATCACTTTAGTTTACACAGTTTGAACAATCCAGATAAATTTACAAGTTAAATGAAATTGCTTTTCATTTTTTCTTACATGAAAAAAGCTTCCTCTAAAAATAATATCTGATTATTTATGTAACTTCTCAATTTATTAATTACAATGACCATCTGATTTGACAAAGATTCTACATAAATAAGTCCTAACCCCCCCCCCCCCCCCCCCACCTAAAAAAAGAAATTTAAAGAAATTAAATAAAAAAAAAAAATACAGAGCCATGCACTCAAAAGTTAAAATGATTAACGTCTACTGTTTCCTATTCAAATTTTTTTTTGATAAAAGAAAAACCCACAGCAAAACAATATTGTTAAACTTGATTGTGTTTGGTGAAATAGTTGGTCAGTGTAGTTCTAACAATATAAAACAGATTGTTAAATGATTTGGAAAGCATCACTTATGGTCAAACTTTAAAAACAAAACGTCAATAAATAAATATATTTATCAAAGGTTTTTCACAATTGATTTTCCCCCTATCTCGGGTTCTTTTTAAATCTAATAGAAATTAAATGTGTCTGCTTTTTAAACAGCTAAACATTATATATATAATTGTCTCATTTGTGGTCAGCTACTTTATACATTTATTCAGCTCTCTTCAAACCCATCTTTTTCTCCTTTTGTAGCACAGATTAAGCGACATCTGCAATTAAAAAGAGACAAATCATGCCATATGTCAACAAATGCTTTGTGGAAGACTCTGCTCGGGTAGGAAAAAAAATAATAATAATTTAAATCTAATTTAATTTGAAAACAAAAGTAATGGTTATGATATTAATTATGACACAAGCGGGAGAGAAATATGGGAAAATATAGCACCTGCTGTGTCCCATATCCAATGAGACCAAAGGCTGAGTTGAATATGTCACGTGCATGCGCGATATTTTCCTGTATTCCATGAGTGCATTGCGCATGTGATAACCACTTCATCCTAAAGCAAACTTGTCACATAGCTTTAAAAAGCGCAATATGCAGAGTTAGAACAGCGCTTTATAACAGAGTTTAATAAGGGCCATGCAATATAGACTGACCAATCAGAACCAAGGATTCAAGTTCGCTTGAAGATAATACATGCATATACAAATAAGGTGTTCTTTTCTTCAAAGCCACAATTGTGTGATTTTTTTTGAAGCAGATGAGGAAGATTTTGCAAAACAAAAACAACAACAAACAGAAGAAGACTAGAAAGATAACGATGATGTACATGGTATTCAGGAATAATTCAACTGATTTTGAGGAGTAGAACTTGATGCTTTGTACTCTGGATAGAAATGATTAATTTGTCTCTGTTTCATTGATCTTTTCTGGAAAGAAGTGGTAGCTCTAACAAAAAAAAACAAAAAAAAAAGCTCCTTGCAGAGCCAAAACTTCTTCGCAGAGGTGTTTAATGGATCTTGTGCATAGATGTCATCAACATGCCGCCATAGTAGAGGTAAACAGAGGATGAAACAATTGAAATGGCATGTCTATACAACTTCTGCACACAGGATGGACAAATGAGCAGTAATCTTTAGACCTCTAGCGGCCGAGGTCATCCTACTCGCATGACGTAATATGCATAATAAAGTCTATACGTGGTGTATTGCAAGAATTGGAATGTATTAAGAGGAGACTTACAGGTTGCATTCGCATTCTTCTCATCGGCATACCGTTTGGTGTCTGTTGCGAAAATAGCGTCAAATTCATAGAAGCATTATCTTTAATATTGTTATTGTCATTATAATACTGGTTGATTAAAAACATTGCAACTGTAGCCAAAGGCTAAATTGAGAAAATGTAAGCATTAAATTAGAAATTGATAAATTGCAAATACTATAGGAGATTGTGTTTCATGTATCAAAACCCCATAATTGAAACATCTCTTTACACACAAGCTGCATAAAACTTTTACTTCACTTTTGTGTTGACAATTTTATAAATTTTTTGATTTTTGTATAGAACTGTAATCTCTTCCTGTTGTGGTGATTTATCGCTGTTGGCTGCTCATGATGAAATAAAATAATAATTTGGGGTTGAACAAAGAAAATTGACTAGAGCGGGATTTGAACCAGCGACCTCCGGATTAACGTGCCAGCGCTCCACCAACTGAACTATCTAGCCCAATATTGGTGGTCTCCCAATTTTGTTAATATCTTTGTTCAGGGGTGACAGTCAGAATTAGCCATATAACCATGAACTGCTGTTTAACTTGTTAATAACGTAAAACAAAACAATACAGTAAAAACTTGTTTTAAAAAGAGTCACTTGGTTGATAAGTCTGGCCAATTTATTTGAAACAAGCTATTTGCATCACCTCACAGTTGGTTGTACAAGTGTTTTAAAATAACTTACAATTGACACTCGTTTCACTTTTGAGAACTCCACTTCCAGGTCTTGCTTTAATACAGCGGCCCGAACCTGTATTTATACCAATCCATCTAATTACAAGTTGTTATGCAATATCAGAGGGAATAAGCATTGCTCATTATGAGAAAATGTAATTATAATCCACTCAACCTGTACCACGGGATCATCAACTTTAATGTCTCATAAAAATTTGTAATCTTGACAGTATCCAACCAACATGTGCCCCCCCCCCTATTGATGTCCATGCCCCTCACAATTTTTTTGAAATCTTGACTATTTAAAGTAAAAATTAGAACAGGTTTAAGGAATGAAATAAATGGCCCAGTGACCAGGGATAATAATGTTCGAAGCGCTTTGAGACGCCCTTGGGTGTGATAAAGCGCGATATAAATCCATATTATTATTATTATTAACAATAAAATATTCCTTTTTATAAGTTTTTATATAAGAAATGAAAACAGAACACTGAGAGGGGGCATGTTTAAGAGAAAAATACAAACAGAAAATAGTTTTACGAAGACAGATTAAGTTCCCCTAGAAAAAATCCGCCTTGTACCCCCCCCCCCCCCCATTACAATTTCACCCTAGTTTAGTAGCTGAATGGAGAAGCTACATGTACAATGTAGGTGACAGCCTAAAAAATATAACCCAGAGAATGCTGTGTGAGCCATTATCAATGCTCAGTTGTGAGACCTCACTTCTAAGTGTATGTCACCAAATTGTTAACTTCTGCTTGTATAGTTTTCTACACAGCAATGTGCCTTTAAGTTTCAGGCTATTCTTATTAGTTCCTTTGAGGTTGACATTTGTTAGGCTTACTGGAGTGTAGAAGTTTATTCATTCCAATGTTCTTTTATCACAGGTATTTCAGGTATACAGATATTTAAGGTTATGTGACACTGGTCCAGGCAAGTCCAGGAAAGTTTTACATAAGTTGATTATTCTATTTTGTATGACCGTGTGTCAGTCCAATGAGTTTGCCAGGGCAAAGTAGATACATGCAAAGTATATATGCAAAGTATATATTCAAAGTATATATGTAAAGTAGATAGCCAGAGCAACATTCCAAGTGTTGGCCAGGTACATCCAGCAAGATCATCAAGAGCATCCATTTAATTCAGGCAGAAAGTTTGAAACATGACTTTTGCATATAGCATAATCCTCCCTACAGATACTGCGTCATTTACATGTAGATCCACCGATACAAAAATTGAAATTCTTTAATAATAATAATCATAACAGTGGCTTCTTATATAGCACTCAGTGACGCTCACTCAGTGACGCTCAAGGTGCTTCAACAGTCGGTATTTTCCTGCATGGTATGTGGAGCTACGTGTTGAAGTATGATACCTATTCCTTTACATACATTGTGTAGCACCATGTAATGGTTTACAAGGTGCTGTGTGTTTTAGCCACTTGCCGTACACACATGACACGTGATATAATTTTTTTCTTTCACGTATGTTACTTTGTCAACATGCATGTCACATGGTGCTGATACTCTATGTCCATAGCGGGCCACAAAGTGCCATCGAGCTCATTATTATTTGGGTACTTATTCTATGGTAACAGCATACATAACAGATACTTTAAAACTGTTTTAAAACTCTTGAGCAATAATGAGGCTAACAAATGACTGTGGAAGATTCCCAAAAATGTTCAAATACACGTGAAGCCTGCAAATTCTATGATGAAAACAGTCATAGTAAAATGAACAAAAATGAAGGTTACTATTGAAGGTCAATGCGAGTTTGAGAATACATACCTCTCTACTGCCAAGGCCATGGAAGAGGAATATAAAGACACCCTGTTAAAGAAAAACAAAAGAAAAACTTAAATTTTATCAAAATAAACTTTTTAATAATAATTATCAGTTTCATCTTCGAAGAATGACAGTACTAGTAATCGTTCAGTTTCCAAGTCATATCAACTTTTATGTCTGAAAAAAAGAATAGGTGAAAATGTTTAAATGCAAACTGTTTTAAATGGAGACACAAATTCAAACTGACCTGGAGTGAATTAAGCACAGTTGTGAAGCAGTAAGCTAAGACAATGATGTTATAGTTGACTTGTAGAATAGCAAAGACCCAAGAAATACCAAGGAATGGCAGTAGGATCGCTGAAGCACGAAGACTGGAACTAAAAAATAAAGTGATCATTATTAATTCAGTACCAAACACTTATTAAGTCTAGACTTTAAAGGCAAAGTACACCTTTGGTTTTTGGAACTGTTCGATTGTTTTAATCCAACATACATATAGATATACATGTACAACAAAACTAACCGGTAAAAATGTCATTTCAAAAGATGGCAGCAATTTTGAGATATTGCCAAAAATATGTAGCGGTTATGTCTACATAAGAAGAATAATATGAAAAGATCTAACAATGGCTTTGAAACCTGGAATGGGTTGTAAAATATTCTTTTTGCAAGATTTACCCTAAAATATCTTACCTGTGAAATTTTGTCTTTTCATACATGTCAGACAACTGTTGGGTGCTTTTCCATACAATGTACAGGATGTATAAATTCAGCTACAAAAAGAAATGAAAATGTTTCCAAACTTAGATCATTCGTCTGAAAATTATTTGACAAAGAAAATCGACTCATTAAGATTTGCCTCTCTGGACTTCTTTAGTTCTGCAGAGAAAACTTCAATAACAGGTACTCAATGGTTTAATGATTAAAGGTATTATACAGGATTGGTTAGGATGACAAAATAAAATAAAACATTTAGTCTCAAAGCTTTAAACAAAGTCTTTAAACATGGTGGCAGCGGTTAAGAAACAACCCAAGACTTATTGAAGAACCTTCTTATGATACTTTACATCTGTATTGGTGACTTTTCTGACACGTGAGTACTGCTGTGTATACACGTACATAACATTGTATTGCATCTGACTCTTTTGCATACAAACATACATGATCCTATACTGAACTGTAATCGATATTGTAGTAGGCCTATATCAAGATGCCAACTTCCGGGGATAATGAAGAACAAATTGTTGTTAGTTCGCCTGGAACTTCTACTGCTCAAGCCAATGGGTCAAGTACTATAATCAGTACAAAAAACCAAATATCCACCCGCCTGCTCATTTTAATGCAAATGCCAGAGATGGAGCAGAAGAATGGAAAATGTGGAGACAAATATGGGATAACTACAGTGTTCTCACTAACTTGGCTACCCAATCTGAGGCTTACCAGACTGCTCTGCTACTACATAGCATTGGCCCTGATGGAGTTCGAATCTACAATGGTATGAAATTCGATGATCCTGCTGACAGCCAAATATGCTCAAAAATTTTGGAGAAATTTGATGCACACTATCTTGGCCAACGCCAAAAATTCTTTGAACGCTTCAAGTTCAACAGCCGTAACCAAAAATCGGGAGAGACAATAGAGAGGTACATCACAATACTTCGTGACATGAGTAAAACATGCGGTTTCTGTGCCTGTATGAATAATAAACTACTCCTGGATCGTCTTCTCCTGGGTGTCTCTGATGACAAAATGAGAGAAAATGATGGCTACTCATGATCTAACTTTGAACAGAGCTATTGAAATCTGCAAAGCTGTAGAAAATGCATCAGCACATATGAAGGCCATACGGAACGATGAAACTGTTCACAAAGTCAAACCTATGAAGACAACTACAAAAAAGCCTTCAAAGCAGAAATCAAAGGATGCAACAACATCGCATAAACGAGAAGCTGATGGAAAGTTCTCCAAGCGATGTAAATTTTGTTGCAAAATCCACCTCAAAAAGAGCAATGTCCTGCCTGGGGAAAAACCTGTGACACATTGTGGCGTAAAAAATCACTTCCGTAAATCTAAAGAGTGCAAACAATGTTGTGTCCATGCAGTGGAAGATGACTATCTCTCTTCATCTGCTGAAAGCATTAGCTGTGTGACAACTGATGTGAATTCTGTGAAGGATGACAGCAAACCTATATACTGTGAGATGGAGGTCAAAGGTCAATCTATTAAATTTCAAGTTGATAGTGGCGCAACTGTGAATCTTCTACCATCAAAATACGTCACTGAAATCCAACCTGAGCGAGTGCAGTTAAAGATGTGGAACAACTCTTGCATGACAGCTCTCGGTAAAAGTGCAGTGAAGATAAGAAATCCTGTGACTCAGAAGAAATACAAAGTCCAGTTTGTAATTGTTGAGGAACCACTCACACCACTGATAGGCAGACGAGCTGCTGAAAAGATGGGACTCATCACCATCAATTATGATAAGTTTGCTGCAGTTCACTCTGTGAGTCCTCAAATGCCAAACTTTGTGATGGAATACCCTACAGTATTCAACTCGTCATGTATGGGCACTCTGCCTGGAAGGAAAGTGCACATCACTGTGATGCCAGATGCAGAACCTGTGATCAGACCTGCAAGAAATATTCCTGAAGCACTTAAACCGGTAGTGCAGGCCAAACTTAATCATTTTGTTGAGCAAGATGTGATCAGTGTAATCGACAAGCCGACTGACTGGGTCAGCCAAATGTCAGTTACAGAAAAGAAGTCTGGAGGTGTCAGAATCTGTATTGACCCCGGTCTGCTCAACAAGGCACTGAAAAGAGAACATTACTCACTCCCTGTTCTCAACAACATACTACCGGAACTAGCCCAAGCAACTCGTTTCTCCTCATGTGACTTGAAGGATGGATACTTACACTGTGCTCTAGACGATGAATCCAGTGAACTGACTACCTTTGCTACACCCTGGGGTAGATACCGATGGAAACGTTTACCATTTGGTCTCAAGGTGAGCAGTGAGATTTTCCAGAAGAGACTACACCTAGCACTAGATGGTCTCGAAGGAGTAAGCTGTGTGGTAGACGACATCATCATATGGGGCAAAGATGATGAAGAGCACAATCTTCGTGTTCGTACACTGCTGCAAAGATGCAAGGAAAAAGGCATTGTGCTAAATAAGGATAAGTCGTGCTAAATAAGGATAAGTCCTCCTTTGCCGTAACTGAACTAACTTTCCTTGGTCACATCATCTCTAAAGATGGACTCAAGGCTGATCCATCAAAGATTGAAGCAGTGCGGAAAATGAAAACTCCAACTACAAAAGATGAAGTTGACAGACTGAGAGGTATGGTAAACTACTTATCAAAGTTCCTACCCAATCTCTCAAAAGTGATGGAACCACTGAATGCACTAACTCGAAAAGATGTGCAATGGTCATGGGATGCCTGCCATGACAAAGCTTTTGATGAACTCAAACAAGTTTACAACTCATCACAAAAGCTCCAGTCCTGTCATACTTTGACGCTAACAAAGATCTTGTCATCCATACTGATGCCAGCGATAGAGGCATTGGGGCAGCAATGCTCCAAGATGGCAAACCACTTGCTTATGCCAGTCGAGCCCTGAGTGATACAGAAACGAGGTATGCAGTAATTGAAAAAGAGATGCTAGCTGTGGTCTTCGCTCTTGAAAAATGGCACCAATACACTTATGGTCGTCATGTGACTGTGTACTCAGACCACAAACCCCAAGAGTGCATAGTAAAAAAGGCACTCGACAAAGCACCCAAAAGGCTGCAAGGAATGCTGCTACGAACAATGGCCTATGATACTGATGTGAAATACCTCCAGGGTAAACTCAATCTAATCGCTGATCCTCTCAGCAGATCATTTCTACCATATGAACCAGGACAATGTGAGTTTGAAAAAGTGAATGCCCTACAGCACCTAATGATACCCGAGACGAGGATTCATGAGATCAAGAAAATGACTAATGAAGATGAAACTCTTCAACTCTTGAAGCATTCAAGAAGGATGGCCAGAACATAAAAATCTGCTTCCCACTCTAGTCACACCATACTACAGTGTTCGAGATGAACTTAGTGTGCAAGATGGCATTGTGTTCCGAGGAGAACGACTGGTGATCCCGAAATTGATGAGGCAAAACATCAAACGAGACTTGCACATTGGTCATATTGGTGTGGAGGGAACACTAAGACGAGCTCGAGAGTATGTTTTCTGGCCAGGAATGAATGATGAAATAAGACAGTGGATAGAACAATGTGAAACATGCCGAGAAAATGATGTTGCACAGGCACCACTACCACTGATGTCCCATGACATACCTGAAAGACCGTGGGAAAAACTAGGCATTGATCTCTTTCATTTCAATGGGAAAGAGTACCTCATCACTGTCTGCTACAAATCCAATTTTTGGGAGGTGGACCGACTACACAAAACCACCGCCCAAAGTGTTATCAACAAACTGAAACACCACTTTGGCAGATATGGAATACCTGATGTTATAATCAGTGACAATGGACCGCCAAGGTGCTGTAGGGCATTCACTTTTTGGTGATCCCGAAATTGATGAGGCAAAACATCAAACGAGACTTGCACATTGGTCATATTGGTGTGGAGGGAACACTAAGACGAGCTCGAGAGTATGTTTTCTGGCCAGGAATGAATGATGAAATAAGACAGTGGATAGAACAATGTGAAACATGATTTTGATGACTTCATGCGTCAATGGGGAATCATACACAACACAATCTCCCCATACAACAGTAAGGCAAATGGAAAGGCTGAATCTGCAGTCAAATCAGCCAAGAAAATGCTGAAAAAATGCCTTGCTACTGGTGAAAATGAAGATCTGGCTCTACTCAACATACGCAACACACCAACCAAAGGAGTTGATACCAGTCCAGAACAAAGACAATCATACCAACATCTCAACATCTTCTTCGATTCGAAGGATCTCAGAGCAAACATGAGATGAAGCAACTACAGTTGAATCAACAAAGACAAGCGAAATACTACAACGTCTCAACGAAAGATCTTCCTACGCTCAAACAGGGAGACACTGTGCGGATGAAACCCTTCCGACCAGGTGAAGATCGTTGGAAAAAAGCTCAAGTCCTACGCAGATTAGATGAGCGATCTTTTGAAGTTCAGCGCAATGGCAAGCTCTTCCGACGTAACCGTGAACACCTACGGAAAACCAAAGAACCTCCACCTGACACTTTGGAAATGAACTTGTCTGATGATCAACCCGCCATTACCACACAAGAGACTTGCAAGAACAAAACTATTAAGCCCAATTTGAACACTATCCCACCGCTGCCACCATGTTTAAAAGATTGGTGTTCTCTAGATTAAGTAGTTGACGCCTAGTTAGGGATACACACATGCTTGAGACAGTATTATGGAGAAGCCATGCTTTAATCAAAGTAATCAACAGCGCCCTCTGTTGGCGGGTATAGATAAACACAGATATTGTTACACATATTACGACATTTATACCAGAACTATTTTGTGTGTGAAATATCTCCTCTGAAATGAAGTCATATTCGAGAAAACTGTATCTGAAAACTTAAAAAAAAACTCTGCTATTTTCGGCTGTTTACCACCAAAATTAAGGACAATGTTTTTACATGCTGAAAGTTGTGACTTCACAATGGATTAAGCTAAAATTTTCACAGGTTTGTTATTTGATGTATGTGATTGATCACACACAACATGAACACTGTCTGCGACTATTTTATCAGCTCTACCAATCCTGTATAATACCTTCAAGAGTATCTTATATTAAATACATATGGTATAAGTTTGAATGTAGCAAATGCAGAACTAATGATGTAGGGATTGTCATGCAGGTTAAGGATGAAAAATCAACTACATATATTGCAGCTGTTATTAGTTGGTCAAAATCTTGGCCCAATTTCATAGAGCTGCATAAGCAGAAAGAGTAGCTAAGCTCAACAAACTCACGCTTACCAGATTAAGGTTACCAACCAAAATACTAGTACCTTTTGTGACTGGTATCCTCAATTCAATTCAATTCAATGATTTATTCGTCATACAATAAAAATGCATGAAATTCTCTCTCCTGGTGTACATAAGTTATAAAAACAATTAAATTTAAACATTTATATACAAATATAAAGATAACACTAAATGCACATGAACATGATGATAAAACATTAAGTAGCCATTAAAAACATTAATTAAAAAAACACATATTATCTGAAAATATTATCTGACATGTCGTTTATTAAAGAGGTGAATTGCACTTGGAAGAAATGAAAACCTGTGGCGGTTAGTCTTCTTGTGAGAAGGAATTATTCTACCTGACTTACTAAAATAATGTTCATCTTTGTTCATCTTTGTTCATCTTTGCCTAGCAGGAAATTGTAGCAGTATCTTCTGCTTGAGCAGCTCTATGACATTGGGTCCTGGTAGTGATTACTGATCAAACTGTAGTAAATGAATTAGTGGATTGATCCGACAGTAAACTTACCAGTATAATGAATATACAGGGTCCAACAAACAGCTCCATTGTCAATAGAAACCCAACATCTATAACAAACAAACAAGCAAACAAATAGGTTGTCACTTTACTCATATGAGAGTTCCACCTCTATCTCCAATCTTTCACTCAATCTCTGCTACAACTCCCTTTTATGAATGTTTTTTTCCCTGACCAACATTTCTGGCCTTCACCCTTTTTTCACAATTCCTTTCCTTTATCTAATCCTATACAGTGTGTTTTTTGCACATTTACATCATTTTAAATGTAAAGTTGCATCCCCTTAAGGCGATCCCTCTGCTGCTGCTTCCCAGTCGCATTGTAAATGTGGGTTTGATATATATCTGGCTGTATGGCAGTTACAGGTTGAATTGCTTCTGACTGGCACCCCGAACAAAGATATTGTCAAAATAGAGAGACAGGCAGCATTAGGGCTATAGTCCAGCAGCCAAGGGGGTGAACCATGTTTTGTTGGATATATAATGTTTTTTTGCAGATTCCACTCGAGAAGGTCATACTGTTAAAGAATCTGAGTGATG
Source organism: Leptasterias polaris (assembly GCA_037783415.1). NCBI lineage: Eukaryota > Metazoa > Echinodermata > Asteroidea > Forcipulatida > Asteriidae > Leptasterias > Leptasterias polaris. The sequence goes on along the minus strand of JAZGTN010000090.1, from coordinate 2,181,518 downwards.
ACCCCTCCTCAGGGTTGGGCAATTTGTAATATTGATTATTTAATGTTTTTATTGATATTTATCGATACCTATGGTGTAAACACAACCAATACAAGCTCAGTTGGCTCAGTTGGTACAGCGCTGGCATGATAATCCTGATGTCACAGGTTCAAATCCTGCTCTGGTCGATTGGTCTTCGCTGAACCAAAACTCATTTTTGAAGTGTTTACGGAAACTGATTCCTAACTTATTGAATTATTCCAAAGGGTACACATGGAAGAAAAGACAGCTCATGAGAAAGCTGCTAGCTGGTTGATTTACTATGTATGCCAATCAACCACCATCCGATAAAGTTATCGAATTAATAATATCGATAAAGTTATCGATATGTTGGTTGGTTCGGATTATACTCCTCATCATCAATGCAATCAATTTTTCTACTCATTTTCTACCCATTTTCTACCCTGTTCTTTGTGATTATTTAAAAACAGTCATTTTTTAAGCAATGTCTGGAATGACAGAAACACTATTAGTTATCAAGCGCGAGTGGAAAACAGCGTCCAGTATCATTTGAAACTGCTCTCGAAACTCTCGATGTTGATCAGTGATATTCAACACACATATTTTGCGTCCCTTTCTTTTGAACCGTTTTTTTTGTGTGTGGGTATCATGAGCGAGTGCCATGAGTGCCTTTTTTGGCGGATACCGGCACCTAACAAGACTCCATTATTGTTATTATTATCAAACAAGGCCATTTCCATTTATCTTCAAGCAAATTTGATGCGAAGCTAGCGCAATACACAGAGTTAGAACAGCATGTATTTTAACAGGGTGTGAACGTTAGGCTGTGCAATATAGGTTTTTATCACACTCTTGTTATGGATCCACCGTTTGCTAGAAGATAAATAAGAATGAACTGAATTGATGTAAAGAAATGTATTCCGCAACCAAGCAAGATGTCTGGAGTTTTTAACTTACGTGTCTGCAGTGCCATAACCTTCAAATGCAATGGAGAGTGTCACACCAACAATCATAACAGGCAAACCTGGGATTTAAACAACAAATTTACATTCCATTAAATAACTCCTCAAAGTGAATGCATCATCAAAGAAGATTTCAAAACGCAAAGAAGGGGAGATCAGTGTGAGTTTATTGTCCTTATCGAGAGTCATTTCTCCACATTGTGGGACGAAGTATTTACTTAAAGACGTTTCAGCAAAATTAAGTTATAATAATAATGCTTGGTTCTTATATAGCTTACATATCCTAGTAGCTAGATCAAGGCACTTTTACAACATTATTATCCCCATTCATCAGGCATACTATTAGACCTTTTCTCTAACTTTCTCATTTCCCGCTTACAGTCCAAGATGCTAATATTAGCACTAAGGGTTTAATCCCACACAATACTGTCTCAGCCGACCCAGGTTACCATTTATACACCTGGGTTAAGAAAAGCAATTATGGTTAATTGCCTTGCTCAAGGACACAAATGTCAGACAGTAAAATCGAACACACACTCTGATGGTTAAACCATCGAAAAATGAGTTCAATGCTCTAGACCACAACACACTAAAGCCAATGTCACATGAGGACATTCACAGCCCCCCTCTTCTTGTTAGTAATTATTAGTAGTTGAGGGTCCTGCTGTCTCTGTATTCGGCCACAATGTAATGAGGTGTGTTGCTGGTATGAAACAATCAAGACATAATGAAGTCCACCTTTACGTAACAACAGCATAACAAAGGATAAAGCATGAATAGAACCTTGAATACTGAGCGTAAAACACACTTGTAACTAACTCAAAGAAGCCTGTAGACGTTCTTAGGGTAAATGTACTTATCCCAGATGACCAGGGAATGAATCTTGTAATCAGCAAAATCACACTCCAAATCATTCCTCCTTCCCAGGGTTAATAAAGTACTACTTTGATTCTGGTTGAGATCGACCGGTGTTTCCATTGAGGAGGAGGTTGGAGTCTTTTTTTGGTGTCCATTGATGTAGAGGATGAAGGGTTCCAGTTGATGCCAGGTAAAGGCGATGTTAATCCAAGTGTCCTCTGGTACAACCTAAATGATGATGATTATTATAATAATTATTATTGTTGAGTATTATTTATACAGGGTAGCCCATGAGTGTGAAAACACTGTTCTCCCTGGGGGCCCTGTAGAAAAAGCAATACACAGAACAAGGGAAAACAAACAGGAAAGAACAAACCCCCATATAAAGCAACAGCAGCAATCTAAACCACCAGGAACAAAAGCAGAGAAAACAAAGCAAAAAATAGCAAGTTAGAAAAAAAAAAAATCAATGACTCCATAAACGCCAGTATATAGAAGTGAAAGAAGTCAAGGTGGGCTCATTACGCAATCGCTCAGACAATAGTTACATATCGTTGTGTCAGTGCAAAAAAGTCTCCTTAAATAGCACTAACATTATGCGTGAGTTCAAAATTGTCAAAACGTTGAATCTTGCTTAAAATGGCCCGCATGTAGACACAAAACGAGTACGTGTCGAGATACGGTTTTGCACAGAGCATTTTTCGGGTGAGATACAACGTTTTTGAAAAAACCAAGATACAGCGCTTAGCACTTACGTGAAGAAATATTGATTTGAATGTGTAGCTTTTCATTTAAAACTTTCCATACTATGTTTAAATTTATATATTTCAGTATTTATTTCAGTTCAGATCTAACAGTGCAAGCGCCATAGTCAGTTTAGATGTTGGAGGAAAACCCGAAATGGAGAAACCCCATGCAATCAGGTAGGGACTGAAAACCCAATCCACATGCAAGGCTCTGGTCAGAGGTGGGATTTGAACCAGGGTCCACAGAGGTGAAAGGCAGGGAAAGAAACCACTGAGCCAACCTGATCCCCAAATACACATTAAGTGTACACTTTGTGTAATATTTATCATCAAATCATGTTTAACCAGAGGTTGTTCCATCCAATATTGACAGAACATTCTACTATCAGATATAAGCATTTGTATGTGGTCTCCTCCTCAAATTGTACCCCACTATCACTGGTACCGCTCCCACCACAGCCCGTCTTTCCAGAGCTGCTGCTTTCAGTTCAGTGGTATCACAACCTGACCATTCCCGGATGTTTTCCGCCCAGCGCATCTTTGGTCGGCTCATGGAAAGACGACATCCCTCTGACATCCCATTGAAAACAGCACGTTACAGGGAAAATATCTACCTCTTGATCACACTGACCTAATCAATTATTAGACTCAATACCTACAATGTTGTCTCGTTGGTGCTGATCATAAACTTGAGGGAAGATTCCGTTAAGAAAACCGCAAAACCAGTCGATGAAGCTTGGGACCCAGAACTAGAAAAAAAGACATATCCAGTGTTAATAATAAAAATAGTCTACTAGATAAAACAAGGAAGGTAGTGGTAGCACTTAAAGACAAACTGCATAAAAAAACACAAGCTTTCGTGTCAACAACGGCTTCTTTGCATCAGATGAAGTGGTTGTTGCTGTGAAAGATCATGTAGTTTTTTATGTGATTAGTTAGTCTTTAAATGCTCCCACTACCTTCCTTGTTATATCCAGTGTTATAATCATTGTACATGTTTTCTCTGTAATCCATAGAACGATTTTTGGTTCTTCCCAGACAGAATCAATGAGAGCAATGTAAATGAATATTAAACAATCACAATCAAAAACTACTTAACAATAACTTAAATATAAAGCTATAATGAGTACATCCACTTGGTGTACTACACAACAAAGCAGTATATATCAGGGCCCAATTTCATGGAGCTGCTTAAGCACAAAAAGTAGCTAACAAAATTTGGCTTACCAGAATAAGGTTACCAGCCAAATTACCATGTCACATGTACACTTTGTGACTGGTATCCGGTTCATTTCTGCTCAGCAGTATTTTCTGCTTAAGCAGCTGTATGAAATTGGGCCCTGGTGTTTAGGGGTAGGGTCATGGACTGGTAAATACTCCAAACATTAATGACTGTAAAAACTTATTCGGTGAGAAGCACCGCAGCTACTGAAGGTGTAAAGTAATTCGAGAAATGATTCCCTTCAAAGTAATATAGTTTTGATAATTTTTCATCAAAAACATTTAAACATGAGAAATGATTCATGCGTGAATAGTTTCTCAGATTTTCGAGAGTTGACTAAAAATTCAAATTGCTGTGGTGTCCACTCACGAATGCTTTAGCAAGACATAGTTTTGGTACTCTCTGTAGCCTCCCTAAACATGGAAGGATTTGACTTTCTTTTGAAAATACCACAACAGTTTCTTGCTGTTTTCTCAACAAGTTGACACCTTGTTCAGCTGAAACTTTCACAACTTTTATTGCGTCTTTCTTCTGATTTTGTCTGACCACTAGTTAACTAAGCTTGCCCAGTAGTTAGAGGTGTAGTTACATGTATAGTCCTATATTTTATCAGGGGGTACCACAACAGTTGTTAAATTAGAATTAGCAATGACAAATGGTTTCAAACTACCTTATAATGTAGTGACTTGAGTTGACGGAAATGTTCCTGAATGACAATTGCACCCAGAATGCAACACTCATTCCTCTTTGGGTCAATGTTGGGTCGCTCACAAAGTCATCTTGAAAGTCACCTATGTGGATTGACAATAACAACACCAAATATTTTGAGAAAAAATGATGAAAAAAGACTAACTGTAAATTCATAAACTAGAAATATTCAACGGAACAGATATTTCTTAATGTCAAAAAAAGATTCATGTCAGAAGACTATCAGAGCATACCGATCGAAACATTGAGTTGTTACATTATCAGTCTGTTTACATTCTGTAAATTCTGTTACATGAGGGAAAATATTTAAACCAACTGCACTGTATGCAGATGGAACATTTGATAGCACAAGGAACAATTTCTCAAACAGCATCTTCCAAACCCAAAGAAATTTATGTTTTAAGCATTAATACCATGCATAATTTGAAATAGGAACACCCTTTTGGAGATGGCTTGGAACTGGTTGCCTGTAAAGTGCATGGTCTTTTGTCTTCAAGCAAACTTGAATCCTCGACTCTGGTTGGTCGATTCATATAGCAACAAGAGTTAGATATAAACCTATATCAAACAGCTCATTATCAGCTGCAGTGATCACAGGTTTTCCAGCGCCTGGGCCAGTTGGGTGAACAATTTGATACAGTGGAGTGGTCTTGCAGTCGTGAATTAAAGGATGCTGGGCTGCCAAAAATTGAAATTCAAGAAACTCTCAGCACAGCCCTTTTGCAGAAGTGGATGCCTACGGGCCAGAAAAACTGCTCTTGGCCTTGTGATGATGATATCAAACACGCTATTTGAAGCTACGCCTCAAGTTTGCTTGAAGATAAAATCTTTATCAAGCGCAGGCTTGTGGAAAACGGTAGAATATAGCGTGTCTACAGCCTCGTTGGATATGGAATGCAGAAGTGTTATATTTTTCCATATTCCACACACTCTTGTGTGATAACTAATATTCTGGACCTTTGAATGTCACACAGATAAAGTGCGCTTTAAAAATGCTGTATTATTATTATTATTATTATTATTCTTTGTATGACAGTGTTAATACCATACCTAGAATGATGTAGGCTGTATCACCAGTAAGATCTACAGTGTTATCATCAGGCATAGTAACAGCCAGTGTAGCTCCAATTGGTTCAACTGTATCATTGTAAGTGTGTTCCAATAAGACCTTGAAGGTGCTGAGGAACAGGTCCTTTGGGCTCCAATAGTATACTGCATCGGAGTACTGAACATTGTCTGTTAGGGGGAAAAAAACGAAAACAGTTGGAAAATGTAATATACACCATTGCAAAAATTAACATCGGTTACACCATACCAGTTAAATTTTTCATTTATGGTGTTTGGCATTTTGGCATTTCATGTAAGATTTTGGATTGGAGTGCAATTCTTGTGTATAAAGGCTCAACAATTTGAAAACATACATACAATGAAATTGCACAATTGCATAAAATGTTTCCTGAAGCAATTCCAACTGAAAAGGGATGTGAAGAAACTAAAATAATAGGATAAATTATTACACACATGTTTTGGTCCAGAAAAATTTGACAGTCACCTTAACATTACAATCAAAACTATTTCTGCATCTAATTGCCAAAGTGAAGGATTCAGAAGGACTGGGGTCAGTTGGCCAAAATAACAATTGCTTATCACTGGGTCAGGCGTTCAAGTCTTTTCCAAGTACTGAACAATTTGGTGTGGAGTGACATAGGCGTGTCTTGGCCAAGTGGTCTAGTTCACCGGACCCAAGCTATGGTGTTGTCAGCAGCAGAGCATGGGTTTGAATCCCGGTCATGACACTTGTGCCCTTGAGCAAGGCTTAACCATAATTGCTTCATAAAAAGTTCGAAAGGTAGTGCATTCTGCTCTACCAGCCAAGCTCCTAGTGGATGATACCCATGCCTACATCCTTACGGACTGCGAAGAGTGTAACCCTTTTTCAGCCTCAGAAGTAGTTGGCAACGTGCCCCTGGTGACTTTGGGTCGACAGCCCATATCAGTTAAGTGTAGCCCTCACCTTACAATAAAACAAAAAGGATTAAAAACAAGAATATTGTAGGACAGAGGCCACACACTAGAAAGACTGTGTGGGTTTTAATGTTTATGAGCATCAGAAGCCCGAGTATGACAATCTCCAACTTCCAAAGCCAGCACTAAATCCTTTATAAATCCAAGTCTTACCGATTGTAGCAAGATCTTTCCGATACTCAAATGTCTCCATTGATCTCTCTACTATTGCGACTTCCTCAAATGTGAAATTAGCCCCATTTTCTAAGTCATTCCTCCTTCCAACAACCAACTTTGCTTGCTCGTCTGTATTCCTGTACTTGCGGTAACCAGTGGGATCCATGGCTACCAAGCGACCATCTTTAAACAGTCCCAGACCATCTTTCTTGGTCCACCTTATGCCAAGGTTCATCCAGGGTCCATAGGATTCAGTGTAGTTGGTGTTGCTGATGACGTTATAAACAGTTTCTGTGGGAAAGATGGAGAGAGAGAAACAAATACTGAAAATGTTTTAAACGTCTGAGAGCATGAAAACCTAAGATCTAATTTCATAGTGTTAGACAAACAATTAGACCACTAAAAAAACAAGACCTTACAACTATGAAAAGACCTAAGACTCAAGAAAAACACAAAGACAAACCTATATGAATGGCCTTAGTTAAACAAAGGGTCTTATTATGTATGTTTCTAAAAGGTAGGGTCATAGATTAGTTTTTGTCAACGTAACGCAGATTTATAGGCCAGTCACCTAGTGACAGTTTCAGCTAAATACAGTGTCTACTTGTTGAGAAAACAGCAAATTACTGTCAGAGTACTTTCATCAAGATCAAAAATCCACATTAAGCGAGGAGACACGGGTACCAACCACTTCTCCGGTCGCAGCATTCACAAATTGACACGACGGAAAGTTGAATCTTCACCTCTTGTGGTCAAACCAGCCCCTTCCGTCTATCCCACCCCACCCCCTTGCCACCTTCATGACCTTTGCATTCATACCACAGGTCCTTTTGGTTGTTAAGCAGGTTGCAATAGCTAATTCTATTTTGATATTAATTATAAAAAAACTTCTAACTAGTCTTGTAATCCTACCTTCATATTCCATGTATGGTGTGAAGTCCACTTCAACAATCCATCTAAGCCGTCCATCAGTCACTGCTGCTCCAAGTTCATCAACATCCCTTTGAAAGATAGAAAAACCACGACTGACTTGCTCACCAGAGCTGATGAGGAAGTGAGTTTCGTTATCCGACACTTGAATGAGGCAGACCCACAGGGAGACAGAGATGCCATTTTTACAGCGAGACACGTCACTGACGCAGTGATTGGGAAAGTCACCTGCAGATGATGAAAGTGGGAGGAATGTATCAAAATACACGCTGTAGAAGGATGAGGTATTTGTTTGGCTTTTAGGATGCATCTTAAGTGAACTGTATGTAACTCACAAGCCTGAAGAAGGGTTTAAAAGGGTGCTTGCCACATGAACCAGAAACACCATGGTTAACCATTACTCTTCAATGATTTAAGTGTTCTGGGTTCTTCAACCTGCACTACCAACCCTAGTACACAGGACCTATGGCTTAATGTCCCATCTGAAGGACAAAGCAATTATGAAAAGTATCTTGCTCAAGGACACAAGTGCCATGACCGGGACTCAAACCCACACTCAGAAAGACCATAGCTTGAGTCCGGTGCTCTAAACCGCTCAGCCTAACCAGGAACTCTATTGTCCTCTATTGCTACAGGTACACAAATAAGTCCCCTTAGAATCAAATCAATCATCAGCAATGACACAAACTTACCTAACATGATCCACTCACTACCGTCACCATACACTATAAGAGAGTTGCCTTTAGAATCTCTACTGGGTCCAAGTACGACATCGCCCTCTCCTGCCTTGGCTATTGCAGAGAATGTACTGCTGTATGGTTCCATGTAGTCAGACAGTGCATCTTTATCACGTCTAGCATAGCCGTCAACACTCCAGAAATGATCAGCAAAGATAGACAGCTCTTCTTCCCTTCCTATCAGAGAAAAATACAATCATTTTTAACATCGTTTTGGATTGCAGGTATTACCATAGGTGAGAACTTGCCATGCCATCAACAACTTCCAGCTAAAATTCAAAAATGTATTTATTGCTCATCAAATAGATGAGTCTAAGAGTTTCCAATTAACATCTACGGCCAATCAGATAGGTATTTAACACAAAATATAGAATGTTTTTTTTATTTTTTTATTTATTAACTTTGGTTGTGAAGCCAGAAAAGGGAACTGAATCACTAGAACCCCACTAATAGAAGACAAGGAATGAGGTTTCAGTTTTAGATGTTGGAGGAAAACCGCAAAGATTTATTCCAGAAAAAAAAAACACGAAATCTGGCAGGGGCTGAAAACCCCAACCACATAGTGCCCCCGCCGGGATCATTCAAACTGAGTCCTAGAGGTGGAAAGCGACGAACGATACCACTACACCAACCCGACTGCTGTAACACTGTGTAAGACGGCGTTTAAGAGATCACATCAAAAGATCACATCAAATGATCTCATGACTCATGATTTAGTTGTCTTCACTTTTAATGCTGTTTCACTACTTCTGAAAACTGTTTGATCTTGGGGTTGGACATCACACAGTGATATCATCTACTTGCAATGAGTAGAAATTTGGTTGGATAAAAACTTGTCCTGATGAGGTGTTAATAATTACTATTTGTTCATGAGTTATTTAATTAGAGTGTGGATTCAAAACAAACATTCCTCTGGCTTACACTTTGATGTGGTTTCAGTATCCTAAAATAACACGTTTGGTTTTGCAAACTGTTTGAGATTTAGAAACTTTAGGGCCATGTCACGCGAGACATTTTACCAGAAACCAGTTCCAGGCAATCTTTAAAGGCACCTGGCAGTGGTATTTTTTCAAAATAAAGCTTTTGTCATTAATATATACATTTTTATGAGTGGAATGTGAATAAACAATTTGCTAAGGTTAAAAAATTGTATTTTTCTTTTAATTACAAATTAAAAAATAGGCCCCCCTTTACATGGCGCTGTTCGTGACGTCAATCGAGGCAGGAGAAAATATGTAGTCTGGCCCCGTACATTACGTCTGGGTACCTGATCAGTATGATGCGTTTTCGTATTCGGACGTCACACCCAATGCAATCCTAGGACAGTGTACAGTCGACTAATACGAGACGCCAGTTTATACGAGGTTTTTCACCGGTCCCGAACTGTCCCATGCGCGTTTCTATGTCTTAAAAACGGAAGATACGAGCATGGTCATAACGAGAACACGGATAATACGAGGTATTGTTTTTCCACCAGAAACATTTCGCTGGTAACCTAAGCTTCACTGCAACTTCCCTTGCACACTACTACCAACGAAAAAATCCCCGGGCTATCCAAGTGTTCGCTGCATAGCGCTGAAAACGACGTCGGACCGGACCACTTTGCCCTCGTTAGCCTAACTTTCGATGCCCGTAACTGCCTATATTTGGGATCTGCAGGAAAAAAATGCTGGCTGACCCCATCTTTAGTCGTTTTGCTGCATCCAGCAGCAATTTTCGCTGGAAAAATGCAAGAAAAACCCCCCTTTTGGATAACCAAACGAAACGTACAATCTCACTACTTGCACGTGTATATACAACGTAAATGCAGGCAAGTTCGAGTGGGGTCGATGTTCAATTGAGGCGAAGTCTTCCTCGATTGACGTCACAAAAAGGGATGGGCGGAGTCGCCCCCAAACAACTTTATCTATTTTTTTAACATATAAATACTGACAAACAATTACTCAAAAAATTGTTTTATTGTTAATATACATATACTCTTATATTTAAAAAAAAAAAAAATCTATTTCCAAGTGCCTTTAAGAAAGGGGCAATTCAAACATCAACTTTTCAAATAATTTCCTTAGGGATGGTATGACACTTTAAAAAAAACTGTTCCTTGTGGTATCAGAGATGCCTGAAAAAAAAAGACCTTTGGAGACTTACGAGTGAATCCCATGAAGCGATTGGATTCCTCTTGACGCAGGTAACGATTCCAGAACACCACGTCCGTCACACACATCGGATAAGCACTCAGGGTTAGATTAAACTGTGATCCAATGGTCAATATATCAATCATATTGGTATCCCCCACCGGTTCCCTGCTTGTCTTGACACCAGTCATCTTGAATCCGTTGAGGTAAGCTGTGATGCCGATGTCTGGATGCCAAGTCATGGCAAGGTTACACCAGTGGTTATAAATGACATCTTTCGACTGGGTGAGTAGGAGCCAGGCTCTGTTGTTTCCATCCACCACTATATGAAGGAAAGAATCATGATATTGGTAACAAGAGGGTAAATTTGTTTTGTGCATGAGTTTATTGTTGTTACAAAATTATCAAAAAATCAACATCTTGAAATAGAATTAATCTTGCAAACAAAAATTGAAAATCTTATTTACAAATAAAGTATATTTTCATCAAGAAACAAAACATTGTCACAAAAAACACAATTTCAGCCCCGATTGGACCCGATATCATTTGCAAGCGACCCGATATCATTTGCAAGCTATTAGCAAAGCAAGTCTGAATAGTCCAAAACAAACTTTGTTTCACTGAACAAATGTTAAGGCAGGTGTCTTAAGCTATACAACGTTATGATAATTTCAAACTCGCAACATAAGTGCCATTTTAGGAGTAGATGTTTTTGTACTGACACAATGAAATGATCATAAATTCAAACTTACCTCTGAACAAGAGTTCATCACTTGACTTGAGGATGATGGACACACCCACTCTCCCATCTTGTACCGCGTCTGAAGCCGTCGTCAAGATCACTCCATCCATCCAGTCCATATTTCTGGAATTGAGCTTCAACCAGAGTGAGACAGACAAACCCTCTGTACAGAGCTGAGGTTCACTCAGACACTGACTGCTGAAATTCCCCAGGTTGACCCATGAGCTGTCTGATGCTAGGTTGGGGTATATCCCAATCTGTGACCTACCGTAGATAATGGTGTTGTTACCCCCGGCAATCATGACATCAGTTGGGTCATTCATGGGCCAGTAGTTGGTGGCCAAGAGGTGGTAAGGATGGATTTGAATTGCGTCATTGTTCACTGTGAAAAAGAAACGAGAAAAATTGTCGATGAATTAAAATGAAAGTAGTAAACCTGAAGGGAAACTGTTGGGTTCAATCCCGTCCAAGTCAATTTTCTTTGTTCACCCCAAAATTCAGTCAAAAGGAAATGCCAAAACTCAAGAGCGATAAACTAAAGACAGTGATATTTAAATGCATTTTAAACTTACAAAAACAAAATAAAAAAAAAGAAAATAAACAAAATAACTAAAAATACTGAGGCAAAATGGATTTCACTCATTCATACGGAAACAAATTACTTGATTATTTTGAGTTCAACCTACCCAGAAGTCCTGGCGAGAGATCCACTACATTGGAATAGTCGTAATTGGGAGACAGATCTGAATAAAACAATCACACAAACCAATTATTATTTTACTAATTAAAACTTCTAACTAACCTACATATGACACCCAAGTAGATCCTTGTCATTTGATGGGCATTTATTAATCAAACCATTACATGGTTGACGTCTGTTCACCGTTCATTTTCATCCCATCCTTTATAACTATTGCATTCTTGTATATTTGGTTTGCGGTAACACAATGTGTATATCTACTTGCTAGGTAGATTTTTTCTTTGAGAACTTGTCTTGCTATTTATTCTACTGCCGCAGAATAGATTATTCAGAATTCGGGAGACTTCAGAAGACTTCTCAGTTTTTAAAAGAACTGTCCTGCGTATTAACTACTACCTTGGCAGGAGGTAGGAAATCGGCCATGACTACTACTTTTGCTTTGTGGATCGAGGGGATTCCTCGTTATTAACTACACTGCCACGGAGCGAGTTCTTAATTGGTCTCAACCTTTCCACTAGCTTGCTCTAGTCATCGTCAGGAGACTGAAGAGTGTAAGACATGTTGGTCTATTTATAGGGGTTCAGAGGTTTCAGTGTAGAGTCAGTCACTGCTCTGATTGGTTCTCAGAAGAACCGCAAACCAAATATACATTGATACCTCACCATGCAATGCCTAAAATCCCATATTGCATTCTTGGCCACACTGTTATAGGCATTACAGACAGCAGTACAAAACAAACTTGTAGTGAATGACAGAACACAATCTTGTACACTATGTTGATAGCTGTTTTCCTCCAAAAGACAAAGATCTACCTGGTTGTTATATAAAACAAATAATGAATGTTTTGGACGCCTGTAAAGGAGAGAACACTATAATATGTTGATGGATTGAATGTTTCATTCCACATTCCATTTTTCAACTCATGAAAGAATTTTCCCTATTGCTCCCCAAAACATGTTTTTTGTTTTTGTATATTCTATTGCATATCTTCCTTAAGTTTTGCTTTACACATTAGTAAATACAGATGAATGCACACTGAATGTACATGTACAAGAACAAGTACCAGCTTGTTGGCTTGGGTAGGACTTACCGAGATGACAGCTGTGGCCAGTGTATCCAAAAACACAGTCACAGATGTAGTAGTCAATAAAATCAGTACAAGTACCACCTTGTTGGCATGGGTTGGATTCACACTCATTGATTTCTAGATTAGAAAAAAAAAGAAAGACAGTAAAAGATGTACAATGCTTTGAGAACCTAAAATGCATTTAAGCATGAACACATGGAAGGATATTTAAAAGAAATGTGGTGAAGAAATGCTAGTCAAACAGTCCAACACAATGAACTAATTGTACTTTACATAATGCTGAGCACTATATAAGGAGGTGGTCAGGTTTATTTTTTTAACAACCCATAAATGTGTTCCTACATGTACTATTAATACTTTGAATAACTCACCTACGTCACAATTGGTACCATTATACCCTGGATCACAATCGCATCGGTATAATGCTACACCGGTATCAAAGCATTGTCCATGTACACATGGCTCTATCACACAGTCATCTTTATCTGTATGGAGAGATTAATTTATTCATTTATTTATTTATTTATAAGAAGAAACAAGAAGGAATCTCCAGTTTTAGATGAGGGAGGCAAAACACCATAGGGTGGAAACCCACGCAATCAGGTAGGGACGGCAAACCCAATCTACATGCACGCCTGGAGTCTGAGGATTTGAACCAGGGTCCACAGAGGCCAAAGGCAGGGAAAGAAACCACTGAGCCAACCTGATCCCCTAGGATTGATGAGCAATCTTTCATTAAATTGATACAGTGGATACTTTTCTATTGGTTTTCAAATAGTTAACATCTCTACTGTAGGAAAATGAATAATGAATGACAATGCAAATGTGTCTTAACACTGGCCATTGACACACCTACTGTATCTGAACCAACAAACACTAATTAGTTAATAACTAATTCATTTGTTATGGAGGCTATCCTCAAATCAGCCCAAACAAAGAAACTTGTTTGGCCTGTTCAGCTTTCTGAATGCTTCGCCCCAATGCTTTTGTTTACAAATCCTTGGGGGTATACACTGTGAAACATTTAAAATTAAAACAAAAAATTTCCCCTTTTTAAAAGCAAAACAAATAGTTTTAAATCTCATACCATTTTGGTGATTTATATTGTGTTTTGATTTTGTCAAATGTGACTCTGATTTCCTTGGTACTGTGAATCCACAGCTGAGGCCTAAACCATTAATCAGACAGAGTCTTACCCCAGCCTCCCATCAGCCATGGTAGTTGATAACTATCATTAAATCTCTCAGTCCAGATGGAAAGTTCATCAAATAATCCTGTTGAATGACCGGTATTTTCAGCTCCATTGTGTCTACAGCCGAGCGTTAAATAATTCACCACAGCGGCAAGAGGATTCCCACTGCCTGTTGGGCTGTCTACTTGCCTTACTGCATCTATAAAAACCTACCAACACGAATATAGACTCATGAAAGTTACAAAAGATACAACTGCTTTTAGGAATGAACAAAATATTGATTTGGGTGCAACTTTGTTATAACAGACACAATCGGCAACAGCAGTCATGTGACTCATATTGGGCATACAATGTAAACAGACCAAGCAGGCAACGCACAGCGAGAATGGAAACGCATGGCTGCTTGCAAGCACGTCTGCTGTTTGCTTTTCCATGCTCACTGTGCATTGCTTGCTCGGGAGTCGACATCCTACGATAACATAATATCAGGAAGACAACATCTTACTTCATCCCAAGATAAATCATCCCAGAATGTCCTCATCTTACGCTTATGATGTCATCATCCTGCGGTAAATTATCAGGATCTAAACATGTTGGATGGCACTTTCAGAGCTCCATAGTAAGCAGTTTACAACAACTATTACTTTTTACTAATTGTAATTTGGAAGTTGTCATAATTACTAAGTTTTACGTCTTCTCAATACAATAATGTCACCACAGGCATTCATTGAATACTTATACTATTATCTAACTGGAATCTGTTCAAATAACTAGAACTTTCTTATTATTTGGTTTTTACCCTTACACCGATTTGTGTTAAGCACAGTAATTCAGTAATTACCCGAGTTCTGTGAAAAAATTCACAGGCAAATCACTCGGGTGCGATTCAAACTTTTCTTTTGTTTCTTTTCAAAAGTGTGTGCTCAATCCTATCTTTGTTCCTTCAAGAAATACACGACAGAGCTAACATAAGAAATTAAGTTAAATTTGATCTCAATGTATAATCTTGAAGTCTCTGTGCAACATAAGACCCACATGTGGACATAGTTTGAAAATTGAATTGTGAATGCTTTTTCTTATTTCAATTTGCTAGGAACTGGTTGTTTGTAAATCACTTTACGTGACACAAGTCTGTAACTTTATGTGATGTGAGTCTGTAAATTACTTCATGTCACAAGACCACCCACCCGAAGGATCCTCAAAACATTTATATTTCTTTACTGACATCCCTATTGCTGAACTCCAAGCTAATGCAATATTCTTCCACAAGTTAGCAGGTACTCCATCTGTTATTTCTTCAGACCATTCTGTTGTGCCGTCATTGACTATGAAGCCAATTTTCCTTGTATCTCTGTATATGCTGATACCTATAGAGTCAGGTGGACCTGTGAGAGTAGAATGAAAAACATTATACTTTCAAAATGACAACTGGTCTAAAATTAATTGAATCATCATGGGTACAAGTCATGAGGTCGCCCTAAGCTGTTTTTGATACAATGGGACAAAATGGAGTGGCAGAAGTGTGCAAGAGCCAAGAACAGCTGTGTTTGAATGAAGGAGACCAAGTGATGGCGGAAACTCCAGGGACGCAAGTCTATGCCAAATGATGAGGATCATCAACACATATCTATATAGGTCTGTGCAATGTAAAGGCTAAGGCAACCTTTAAGCCTATTGTCACGTTACATGAAAATCATAAATTCTCATTCTAAATATGGGCATTTATATGCGCTTTATCAAGCCAAGTAGACCTCTCGGAGTGCTGGCCTCTAAAAGCACCTTCAACTCTTATTACCCATGTCTAAACAAATATTTATTGTAATGCATTAATGAAGAGTTCATTATTACACATCACTTCATCTACATTTCTCTTTCTGCCCTTTGGCCCCTAAGGCTGTAGGGTACTCTCTGCAACTTCCCTAGTTCTGGTGCAAGACGTTCTTACAACAAAATGTACTTTTCAAAATGTAGTAATCGACCAATAGAGGATGTTTGATAACTACAATAAATCAACTTGGATTTTCAGAACAGTGCCTCAGGTGTTTGATCACAATAGTTCAGAATTAAACCAGTTCTGTGTTAAAACACACAACAACGTCTCGAACCAAGACTAGCTTCCTGAGTCTCTTGCTTTGGCCTGTGCTCAGCATTCTCTGAAGTCTGAATAGGTTCTGATTTTTGTTTTACTTCAACCCGTCTTCCTTCGCTAAGTATTCTACTTAAATCCTGCATCTTTGAATACTTGCATGTTTACTTACCAGAGCTGAGGATATAAACAGGTCCTGATTCTTTGACTTCATCCTCCGTCAGTCTAATCCAGAGAGACACTGTTAATCCATCACTACACAATGACGGCTCACTCACACAATGTCCACTAAAATCACCAAAGTTTAAGCAGTCGTCGCTGCCGTTCAACCTAGTCTGGATAGAGTAGTTGGATACACCGTAGTCATTCTGAATAGCAAGGCCTGGATAAGCATTGAACGCAGTGGAGTTCACGTCCTGGTTGGCGTACTTGTCATCACAGGTGGTGTTTAACTCATTAAATGTCCACCATAGGGAACCAGGGAACACTGGCATGGTGTCTGTATACATGTACTTGGATTCTAAACAGCAAATGGGCACCAGGCAATCGTTATTAAATGCGCTAAGGTTGGATATTGTGTACTGGGTCTAAAGAGAGGCTATCAATGACATTAGGTGGCACCAAACCTACCAGGCAAATTCATTGTTCTTTGAAAGATGCCCATGCGCAAAACGATGTAATCAATGAGAAGATACCTAGTGTCATATGCACTAGTGTCATATGCATAGAGCCCATATGCACTAGCGCCATCTTAAAAATGTACCACAATGCGTCTTTGGAAATAGAGTACAGTTAAAAAATAAATCAAGCTGCCAAGATCAAAGCCATGCTGTAGTTTACATGTAACTATAGCAGGTTTTATAGTTGTGTACCGTAATGCTTAAAAATCAGCCACCATGATGGTTAAGGGGCCCAATTTCATGGTTCTGCTTACTGTACATGCTGTAAGCAAAGAATCGGCGCTTACGGAAGCAGGACATTTTGCGCTTATTAAAGCATATATCACCGGTTAGCAGGGAACTTGTGCTTGTGCGCTTGCGTAGTCCACGCTACTAGGCATTCTACGCTTACACAGCTAGCGCAGAAATTCGGCGCTTGCTTGGTAAGCGAAGAATGGTGATCGCAAGCGCAGAATTCGGCGGTAAGGAATTCGGCGGTAAGTACATGTACAGCCATGAAATTGAGCCAAGGTGTTGCTTGGACTTGTATTTCACTCTTGCACAGATTATGCACATTGGGAAATGCATGGCCTATTTGGCCAATGATGACAAACCTTTATGGAGTAGAGATCAATACAGGTGACTTTTTCAGAATTTCAATGTGATGTTTAACTAAATTGTTATTGACTGCTTCTTAAAATTTTGCCAATCAATAACAATTATTAAGCAACTTTTTCCGCTCAATGGTTTAATAAGTTTAAGGGTAATCTCTTTTAAACGTACAGGACTTGAATCTTGCAAGAAAATAAATTTTGGAACTGGGAAATCGTTCTGCAATTAAAAATTGCTCGATAGCAGAGAGAAAACTTACCAAGCTCACAGTCTGTTCCCCAGAATCCCCAAACACAGTTGCAATAGTAATAGCCAAGTCTGTCTTCACATGTCCCTACGCCAGAACACGTCTGACCGATACACTCATCGACTTCTGTACATAGTGAAAAGAAAAGAAAAAGTGTTAACAAAACAGCATTAAGTCAAACCAGACCAAACATCGTCATCTCACTGTGATGGTTTGTCATAAAGTTGGTCATTTATTTGAAAGTTGCATAAACAAATCCCAACAAACTGTTTACCATTGGAAAGAAAATCTCATTCTATATAATGTGAAACACATTTTATCATTCCATCTCCTATCACAAGTAGTGAGAGTACAAAGAAAGACACTAACTTCTTTAGGGTTTCCCATCGTTGGGAGCTAACAGCATTTGTATGTTCTACGGGAAATCCCATAATTCGGCAGATATGATTTAAGGCATGAATAAAGATTTGGAAACGGTAAGATTTGAATTTTTGCTGAGGATGATCACAGCACGCTGATCAGTTGTTACACCATTGATCCTTTACAGAACCACCCCAACTCATTACAGATATATTTAACTATCGTCAACTTAAACTTTAATTTCTACACAGGAGAGAACTCACCACCACAGTAGAATCCATTGCCAGCATATCCAGCATGACAGGAACATGAGTAGGATCCGGCTGTGTTTGTACATATGCCGTAATCTACATGACAGCCGTGAGTGTTGTTTGCACACTCATCAATATCTGTTGAAATAGACAAGACAGAAGCGCCAAAGAAAAACAGTAACCAATTATTAATATAATTTGGGTTTTTACCCTTACACCGATGTGTGTTAAGCATGGTATACTCAGTACTTACCCGAGCTCTGTGAAAAAAATTCCAAATGCAAATCACTCGGGTGGGATTCGAACCCACAACCTTTGCATTGCTAGAGCAGATGTCTTACCACTAGACCAGATGTTATTAGGTGTTCGGGCACTCTGCCCGGAACACCTCTTGTTTTTGTTCCTTTTTTTTTTTTTTTTATACTTCTTCTTTTTCTTCTTATCCCCCGCGATTGTCCGCTAACAAAAGCACACTTCCCAAGCTCATAATAAACTTGAAACTTTACATATAGTTAGATAACCATAAGGAGATGAAAACGCTTCAGTTACGTCATGATGGCGGCAAATTACAAGGTTTTTAAATATAAAAAAATTCAATCTTTGAAAAAAATCTATATCAAATCAAGAAGAAGAGACCGTTGGTTGCTTTTTGCGGAAATATATAGAGGTCTTCATTTTTTGTTGTGTGCGTGACATGACATGACCTCTACTTCCGGTCGAAAAGGTGGCAACTTTTTTGAAGTTGTTTTCAACGATGTTATAATCCAGCAAGGGTCTGGTTTACAAAAATTGGACCGGTGATGTCATAACATCTAAAAGCGCACTCTAGCAGCAGGTTAAAAACAGACCAAAATACACTTTTACTAGATGTCTGTGGCGAAGTTTATGATAATCGTTTCAAAATTGGTATACATAATGACCTTCATGCAGACAACATTATGTGTGCAGTTTTAGATTGATGACGTCATCATGTGTCACGTGGTATCGCCTTAAAGGTTGACTTTTTGAAGCCGTGTATTTACAAAACCACATGTTCAACTGAGTTTAAACTTGGCATGTTGATACTGATAGACAGTGATATGGACTACTTAAAGCTAGAGTGACGACTTGATGACGTCATCATATTTTGACAAATTATTACATATCTTCAGTACAAAGCAAGCTATAGTCAAATTTTATTTGCATCAGATTTGCAGATTTGCAAGGTCCTACAAGGATATAATGTGGAGTAACGTTTTCACGATGTCATTAATTTTCATGTTATATCACCACCAAGGTAGTGTTTTACATGAACTACTATACGTACAGAACAACTTTGAAAACACGAGGTCTGCTAACTCGGACGTTACTACAACGAACACCTTGTTTTTGTTTCAACAAAAATTTACCTCTAGTTTATAAATATATATTTGTTTTGCATCGGGGAAAAAATAAAAAATTTGGTTTTAGGTGTAAGGGTATAAAACCAAATATTCTTTATACCCAATGCAAAAAAAATCAAAAAAAAATCAAAAAAAAATAATAAAAACATCTAATACAACTAAATATCCTACTAGCTGAGTAATTTTTTGTTAATAACGGAAAAAACGCAGTCATTCTGAAACACCAGTCGCCGTCTGCTCTGTGTAACTGCAAGGGTTGACCCGAGGGCGGCTTCACACAATTTTGAAAGAACATTTGTTTAATAACGATAAAAAAAAAATTTGAAAGTGCTGTACATGATTGATATTTCTTGACAATGTCCATTGATAGAGTCAGAATCCTCTTAACACGGTATTCCATAAAAAGTAGCTTATCAAGATTATTAAGTTGAGATTATCAATCCATTTGTAAGACATGAGACTTACCGAGACACTGCGTAACTCCATCCCCAGTAAATCCATTGTCACAGTAACAGTCCCACGAACCAACGTTGTTAATGCAGAATGCGTTGGAGGACAGACAATCATGTGTCGAAGACAGGCACTCATTGGTATCTGTAGACAAAATGGTACCATATAAAAATAACAAGAAAGCTCCATTAAAGAAGCTAAAATGAAACATCCTTTTCATCTGGCAGCTCACACCTGTTATCTCCTTGAATTCCTTTTCCAAACAGTAGACTTAATTGGACCATGCACAAACCAGTCGGGCTGCTGACTGCCCCAGGCAGATTAACTGCTCATCCATTATGTTTAATTACCCAAATAAATCAATGTAAACACACCTAATGGGTGAAAATGATGTATCACTATCCAAGTTTTTGTGGCCAAACTCGTAAATTCTTTTATGGAGCTTTCCCGTAATGATTGTACCACACAATTGAAGCAAAGATTGACTGCAAAGTCAAAGGTCATTCGCGTGCATCATAGAGGGGTAACAGGTCATACTTTTTTCCTGCAAGAACCCTACTGTGAGGATCATGGATATCGGCTGCCATTCCTATGTGTCACTTGCCAAAGACGTTTTTGTATTTTATTCAAATAATCTTAGGCAGGGTGTACTTTTTAGTAATTACTCCAGAAGTTAATGACCATAAAAACTTACTTGGTAAAAAGCACTGGAGAGCTGCTGATATTATAAAATATCGTTAGAAGCGTTACCCTT
The DNA here is from genome assembly GCA_037783415.1 of Leptasterias polaris. Lineage (NCBI taxonomy): Eukaryota > Metazoa > Echinodermata > Asteroidea > Forcipulatida > Asteriidae > Leptasterias > Leptasterias polaris. The sequence continues at coordinate 2,160,520 of JAZGTN010000090.1, read as the reverse complement.
TGAAGTAGTGTAGTTTAAGAGAAAGAGGGAATTCTAAACCCACAAATTTGAATCTGAGAAAGGCTTCCCGCAAAAGCCTTTCTCAGGCATCTTAAGTCACACAATTCTACGCAACCAGGATTTTTCTTTCATTATTTTTGTGCAACTTCGATGACCAATTGAGCCCAAATTTTTACAGGTTTGTTATTTTATGCACATGTTGGGATACACCAAGTGAGGAAACTGGTACTAAAAGTATAATTGGGAGCAGGGAGTGACCATTTTGTGTGTGTGTGTGAGGGGAGCAGAGAAAGGGTGATCGACGGATGATTTCTTTGATTAAGAAATCACTCCTTAATAGCCTACCGATATTCACCAAACTACACACATACCTGTACAAGTTACTCCACTGCCTTCGTATCCTGTGTTGCAAGTACATGTGAAACTACCTACTGTATTGGCACATGTTGCTAGAATACCATGACAATTATCAGCACCAGTGGAACATTCATCAATATCTGAGGGAGGGGAGAAATTATAGAGTTAGGCTTTCATTCAAAGAAAATTACAATTTGTAAAAAAATAAAATACAAAAAATCAAGATTGAAAGAAGTTGATTTTGGGCGGTCGGGTTGACAAAGCGGTATCTTTCCTTGCCTTTCAATGCTGAGGGAACTACGTGGATTACATGTAGGTTTCAGTCCCTACCTGATTGAGTGGATTTGCCTGGAATATTTCTCAGAGGTTTTCCTCCCACATCTTAAACTGAAACTTCCTTCTTTGTCTAGAAATATAAACAGGGGTGAGAGTCAATGGTGTCAAAAAAATATGAAACTGAGATCCAAATCTTAGGAGATACATTGAAATGATGGTATTCCACCTTTTGGTAAGGAGCTTCTGACAACAGTATCCTCAGTGATAGAGAAGTAGATCAAAGAGCATGATTTATTTAACTTGAAGAAAAATACAAGATTCGTTGTTTACAAAGCAGACTTTAAAAAGTCCGTTTTCAGATTAGAGTCTGAAATTTCCCATCCCTGTACAACTCTAGATCTCTCTGGTCTAAGGGTTCTGATTGCTATTTGACAAGATGGTCTTTCACTTGTCTAGCCTTTATTTGTGAGGCTCAATGCCAAAACCTGTAAAATCTCATAACTGGGTTTATTTGCTCATCAAGTTGATGAAATGAAGAGCTTCCAAATAACAGCTACAGTAATAGACTGTACAAGTCTCGCGCGTAATCGAACTCCCGGGACCATTGTGGTCCCAACCATTATGGAGTTTTACGTTGGCAAGATTTTGTTCAGCTATGACCATGACCATTACATATGTCGTTGGGAATGTAATATTATGTGATAACAAATATAAAAGCAAAATCAATTCAACAAAACAACAAAGAAAACCCAAGAATTAAATTTGACCTCAGCTTTCAGTTACTTGCAAAAAATTAAGAATTTGTGCCCAACTCCGATCACCAAATAATGTTTTTGTCGCGCGATGATAATCACCAGACGCTGTAATTGCCAGACGCTAAGCCTTTACATTGCAGTCTACGGTTGTTGAGGCGTCAGCGTTCTCTTTAAACTGCGTCACGCGTTAATTCTACGCCCGTGCAATCATCGTGCGTCTGTGTATAAACCACCTTTTAGTGGCTGCACGTACTCAGGCGTGGATTTACAAAAGGGGTTCCTAGAAAGTTAAGATCAAGTAAGCATCCTTGTCCCAAAGTTTTCAGTTTGTTGTAACAAAAAGTAACTAATGATTTGTGTGTTCTTCGCTTGACGTGTTTGCTCGTTGTGATACGCGCGAGACTTGCACAGTCTATTAGCGAACAACTCAAAGGCAGAATTGTGGGAACGTTCTAATTGGATCGTGTGCTCAAAGAACCATTCTGTTGGACCTGCGGAATGTTTCATTGGACTGTTAAAAATAAAGATGCCCGTATTCACTCGTGTAGGGTTGCTCCTGTACTGCGGCATCTGTAAATCCGTCAGAATCCAACGACCAACATCAAGACATGGGGACTCTAATAAAAATGGCCTGTAATTGGACAGACTCTGTCCTCATTCTAAGCATCATTGTATTAGCTAAGCAATCAGTGGTGTGTCACAATCAAGCAGTTAAATGCTGATAGTTTTGAGAACAAGTAAGAACTGACAAAAACACTGCCTAGCCCAATCAGGGATGACATAACTGCCTAGCCCAATCAGGGATGACATAACACTACCTACATGTAGCCCTATCAGGGATGACAACTGTTGACACTGCCTGGCCCAATCAGGGATAACATAACACTGCCTAGCCCAATCAGAGATGACATAACACTGCCTAGCCCAATCAGAGATGATAAAAGACTGTCTAGCCCAATCAGGAATGAAAAAGCACTGACTAGCCCAATTGAAGATGACAAACAAGGCTAGGGGGAAAAAAAAAAATGTACCTGTGCAAGATGATCCACTTGTTCGACCATCTCCTGTGTAGCCAGCAAAACAGGTACAAGTAAAAGAGCCGACTGTGTTACTGCAGGTAGCTGTTGTCTCACAGTCATCAGTTGAGTCAGTACATTCATCAATATCTGAAAATGATGCACACAAATTTGTTTAGTGTGGGGGGGGGGGGAGTGACCATCAGGGGTGGAAAGAATGAAAGGGCATATTTTTATGAGGGAGGTATGGAAGCACTTCTTTAGCGGCAGTGCGGCACCGACAAATGTTATCCTTTGGTTGTGAACATGTTTTGTACAGTAGGTTAAGTTAAGTCTTAGTTTTATGTTGTCTTGCAGCTCTTACTAAGATCTGACTCTTTAAGGAAATGAACTGACAGTCACTCTCCTGTACTGTGTAAAAAAAACATTTTCAAACTAACTCAATGCTGCATCTTCAAGACAATATTCCTTGAGGCAGGTACTTATCTCAAGACTGACAACCAGAAGAAGAGGATGGAATTCTTGGCTCATACGATCTCATATTTGTTTTCTCAATTGATCTGCCTGGGTAAACATTGATTAAACTTGATTGGCTTTGTACAAATTCTTAAAAGCCATAAATAATTTTGTTTTTAATGTTCTTTAAAACGTTTACCTGCGCAGTTTCCAGTGGTTCCATCCCCGTCATACCCAGTCACACAAGTACACATGAAGGAACCAATGCTGTTCGTGCAGGTGGCTAGTGTACCATCACAGATCCGTGTTGGTCGTACACTCATCAATATCTGTAACAAAAAGTAAACCCACAATTAGACCTAACCATGTGTTTTTATCCTTTAATAAAGACTCCGCTAGAATTGAAATGTAAGCCAATATCATTTTGCATTTAGCCGTGTTGTTCACTTCAATTCGGTGTTCAGTTGATAAAAGCTAAGAAGAAAATGTACGGTCTCAAAATGTATATTTTACAACTTTTTAAAGGAGTCGTTTTGTTAATTTGTTAACAACAATTAAGGTACTTTGTTTTTGTGAGGGCAAGGCCACTCTTCCCTATTAAATGGCATATCTGTGAGGAATGTAAAACTGTTCTAGAACTTTTTAAGGGCAGGCCTGAGAGTCATTGCTGACAAAAAAAAGTTCGAAACTAGGATCAACATTTTAGAAAGGTATGTTGAAATGTTTGAATTTCCACCTTTTAGTAGGCCTAACCCCTTGGATATAGGCTTCACAAAGCTTTTAGGAACAGTGTCCTTAATAGCACTCGAGACAAAGATAAAAGGGCAGGATTAATTTATATACATGTAAAACTAACAGCTGAATTTTCAACTGACTTACAGTCTGAATTAAGATAAAACTTTGAAATTTCTCATCCCTGCAAAGGGGCATCAGAGCAATGGTTAGGGGCAACTATAATATCTAAACCATGCCATTAAGCCAATTTCATTTCATTAGCTAAACCATCTCAGCTCCCTTTGGGAGTATACAGCCTGTGCTGCCGAATAAGTAGCACATCAAGCTAACTCAATCACAAAAACCATCTCTGCCCTAACAGGTGATGTACCCATTTACCCCTGGGTGAAGAGAAGCAGTTGTAGCTAATTGGCTTTCTCTAAAGGACTTAAGTGTCATGACTGGGATTTGAACCTGACTTTGAAAGTGTAATTAGTTAGTTCTACAAACCTGTACAATCATGTCCATCAACTCCTTGCGTGTAACCAGCATCGCAATAACACTCAAATGATCCATTTGTGTTATTACATAAAGCTTCCTGTCTCTTCGCAGTCGTGCGTTCCTACTGTACTGTACACTCGTCAATATCTGGAGATCAAATTCCCAAATAAAAAATCATTAACATCTTTGGGTACAAAAATGTAGTTTATGATGTCAAAACCTGGTGTGTTTTAAACTTCCACTTCCTCTACATTGACTCGGCAGAGTCTAGCCAATGAAACTGTTGACATCGTTCTTTGACATTGTCTTTTGATAAAGGTCTTTGACATCAGTCTTTGACATCGGTCTTTTACAATGATCTTTGCAACATTGGTCTTCATAAAAGACCATAGCACCTCCATGATAAGACCAACTGTTTGTTGACAGAGAGCAATAAACCCAATTTGGTGGGCTAACTTCAGAGTCCGTATGTCAAGATACATAAACATGTACAATGCCTATGTATGAGCATCAGATCACCTCCAAAGAAGAGGTATTTTCATGGTATGAGGAAAATCGGTTGCATGCTCTGTAAATGTAATGGGGTCCAGGGGTTTTGTACACCCTCAAGGAAGGGCTTCACCTTGGGTGCCATTTTTCCTTCGGGTGTTCGAAACATCATGAAGACATGTAGACCCAGTAACTGGGGCGCTGTCCATACCATGATCCGACTCTCAGCATGGTCGACGGGTGCCCTGCCTCAAACCGCGTAATCGTATTGGTTGCGGCAGGGCACCCGTCTAAAATTTTAGACGGGTGCCCTGCCTCGACATACAATAATAACCTGGGGCACTAATACGACCGATGATGTCAAAATTTCAAAAAAAGGAGTACAGCACCCCAGTTACTGGGTCTAGAAGACATGAACGTATCAGTCACAGTGCACAACAATTTACATCGGTCTTTGAAATTGGTCTTTGAAAAATGGTCCTTGACATTGGTCTTTCAAACTGATCTGTGACATCACATTCACATTGGTCTTTCAAAACGGTCTTTGACATTGAATTGATCTTTCAAACTGATCTTTGACATTGGATTGGTCTTTGAGTTGACATCGGTCTTTCAAAATCAAACTGCTGATCTTTGACTTGAGTTGACATTGGTCTTTGACATTGCGGTCTATCGCCATCGGTGTGAAAATGGTCTTTTCGAAATGGGTCTATCTGACATAAGACTGTTTGTTGACAGAGCAATATCACAGCCTATGACACAAAACAGAAGGGTCACCATTTTCATGATTTCAGATGTGCAATAATTGTAGGCCTAAACGACATGGCAAGACTTTGTTTTTATTGTTTAGCCCCATCCACAGACATGACAGACAACAGTGCCTATGGCAATAAGGTAAGGGGCTAGTCAAAACTGTACCGCTAGTTTTTTAGTACGTACTAGGCCCTACTCACTGAACTTAAAAAATGTAAATGCTTTTTTTATTCTCCTTTTAACTTCACCGAATGCTCAATAAACAGAAATAATTGTGTGAGTTTACTCATGGTTTACTCACCACACTTGCGTTGTCCTCATTATTTTCTAGTGCGAAAGGTGGTGTTATTGAATATAGCGCCCCCTCAAGTTCATGAACTTTAGGGCGCCACCTGCTGTTTGTTACTTACCTGTCTCGCATGTTGTGCCCTCGTTCCAGTGCCAGTACATGTACATGTATTATGAGGCAACCATACCGCTGGATCATCCGTACATATGTTCCTCCATTCTTACATGGTAACCAAAAGCATAATGGTGCAGCTGACGAGAGAATAACATCATTAACTTTAGTTTCGTGTATAACATTTATAAAAAAATAAATAAAAAAAACATAACATGATTTGGGAAATTTCTGATGACTTTATTGAAACAATGTGTTTCCCCCATGAATTGTTCCGGGTAGGCCTACACTGACTGGTGTTAACAATTACACCACATGAGTGTTGTGACATACATATACCGAAGAGAGAATCAAAATTAACACCATATGGTATTAAGATAAAACACAAGTGTAATTGTTTTTGCAGAAATAATTGTTATTTTAAAACCCTATGGTGTTAATTTTGATTCTTTTGGGGTATAGTATACTGTGACAACACATAATGGTGTGTCAATTTAACACCCCGGTTTTTTTTCTGTGTATCAATTAGGCCTATGAATTTAGGGATAAAATGACACACTTTTAATAAAAAGGTAAAAGTTTCTTACCTTCATTCACCTGTTGTAATAAATCATATGAAAATTGTACACTTTATTACAATTATTAGGCAAAATAAAACATCAGAGTCATCTCACAGTGTCAAAAGTCTAGCATTGAGCAATATCGCGCGCATCTGTGAAATAAAAGCAACAATATTCCTGTCAAAATTCAATCATTACAAACAAACAATAATAGCAAAGACGTAATAAACAAATGAAATTGCGTCAATGATTGAGATTCTGCGTGGGATGAGAAGTGTCCGTCAGAATCGGTAACATCCACAGACAGCTCGATGGTTAGGCCCGAGTATACACCGACGGCGGTGCAGCTGCAGTGCACCAGCCAGTCTTAACATCACAACTTGCAACTTCCAGCTCCAGTCTGTTGGAAATTCAAAAGAACCCAATTATTTTATTTGTATTATTATTTATTGTACTGTATTTATTTTTTATTTTTGTATACATTTGTTTTCACTTCTATAATCTAGGACCATACAAATCTGCAGATTGAAATTACCTTATTTGACGGTCTGGGTCACCTGCATCCATTTGTTGTTTATTGTTGTCAGGCTGGTTGTACACATCTTGTCTTGCAGTCCCTTTTTAACTTCTATTCATTGTTTGTCTAAAGATTTCAAATAAATAAGTAATATAACAAAATATACTGATGATTATGACATTATTGGCACAAGTCTCAACGCACAATGTAACTCGTTGTCCCTTCACAGCCTCGCTGTGGTTTACGTTGCGTCGGAGAAAATCTGGCTGAATAACGAAACGGGGTCAATTAAATTAAAATACTTTGTTATAATTATGCCTACATATACTATTTGAGACTAAGAATTAATAAAGAACATACAGGTATAATGATTGTGATACACCCCATCATCTTTAATTAATTGTATAAGGTATACATTTTTACTTTGGACCGTTTTTGTAATACTTTCCTTAAAATATGATGTTGATATAATATTGAAGTAATAATATATTTGTAAAGTTTCGAAGAAAAACACAAAACTACATAAGTTAAGTAAAAGTAAACTATCAAAAGAAACATGTGCTGAACTTACCGATAGCGATACTGTTGATGAAACTAAAGTATAGATTTCTTATTCCTGCGTCCTTTTAGATTTTGTTTGAGCTGGACGAACCAGACGAAACATCTAAAAGAATTGTAAAAACAAAAGAAACGAGGTGGACAGAGCAATAAACTGAAGAAACTCAGGTTGCGTAAACATCTTGTCTGGGTTGTAGTTGTTTAGCATATAACCTTTCAGACTTGTTCGTGATGCACAAAGAGTCAGTTGCTAGAGTTAAGACGTTTGTGAAACAATCAATAATGGGTTGCAGAGTCTATATCGATTTTGAGGTCTTTGTAAAGAACTCATTTACATCGTAGAGGGCGCTGCACTGTGGCGACCAGCGACCACCTGGTGTGAAATTGCTCTGCAAATGTTGTGCATTTTTTAAAGTTTCAGTGCATTGCTAGTGTCTGTTGTGGGATTGCGGTACTGTCTCCTCTCTGTATTTAATCTGTATTGTTGTAAACACTTTTTATTGTAATTTTTGTGTGGTGTGTCTTAAAGTGGATGTTTGTATTTTTATATATACTTTTCACACCAGTAAAAGGAATTTCATGTACTTTTTAACATGACTAATAAAACTTTGAATAATTGAATAATTGAATAATTGAATAATTGAATAATTGAATAATAATAATTGAATAATTGAATTGAATAAGTGGGAGGAAAGATGCAATAGCTAGTACTGTGAGATATGTGCTAAAGAGCCTGGCTTGCATGGCCGATCTTGGAACAAGGATATGAACACCAAATTCAACGTGAGTTTAGAACTCAAGGTAAAACTGTTAATTTGAAAGTATGGCTGTAATGAGGAAACAATTGAGAGAATAGTATAGCATATATAAAGACAAACAATCAGTTAAAAACTGAGACAAGATCGGAGCACCATGACAAATACGGCTGCTGCTAGACAGCGCCCTCTCTGGAAAGTCCTGTTTTCCCAGAGTAACTCCCTTTCGTCCGTAACGATGTTAATAATTAATTAATCCTAATCCATAATCGATTACAAATAGCGAGTAAATATGGCGAGTGATCGGTCCGTGGGCTCCCAGGTAAGGTCGTCAGAAAGTCACAAAACATTTGCAAAGGGAGGTGCTATGTTGGTGCAGGAATTATTGTGGCATGATTGCGAACTTGATTAAAGCGACATTGAGAAAAGAAAGAAAGTCATAAAGTCATATGACGAATACCTCATAATTATCAATGATGATGATTCATAACTATGAATTGTGGCAATTAGGTCATATTAACGTGATATACGAGTAATTTTTCAGAAAATTTATCCCATAATAATTAGCATAAAAAAGTAATTTTGACTTGTACAATTGCACCTGATGAAGTAATTGTTGCTACGAAAGCTCATGTTCTTCATAGTTATGAGAGAGCAAGTCGTATTTATATGACTTCTTTTTTCTCACCCGATGTGTCTTTTCACGCTTCCGTACATGAGAAGAAAGTCTGCCTGATTACCAATGCAAGAAGCTTGTTCCACTGGAATGATTTGTAACACCAGTATTCGCTTTAAATGGTGCGAAGGCATGAAGATAACTGGTGTAATTTCAATGCAACATGACGTCTTCAAGATTCTGCTATCGAAGTATCCTTTACCTGTGTTAGTTGAACGCTCTTAATGAGCAAATTGGGGGGGGGGGGGAGACAGATTAAATGGGATTTGGAATCTGATTCTGCGTCATGTTGATGCATTTTGGGGGTCCGTTTGACATAGTTTCTGGGTCATTATACAGCAATCCTTCACCGATCTTGAACTCTTGGTGGCAGCAGATATGCCTCCATTACTGCGGTGTACCTGGGTGGTACTGCGCTGCCTAGCGACTGGTATAAGGTTTGGGCTACACGGCGATCATTTGATCAGTCGCGGGTTATTGGACTTTCACTTTGCAAATCGCTTAAACCCGTCGCTAGGCAGCGCAGTACCACCCAGATACCAACGCAATAATGGCGGTATCTGCTGCCACCAAGAGTTCAAGATCGGTGAAGGATTGCTGTATACTCTCCCATGACCGCCATAGCCCCGGAATCCGGGTCAACTCGAACCCGGCAGTTTTTATAGTGTACGACAGTATACCAGAAGTACCAATGTTAATTCAGTTGCATCAGTTGAATCAGTTTACTCTCAATTGTCAACCTAGTTCGACAATATCTACACTGCAAAAACTCCGGTGTTAACTTGATACTCTTGTGACAACAGTGTTAATTTCACCAACGGCCCAGCAAACACAGAACGTTTTCAGAACGTTTTCAAAACGTTTTATTTAGGTCAGGTACGTCTTCGTCCTAAATGAACGTTTTCAAAACGTTTATATAACGTTAAAGTTTGGACTTCTCATTTGCGTCAAAGTTTAGGTTTTTGTGAACGTTTAAAAAACGTTTTTTGGACGTTTCAAAATTAAACGTTTTGTACACGACGTTTACAGAACGTTTGTTATAGGACGTTTACAGAACGTTTGGTATAGGACGTTGACAAAACGTTTGTGGACGTTACAAAATAAACGTTTTGTACATAACGTTTACAGAACGTTTTATATACGTCCGTTTTTTGAACGTCCAACACATATTTTGTGAGGTTTTCCAAACGTTCTTTAAACTTCTCAAAGAGGATATATAACTTTTGGAAAACGTTTTAGACGTGTTTTAAAAGGTTTTTAAACGTTCTTAAAACGTTTGTAGAACATTTGGACGTTTTAAAAACGTGTTAAGAACGTTCCAAACGTTTTTTAAAGGTTTTCTGCACGTTCTATAAAACAACGTCCACAATATATTTAGAACGTTTTCAAAAGGTTTTTGGACGTCTCGAGCTTCCGAAAGGTTTTTAAAGGTTTTTAGGGGTTCTTTTAACGTTTAAAAAACGCTTTTAAAACGTCCAGTAAAACGTTTTTAAAACGTCTAAAACCTACCACATTTTGACGTCCATAAAACGTTTTCACAAAACGTCCAAAAAACCAACCTGGAACGTTTTTAAAACGTTCAGAAAACGTCCATTTGTTAGTTGGGGGTATAGTATTGGGGATAACTAACACCGTGTCGGTGTTGTCAAATTGTGTTAGATATACCGGATGGAATCAATATTAGAGACCATTCATTTCTGTGTAATCATCACCATCCGTTCTGCAGGGGTTTGTTGTTGGGTTTTTTGAGCAGTTTTTCTTATAAAAGTGTCTGAAAAAATACTATAAATCTGAAATTTTGTTTTGTTTTTGGAGACATAGATACTTTGTAAAAATGAGAAACATTGGAAATGTCAATTTAGGTCATGTCCTTTACTTTGACCTTTGTAGTTGAGTGGAAGTATAGGTCTGATCTAACAGCCGTTTGTGGCCACTTGTCATTTTGGTACATGCCGTTTGCGGTCGCTGTGGTCTCTAAAGAGTCAACACCCTAGTTTTTATAGTGCATTGGTTTAAGTTATTTGTAGCCGTGCTCCCGAGGCAAGTCCCGGAGATGGCTTCCCAACCGCACTACATAGGCTCTATTGCTTGCAAGTTGTCCTGTTGCTGTCCACGGATGTTAAGTCAGCCTCTTCGCAGAAAGGCTTGATATCGTCGAGCCACCTTTTTCAGGCTAACCTCTAGGTCTTCTTCCTGCAATAATTACGACCTTCATGCAGAGTTTTGGGGTATCAGTCACTGCCCATTCTTTTAGCTATAGCATGGCCACAATACTTGATTTTTTGTTGTTGACATAATGGTAATTGGATGATTTTTTTTTATTAAATGGAGAAATGTAAACTAAGTGTTGAAGTGTATCAGTTTTGTCTCACCATGGTTTAGACGTACAGATGGTCCTCGGATAGTTTCCAAATTATACCCCGTATAGAAACTGTACAGAGCGACAAATACAATGTGGTAATTCTTCAATTATTATTCGCAGAATAATTATCTTGATAAAAATCAGCAATTTGTTTTTGAAGGGACAGATTTCCCTATGACTATCAAATCTGTATGGTATAGATTAGAGTACTATCTGTTTCTTCAGCTCAGTTTTCGGCATCATACATAAGCCCCTCGCAAACTAAAATAATAAAAATTAAGAGTCAACAACATGATAAAAAATATGAATAAAATGAATAGATAATAAATAAAATGAGAAAATAATTAATGAAATGAAATACACAAAATAAAACAACTCTGAAAGAATTTGACACATAAAACGAACAATTCTGCTTTGCTCAACTATTTTCTGACATAATCATATATCAATAAATAATAAGATATCAACGAATGATAGTGAAACAAACACCAGGGGAGGGCTGCCGAACTTGGAATATCTGTGCCCCTTTCTTAAATCTTAAAACAAAAATAAACTCAGCTTAAACCATCACCTTTGAAAGGAAATTTAGTTTTGCAGACTCGATGAAATTATAAAACTGATGTGTTTGCGAGAAAAAGGATACCCCAAAAAAAAAAATTCATGCAATTAATTAAAACAAACAAACTACTGGTCAAGCCATATTCTCGGAAATATTGGTTTTCAGAAAGATTCCATTCATTCAGATTCAGATAAACGCCAATGTTTTTTCTTTTTTCATACCATATCACAATAACGTTTGGTGAATGAAGCAAGGGGAAAATATGAGGTTCGTGTAATTATTGTAAATTGTTAAGTGTTCCATCCTTTTTATATTTTTCAGGGCTAGAACATGATAGTCAAAGTTGCGACTTGAGAGGAGTACGGTCAATGGTTGCGACTTGAGAGGAGTCCAGTCCATGGTTGCGACTTGAGGGGGGTCCGTCCATGGTTGCGACTTGAGATGATTCAAGTCCATGGTTGCGATTTTTTTTAGAGGAGTCCAGTCCATGGTTGGGACTTGAGAGGAGTCCAGTCCATGGTTGCGACTTGAGATGATTCAAGTCCATGGTTGCGATTTTTTTAGAGGAGTCCAGTCCATGGTTGCAACTTGAGAGGAGTCCAGTCCATGGTTGCGACTTGAGAGGAGTCCAGTCCATGGTTGCAACTTGAGAGGAGTCCAGTCCATGGTTGCAACTTGAGAGGAGTCCAGTCCATGGTTGCGACTTGAGAGGAGTCAGTCCATGGTTGCGACTTGAGAGGAGTCCAGTCCATGGTTGCGATTTGTTTTAGAGGAGTCCAGTCCATGGTTGCGCATTGAGAGGAGTCCAGTCCATAGTTTCAACCTTAGAGGAGTCAGTCCATGGTTGCGACCTTGGATGAGTCAAATCCACAGTTGCAAATTCAGAGTTGTCATGAGTGGTTGCAAATCAAGATAAGTCCAGTCCATGGTTTTGACTAGAGAGGAGTTCAGTCAGTAAAGTGACTCATAGGAGTCCATCCATGGATGCGACCTTCGATGAATCAAATCTGCGGTTGCAGCTTTAGAGGATTCCATTCCATGCTTGCAAATTATTTAGAGCAGTCCATTGGTTGCAAATTCAGAGTAGTCCAGTCCATGGTTTCGACTTGAGGGGCTTCCAGGCCATTGTTCGGCTTGAGAGGAGTCCAGCCGATGGCTGGAACTTAAGAAGAGTCCAGTCATTGAAGTGACTTGAGAGAAGTCCAGTCTTTGAAGTGACTTAAGATGAGTCCAGTCGTTGAAGCGACTATGAGCTTTGCGCTATTATCTGTCATTCTAAGAGGCTTCAATTTTGCAGATAAAGGAATAGGTGTCCTCGCAGAAGTCGTCATTCCATCCACTCCACCATAGAAAAGATACGAGATTTACGCAATCCTGATTCTGAAATAGATTGTTTGGCTGTTTGAAAAACCACTGCGTAAATCCTGTGGGTTGACCATCAGACCAAATGAAACCTCCTTCATCAGTGATGTCGCTGAATCCGATCCAAGCCCGGCTCCTAGGGCCTATGCACGGTGGAGATGTTCCCCTCCACAGGTTGAACACAAACTTATTTTCTCCGTCGCTGAGGATGGATGTAAGCTGAGCTTGACCTTGCGGGCATCTCAACTGCTGACATTCTTCCTGTGCATTTCCCCATGTTTTAGGAGTTTTCGAAAAGACGCGGTAACAGTTACCCTCGAAGAAATGATAGAATTCTGGGCATGGTTTACGGGAGCAGTCATCTGTTTGGGCCAGTCCAAGACCAACCAACTGCAACATCAGGAACGAAACCTTCCAAAAGGCCATCATATCAAACTGATATAGTCGGACCGAGTGGGTATCGTGTGCTTCAGAGGGAGTATGTCTGTTGAACGAGGACAAACTATGCTTTATAAAGCATTTTGGATGATTGACTAATCCTTGAGGCGACAGTTGTAATGAATGTATGATTTGATGAGTGGCAAAACTTCGGCTTGTGCTTATTGTGGTTTTGTTACCCACTGATAACTATGTTGATTAAACCTTTGTCAAATCTTTTCTTACACAAAACAACACAATCCAAAACTAATTATAAACTTTCTTTGAGTGATATTATGCATTTGTTTAAACACAGCTGATGTTTTTCTCGCAATAAACAAGGAAAATGACAGCAGTTAAAAAACGACAGATGTTTGTTTTTGTTTGTGTGTTCTTTTATGTAAAGTTATATATTTTTTCAGTTTCACATAATATTTTTTATCAACTCATAAATTGCCAAAAACACTTTTCTTGAAAGTGTCGCTGTTTTTGTGAACAGAAGGATACGTCGCTGATAATAAATCGTAAACTAACAGCGGACAAACAAATGAGTTACTTCAAGTATCGAAGTTTGAATTTCAGGGCCCAATTTCATAGAGCTACCTTAGCACATGTAAGTAGAGAAGCACACCAAATCATGCTTACCACAAACCGTACTTTAAACCGTTCTCTTTATCATCTTGAAACTAAATAAATTCAATGGTTATTTAATTTGTCCAATGAATGAGTTGGAAATGGAGCTTTTAGAGGGACATGGGTAAAACAAAATTATTGAAAAATCTTTGTTCGATCGAATAGAAAATCTTAAACAAAATCTTCTTTCGAGCGAAACAAATTTTCGATCGAAGATTAAGAAAAGAAAAACAACCTGCAAGCCCACTTGTAATGCTGGATACACACAAGCCATTGAATACGTGGGGCACGCTACTAGTAGTCACGTCTATAGACTTGGTTCCAAGTCTGTGATATTTTTTTGATTTTTTGATTTTTTTTTTTTTTTGACCTGATAGCAAATATAGGCCTACAGTATTACCTGAAGTAGCGCCCTCCTGTGGATTGACCCCCAATATTAACCTTCGATTACAGACTTCTAGGGAATCTTGTTCATCGGTTGGCACATGGTGATTTAGTCCAAAATGTGGACAGAACAATCTGATAAGTAAAAATCGCAACAGCCTTCGATAAAACGAACATTCAAATAACCATTTCTACTGCGGGATACAGTACTTAATAAATAAATGATTGATGCCGGTGCTCAGTAATTCAACTTTTTCGAAAAAACAAATAACCCAAATCGAATCTAGTTTTTAATTTCAAAATATATAGGAACGTTGTAGGAAAATTACAATAATATTGCACATGCGCACAAACAGAACTTTGCCACAGAACGTACGTGTCTAGCCCTGACACCGCGCGGCGTCGGGCGCACAACGTGTGGGCACATAGGACATGAAAAAATCAAGACTCGCGAAATATACTTTAAAAAACCCAAGAATTGCCAACAGTTATAGACTTCTAAAAAACAAGACTCATGAAATATGTACTTCAAAAAACAAGAATGTGCATAATGAATACAGATAAATTAGTGAAACTCAATAAAAATTGTGTTATAATAATAATGTAAAAAACAAACATTTTGATCAGCGTTAGGCTAGGCAAAACCGCCGAGTTTCACGAAAAGCCCTTAAGCGCCTAGGATTCAAAACAACACTGTGACGTCACACGGTGGACTCAATTAATTTGTTTTAACCCCACACAAACGCGTATTATTACATGCATAAATCATTCACAAGTACCCATTTTACCCATGTGTGAAGAGAAGCAATTATATAGTTAAATGAAATTGAACCGATGAAGTGACTGGGTTCGTTAATCACCAAAATCGGAAATGAGGTTTTGACAAGTTGTGGAACGGGAATAAAAATATTATAATAATGAATAAAAAAAAATAAATTGCAAAAAACAGACAAAACAGAAACTTCTGTTTAATAATAGGATACTGTAAACTTTTATGTGACAGGTAGAAAGTGTGACCCCGTCAGATTTTTGGTTTTATCAACTTCTCATTCAGCGCCCTCCACGTCAGGTTTCCGGGCGATCCAATAATTCCGTTCCATGAAGACACCTTTAACATGTAGTTCATCGCTGTCATCAATACAGTCTACTATAACATCAGCAGTAATTTAATATCTATTTAATATTGCAATACAAAAATAGTTTGTTTAACAGCAGGTTACACTTTTGTTTAATGTCAAAAAACAAGTCTATTTGTTGTATCCCTACATATAAATAAAACGACAAGCCTGTGAACGTTTGGGACCAATTGGCCATCGAAGTTGCAAGAAAATAATGAAAGAAAAAACAAACACCCTTGTTGTATAGAATTGTGTGCTTTCAGATGCATGGGGAAGCCTTTCTCGGATTAAATTTTGGGTTGAAAATTACCTCTTTCTCTAAAATAATAAAGGGAATAGTTTCTCACAATGTTTTATACCGTACAACAGCTCTTCAGTGCTCTTTACCAAGTAGTTTGTATGTCATTAAACATGTAGAGGAATTACCAAAGCAAACCCCGCCTTTAATCTGTGAAGATTACAACCCAAGTAACTGGCCCAGGGGTCCGTTTCTTGATAAGATTGAAACAATAAGATACAAATCTTAAACTTAGATTCAATTTAAAAGTATTAATTAAATGTGATCTGTTATATTCCATCCGATAAAGGGTGGTCTGTCCTCGGTGGGCGTTGCTCCCTGGTTAGAGGATCTGCTTCACCCAGCTGTTACGCTCTACTACCGCAGCTGATGTCAATGGACTTCACAATAGTTAACAATTAGTGTTTAAGCCAATAATACATGGTTAACAGTTTACTTGCTGACTTGGCATTTTGCTAACTCAAGCCATGTTTTAAAACAAACTGCATTGACATTTTCGTGGTGACAACCCACCTGAATTCCCGATCGCAGAAATCCAAACAGCCTCTGGTTTCAAAGGCGAGGAATTATGAACAGTGTCGTGGTATAAGCTTACATTGCTGTAGATGTTACATGTACATGTACAAACCACACCGTTAAGCTTTAGGGATTGCATTAAAAATCGGGAAGAGACTTTCTCGGAAGTTATTGAATATTTACGGTTACGGACAACTTGGCATTAGAGTTTTCTGGATGAGCTCCTCGGAGCCTAGTTGCTGTTGTATGTTAAAGGTAAACAATATGTAAAGTAAGTATCGCGAAAATGGAAAATGAAGATTGCAATACTTTTGTGGATACCCATAGATCCGGTAGAATTCATCAACTAGCTTTAAACACAAAGTTTTAAAACTTATTCTACCCAGTGCCATAGACAGTTTTAACAGTAGTTTTATCGGACCCATTTTTATATGCTGGCCGAAAACCTATCGGTTAACCTTGCTTGTGTGACTCTCTTCCTTTTACTTTTGTGTGATTACATGTACTTTTTTTAGAAAGTTTCTATATTATATATACTATTTTTAAAGGCGCGCACTAAATAAGAAATCTCGTTTGTTTTCAAATGATGAAGAAAATAAAAATGTAATTGAACTTAACCTGATAGTCCAATTACTCTTCCTAGTATCTTCATGTTTATGACGGACAGTGTTCTACTTCTAAAAACACTCGGACCACAATTTGTTAGGTTTCTGCACCATTAGTTCTAGTGATGAACACATTATGATGTTTATTGTTTTCATTGTCGTTAATTTACGAGACCAATCAAATACTATATATCTAGTGCATACATCACTATGGTAAAATTGCCAGACGCTACTCGTGTAATTAATTTAATGGCATACTCTGAGTTGGGCCAGCTTATTGTTCATTGTAAATAGTCGTTCCTACTAATTGAAGCATCATAAATTTTCCCTTATTGTTTGATTCATTTGCAATTCATTGAATTTATCGGCTCATCGGGGGAGTGAGGTCGACGGGGAACGTCTCGCACATTTCCCTTGACATTTATCTTCGAGATAATAGTTGTTAATGGGCACGGCCGGGGCAGGAAGGTGAGTGGAAAGCCGCCGTCTACTAAGCTGGGAATTGAACAGGCAATCGTTAGCCTTTTTTGGCTTACAATAATTTTCAATTGTGTTAAATCGTTTTTGAACAATCTCAAAATGTCCGAGTCTACCTCATTTATACCAATTCAGGTTTGACCCCAGTGTTGTCCGACAAGTACAGCTTGACCTGGGTAGAGGTTTAAACAAAGTTTGTTATTGGACAGTACCATAACGGAATCTGGGGCCTTCCTTTTTTCGTCAAGTCCAGTGGACATCAGTTTATGCACCATGTTCTCATCTGTTTGGAAGAAGGAAGTTGATTTTGTTTTCTTCCTTTTCTTGGGGATGGGAAAAGAAAGACAACCATGCATGTCTTTAGCATACATATAAGTTATAAGACAGCCCATACACATCTAAACCTCTCGTAAAGAAACTTGATATAAGCTGAATCTAAATTTTTATATGATTTTGGGTTGAACAAAGAAACATTGACTAGAGCGGGACTTGAACCAACGACCTCCGGATTAACGTGCCGGCGCTCTACCAACTGAGCTATCTATAGCCCTATGTTGGCGGTTACCCTATTTTTGTCAATATCCTTGTTCGGGGGTGCCAGTCAGAAGCCATTCAACCGTAAACTGCTGTGTAGCCAGGGATCACACCCAAGTATATGATACAACCTGGGAAGCGGCAGCCAGGGGTTCACCTTAAGGGTTGCAACTTTTCATATCAGATACCAAATAATAAACCACAAGGGAAACTGACTGGGTAAAGTTTTAAATGATTGTGGGTTGAACAAAGAAAAATTGACTAGAGCGGGACTTGAACCAACGACCTCCGGATTAACGTGCCGGCGCACCAACATAGGGCTAGATAGCTCAGTTGGTAGAGCTTTCCGCAGCATACTTCGCCAATACAGTCAACAGTTAAGGGATAGGCTGTTCTTCCCTATCCCTTAACTGTTGACTCCATAGCCAGCATGTGCTGCAGAACATAAATTTGCCGCGGCACGTTAATCCGGAGGTCGTTGGTTCAAGTCGAGCTCTAGTAAATTTTTCTTTGTTCAACCCAAAATCATTTAAAACTTTACCCAGTCAGTTTCCCTTGTGGTTTATTATTTGATACATAATTTGTTAAACTTTACATCGAAACAAAATTAAAACTTATAGGAGGAGGATGCCTATTTTGATTAAAAATCCGATTTGCCAATTACGCCCCCAAAACGTACGACAATTAATAATAATAATACGCAGTTCTTATATAGCGCTTTATACTCCCGATGGGTGTCTCAAAGCGCTCAGTATTTTTCCAACAAGGTATGTGGAGTTACGTGTTGAAGTATGAGACATATTCCTTTACATAGCACCATGCAATGGTTTACAAGGTGCTGTGGCGCAATATGCAGCCATTCAAACCAGGAACACCGGGGCGAACCCCTTCTCTTACACGATAAGTGCACTGGGTTCTTTTACGTGCATTACACAACACACGGGACCTACGGCTTAACGTCCCATCCGAAGGACGAAACATGTGTTTAAGTGTCTTGCTTAAGGACACAAGTGTCACGACTGGGATTCGAACCCACACTCTGCTGATCAGAAACACCAGAGCTTGAGTTCGGTGCTCTTATACGCTCGGCCATGACACGCCACTAATTACAAAGGTTTAAATAAAATAAAATAAAAAAATTTATAAAAAATTACTCCTTTCCCGTTTATTTTTGTAAACACTTCCTTGTCCTTTAATGAGTGTTTGTTTTTAAATGGTTATTGCTGTTGAACTTTGATCTTATTTTAATTGTTATTCTGTCAGCTGTAGGGCCGCGGTGTTTGATTTATAATGGACCAATATTAATCAAAAGTAACCGGAAACGGAGATCAAGTTGTATCCAAAAACAAGTGAAAATTTGTGTTGAAAAAGACAAAACATCCACATAAAAATGCATGCCCCTAATTTAACTTTCGTTATAAAAATGAAAGGTCCTGCACAATTAAAGCATACTTTTTATGCAAAGCTGTCTTAGCAATGCGCTATCCCTTTGCCTGACACGCGTACGGAGTCCGTAAATTTTCATTGTCTGACAGTCCACGCACAAAGTCCATAGAGGCTGGTTTTTACAGGCGAAAACAGTCTACGCAGGATGACACCGTTGACAAAACTACTCCTCTGATCTTATATTAATATCTGCGATTGAAGCACTTTCAGTATACCTCAATCATTTCGGTAGTCTTGATCATTATTCTTACTCAGGACAATAGAGCCAAAGTGTGTGGGTCTTGGATTTCAATTCCTTTCACCTTACACGTACACTGTATTGACAGGGAGCGCCAGACACTGGTCAAGCATGCCCAAATATGGGGCAACTTCTACATATTCATTTGTTTAGCGCAATCCAATTTCATAAAACCATCCAAACATATTTATTATTATATTGTTTAAAGGAACAAGTTGCCCTGGATTGGGCGATTTGGGCTATGAAAAGCGTTTGTTATAAAATGACTTGAAATGAATATGGTTAGAAAGACGTTTTAAAAGTAGAATATAATGATCCACACAAATATGCCTCGAAATTGTGTGACCGTCCGCTATTTTATGGAGTCAAAAATTTGACTCCACAAAATGGCGGACAATGTTTCCAACCGTATTCATTTCAAAACGAACGCTTTCAAACGCTTTTTATAGCCCAAATCGCCCAATCCAAGGCAACGTGTCCCTTTAACGTATTCAAATGTATTCTTTATGTTGTGTAAAACAATTCGTAGTACACGTAGAAGTACACATTACTCAGACAGTAAACAATGAAAATGTTTACTTGCACTTTATTATTTTATTTTATACTCATTTCCTAGAAATTTCGAATAATCTAACAACAAGGTAAACAATTTTAAGCATCTTTTTATACACATCAGCCGTTAGTGTTTGACTGACCAAATAACAGGTTTAAGATCAGTGTTATTATTGCTATTAAGATCAGTGTTGATACTGGATATTAACAATTCTGAGTGATCAGAGCGCCTAAACAGCTGCTTAGATCCTCTCTCAGAAGTTTTTCGATTTTGGGGCATTTTCAAGTGCAATTCGACCTTTGTTCTTGTATCAGTGGACAGTAAAGTTGGTGTAGATTCCACTGGGAGTTTTATTGGTTGAATAATCAACAACGTTTTCATGTATTTTGAGACTTTTGAAATGGAATTTGTTCATGCTGGAGTGACTGCTGAAGCAACCATTTGTACACATCAGCAAGCTTGACGTTCGCTCAACCATAGGGAACAATCAGCTTGATGGACTATCACCAATCACAATGGGAGCTATTCATAAAGTTCTATTCATCCTGGACCTTCTTCTATTCATCACTGGACCACAGCACAATGAATTGTCAGTGCAATTGTTTAAAATCGTTGTGACAAATCCTCGGCTTCTGTCTGTAAAGTACCAGAGTGGTAGAGTGCAGTTACTAAAGTGATAATTCAGTTTATGCTGACGAATGATGTCTCCAAGTGGTAACGTATAGATTGGGAATAGTCCAGGTCCAACACACGAGCCTTGAGGTAGTCCACAATTCTGACCATGTCGATGTGTGGGAACATTCACTTGTTGTTGAAGTCCACTAGCTGTCAGAAAATTCATAAAGGATTGTGTGCAGGTATCTGATGCAGAATCCATATGAACATTAAAGTCCCCTGTTATCACAACAGGTGCTGTTTTCAGCAGCTGATGATCCACAAGATGGGAGAATTGCTCCATAAATACACTGAAGGAGCATCCTGTCGATTTTGGTTGTGGACGGTATACAATTACCAAGGAGAGTGATTGTGATCCACTAGCAATGTTAGCATTCAGTGTTTCAAATGCTGTAGAATTTAGATCAGTGTTACACATGTGAACATTCAATCCTGACTTGTAAATGAGAGCTACACCTCCTCCTCGTTTGGAACCAGGTCTTGGTACATGCAGAAACGAATAGCCTGGTGGAGTTATGTTTCCAATGACAGATGTATCTTCAGCTTTGATACAGGATTCACAAAGTGCCACAATATCAAAGTTATTCTCAATAACAAAGTCAACAAATTCTGTGGTCTTGTTCCTCACAGATCTAGTGTTGAGAACACAAAATTTTACACATTCATTACTCACAGATAGCTTCGAAAATGAGTTTGAATGTCTTGCTTTTCCAGCTCTACAACCCCGTCTAGTGCGTCTTCGGGATTTGGTTTGTGATGAATGGATAGTACAGGGTATTCTGTGAAGTTTGTAGAAATGAAGAGTCATACAAGTGTTCTCAGCAAAAGGGCAAGTTTGAACTCCAACATTATATGTAGGTATTAGGTTGTGTAGGACTTCAGCACTATACTTGTGTACCTGTACATAGCTACCATGCAAAGCTACATTCGACTTATTTTGTGTTCAGTATTGCGATTCATTGCAGCAATTGTACGTGCTGGTGATAGTCCTAACTTCTCCGAGAACCAACAATGCGGTTTACCAGCGACAGAGGCACAGTCTCAGCAGAGAGCTGTGATTGTGTTTGTCTGCGATCCACCTCTTGTGGCCAGTTATGTAAGTATTGACGTCAATATCACAGACCCTAATGTTAAAGAAGGCTTGCTGAGGTCACAATTAAAGAGGCTACGACCAAAGATTGTAGTTTTTAACATTTATTCTGTTGACTCGGTTGTGGTAGCGAACTTTTCCAAGCCAAACGTCTTTAAAGGTAGGGTTACAGATTGGTTTTGGTTGACGTAATGCTGATGTAAAGGCAAATATATCAAGAAAGATATAATAAAAGTCACCCGTGAGAATATCAGCTGAATACAGTATCAACTTGGTTAAGAAAACAGCAAAAAACGGTCATGGTATTTTCATCAAGAACGTCAAATCAATCCAAGTTTTCATCTCTAGCGCAGCATCGCAAACGGATATTGTTGTTTTGAATTTTCAGTCAACCCTTAGAAATAAATTCATTTTTATAGATTCAAATGTTTTTGAGTAAAACAAATTATCAAAACCATAATCCTTACGAAGGTAATCCTTTCTCAAAACAGTGTATACTATCAACAGCTGCAGTGTTTCTTACCAACAGCGGCGTAACTAAGGTAAATTTTTAGGGGGGGCACAAGGGGGGGCACCATTTTTTCTAAGGGGGCACTGCTGGCAAATCAACTATAGATTCCTTTGCACTTAAAAAAAAATGGATCTTAATCTACGCAATGGCGGGTTCCAAACAGCCTCTCAATTAAACCAAAGGGAATAATATGGTCAATTTGCAAAATGATGTTTCTATGCTCTTTTTCAGCGCTTCGTTTAAGATTATTAATTTTTTTTTTCTCTCTTCTTTTTCGCACATCTACAACCATGCAGTTACTGTTTGAATGTGTAGAAATAAATCATAACTGTTAACAAGGGATTGCGAGACCAGAGTCTTTTTTATGGGGATTTATGTATTTGAGGACTGGCACTATAGTACTTATTTATTACACACTGGGGCCGTGCACAGTAGGCCTAATCAATGTTAAAAACTTTGATCTTTTTTTCGAAATTGTTTTGATCCATCCGCACCCCCCCAATTTCGATTTTTACATATTGACAAACTATTTAAAGGGACACATTGCCTTGGATGGGGCGAGTTGGTCTATGCAAAGCGTTTGAAACCGTTTGTTATTAAATGCACGGTTAGAATTATGTTTTAAAAGTTGAATTTATTATAATGATCCACACAAATATGCCTCGAAATTGCGTGGTTTTCCTTTTACATCGTAAACTAACACGGCACGCCATTTTGTGGAGTCAAACTTTTGACTCCACAAAATGGCGGACCGTGTTAGTTCGCAAAGTAAAAGGAAAACCACGCAATTTCGAGGCATATTTGTGTGGATCATTGTATTCTACTTTTAAAACATCTTTCTAACCATATGCATTTTATAACAAACGGTTACAAACGCTTTTCATAAACCAACTCGCCCGATCCAAGGCAACGTGTCCCTTTAATATACACTATGCACTGAAGAACTAAGTAATGTCTCAAACGAAGCAGATATTTTAGATCAATGCTCTCACAGCTCAAGAGTTTTCAATGGCTTTTCCTCATGTACTTACGATAAATGCAACGGCACCCAGCACGTAGTGTAGCTTCATGTGACACTACCGTACCGTATTTAACGTGGCAGACTGTGGCAAAATGGGGCGCGCGCGGGCGATGAGTCATCATACAATTTGCGGACGTGATTTACCGTACTCTGAAGACGATGGTAAAAATAACAACTGTCCATTGCAAAGGTACAACAGTTATGTGTAAATAGAAAAATAGTTTGAAAAATTGAGTTATACGCCACCAGTCCTCCATAAAAGTTTATAAAACTTAACATTTTATATTCTGGTAATTTTATAGTCTCAAAGGTTCAGATTTCAAATGGGGGGGGGGGGCACCCGGGGGGCACTGACATCGATTGGGGGGGGGGCACGTGCCCCCCGTGCCCCCCCCTTAGTTACGCCACTGCTTACCAAGTGAGTTGTTATCGTCATTACTTTTTTGAGTTTTTACCAACAAATGACCCTACCTTATCCCTTTCAGTACCAACACATATTTGCAGCTAATGCACTGGTGACCAGAGACATTTTATTCACAGGGCCACTTGGTGACCAATACAAATTTGGAAAGATTGAGGTTACAGCGCCCTCACAAGGCAGATTGGGGTTAGCCTAGGTCCTAGTAACATAATGGAAGTTGTAAAAGGAAGCAATTAAATTACTGTTTCCTGTGGCATATTGCCTTTGACTAAATCATTGCCTTTAACATATATTGAAGGTTTGGTTTTATTACCACTAAATACCCAATTGAGTAGTTTAAATGTGAAATATTACAATTTGTAAAGTTGCTGTTCATACCAATCTGCATGAAAATTATTGAGCAATGAAAATTTGTTTCTGATACTTTAAATAAACATAAGGTTTTAATTATATAATTTCTAAACCCCATCCTCCCCCCCCCCCCCCCCCCCCCCCAACCCGCCACAATGTTGGAAACTTTGGTTGAGCCTCACAGATACTGGGGGTTGGTGACTATACCCATGTTATCAGGATAATTATAGTGCATCAATTGGTTAAGGCGGCCATTTCCAGTTTTGGCAAAGTTGTTTAAGAAACCTAAAATAAACTGAAGGTTTTAACACCCCCCCCCCCCAACGCGCTCATAGGATTCCATAAACAAGAGAGTTTAGATTACGCACAATATGACTTGGAAATAAATTACTGCTAAAAGCCAAACTATTATGTGTTACCACATTTAATGACAAAGAAGGAACTCACATAAAATAATTTAAAATATTGGCACTTTCAAAATGGTAGCCAATCAATTTGGTTTTGGCCCGTATCTCCGTGTACGTGCCTCACAGATAACGTAACTTTTTGCAATGTATTCAGGATGAAGGAACCCAATGAGACCAAATACACAAATGGTGGTTCAGTTGATTAAGGCGGCCATTTTGATTATTATTAAATTTATTTCTGAAACCAAAAAAATTAAATTTTGTTAATCCAAACTATTATTTGTTACCACATTTAATGACAAAGAAGGAACTCACATTAAATAACATTATATATAGCCAAAGTGCTATACTTGTACTTTCAAACCACCATCCTACCCCCCCCCCCCCCCCCCACCCCACCCCACCCGCATCAATGTAGGAAAGTTGGATTAGCGCTCATAGGATTCACCGGTATTGAACATTCAATATTGCCTAAAATAAACAAAATAATTAGTTTGATTAAGCACAATATGAACCGGAACAAAATTACTCCTCAAATCTAATTTACACCTATCATGAACCAATATGTAAAGAAGGAACTAACATTAAATTTAGCCAAAGTGCTATACTTGCATTTTCTAAGCACCATCCTGCCCCCCCCCCCCCCCGCATCAATGTTGGAAACTTGGATTAGCGCCATAAGATTCACCGGTATTGAACATTCAATATTGCCAAAAGTAAACAAGATAAGTTTGATTAAGCACAATATGAACTGGAACCAAATTACTCCACAAATCAAATTTACACCTATCATGAACCAATATGTAAAGAAGAAACTAACATAAAATGTTGCCAAAGTGCTATACTTGTCTTTTCTAAGTACCATCCCCCCCCCCCGGCCTCAATGTTGATTGTTGACAGGCATGCGATTGTGGGATTCAACATTGTAGCGGGGGGGGGGGGGGGGGGGATTGGTTGTTCCGAAAGTATTGAAAATTATTCGCCTGGTGTGGAAATTCTCCAATCATGGTATAACAGGTTTACACATTGTTTACTATTTTTTCCTATTAGAGGTCGAACTGCATACAACACAGTCACGTTTGTTTCCGCCAACATTCGGACCAGGAAAATGCTGAGTTGAAAGGGCGTTTGAAGCACTTGACACTTGACTGGCATGGTCAACTGGGTTGTACTCCAAGCTTGAAATAAGTGCCTCTATCACCTTGTCCCGAAAATCCAAAGTAGACAAGCTCTTGTTTGTATAGATGCTGTTGTATACGACATTAGCATTAAGCAAACATATGTCTAGGATTGTGATAAATACACGTGACCACCATTTGAGTGTTTTGTGGGTATGAGTATAGTACGTGCATAATTGTCCTGCCAGATCCGTGCCGCCCATGTATTTATTGTAATCCTCGACTATGCACGGTTTTTGGATATGACGATGTCCTGTGGAAGTTTTCCGGCTGCGATTTTTTTTTCTAGTGACACTGCAATCGCCATAGTTTGAGAGGAGAGTGACACGTTTTGTGGCCTGCTTTATTTGGGATCTGCACCTCTTTTCATAGGAAATTTTTAGGGGTTTGCTACCTCGGGTATCCCTAGGGTGGTATAGCGCACAGTTCCACAAGCTCCGAATCCTAGCTCGGACAACTTGGAGAACAGAGCCGGGCTACTAAACCAATTGTCCATGTAGATGCAATGTCCTTTATTTTCGAGTCCCTGCAAAAGGTACGTTGCCTGGTGCGCCTATTTTGGATGGATGGTTTGTCTCAGGATAACTTACAGAGGACTGTCCTTGTGGGGACCTGGGCTGCGATCCTGTGAACAACTCCCAGGAACATGTGTACCCTGTGTCGGATTAGTTAAATGAGAAATATTTAAATCCCCATTTTGCGGCTTTTCTTGGCATGTACTGCTTGAAGCGAAGTCGTCCTTTGAATTTGATCATCGTCTCGTCCGGTGAAAGGCTTCGTCCAGGCTGGTACACCCTGAGGAATAATGGTAGTACAATGTTTAACAGTGGGCGTAATGTTTCAAGTTTATCACGGGGAGAGTCGCCCTCCGCAACTCTGTTATTGGCGAGGTGGAAAAATCTAAGGATTGCAGTAAATCGGTAACGAGCCATGGTTGCTGAGTACAGAGGACTTCGTAGAATTTCAGACCTGCACCAATGCATGGAGTAACGAGGCCTTTTGTTGATTCCCATGCAAAGAAGTAGGGCCACGAATGCCATCATTTCAGGTACATTAGTTGGTCTCCAAGCACGCTTATTTTCTGCCCCCGCTCCCAATATTTGTTCAGCATAACGATTAGTCTCTAGTACCATAATCTGCCACACTGCTTCACAAAAGTACAGTTTGAAGATTTGTATGGGGGAGAACGAACTTTAAGTCTTCTGTAGCCCCGGTGTTTGCTGTAAATTTAACAGGGGTTCGCCGTGTGTAAGACTTGGCTTCACGCCATCCACACCTATCTGAAATAGGCTTATAATTCTTGGTGGTTTTGGTCTTCTTAGAAGAGGTTGCTCTCGATGTCGAGGCCCTCGGCTCCGAATCCTCACTGTCTTAACCTCGTCAGATGATATTTCTGAACCACTCTCTGGAAATTATTTTATCACAATTTTATCATTTTCATCGGCCATGTTGTCAGAATGATCTCTTACTCGAGAATGCTTGGGGGGACGCTTAACTTGCGACGCTTCAGGGCATGCACACGCGGGCAGCTTGTTGCCAGGGTAATGGACGCACGGGGCGATTGAGGGCGCTAGAGGGCGCTATTAACATTTTGATAACTTACTTTTGGTCGATGTGCCAGAGAGGCTCATTGGTCACCAAGAATGCAAATAATTACGTGCCATACGGACTCATTGGTCACCAAGTGGGATGTTTTTTTGAGCCGCTATGGCACGGCGGTACTGAAAGGGTTATAATGAGCTCGGAGTGTTTACAGAAAAAAAATTCAACTTACGATGGTATAATTCTAGGGTGTAGGCCCTATCTAAAACCTCTTCGACATTTAATATAATTGTTAGAAAAGTATTAGATCAATTATTCGAAAAGTATTAATTAGATTAACCAAATTGTTTAGCAAGCTGATTTGATGTATTTACGTTTGCACATTATGTATGCTCGTCAAATTGGTACATACAAGAACTACACTTCACACTATTGCTGCAAAACATGTACACACAAATTTGATGTCCTCAGAATAAATTAGTGATGTTCAAAACATCTTAAATCCAACCTATCTATTTTTGTGTGACGCCTTGAGAAATGACAGTTGGGAGTAACGGCGCCCTATAACAACTGCAGTTCTAACAACTGCTTGATTGATTTGAATATTTGACTGCTTAATTAACTGATTGATTGACTGATTTATTTGTGAAAATGTATGTTATAGTGAAATTAATACTTTTTTAGGGCTACACCAAATGTTTATTTATAACTATCTCATGTTTCATTGTGTTTTGATCATTTAGTTTGACAATAAATAAAGCGTTGCAAATTGTGCTGTTCAAAGGTTCAGATACATTTTTGCAACGAGTTACACTGCGAAAACTGTGGTGTTAAACTTGACACCGTGGGTGTTGTCACACACAGATACCGAAAAAGAATCAACATTTAAACCAAAGGGTGTTAAAATAGCACTAATTTCTGCCAGACAATTACATTTTTTATTATTTTGTTAAACACCCTGTGATGATAATTTTGATTCTCTCTTTGGTGTCGTGAAACACTCAAGGAGTAAATTTAAACACCCTGGCTTGCTGTGTTGAAAAAATACCTGAATTTATTAGATGACTAAAAAAAGATGCTGTTCTCGCCAGCAAGCTGCTAAGATAACTAGTAATTTGATAGAACAAACAGGAGGAGGGGGGGGGGGGGGGGCACATAGACAATAGACTTTTCATGTTACAATTTGTAGGTTATTGGAAACACGTTCCATGAGAACAATCAATACATCATTTTCAAGATATTCGGGTTAATTCTACCTCTGACATCGATATAACTCCATACAGCTTAAAGGCAAAGTATACCTTTGGTTTTTGGAAGCGTTCAACTGTTTGTATAATCCTATACAAATGTTGATATATGCCTATACAATAAAACTAACCTGTGAAGATTTAATTTCAAAAGGTGGTCGCGTTTTTGAGATATCGGCGAAAATCCGGAGCAAATTTGTCTTATTGTCCCTAATAGGAATACACAATCTGAGAAGCGTTTCTGACAGAAACGTTTCTCAAATTCAAATTTGGGGGCATAAAAACTGATATAATTTTACAAAACCACACAACTTCGAAGTGAAATGTTTCTCAAAAAGCTTTCTACTGTCGAAAGCTACTGTAGGCCTCTAGCCAATAAAGTTTTATTGCCATTCATTTTAAGAGTGATTACCAAACGTATACAGACCCTCTAACTACAGTTGTAATTTTAAACGAAATGAGTTTTTAAACCGTCATTACATCATCAACTAAAACATAGATTACACAATCTACGACACAAAATTGGTATAGCAAAATTGGTAAAGCACAATATACACTGCAATCAACATGTAGCGCCTCCTCAATGATCAGTAGATTGCAATGGAAACCTTTGGAGGAACGTAGAGCAATCTCCAGGTTAACACTCCTATATAAATCTGTTCATCATAAAACTGCTATCGACACTGACCACTATCAACTCAAACCACAGGGAAACCAAACTCTCACTAGGAAATCTTCAACCAATAAGGACTGTTACAAATTTTCCTTTGTCCCAAGAACCCTCGTTGAATGGAACCGACTACCAGTATGTATAAGAGAAGCACCTTCAATAGACTCATTCAAGACTAGGCTAGATAAAATCCAAATGACCACTTTCATAAGGGGAGCTCACCACTAAACTTTTGTCTACTTGCCACACCACACCTGCAACTTATATATCCCCTGAGGAGTTTGTTGCAGTATTCGACAGATACAGATACTATCTAACTTAAATTCCCTTTGGATATTATTTCGATGTTCTGTGAAATTATCGTAGAAATACCTATTATTTAATGCATAAGAATAATTGTTTGAATACTTTTGAATATTAGTGCCGTCTTCTTGGCTATAAATGTACTTACGCGATCGCGATGAACGTAAATACAGTGTTAGAAACACATACATCTAAGTTGTTATATTTTTGGTGGTTTTAGGAGTAGTTTAATTTATTTTAATATTTCCTACTTCACAATTTGTATTTGTCTTATTGTCAGAATGATTGATTTTTTTCAAAAGAAAAAAAAAGTAGAATGGCTTGTATTTCGATAATTCCTGCTTCATAATTATTTATCTTATGTTGAGAGAGATATTTTGTCAAAAGCAAAAAAACGATAGTTTGATGTTTCTATCATACCCATAGTTTTTCACAGATGAGTGTCATCTGAAAAGATACACGATTCAAAACCTTGCCATTAATTCCAATACACTTTAAATTATATCGACTAGTGACTGGTAAGTGCTTTCAATTATACAAAGTGCCATGGCAGTGTCCCCTTGTGAGTGGTATAATTAGAAGTCAAGTATACAAGGCTGGAGTACATTAGTGTTACCACTATTAGACGTATTTGTTTTAAACAAATGTACTCACTCCAACCAATTATTCCGAAGTTTAGACAACCACGTGAAAAGTGACTGCTTAAAATAATGGCATTTAATAAGCTCTCATCATTCAATGTTTTCCATTGTGGCCGCAAGTACGGAAGCATAGTTTGACCATGACGATTCCTTGTTGCTGAGCTTGATGAAACCTTCCAATTAATGTAAATTGCACACTAACAGCCCAAATTCATAGAGTTGCTTTAAGCAGCATTGCTTATAGATATTTTTTGCTACGCAAAAATGAGCAGGATACCAGCTACAAATGGTAGAAGTGGAATAGTATTTTGGCTGGTAACCTTATTATGGTAAGCACAAATGTATTGTCTTGGGCTCCTTTTTGTGCTTAACCATAGCTCAATGAATTAGGGCGAAATGAGGGAACATTGCGCATTTTTGTATGGGTCTGGTGGTGGCTTGCCTCACACGCGTTTGTGCGTCTGTCTAGTGCACAACTCTATAGACTACTTCGTAAAAACCTTTTACAAGCGTAAAATGCTTTTGCGCTTGCCCACCAACAATGTAGGTACGCATGCGTGAAAGTAATTAGCAAATTTCAAGGGAAAGGGATAACAATAATCGAAAGACGAGCTACCATACCGTGAAAAGCCCTGTTTTCATTTTGCCGCACGTGATAACCATAGTATTTGTCGCCTGTAGAACCAGATACAGCAAATCATAACGACGTGTTTTTATGGTAATGAGAATTTGTAAAATCACTTTTAGTCTTTTAACGACAATTTATCTTGAAGACATTGACATGTGATATTAAAAACAGCAAATCTGAAAGACTTCTCGCTCTGCATTGAGAAATAGAAACGACATCTTAGTTATCTGAGATTAAAGTCTTTCTTGCGATAATTGTGTTCAGAACTTGAGACGCGAATGTTCATCATTCTTCGTTTTTGTTTGCATCACTCCAACTTTAACTTATAGTACATTTTTGTGCAACTCGTCAGTTTAGCACTATACTTCCATGAAGGTTAACCCATTAGGCGACGTCTGTAAGAAACCAAAAAAGAGACGAAACAAAGTAAACAAATAACAAAATATACAAATGTAGAAGTTAGTGCAAAACGATTTATTTAACCTAATTATTCGGACTGCACTTTACATGCCGCTGCTCAAAAGAACAATAATAGATTGTAGCAAATGTTTAAAAAGTACTATTGTCTTGAGAAATAAAACGATTGTTCTGGTTTAGAAAATAAAAATTAAAACCCAAACTTAAAAGACGTAGGAACCCTCTCAATACTATTCCACACAGGATAAGTTTCGAGAAAGGTTATAGATTGTTTTCTTAGTTAGATGTTTGACCACCATAAAGCTCATTATCCGCAAGTATGTGGAGAATCTTCCCAACAGTCTGTGGTTTGGCACCAAGATAAGATAATATCTCAAACCCATTTAGCGCCTAACCTGGACCACCTGTTGGTTTTCAGTAGACATTAATCACAAAAATAAATTGCCTGGACTTGTTGCATTACTTTCCCATCAAACTTATCCACAATATTGGACTGCTTGTGGATATCTTGCGGGTTGGAAAACTAACTGTGGAGAAGGATATCTGCAAGTTATCCCGGAATAGTTTTGAGAAGGTGTCTAAGCATTTATATAATCCCAAGCCAAAGAATAAGTATTATATTTAATAGTATCTTAACTATTGGTTGTACTTACACAGTGGTTTATGAACCTGTACTATGCTGACCCTGTGCACAGGCTAAATAAGAAAAAAGAACAGAATAGTCCAAAACCAAAAATAAAGCACTTGGAATGTTAATCCGATGTTCGGGTCGGAAACGTTTATAATGGTGACAGCTTAAAGTTTTGTCTTGACCTGGAAAATGTTAAATGTTAATAGGCCTTATAATTTTTTGTCCGAAGAGATAATTAAATAAAACGTAAAAAGAACTATAATGAAACTTTCCTCATTATTTTAAAAGGGGATTTTTAAAACGCATTGATCAAAATTTGAAAATATCATCATTGTAACAATTTAGTAAATTGGGGCTGTATGCGGCAGTTTTTGATTGTTTGGTTTTTGATTGGCACCCATGAACAACGATATTTACATAAAAGAGAGACAGCCGACATGGGTGCTGGCACATTAATCCGGAGGTTGCATGTTTAAGCCTTTCTCTATGGTTTAAGTCATGCTCTAATCAGTTTTTCTTTGTTCAGCCTAAAATTATCTAACATTTACCAAGTCCCTTGTGGTTATTACTTCATAGTAATTCAGGATAAAAAAGTTCAAGATAGTACTCTAGGCTCTAAACCCAGATATCTACTTTAGAAAATGGTTAGTATTCTTGGAGTTTGGCATTGTGTAAAATAACAGTGGAGCTTAAAAAACCAGATTAGAAACTCAAGTTAAGAACCAACTCGTAGTCTAAATGATTTTAACATTAAAAGAAGAAGAAAAGGCATAAGAAAAACAAAAACAGCTGGTTGAAAACCGTTCATCGGCGAAAATGGTGTGATATTGTAAACAGTGGTTGTTTCCTGATTGGTTGAATCGTTTAGTCACATGATGATGTTTTATTGAATATATTAACATATACTTACGATAGGGATTTCCTTGACTAAAGCAAGCTCTAAGTCCGGATCATCGTGACACAAGAGTGCTCGTACCTACATGGGAAAATGCCATTCAACGTGCTTGAATTTTTATTAAGATTTCACACCAAGACTGTTTGTCCGTCGTCTGCCATTCTGTGAGTCAAATTGCTTGTAACAAATATGGGACACATCGGCTTCTTCTTCTCGCAAAGGAAACCAAAACCCAACGGTCAGAACTCAAGATTAGTACCGAACAGCCACTCACTTCTTGCAGAGTAGCTGTGCAACACTTACCATGAGTTCACCCTGGGGCACTTCTGAACTGGGAACTAAACACTAAAACTAAATTTAACTCCTCAAAATATGGCAAAACCAAATTATATTGTGGATGATGACGTCAGGCTATATGAGTCGAAAGAGATGGTTATTTTACCTAACCTGAATATTCTTTGTCCCTGCTCTTAACATCCTCCCCAAAAACAGTGTAAGGTACAATTTTTGTGGAGCACCAAAGTCTTAAGAATTCCCCCGTGGAGACCTTTTATTTTCCTTTTTTTGTTCTATCCTCGGTCTTCATAAGGTAATGAATATAAGTACCACAGCTATTCAAAAATAGTTTAAACCTTGAAACAGCAAAACAATACAGATTTTCAACTGAAAGATATCACCGACAATTAATTGATAATGTCTCTTACCTCAGTGTTCCCGAGTCCTTGCAGAATAAACACAAAGAACCCCTTGAAAACATAAATGATAACAAGTCAAGTTTTGATTTTCTTCATGATATTTGTTTTCAATGTATTTACAAATAATTGAACTCATCAATAAGCCATTTGCGAGTTACATTTGAATAATGTCTGGTACAATGACTTGTTTAGTCACAAGTTACCGCTTAAATTTGAATTCCTCAGACTATCGAGACAGTTGCTATGTCACATGATTAGGGCAAGCTTTTGCTTAGTTACGTAAGAGACGGTGAACACCCATACACAATTCTGAATGGATGTGTATGGCACAATGGTACCAGGGTTTGCTCATCTGGAGGTTGCTATACAAAAGCTTGCCCCGAACCATGTGACATAGCAACTGTCTCGATAGTCTGAGGAATTCAAATTTAAGCGGTAACTTGTGACTAAACAAGTCATTGTACCAGACATTATTCAAATTTAACTCGCAAATGGTTTATTTTACAAACAAAATCTGCAGTGAAGGCCGCAGTCAACCCCCTCTGACATTTAATGTAATAAATCCTATGTCTTAACCACGTGGTACACACTGGGCCCAATTTCATGAAGCTGTTAAATTTCTTTGCTAAGCAAATATTTAGTGGGGCACCAGTCACAACAATGCACACTCTATGTAATTTTGGCTGGTATCCTGTGTCTGCTAAGCAACGCTTGTCTGTGCTGAGCAAGTTTTTGTGCTTACAGGCTTTATGAAATTGGGCCCCTGTAAGCCCATTAACCACGCTATCATTCATACGCTGGACCATGCCACAATTCCTAGAGGGGGTGTCAACCAATAGAGGTCGGTGTTTTTGTCTGGAGGTGGCTTGACAAAACTCTACCAGCATCTTTTGTCTACAACATCGGTATGTTAATGGGAGAACAAAACAAAATTATTAAACTTAATTAATGAATTAAGCATAAATTAACAACGGCAGTACCTGAACATGTAAACAACATACATCAATTTAAAATATTGCAAGCTATGCAAAAGAAAACATTTTAAACTATGGACAAAGCTTGTCAGAGAGTGTTGACAACGTACTGGGGGGGGGGGGGGGGGGGGCGCTGCAACCAAACAGGTCAGTCACTGCGGGGCTTTAATGTATGGATTTATGACTGACGGAATATTAATATGAATCACAAGAATCATATTAAGAATGAGCCTAAATTAGTTACCAAAGAAAAAGTCACAAAATAATGCTTTAGAAAAAAAAAAAAATCTTTACTGAGCTTTGCATATTGTAACGATACACAATTACAAACGCTTACCAGCAATGAGTTTAAGATTACGAAGGTGTAGTATGTCCACAACGGGCCACCGTAGATTGCCTTCCAACCCATCATCCACGTAGCAGCAAACAGTAAAGAGAGAATGCACGTTGCTCTCACGCTGGATCTGTAATAGTTTAAATTCACAAGGTTCCAGTTACTATCAACTGAATGCTCTGAAACACCAAATAAATAATGTCAAATTCTCTCACTATAATTATTATAAATCTGGGAAAAAACACCTCTTCAATGTTTACTCATGCTAAGATTCATACTGATGTGTTTAGGCCTAAGTCTTAAATGTTGCTGCAGTTCATGTACCGTAATTTGTCTTCTTTGTTTGTCTGTTTGATAATCACACTGCAAAACCTGGTGTGTTAAAATTGACACAATGGGTGTTGTCACAAATAGATAGCGAAAAAGATATTTAAATGTTCATCAAAGGGTGTTAAAATAACACTTCTGATAACACAATTACATTGGTGTTTTTTTTACATTCTATGGTGTGAATTTTGAGTCTGAATGAGAAGAACGAAACCACGTGTGCAAGAAAAACACACTGTTGCTATAATGACCTGGAAATCCTATCTTAGTACCGGTATAAATTATGAACATTAGTTTGCAGCTACACAATTAAATTTGTCATAACATACAAAGCAGTAGAAAGTCTTTAGAGCAAAATAAACGAGCAAATAATCTCTATATATTTTAGTATAGATAGTTTGGGTTTGAACAAAGAAAAATTGACTGGAGCGGGACTTAAACCAACGACCTCCGAATTAACGTACATGCGCTCTACCAACTGAGGTATCTAGCCCTATGTTGGCGGTCTCCTTTTTTGTCAATATCTTTGTTCGAGGTGCCAGTCGGAAGCCATATAACCGTTAACTGCCGTTAACCGTTAATAGCCAGGGATCACACCAAAGTATACGATACAACCTGGGAAGTCTAGCCAGGGGGTCACCTTAAGGGGGTTCAAATGTTTAGTGTTAAATGTCAAGTAAAAAACCACAAGGAAACCAACTTGAACCAACGACCTCCGAATTAACGTACCGGCGCTCTACCAACTGAGCTATCCAGCCTGAGCTATATGTTTGTGTTACAAATGTGTTATTTTACACTACCTGAATCCTGTTTTAACATCGTGGTCCCGGATTGTGCTGTCTGTGGCCTTTATCACCATGATCAAGACTACTAGAATAACCTGCAACGATCGACAAAATGTGGCATGAATGTTGACATTGATTAAAACATTTGACTGGATAAATAATAATAATAATATAATAACGGCTTCTATAGCGCGCATATCAGTGACACTCAAGGCGCTTCAACAGTCAGTATTTTCCTGAAAGGTATATGGAGCCACTTTTTGAAGTATGAGACCTATTCCTTTACATAGCACCATGTAATGGTTTACAAGGTGCTGTGGCGCAATGTGCAGCCAATCAAACCAGGAATAATATTGTCTTCTATAAGTTTCATAAAAGCGCTACAAGGGCTTTGCTTAAAAGAACAGCTAAATGGGGTGTTGGGATTAGTGTGAAAATGTACTCCTTAATCCAATCCAATCCAACCACCTCTTTAGACCCTCCCTACCTCACCAATCCCCAATCCAACGTATCAGTACACGAACTCCACCCCTTCCGACACCCACTCCGGCTATTCACACACATAGTCCCACATCCCCACTCCCATTCCCATTCCGCACATTCCCTAGTCTTGGTGCAAGACGTCCCTGTTCTGTATTTCCA
The DNA here is from genome assembly GCA_037783415.1 of Leptasterias polaris. Taxonomy (NCBI): domain Eukaryota; kingdom Metazoa; phylum Echinodermata; class Asteroidea; order Forcipulatida; family Asteriidae; genus Leptasterias; species Leptasterias polaris. The sequence goes on along the minus strand of JAZGTN010000090.1, from coordinate 2,123,850 downwards.
CGATCCGCCCCATTACAAATTGCCGCCAATAGAGGGCGCTATCATTCCACGAACCGCTATCACACAGGAACGTCTTGGGAATCTCGTCAAACTGCCTGGAAAATTCCAGGGACATTCCGCTGTGACGTAGAAATTTGCATAATTCTTTGCAAGAAAGAAATCACGTGATCAGTCTAGTACCTGCCGCGTTTGTGAACCACTGATCTCTATTATTGTACTGTGGCTGCACATGGAATCGTGTGTGGGGAAAATGAATGGAACTTGTCGCCGTCAATCGACACCCGCGTGTGTACGTAGTAACCATAGAGCTATTATTTTATGGTAGTAACTAGTATTTTGCTGTCGTTTGCGTAATGGCGGAGCGTGCCGTAAAAGTTGACAGTTAAAGTAATAGAAAGTTATAGTATAGTAATATTCTTGATAGTATAACCTTACATGAAATATCGTTCTTATTTTTAACTGTATTTGTGTATACTTGGGTGGTGATGATTTTAAAACTACAAAATGACTAAGTGTGAACAGGTTTTTTGTGTTTGGATCTGTATTAATAAAATAAATAAATAAAAACAACTGTGCATTTCATTCATTGAGTAGTTACCTGTCATTGCAAAATTGTAAACATTAACCCGAACCTATGGTGTTCCATATGTGCCACTCCTTTCTGTCGCCTTTTCCATTTTGTCCGTCGCCTTTTCAATTTTGTCTGTCGCCTTTTGACTTTTCAATTTTGTCTGTCGCCTTTTCAATTTTTTCTGTCGCCTTTTCAATTTTGTCCGTCGCCTTTTAAATTTTTTCCCTCGCCTTTTAAATTTTTCCGTCGCCTTTTCAATTTCAGAATCATGTGATAGTCACCTGGTAGTCACGTGGAAAAACCCAGAGACAAAAATGAAAAGGCGACGGAAAAAATTGAAAAGGCGACGGACAAAATTGAAAAGGCGAAGGAAAAAATTGAAAAGGTAACCGACAAAATTGAAAAGGCGAAGGAAAAAATTGAAAAGGCGACGGAAAAAATTGAAAAGGCGACGGACAAAATTGAAAAGGCGACGGACAAAATTGAAAAGGCGACGGACAAAATTGAAAAGGCGAAGGAAAAAATTGAAAAGGCGACGGAAAAAATTGAAAAGGCGACGGACAAAATTGAAAAGGCGACGGACAAAATTGAAAAGGCGACGGACAAAATTGAAAAGGCGACGGAAAGGAGTGGCACATATGGAACACCATACGAACCCCTAAGCATTTCTACTTGACAGCTTCCTCAACCTTTTCAATTTTGTCCGTCGCCTTTTCAATTTTGATACTCCAACATTGAGTGTGTACTTAAGGGAAATGTGAATTTTGATTATTTGAGGCAGACAGTACCAATATTGTGAAACAGATGGTTCGATCACCTCGCCGACAATCTAACTTAAATCTTTGATGAAGCCCTTTTCTTGGCTTTCGTTAGTAAGGTGGCGTAACTCTTACAGGTTACTAGCTGCCGGTTACAAACTATACACCATCCGCCCTTTTTCGTACGGTGTGATGAGTATCGCGAGGCCATTATTCGCCAGCAAAGTTAGCCGTCATAATTGCAAAAAATCACGAAAGAGGCCGACCGCGTCCTAGCTACACAGAACAGCACACAGTGTGTCAGTCAGTATAGTAGACCATACAATTTCGTCTGCTACATTTTACAGCAGCTGACATGACGTGACCAGTCTGTTGTGGTCGTTATGCGGCTTAAAATTTGTGTTCGTACGCTTGCGTATTGCCGTTGTGACCTCAATGTGAATATGCAGATATAGGTCACAGCGATTGTATCACGTGATACTCGACGAGATTCCCAAGACGTTCCTGTGATAGCGGTTCGTGGGTGATAGCGGGTTCGTGGAATGATAGCGCCCTCTATTGGCGGCAATTTGTAATGGGGCGGATCGTGGAAATACAGAAGCGGTTCGTGGGTGATAGCGGGTTCGTGGAATGATAGCGCCCTCTATTGGCGGCAATTTGTAATGGGGCGGATCGTGGAAATACAGAACAGGGACGTCTTGCACCAAGACTACACATTCCCACGCTTACATACCCATGTTTGCGTTGCAGTCACTGTGTGGACATTCGTTTGTGTTATACACTTCAGGAAAATCCTATTCCTCAACACTGTAAGCAACTCTGTGTGGACGTGTGTAAGTCCACATAGTGTTTCAAAACCCTGCCTTGTGTGGACCTCTTTTGTTCTCAGGTCCACACTTCATATGTAAACACACAACACACACACCAGCCATACCCACAACCCCACCCATATTTACATCAGGCTTCACCCACTTAACCCACTGCACCCGTGCCCCTTACCACTAGGTGAATATAGAGTCACTTACGCAGAATGCCAAACAACATGGAGCACAAAATGACCACAGCATTCCATTCTCCTCAACGATCCAACACCTAAAATTAAGGACACAATCAATTTATCAATTTAAACGTGTGTTAATTGCTGTGTTTAAGCGAAACAAACAAATTGTGGACTTGATAACACAAGAGGACCACACAACGTAGGAAACTAACACTATGTGGACTTACACGCGCCCACACAGTGTTCTTTATAGTGTTGAAGAGTGTATTTTTTTCTGAAGTGCACAGAACAAAGGTTTGTCCACAGAGTGTATGCAACACATAGCCGCGTGTCAATAGGTTTATCAATGTTTATAAATAAGTGTACATACGGACTATGGTTCTATAACGAACATACAAAAACAAGGAGCTTTTATTATTTTGTTTTCATCTTTCATTCAAACACAAGTAATCAAGCAGAAATACTTAAGTCAAACCCGTTAAGCTAATATTAATTCATGTTAAATTAAAAACGTTTTCCGAAGTTTAAACATTTTTTGCGTAACATTATTATTAAACAAATAGTGTTATAAACGACAATGCTCATAAACCCCCATGTCTTCTCGATTTTATAAAAATAAATGTGTATATTCTTCTTTGATCTTTTGTTGCAATGTCTTTTTCTCTCTTCCTTTTTTTCAAGTTCGGACGGTCAACAAATCTACTCACAGGTCGTAGCTTTGAGGTTTGTACACATGTTGGGAAACACCCAGAACTGATCCAACTGTCACTGCTGGCATAACTGAAACATGAGGCATAAGTGCACATAAATAATGCAGTATAATGACAATTCCAGAATCATATTGTTGTATTGTTTGGGTAAAGTGGCTTGAAGTTTATGTTTTTAGAAACAATAAAGTTTACTTCCTTTAATATGGATCCCACAACAAAGGTAGCACCAATGACATGGTAAATATGAAACTAGAAGAAAATGTTCAGATTTAAATATGAGAGGGAAACCCCAATGGAGAAAACCCATGCAATCAAGTAGGGACTCAAAACACAATCCGAATGCAAGGCTCCAGTCGGAGCTGAGATTCGAACAGGGGCCCACAGAGATTGATAGGCAGAGCAAGAAACCACTGAGCTAACCTGAACCCCAAATTTAAGAAAGATGCACGGGCAAAGAATGAGGAGTTCTCGCTGGAGCACAAACCACGATAAGAGGTGTGATTTAAGGAGCTCGGCGGTGGAAGAAAAGGTAGATGGGATGGGATGGAGAGAGATATATCAAAAGTAGATTGGTTGTTGTCAACGTTACACGTAAACGTTTCACGTAAACGTTTCACGTAAACGTTTCAGCTGAATACAGTGCCTATTTACTGAGAAAACAGCGCAAAACTGGCAAAGGTATTTTCACTCGAACATCGAATCCAGGTGACGGCGAGTACCAACTGCATCTCTGGCCGCAGTATCCGCAAAAGTGTTTATACATACGTACCCCATCCACCAATCATGTAGAAACCCATGCGGTTCCTCCACACTGCAAAGCCTTTCATAGCATCATTGGCATCAATTCCTTCAACTGATGTATCGGAATACAATTGGAATGACTCCATAGTAAGCCAAAGGATCACAGCTAGGTAGAACAACTGCATGGCTACACCATTCACAAGACACAGCACCTAAACAGGACACGGGAAATGCACAATCAAATCAGAGTGATTTTCCTTTGTTGAGAAACGCCATCAGGTTAACCATCCGTAGAAAGGTCCAATCAGAATCCTCGGGAGAAAGCACGTGTTCTTCACCTTCAGCAAGAGTGGCTTGACTTAAATTTGTTCAAAAATGTGCGAAATTTACTTCTTTCAGTTTGCAACTGTTTGACTACATTCATAAATGTCCTTGTAAAGTATTCCTATATTCAGGTCTAAAACTGTTTAGTTTAATTTAAATGTCAAACTAATTACTTTATTTATTTATTTGACACTTAATAACAATGATTACATGGGGGAAAACACTTTCGTATAGTAGCTGAAATAGATATGGTGGACACAATACTATGACACCAGTGGAGGGGGGGCACAGGAGGAGGCACAGGAGGGGGGCACAGGGGGGCACAGGGGGGGGGGGCACATGGGGGGCACAGGGGGTGGGGCCACAGGGGGGCACAGGGGTGGGGCCACAGGGGGGCACGGGGGGCATTGCTTCCAAGTGGGGGGGGGGGGGGGGCATTGCTTCCAAGTGGGGGGGGGGGGGGGGGGGGCAGGGAGAATGGGTTTGTCAGTGGTGGGGGTCATGTACTCCTCAAACTATGAGGTTCGACGATCCGCTATCGTCTCCACGAACCTCATAGAGTGACATGTACAAAATCATATTCGAAACGTTTTGCCCTTCACGTTTATGCAACTGGAGTTCTCTTTTGAAACCGGATCTAGCAAAAATTAGGCTCTACGTGTTCTTTGTTCTCACATTGAGCTCGGCGCGGGTCCAGAAAATCCACTCCGCGAAAAAAACAAATAGTAAACAAATTATAAATTCTCACCGTTTTTCAGAATCCTCGCCTTCCGGTAACAATATGGCCGCCGCCGTAACTTATAAATGGTATGCTGCGCGCTACGCTGGTAACGATAACCAACGGTTCATGTACAGACCAGTTAATGTGGACTAGCGTTGCGCGTAGCATGACTTTTTGGTCTCTCCGGCACGTAGGCCGTATGCCAGTGGTATGGTATGCAGCGCGCAACGCTGGTCACCAGGCATATGATTGTACACGTGAACCGCTGGTTATTGCATTGATCAACAATTTTTAAAAATTTGTTTGTACATATATTTTTTTTTTATGAAGGCCTACAACTAGCAGATGGATATTACTTTGTAATGTTTTGTTTTCATTCTTTTAACTTTCTTTCTGTGTGGGCACTATTACGATTTGTTTCCCGGGGGGGGGGGGGGGGGGGGGGCCTGAGGGGCACTGGACATTTGTGGGGGCAAGTCCCCCCCCCCCCCCCCCCCCCCCCTTGGCTACCGCTGTAATGACACTATATGGTTTGGGTAAATTTGACTGTATACGCCCAAACCAATCTGAAGAAGGCTAATCGGAACCCAGCCGGTATAGTACACAACGCATGTACCTAATATTTTATGAGATTTGTTTATCGTCACAATTAAAAAACTATGTAACTTACAGTTCTTAAAGAGTAGACTACAGTGTACACATACCTGACTGTCTGCTGTGAATTCCGACAGGGCGAATGAAACTGAAGCAAGAAGACAAGCCAGACAGAGGTTGAGATGGACGGAATGACGGAGTGTGTGAAGACGTCTATAAAACAATTGAATGGAGAATGTTAAGTACTCTTCAGAGGACTCAAGTTGTTCTGAGAATTGGATATCTCTATTGTTTAACACTACAAATTGGTTTATTAAATTGCAGGACTCATAGAAACTCGACGCGTTGGACACATTCATTAAATATTCACTGGTTGTACTCAAAGAAGAAAATAACGAATTTCTGATATCATGGTTTACGTTTATTCAAAACGCTTCGAGTTTGAAGGAATGTTAATAAAAATAAAATGTAGATTCATTGATCTACTTCTTAAGGGGAAAATACAACAACAAATAGCAATTTTATTACTTACTTTGAAGCTACATAGGTGACGATGAGAACAGCGAGGCAGAATACAGACACTCCGACGAGGCACCTGACCAACCATCGTAGAACAATTGCATGGTCGTCATAAACCTCATGAAACAAATTTAAATTCTCTTAAAAATATATGTTGATTCTTTCCCTTCTTTTCATTAACTGACACACTTTCAAGAACAGTTAGTAAAATAACTTCAAATGGATATAGAATAAATATAAACTCACCATTAACACATTTAGGGCTTATTAGGCCTACACTGAATTTGAACCTATAACCTAAATATAGGCCTTACCAAAGTTCTGTTTTACAGCATGCAAGACGTTTTGTGAATCAATTATTATACTTTATACGGAACGATCCTGCTGACCCACCCCCTGCCTAAAACACCTAAAACAAACAAAACACCAAATGTACAAACAAACAACCAACTAACCAACCAAATGAGCAGACAAACAAAAACAAACAAACAAACAAACAAACAGAACTTAGAATAAGAATAAGAAATATAGAGGAATTTCAAAAAATAATTGTACCGGTTCTTGTAGCGGTTCCATAACAATAGCAAAGTGTGTCATATGGTAACAAAGACAATGAGTCTGAGTTTGGCTGGTACTCTGCACCTCACATCCCTCACGATCCCATGCACCATTTATGGTGTGCCTGCAACCATTGAAACATCTAACGAGTCAGTCTAATGGGAACAAATTGTTGTATCTTACGGTATCGTAGGACATGATGCAAACAACAAATTATATATAGTCAGGATATAATAGTATAAACATAACAATAATGGAAAAAAATGCAAGAATTAAAACAACAACAATAAAACAGTATTCAGAGCAAGTTGGATGAATCATATAACCCTCGACGCAAACAGTTTTTGAAGGTACACTAGAAGCCTCTACACAAATCACCTATAATGACCTAAAAAGAAAACCAGCTGTATTAAAAAACAATCATTTTAGTGTAATGCAATTGCACTGACTCCTCTTAAATTTAACATAAATAAATATGAAATAAAACGAGGGACCTACCGAAGTAACTCGAAATGAGCCAGTCGGTGGACCCCACGTAGCATACAATTTCAATTAATGCAATGGTACTGAAGATTTTTAGACAGTTCTTAAAAATTGTTACAAGACAAAGAATATTATATAATAGATTATAAGCAAACATAAGGTTAGTTAGCAATACCAATAAATAAAGTTAAGATAAGTACAATTATAAGGCAGACATTTCCAATGTTGAAATACCTAGTTTGTTAAATGTTCAGTTGTAATAAATTACAAATGGTACTTACAGAACATCGAAATTCCAGAAAGCACAAATAGGTGTTTCGTGTTTTGATTTAGTCACTGGCTGTGAAAACAAAATGAAAAAAATATACATTTTTGAAACACCGAATTCAACTCATGATTGATTTTGCTTCTACTTGTTAGGGCGATGGGCTTAAGTTCTGCAATTTACAGAATGTGGGCTCGAATCCTAGCCTGGTCAGTCGCGATACTTGTGTCCTTGAGCAAGGTACTCACCATGGAGTACAAATTGGTACTTGTGAGAGCTCGGGGTGTATAAATCTGCAATGCAGTGGCATCCATTCGTTTAACCTTTGATTTATTGGTACCTCCACGAGGTTTGCCAATGAAACCGGGTATAAACACTGGCCTGATGAGCCATATTGGCTCCCGACAAACTTGACTTTACTTTAGTAATTGCAATTAATACACTCTTCAATAAAAACGCCTAAAGTTCTTCTTATTGACGAAGACACATTTAATTCTGATTTTGCTAATTAAGTTTGTCGCATTAGTGTATGCTTTATCAGAGTTGTGTAAGCTTATTCACTTTTATCAAATGAAAATGTAAATCTTTTTGATTTCTTCTTAAAGAGTAAATTCGTGGTTTTCTATAGAAATGTCATCCAATCAACCTATGAAATGTTAGTAATTCAGTGATCAATTGATATAGTTTTTGTGGAGAAAAAACCCAAACAAACGAACAAACAACAACAGTTTGTTTGGATTTGGTGCACTTTAACATACAAACTTATTTCTATAGTGACAATCGGAATAGTGGTCGTCAATCGAATTTTTCGTCCTTTACCAGTTTCTGCATCATCTATTTATCTGGTTTTACGAACTTTGAGTTAGTAAAGTTTCTGCCAGAAACTAATGCATTTCGATAATTACACATTTTTTTCTTTAAACCAACACTTATTCAACTTGTACTGGCGTGGAGATCAGGTGACTACCACTACCGTTCTGCTCGCAATGTTTATAGTTCTCATAATATAACTTGTTAGGCCGTACGGTGTAAACGAAAAGATGCCTGGACAATTATTTTCCTTCCGACCTCCGTGGGTCTACTTTTTGAAGGTATATTTTGTGACTTGTAGACATAGGCCTATTAAACACTATACTAAAAGTTCCAAAAAAAATCCAGTCAAATTTGCAAAAACATGCAAAGTTTGCTAAAACCGTTGAGCGCAATCTGTGAAAATGCGCGCGCGCAATGTGCGAACTGAAGTCTGCCGACACACACAAATCAAATTGCGCGGCTGAGACACGGAATTGACCATGGGCAGCGCGCCGTATCGATTCCCCTCGTTGGTGTGTGCGCCGTAAAACATACTATTACTATATGTATTTTTTTTTAAATCAGAGATTGCGTCGCGTCCAACAACGTCAATTGTGTGGTTTAGGCCATGTTTAAAACTGTAGGCCTACTTCTCAAAAACTAGACTATCGTGTCTTTTCAAAATCACTGAATGGTTAGCCATCAAAGTTTTGTGCCAAGAATAAAGAGCTTAGTTTAACAAATTGTATCGTCATTGAACAACAAGGATGGAATGATGAGTCGCTCCAATTATTGTCAACAAAATTAAAGAACTGACAATTTTTTGTCTTATTCTTTTGACCTTAGATTTCTAATTAATAGGATACTTTAGGAAATGCCTATGCACACTGTCACTGTCTCCTTTTTCTCATATCCTCCCTCCTCCCCCCCCCCCCCCCACACACCCTTTCTTGTGGATTTTTCCTTACCAGTCCCGTAACTAGGGGGTGAGGGCCGCTCATAGTATAATTTTCTTTGTTCAACCCAAAATCATTAACCCAGTCAAATTCCCTTGTGGTGAATTCAATATATGGCGGTGGCTTCCCAGGTTGTATCATACTTGGATGCGACCCCTGGCTACACGGCAGTTTACGGTTTAATAGCTTCTGACTGGCAACCCCCGAACAAGGATATTTACAAAATAGGCAGACAGCCAATATAGGTCTAGATAGCTCAGTTGGTAGAGCGCCGGTACGTTAATCCGGAGGTCGTTGGTTCAAATTCCGCTCGAGCTAGTACATTTTTCTTTGTTCAACCCAAACTCGTTTAAAATTTACCCAGTCAGTTTCCTTTGTGGTTTATCATTTGATAACAAAATAAATAAATAAATAAAAAGGCATAAATAAATAATTAAAAAAACCATCAAAATCAAAAAAGGAAGAAAAAGTCAACCCAAAATGTAAATAAAATAGCGCCCCAAAAAAAACCCAAACAAAAACTAAAAAATTGACAAAAATGGCTGGAATTGGGACTTCTTTTTCATTGTCAACAACAAAAAGTAAAAACCCAGCGCCCCCACCCCCTCCCGCGTCATTGAGCGACGGGCGGCGCTAACGTGCCGATGTCCTTTTCTTTCATATTCCCCCCCCGAAAAATATTAATAATAAATAAAGATAACAATAACATTAAATAGATAAATAAAACAAATAAAAAAATCGCCCCCCACCCAAAAAAAAAATAAAAAAAAAATAAATTAGAAGAATAATTCATTTTACAGGCCTGCCCCTAACAATTGTTTTTGTCTCCCCCACCCCTCTTTAGGTTATATGACGCCTCAAATTTCTTCAAGCTTGCCTTTCAAAACATGATTCTCACTCGACACGGGGAGAAGCTACATATTTAATAATTTACAAACTTTAAGAACATTTATGAACATTTTAAGTGCGTTACGGTCCTATTTTCTTTGCATGTCCTTGAAAAAATGTTCTCTAATAAAAATTAGCGCAAGAGATCCTTATAACCATGCTGCATAGGCGCTTTATATCGAGTAGGGGCCTACTTTCAAAAGATGCTGTGTTTTTCGTGATCTCAAACACATGCATGATTTTTATACTCTTCCCTAAAAATATTGTGCTTTCTCAGCTTTGACATATTCTAAGTGAACAAAACACTTCGGTCTTATCACGGAGTCTTTCTCACTTGACCGAGGCTTGGGCGCCGCCATGTTTGTTTTGGGTGTCACATGACGTATGACCTAGGATGTGATTGGCGAATTTGGGTCACATGGTGTCTGTGCGCAGGTATTTCAAATTAAATGTAACGAGCCGACGTATCACAACCGTAAACAGTGTTCGATCGCTGTCGATTATCTAGTGCAATGTTTGGTTGATAATTTCTCAAATTTGACTGACGTTTTTGTGGAGAACTTTTCGGAATCGTAATCTCCAGCAATTACTGTCAAAAACTGCAGAGTTCTCTTAGACCCACAGGGGTCGGAACGGGACGACAAGATACAGTTTACCCTGTATGGCCTATGTGGCCTATGTGGCGTGTCGTGGCCGAGCGGTCCAGGTCACCGGACCTAAGCTCTGGTGTAGTCAGCAGCAGAGTGTGGGTTCGATACCCGGTCATGACACTTGTGCCCCTGAGCAAGGCACTTAACCATAATTGCTTCGAAAAAAATTGGGAAGGTATGGTGCATTTTGCTCGACCAGACAGGCTCCTAGTGGATGATACCCATGCCTACATCCTTAAAGGCACTAAACACGTTTTGTAATTGTCAAAGACCAGTATTCTCACTTGGTGTATCCCAACATATGCATAAAATAACAAGCCTGTGAAAATTTGGGCTCAATTGGTCATTGAAGTTGCAAGAAAATGATGAAAGAAAAAACACCCTTGTTGTACAAATTAGTGTGCTTTCAGATAGGAATAAAAGGCTTCTGGCCAGAAGTCTTTTATTATTTGAGTGAGAAATTACCTCTTTCTCAAAAGCTACGTTACTTCAGAGGGAGTCGTTTCTCACAATGTTTTATACTATCAACAGCTCTCCGTTGCTCGTTACCAAGTAAGTTTTTATGCTAATATACATTTTGAGTAATTACCAAACGTGTACAGTGCCTTTAAGGAGTGTAAAAGGGGGTAGGTAGGCATACCCAGAGCTGTGGGGACTTTTATACAATGGAACAAAGGTCCCCACAACGTTTTTCTTTGTTAAACTGGGTCCCCACAACAAGATTCTTTAGAAAAGGGAATAATAGAACAACAATAGGAAGTCCCCACAATGGTGTGTGCACCAGGAAGAGTAACCCTGTTTCAGCCCCAGGAGTAGGAGGCAACGTGCCCCTGGTTTCAATTGATTTGGGTCGATAGCCCAAATCAGTTATGTGTAGCCCTCACCTTGAAGTGGCCGTCCGTGGCCTTGTGAGTTAGGCGATATCTCATTAATCTCATTAAAAAAATAAAAAATAAAAATTGTGGTCCTTACCGTATGATGGTTAAGGGTGACGGTGATGGGTTTTGTAAGTGAGTGTTGAATCTTGGGCTCTGTCATGACAGACATGATGTGGCTGTTAACCCTCAGTGATTTGCCGCCAATTAATACAAATCTGCAGGAAATAAATCATTCTCAAAATCTGAACACCTTGCCTAATGCAGTTTGTTAGCTAATTAATCAAGGATATGGACCTGATGCATTTACATACGCGGCCATCTGAGAGGTAAAATGACGACCATCATCGATCTGCCTCTTAAAGGGTGTGTTGGTAAGATTGCCCATAACTTACATGGTATAAAGATGGTCATGTTGGAAAACTTTTCTTGAAATAGTTTTGCTTGAAATGCCATAGTTTTTAGGAAATGGGTAAAACAATAGTCTTTATCCTGCAGGATAAAATCCGATGTTTGAACAAAAGTTAAAACATATAATGGGGTTTTTCGCTGTTTTCTCATGACTCTGAAGACCGATTGAGCTTAAACTTTCACAGGTTTGTTGTTGCATGTATATGTTATTATTATTATTATTTCTGGTTTATTAAAACACAATGCATTCGTAGCCCAAGGGCTAAATTGCTACATTGTTTACACAAAAAAAAAACGGAGCTGAACAAAAAAACAAAAAGAATTAACCAATTGCATTAACCAATAACATTAACCAATAACATTAATTATTAACCAATTAAACAATTAAACATGTTGATAGAAAAACTACATTTGATTTAAAATACTAACAAAATAGGGTATAGGACTATTTTTGTATCTATTTGTATTGCACTTGATTACGGAAAGATTGTTTAAGTTTCTTAATTGGTATTGCACACTAGAACTTCTTGGCTGGGGTAACCACTGGCGGAACATGTCGGAACATTTTAATTTGGTGGCAAAGTCAACACAAAGATCTTTTCTACGATCATGGAGAGAAATCAAATTGCATTTTAAAAGGGCATATTCGTAATCCAAATAACCCAGGCCTAAGATAATTTTAAGGGCACGCTTTTGAATACTTTCCAATTTGTTGTTCTGTGCTCTAGTTAAACCCGCATTCCAAACAGGCGTTGCATATTCCGTCAGTGGTCGAATATACCCCTTATAAACTGTTGAGTCACATCAAGTGTGAATACAGGTCTTTGGCAATTACCAATGTTGTACACACCCTTTAAATGGAAAACGCACATCTTGTATACGCGCAGCGCAGAGGATAGCCAATTGGCAATCTGATTTTGACCACCAGCACAAGGCGCTCTTCTCAAATGACGTCATGCAAACAAGTTCATATTTTATACTAGTATACACAGTGATTTTCTTTAACAGCACTAAAATAGTTTGAATCCAACAGCAGTGCACAGTCTTGTGAAATTTAAGTTATGTTTTTAATCTTCAAGAAACAAGTGTGTCAATTGTACCAATTTGTTGCAAGACAGTGAGACCAATAAAATAAGTAAATTTCTTAAAACCTAATTCCAGCTCTAGATTTGAGACGATCTTTCAGATAGACAGTTTTGTTACTAATGGCTTTCCGAAACCAGCGTTTTATCCCTTCAGAAACAAACGTATATTCATTGTTTAAAATTTTTGTTTTCTTACTTGTTTGTTGACACAACAGGCACCATCTTGTTCAGTGAATCGTACAATGTATATACTAGGCTTCCATCGTATGAAAAATCTGTCAAAAATAAATAATAAAATAAAATAAAAATATATTAAGAATAGAAAAAAAAAATGTTATAATTCATAGATAGCCAAAAACTAAGGTAAATAACAATAAAGATCAATTAGTTTCATCTTTTGATTCTGTAAATAAATTCAATGCAATTCAATTCAATTCTATTCAATTCAATTCGAAAATTATTTCCATTTTGGTGAAAAGGAATAATAAACAAATTAAGAACAATTATTTAAATCAAGAATCGACTGATACAATAATAATTGAAATGAACCTAAAGAATTTAAGAAATCATAATATTTGTACAAACAAGCCATAGATTTGTAAGGACCCTGGACCTACCCACAATCTTTTTTTTTTTTTTTTTTTTGCTCGCCGAATACTAAAGTAATTTTTCTTTATTGCCATGGTTTCCCTAAGAACTTCCGTATTTAAATTGAGAAGCTGTTTTAAGATTGAATAAAAAAAAATTCCTCCGGGGAAACAACATAATTAGAGACTGAGGGGAAAATATTTTGTCCATTAAGGCGATTCTTACTTTTGTTTATTTCGGAGTGAAATACTTCCTTTGGGATGGTCACGTGGTCCTCCATATTTCTCCATTTATCATCAAGGGTCTCCCACCTCTGACTGTGTCCTGGGAAAATTGCTTCATCTCCTGAGATGAAATGGTCCTCGGATAAAACATCCATTGTCATAACTGCAAGAAGAACAAAAGAGAGGATGATATTGGTTCGCAAACCCCGATTAAGTTATAAACATTGACGTAACCTGTGGTAGTGGAGCTATCCCAACCCCCTTCAGAACACGCTTAGAGCCTACGAAATAAAGTCTTCTTAAAATAACAAGATAATGATTCATTTTCTACTCACGTATATGACTTGTGTTGAGCAGCACTTGGGTATTCCTCTCTAAACGATCGGCAACATCAGCAGCAAATGTCTCAACACTTTCCATCAAAGATGTCACCCCTGCCTTGGTCTAATCAAATAGTTTAAAATATCAAGTTTTCTGGATGAAATGTTGATGATGTAATATATTGAAAGAAAATTAATTTGAGTTTACATGGGACGAACGCAAGGAAATGAAGTTTCTTCTTTACCTTCTGTAGAGCGATCCATTTCTTGGTAAACACGGGCTCTAGTAGATTGCTGGTAACTTCAAGAAAATCCTGTTTGAAAATAAAATCAATCAATAAAAGTAATCGAAATATAGTACTTTGACTTTCCAACAATATATTCTTGAACACTTTTCTTGAACAGTTTATCAAAACATTCCTACAACCATTAATTTCATTCGGAAAAAATAAACCAACAAACCAACAAACAAACAAACAAACAAAATAATCACAAGTATGATGTTCTCTCAAGTCCACGTGTGGTTTGACAAACCCACGTGTGACTTGATTCGATTCTTAGGTCTTTTGCATTAAACCATCTGCCTTATAAAACAACTTTAGTTGTTGTTTTTGTTTTTGGTATGGAAGCATTAAAGGGACATTAACTTATATCTCAAAATTATGATTTAGCATAAAAAAGTAATATTTGTAAATTGTGCCAATTCAAGTCAATGAGGTATGTCAGTCATATGAGATATAAGTCATTGTTTTAATTTATGATCATGAGATGTTAGACATAACTACGACTTTAATTGTCCTTTTCTCTCTTGGTTCCTCAACTCGTCCGTTGTTTTGTTCCATACCGAACCTCATTTTTAGATGTATTTTCTTAAATGTACATACTTTAAAAAGCTGAAGACAGAAAGTATTTACCACGAGGTTAGCCTCGGCTGTTGCATCATCCAGAGTTGTTGCTAACTGCCTCTTGGAGAGTTTGTCTATTACACTCACAGCTACATCCAACTCCGACTTAGAGAGTGAGGAACTTCCCGCAGTAAACCGCATCAAACTGTTTGTAGAACTTTCTGCTGCATCTTCACTCAAAATGATCTCCCCTTTGATCTAGATATAACATTTTTGCGTAATGTTTCACGGGAAACTATAACAGCATATCTTATATAATCCCATTCTTCAGCTGAATTTATGCACCTTTTATTTCAATTTTAATAATTTACCTTCTCTACACAGGTGGATCAATGTGCTTAAGGAGAATGTTTCACGCGTTCATGTTTGTCTGTCCTTAAGTTGGCGTGTCTGTCTGTTTTTTTAATTGTTTTTTTTTATAAATAGTTTGTATGTTGGGCTGTTTTTTGTAAGCTTCTGCTTGTCAAAACATTGATTACGTTTATCCTGCATATTTGCTTAATATTGATATCTTTGCTTTCCTCCATGTAATTGACATTATTTTCTATATAAGTTTTTTATCTTACCACATCCAGTAACTGCTGTATTGTCTTGGCACAATCAGCTTCATGGATAATCTTACAAGAAGGTTTGGCAATCTCCGGAGAAGACTCATCGAGATCTTCATAGTTCACAGTTTCCACTGGTCAACAATACAACAGTACATTACTCAGTTAACTGATGTAATTGCAAGGAACATATAATAACAACTATAATGTTTGTTTCAATTTTTTACACAGTTGTATTATGTGATAACATACATTAGCCGCAAAACGGATTACTGCTAAAGCTCAGCAACAATCATTGGACAGCATTTGGGAACAGACGGATTATGAGAGGGTACCCGAGATAAAGACGGAGTCGAGCCGCAACAATATTGGGGAATAGTCAATTTGTATCAACAAGCACAAAATAGAGACATTTGGAGGCATCATGCTGTGATGCCTTCATCCTGCAGTAGATCAACAATGGCTGAAAAATCAAATTCAAAATCAAACAAAATCTTTAAAATTCTTTATAAGACGAAACAAATCCTGCCTTACCGACGTCATCAATGTCTTTTCCCATAATGGTGTCTGCCAGATTGGGGTCATCTTCATCAAAAGCATGATACCAGATAGCTGGATCATCAAAAGCTCCTCCTAAGTAAGAAGTATTCCTGTCATTTCGTTTGCCTAGAATTAGGGTGGTGAATGGATCCATCGTCCTGGTTAGCGGTTCACCCACCGGGTCACTCCCTAAAGATTGATTGAAGAATTCGGGTTAACTACACAAAATATGGTAAAGTCAGAATCCCAATGGGAGACTCGTGTGTTGGGTTTCACTCCATACCTTTATGTCATGGTTTTGCTTTCAAAAGATCTTCTTAAAGGCACTGAACATGTTTGGTAATTATCAAAGACCAGTATTGTCACTCGGTGTATCCCAACATATGCATAAAATAACAAACCTGTGAAAAATTGGGCTGAATCGGTCATCGAAGTTGCAAGAAAATAAAGAAAGAAAAAACAGCCTTGTTGCACAATTTTGCGTGCTTTCAGATGCTAATAAAAGGCTTCATGCATGAGGTATTTTATTATTTTAGTGAGAAGTTACCTCTTTCTCAAAAGCTACGTTACTTCAGAGGGAGTGGTTTCTCACAATGTTTTATACTATCAACAGCTCTCCGTTGCTGGTTACCAAGTAAGTTTGTTATGCTAATATATATTTTGAGTAATTACCAAACGTGTTCAGTGCCTTTAAACTGAAAATGCCTTTATAGTTTTCTTGTCATCTTTTGACATTTGTGGTTCAAAACAAACTGAGGGTAGATTTGGGATACACTGGTTTCATCACTGAAAAACAAATACATTTAAAAGTTTTATTTAGCCTCTTGTTGCTTACACTCCAGGTTTAGAATTGACCACAAACCGGGTCCCGTGAGGCTGACCCCTTTCTGATCAAGTATGACCCGGAATCTGTGACAAAATGACCCAGAAATGGGTCAAACTGACGCAGAATCCTAGTGCCACATCCCATTTTTAAGCACATTCTGGGTCAGCCCGACTCGGGAATGGGTCACAGAATACCGGAACACAGGTCAACTATAAACGTAAGTTTTTAAAGGGTATATCCAGTTAACAATTAACCTGGCTAATTCCAAACAACATTTATATAATGTGGTAAAGGGGTTCTTTTAAATATCAGTGTGTAATTTAGATATACGAAATAATTATGAAACAAATAGGCCGACACTTAACTTCTCTATTAAACCCTGGACACACACACTGAACACCCCCGGGTCGGAATTGACCTATCCAGGGTCCAAAGGAGGTCTGAACCATTTCTAGGTCAGCTGACTGTTTTGGTGTTTTGTTTCCACTTTTTTTTTTTTTCAAGTGAGATTTTGGCTCAGGTACTGGATGATTTTGACCGATGTCTAGGTCATTTTGACACTGATTCCGGTCAAACTGACCCCAAAAGGGCTCAGGGATCCGGGACAGGGTTACTCTATCGTGCATAGTTGCATTACTTGACCTCCTCACCTTTTACATGTCCATCTAGAATCACCAGTAATCCTTTGTCTCTACTCCATGACATTCCAAAGTTTAACCAATCTCTGCCAAGTTCAATATCAAATTTTGAGAACCATTTTCGATGACCATCTAGTACCTGAACATACAGGAACTTGTCTCGTGAATAAAATGCTGACAGTCCTGTCCCGCTGGAGCTTTGAGCTCCTGAGCTGCAGCACAAAACGACGGAGGAAAATGTTTAATGATAATGATTTGCTCAATCCAAGCGCTTTAATATCATTTACTTATTAAAGGTAGTTTATGCTTTGTGTAATACTTTTACTTTTATTAATGATCTTATAGGGGGCGTTGCCTTTTACTAAATGGAAATCACAATGTTATTCAATGATGTCATATAATTATGTACAGTAAGTGAGATCTAGGTAATTCATCAAAGACCATTCAAATGAATAATATTCAAAACACGACTTAAAACTGTTTGTAATAAGGGCTTAACAAATATATGTTTAGCTATTTTCAATATATATGTTTTATTTATTTATTTCCCGTCTGAACTTTTTAGAAATATTTTTTAATGACATAGGGCCTACTGAACCTTTTGGTTTTAGGAAAATTCTCGTTTTCTTCTTAAGCACAGTCTTCTCCATATCTGTCTTAGGTTTTATTGTATCTCTTCTGTGTGTAATTGTACTGAACTTATGGAGAGAAATTAAATAATAATACTTAAAATAACAACTGGCTACAGCAAACTTCTCTTGCCACGCCTTGAATACTTATTCTATATTATGAAACTTAATGATACGTAAGATATTAAGTTCCCGTTCTGTATGACACTTGTAAAAAGCAACTCTCTTCTCTCTTGTTAATCCTTGCGGGTCAGAATTGACCCGATACCCGGGTTCTTGGGGCCTGACCCATTTATGGTTCAGTATGACCCGGAATCTGTGTCAGCACTTTCAAAATTACCCACCGTATATGGGTCAAACTGTTGCTGAATTTGAATTTTTAACCACTTTCCAGGCCAGCCTGACCAATAAATAGTTCATGCCCCCCGGGAGCAGGGATCGGGGTTAATTCTGATCGAAGAGTTTTTAGAGTGTAAATAGAGTGATGGAGTAGGGGAGAAAACCGATCGAGGGCGTACCTTAGTATATATCCAACTCCACCAGGGTTGACAATGGGATCAGCAAAATGATCCATATTGTCTACCTTCAGCCACACTGATATCGATAATCCAGCATCACACAACGAAGGATCACTGACACATTGCCCAGCAAAATCACCTGCAAGAATATGAATTGTATTACTTAACTGATAACTGTTACTCTAAGACAAATTACATAATAATGTTCGTGTGACAACAAAATATGTTCATCAAAACTTTCTCAACGTCATTTTATTATTTTGGCACAAACCTTGAGTTTTCATAATTACTTGTTGTCATATTTACAGGTTGTCAAATCTACTCTTCCAAAATTGAAATAAAACATGGTTTCATTTTATTAGAATATTCAAGTGTGGGATAAAACTTCAATTTCACATTTATTTCAAACTAGTATTTATCGTGGGGGAAAAAGAGATATGAAAAGTGCTTCATAATTTATGTTCTAGTGTAAAACAGATTATAGTGAAAGTTGTTGAGTTTTATTTTCATTGTGTCGAAGACAGGAAAGAACCCTTCAAATTCAACTCGTCGACGAAACGTTTTGTCCCGATGGCTAGTTTCTAGATATTTACCGAGGTTGATGTAGCCCAAAGGTGCGCCAGGTACCCCAGTATCAACCGAGGAGTTTTCCACACCAAACCTGTCCTCTGTTGCTGCATAATCTTTCCCTATGACTGGACCTTCTGGATCATTAACATCGAAATATTCATCTGCAGAAAGATAACGCTCAAAATCTGGAGGGGAAAACAATTAAATGAAATGAACAGACAGATACTTTGTTCTCATTTGTTTTGAAACAAATGTGTTCATTTATAAAGAGTTTGAAATATTGTCCGCTGGAGATAATCAAAGCATAGGCCTACTGAATGAAACGTCGACTTGTTAGACCCGGGTTTTTTTTTCAAGAACCGGCAAAGCATTAAGAGTCATGTAACTTCATTATCTTTAGGTTTTGGTTAATTTGTTTGTATTAATGTTTATGCACTATATTTCATTCTTTACTAATATTGATAACACTTTGCACCATATTTGAATTTACTTGAGGAGAGTTGGAAATGGAAGAAGTGTTCAAAGTATCCGTTCTCAGTCGACTGTCAACTTGACAATTCACCTTGCCTTTGTACGAAAGTTGATACCACTTGCATATCTTTGTTCATGATGCAGATATGATTTTCATGTCTCATAATCAGTGATCTAACCAAAGTTGGGTGGGAAAATAATTACATGTTATTAAACACAAATAATTATTTTGTTGTTGCGATTTCAAATTGCATTGTTTAATTATTCGAATATCAACTTTAGAAGTATTGTCTAATTTGTTTTTGTTAACGAATTTATTATATCAAATAATAAACCACAAGGGAAACTGACTGAGTAAATTATTTGGGGTTGAACAAGGAAAAATTGACTAGAGCGGGATTTGAACCAACGACCTCCGGATTGACGTGCCGGCGCTCTACCAACTGAGCTATCTAGCCCTATGATGGCGGTCTCCCTATTTTTGTCAATATCCTTGTTCGGTGGGTGCCAGTCAGAAGCCATTCAACACCCAAGTATACTTGGGTGTGATCCTTGGCTACACGGCAGTTTACGGTTGAATGGCTTCTGACTGGCACCCACCGAACAAGGATATTGACAAAAATTGGGAGACCGCCATCATAGGGCTAGATAGCTCAGTTGGTAGAGCGCCGGCACGTCAATCCTGAGGTCGTTGGTTCATCCCAAAATCACGAATTTATTATACTAACCAGGTTCACCAATCAGGGTATGTGGGGACGGGAGGTGATCACCGTCGTTGGGGCGCAGGATGATGACGTCATCGTAACATGCTGCTAGGAAACCAGAATTGCTTTGACTTGACTTGCCTAGTGTGATTGACGATACATCATTAGCTCTGTACGTCCCTCTCATATGACTCAGCTACATATAAGAAGAGGAAGGGGTGTAAATATCCCGGTGCATCAAATTCTCAAAAAAAAAAACATGCACAATTATTGCGAGAATCAAAAGATACCCTGACAAAGATATAATACTCTTCATCATGTTGTCAGAGATTTGGTCCTGTCTCGTATTGACTATGGCAATCTTCTTTTATTTGGTGCTTGGTCACATGAATTGGACAGGGTTCAAATAATACAAAACAGTGCAGCTCGTTTGGTTTGTTCCTTACCCTTGATGGAACACTCCTCGTTCAGGGAACTTCATTGGCTATCGATTAGAGAACGGCTTCGTTTCAAACTTTCTCTTTTTGTTTATAAATGCTTGAACAAAACGATTCTAGAGATATCTTTCCTATTTATTTTCATACTACACTCATCCATGTTTTCTTCGGTCCATACTTGACATCACTCATGAATGTTACCGTGCAAACACCGTTCTGGGTCAAACAGCTTTGAAACAATCTTCCTCCTGTCATTAGGGAATCTGTCAGTTTATCATTTTTTCGTAAAGCTGTGAAGACTCATGCACCTCAATCCATGTTGTTTTCTCTCATGTGCGCTACAATTGTGATGGCATAGCACATTGTGAATTTTAATGGTTAGGCCTATGCATGTTATCTAAGAGTGGGAAATGTGTCCAAGAGTTAATACACGTTTGGTTTAAACTACATTAAAGGTGTAGAAATGGGAACAAAGTGCGTTTCAGGCCACGTCTCTTTTTTGATTACATGGTTGTTGTAATACCTTTACGGCAGCTCTCTTTGCTTTAAAGGGGGGGGGGGGGGGTGTAAATAAAAATCCACCGATTCGGTCATGAGTTTTTCCATCATCCCCAACACTGTGCCTAATCTATATGAGCAATTGATAACATACCAGGGTAGGCATTTCTTCTCCATCAACAACAACTGTAAGACGTTGCTCCTGTCCAGACCAGACGATACCCAGATACATCCATTGATCATAGGTCAACCAGGAGGATTTTATATCTGTTCGCCACATAATGCTGGCTTCAACCACCTTCACACGGATACCAGTGATGGACTGGAAAAGTGACACACCCCGTTCACCTGAAGGAGAAAAATATCATTTCTCAGCAGAAGGTCCTACACAGCCGTGTTTAACTCTGCACTTTTTATGTTGTAGGAACAAGTAACAATTGCTGACTCATTGCTTGTGTATGTAAAGCCACATAATGTTTCCAAACCGGTTCACTCTGCAGTATCACAATTCTTTCGCATCTTTTTTTATTTTTTTTATTTATTTATTGTATTTGATCTTCATTGAGCATTGGTTCTATTATTGTGTTGATACTATTATGGCTTTGTCAGCCCACCGGGATACTAATACACACAACTTCAAATAAAACAGGCATGTGAGACTTCTTCTTAAGGAGAACACAATTGCTTTATTTATAACTAAACTTACGTAACTTAGATAAACTAAGGACGGAGACTCCAACCTCCCAGACCAGGCTAACAGGTACTGGCGATCATAGGCCGCAACCTGGCTTAAGTTATGGGACTACTTTTGGTATGATGGCGTAGTAATAATATGAATACTAACTAAGGAAGGGTAGTACTTGAGCAAGGGTGGACACAAATTAACCTTGAGCCTTAACCCATTTTTGAAGTAAAAGCAAAGGAGGGTAAGCAAAGTAAAATCAAATGAAGAAAATCGTCGTGTGAACGGAACGATGTAACAACAAGTTAAAGGAGAAAGGGCGTATCAATTAGTATGCAAATTTGTTTTTCAAAAAACTGAGCATGAAATTGTGCTCGGTTTTCTGCACCACTCATAAGTCAATTCAAAATAGGAAAACATGTCTTGGGGTTAATTATAGCAACACAAATGTAACATTAAGTCCGCATTTTACTGTTAAGAGCCTTTGTATTGATTGCAGTCTTCTGTTATTGGAAGAAGCAATTGGTATGTTCTGCTTACAAAAAGATTAAAACATGTGTCTCAATATTCAACATAAGTCTGGTTATGCTGATATGGGCCTGGGAAAAGAGAGGGGTTGCCTTCCCTGTTCGTCCGGACTGATCAACTTAGTCCGAGTGGAAAATATTGGACTTATAATTACCTTACTTTATATAGATAATTTTCATGAGCACTTACCTGGGTCAGTGGCTCCAACACTTAGAAGATATCCACTGTTTCTGCTTGATGTTACTCTGTTCAGCTTAACCCACATGCCAATAACGAATCCATTGACACAAGCTGAAGGATCAGTGGGACATTGTGAAGCTGAAACCCCCAATAATGATATCCCACCGCTGACACCATCTGAGCAGAGACCTCTCTCTTTATGGTGTCTGTCTCGTGTGATGGATACACCAGTGGAACTGAGTTGATATTGTGGACGGATATGTCTTGGGCACTCAAATGACCAGCAAACATCACCAGATGACAAACAATGAAATTCATACTCTAGAATAAAAATAAAACACCAACAGAAACAGTGTCAACGATAAACTGCTTGTTCGAAACTGAAAGGGAAATACCTTTGAACAATACACAACCAATGACACGCTGTAAAGTTTATGGTCGTATATTTTAGGATTAACACAAATATATTTGTTTAGTGAAAATCTTCACTTAGTGTGTAAAGGTCTACTTACACTTTAGATATAGTCTTTTGGGTTGCATTTGTAATACTATATAAAAACTCACTTGACATGCCAATAAGTTGGTTGATCATCTGATGAGGCACGTAACTTTCCCAGATTGCCAGGTTATAAATGTAAAATGCTGCCGAATGTGATGTTGATGTATCTCCAACAAAAAGCAGTTTGCTTTCATCAGTGGTGGAACCACCAGTTAGCTGGTAATCCGCATCCGGCTCAATTCCATTTACATATATTGTGATCCTATTCACTATAATGCTCCATGTCAAAGCAAGGTTGGTCCATGTGTTCTTTACAAGGAGCTGTAAAGAGACCAGGGAGGTATAACACATGCAATGTTTGTCCTTTATAAGAAATGTTGTTGTATAAGTGTTTTTTTTTTCAGATCTTCGGTCAAAAGTAGCGTTACTACTTTAACCGAGTATTTGTCAATGAGCGTCAAATTTATACTCATTTCCATTTCGTTTCATATTTACTTCTGGTTGTAAAACCCAGGACTCTCAGAAAAGCAAACTTAATCACTATACTAGCCAAGGAAGGAATTTTCAGTTTTAGATGTGGGAGGGAAACCCCAGAAAATGGTTCTAGGGAAAACCAACACACTCGGGTAGGAAGTGAACAATCCACATATAGTCCCCCCAGGGGATTCGAACCAGGATCTCAGGAGAAAGGCAAGGATACACTATGCCAAGCCGACCGCCTCTAGAAAGAGCGGAACATTTCTTGATCTGTTCATTCGAGTACACTTAAATCTACTGCTTCGTATTTTGTGGCACCTTACTATTTTTCTCTTGCAAGTCAACAATTATAAGGTAAAGTTTAACAAAAAAACATTACTGGCAGATTGGAAAACTCTACAATGACTCATAATTATGATGAAAATAGTTGCCAGGCTTCATATTTGTATTAATTACTCACCTCTTTCTTGATTGATGCAGTCCATCTCCCAATTGAGCAGTCAACCACAAAGACCACTGATGACCCCTTGACGAAGACTGCAAACCCAGAATTGTCTTTGTGTGCTCCAGAACTACAATAAGAAACAGAAGACCTTTCCCTGATCAGTCTTCGAGGATACCATCGTCACACAAATCACGTCTAATGTCACTTTCTATTAAAAACCTTTCTCAAAGCGCTGTTGCAATCGCTGAGAATTGTGTCTTTGAGATTAATTGAAATGACTTTCCAGTTATTTCAACTTAACTATTATGGGGTGCACAAGCAACATTTTTGATTAAAACTGGATTTGAACCTGCAACCTCCGGATTAACTTAGCTCTACCAACTTAGCTATCTGGCATTTATGTTGGCGGTCTCCCTATTTGACAAAATGTGCGCGTCAGATCATCCTGTAACTGCCGTATAGCCAGGTATAATCACATTAAAGGAACCTGGAAAGCGGCATGACAGGGATCACCTTAAGAGGGATGCGAATTTGTTTTCCAAACATCATGCAATGACCAGAAAGGAAACCAACTAGTAACGTTTAATTCAACTTTAAGGTGAACAAAGAAAAAATTGACCAGAACAGGATTTGAACCTGCGATCCCGATTAACGTGCCGGTGTCATATGGAAATCAGTCCCCCGTAGATTATGTGTGTCCCTCCCCCCCCCCCCCCCCCCCCCCATATTGGAAATAACATGCGCTGAAGGAGGATGATTTAAGAGAGGGCACTTTTAGAGTGAGGTTTTGCACAGTTCGTCGTATGGTGGGGGGGGGGGGGGGGGGGGGGGGACACAGAAACTCCGGGGGGACAGAATCTCCTTCCACACCGGCCCTCTAATAACTGAGCTATCCCTCTATTACTAATATTTAACTAAAGTGGTTTTTATTTACTTTCATTTCACTTGTTAATGTGAATAATTACAAATGAACTTGATAAGATAATTTACCTGACAATCTGTGTCATATTATTTGCAGTCTCTTGATGCATAAACTTCAACCAAAATGATACGCTCAATCCATCTCCACAAAGGCTTGGATTACTGACACAAGTCCCGCTAAAATCACCTGCATTTCAATAATTTCAACAAATTTTAGAAAGTGGTGTTTGTTATCATGTCTTTCTGCTACTCTGAAACATAATCACATTTTACGCAAAGAGAAGAACCACTGTCTACAATTAGGGTTGATTATTAGGAAACTAAAAATATTAATCACTCACTTTGAAAACATAATCTGTTTATACCTGAATTTCACACAGCCAAAACAAATATAGAAATAAAATATTTAATGAGAGGTTAAACTCTTAACTTGCTCCTCACTCAATTCTGAACGTAGAACCAACAGTTAATTCTTTACACAGTTGCTTGCGTTCACATTGAAGTTCAGTTAGTCCGGTGTCAGTACAAGAGGAAATAACAATCCCTTCAAAGCCAAAGAATACCTTTGGTTTTTAGAACCGTTCGATTGTTTTAATCCTATATAAATATTGATACTATACATCCCTTTTTCTCCCTATTGTAGGCCTATGGACTTAGTTTTTGGGGTTTTTGTTTTTGTTTTTTTGCGACGTCCTCATTTGTTGTGTACAGGGTCCAGGTTGAACAAAGAATTTCATTGTGGGGTCCATTGTTCCATTTTGTAAAAGACCCAACAAGGGCACTCACCTAAGTTCACCCACCCACACAGCGTTAACATAAATGTGAATAAACCTAAATGCTTACCAAGTAATAAACTTGCCCCCGAGTTCGTGAGATCAACTGAGAGTGAATTATAAACCTTGACATTCAAATTGGGACCCAAGATGACTCCATCAACAGCAGCATCGGATAAAAACGTAAAGGTACTGCTGACAAGTTGCCTTACATTCCAATAATAGCTGGCCGAGGAATATTGGCTGTTCTCTGTCACAAGGAGAAAGTACAATTAATAGTTCATTAAGTTTGTGATTGTGTTTTAAATTAAATGGAGTAATTTGTTTTATTTTACCCGGGCCAAAATTCATAGAGCTGCTTAAAAGCAAACATAAGCAGGAGACCAGTCACAGAATGTGAAATGATATTTTGGCCTTGTGACCTTATTCTGGGAACCATAATTTTGTTTTGCTTAGCTACTTTTTGTGCTTAAGTAGCAATGTGAAAGTGGACCATGGTGGTCTTTGCTTTGCAACCAAAATATGTGTTGTTGTTTGTTTGGTTTTTGGGGGTTCTTTTTAGGTAAATTCATACAACGATGATTTGGGATACGCCTGAATTCATTATCAAAACTCAAATGTAAAAATACAATGTAATACTAATCTACAGTAATGAACTATCATCCAACCCATGTAGGATTATAACCAGTCATTCTACTTGCATGCTTAGGCAGTTTGAACTCTGCAGTTAGTTATTTACCGATGAGTCCAAATTCTCTCCTTGCTTGCCAAGGTTCGATGGCCCTCTGCCAGATAGCAAGCTGCTCCAGACTAAACTGTGCAAACCCTGCTAGGTAATCATTACGTCGTCCCAGGAGGAGACGGGGATCCAGATCAGCCTCACGTAGTCGGATTACTCCAAGTAGGTCTATAGCTCGAGTATCACCGGTGATGTATAGCACCAATCCTGACGATGGGCCCCAGGCCATGGCAATATGTACCCATTCATCTTTTTATATTAAGAAAACAATATATATATATATATAATTAGCTGTTGCAAACTGCTTATCAACCAAAGAGACAAGTGGTATAAATGCAAACATTATTAGTGGCCTGACGTTTCGACCCTAGTAGAGTCTTTCTCGAAGGCTAAATGACAACACAATACACATAAACATGTATACAAGTGTAACAAGAGCAGTCAAGTGGAAAAACTAAAACAAAAACAACAATAATGAATCAGATGTCAAGCTACAAACTATTATATTTGTATTTATATTGTTGGCAGGGTTCTTGTTGTATACATCTGTCAATGACAGTTGTTAATACTCTTTTACTTCATTGACAGTCCCCATTCTTTAACTTCTATATATTGTAAGAAGTCTAGAGACTTAAAATACAATAAAAATAATGTATATTTGGTTTGCAGTAACACCACGTGTGTATCTACTTGCTGGGTAGTTTTTGTTCTTTTGAGAACTTGTCTTGCTATATATTCTACTGCCGCAGAGTAGATTTATCCGAATTCAGGAGATTTATCCGAATTCAGGAGACTTCTCAGTTCTGAAAAGAATTGTCCTGCTTACTGACTACTACTTGGGCGGAAGGTAATTAGAAATCGGCCGGGACTATCTTCGCTTAGTGGGTCGAGGGGACTTCTCGTTATTAACTTCACTGCCGCGGAGTGAGTTCTTAATTGGTCTCAACGTTTCGACTAAAGCTTGCTCTAGTCATCGTCAAAACAAATAAATAAATTAGTGTCAAATGATAATAAATTGGTTTGTTGTCAACACAATGAAACATAAAACAATAATAACAATAAAACTCAACTAAATAATGATTACTCACTGGTGGTTTATTAAACAATGTCTGGCATTTAACAACTTAATTGCACATGTGTACATAAAATTAGATCTTAAAAGATTAAATACCATGCCAAAGGATGATTAAAGAAAAGAAAAAATGAAACATGAGAGTATATAGAGCATTAAACAAATTAATTAAATTGTGAACTCTTTAAGTTATGATGTGTATTTCTATCTACAAATGTTGGCCCAATGAATAAAAGCTCTGTTATTACTATTATAATTAACTGGCAAATTGATGGTATCGATTAATGAAAACGAAGGATCATTCCTCTAAACATGTTAGTGCCATGTTAAAGTTTAATTGTTTTACAAAATTGTTTTGTGGGGTTTTGGGTAGTTGTTTTTGTTTTTTGTGGGTTTTTTGACAGAAAGAATACCTTCATTTGGATCGAAATCCAGCTCAACAATCCACTCCCGGCTTCCATCGGCAACCGTCGCTCTTAACTTGTCTGATCCAACGACGTAAATTGCACAGCCTCTTGATGATTGGCCACCAGAGCTAAATATAAATGCAAATGAGGTCTGGTTGCCGCTGATTGGACGACTCAGCTTTACCCATAATGCAATGGTAATACCGTTGGGACACAGGGAGGGATCACTGATGCATTTTCCTGTAAATTTGTCACCTGAATAAATGGGATGAAATTATTATTCAAAATAACAACTGTCTGTCTTTGTTTACCAGTCTCTGGTTGAAATTATTTGTGCAACTTTCATTCAACAAAGTATCTGAACTTCTGACACCATGTCAGAAAGTTGTCTGTTCCATAAATCATATAATCAATGGTTGTAAATTGTCTTCAATTTTAATTGTTTCCATCTATTTTATAGCGATCGTCTAGTTTTTATGAGTGCTTGGGTCTAGTGTTTCTTAATGAATGTGCAATGTTTTTTTTTTCCTTTTAACCTGTTTGTATTTTATCTTAAGTGCATATTTGTAGGTTGTAATTAAGCTGGGATACATGAGAGATCAATGAGTTGTTCTCACTGATGGGATTACCCAGGATAAACAAGAAATAAATAAATAAATAAGAGATGTTATCAAATTAATTTGATACAGTCCTTTATACTTGGCAAGGTACAATACTATTGCACTTAATCAAGCTCAGTGTTCTTTTCTCCTAAACTCTATGTAACATTATATTACACATTCATTTTGCCCATTTCACCATTGGTATGTGTACATAACAGTTTTATGCAAATAAGGTTTTCAGTCAAGGTTTCAGGCACTAATTATTCATAACTCTGGCCAATCACAGTTGGTTTGTTCGACCAATTACAGCTTGGTGTTTTGGCGAAGTTTTGTTAGAATGTTAGACCAATCAATAGCAGTGTTTCATACCAATGGAAAACATAGTTAGTCAACCAATCAGGGGAGGCAACATTGAGCTTGGCATGGCTTTAGAGCACATTATGTCACTCTGTCACACTCTGTCACAGTTTATCAAGCAAGCTGGTTCGAATTGTTTTGTGCTCCAACTTTTCAAGAAGTTTTGAGAGTTTTGAAGCAATTTTTTCTTTGGCGGCACTGGGTTTCTTTGATTGTGCAAGACCCACGTCGGCAGCAGAGTAAAGAGAAATCGGCTCCTCAGCCCAGGATAGCAGCACAAAGACGGCCAAGACGCTCGTCTAGATCTTCAACTGCGATGTTGAACTTGGCTCAAGCAGGGGCTATAACGCCTCCGTTAAGCAGCACTGAAAGGTCTAGTTTGGTGAGGGGCACGACTGCAGCTTCAGCTCAGGTCATCCCTAGTAGTACTAGTAGTGGCACTACCATCAATGGATTGTCTGCTGGAACCGGGAGCGTGCCAAACCCAACAATGCCGCCTACAGAGGGGATGCCCCTGGGAATAGGGAGTATGCCACCCCCATCGATGCCCATCATAGCGGGGATGCCTCAAGTGGTGCCTGCCGGAGCTGGGATGCCGCTTCCATCATATGCAGCACAGCCAGTGGTTCAGCCGGGGAGATCAGCTGTCATGCAGCCTGCAGCACCGAGTCAAGTTTGGATGATGCCTGGCGTTAACTACGATGGAAGTCAGCAGAGTGGCAGCGTTGCAGGGCCAACAATGTCTTCGCCTGTGGCGTCTGGTGGCGCCAGTGGTATGATTAATTCTGTTAATACTAGTAGTATTAGTAATGGTGCCAGTGGTCAAGGAAATTTGTTGGAAAATAGTGCAGGGAGTATGGCTGGGATAGGCGACGGTTTGAGTTTACCGGTAAATGCATTTAATCCTCTACCTTTGCCAACATCCAATATTCCAGCATTGGGGTTTTTTCTCCCCAATTCTGTAAAAGAAAAGATTTGGCAGGGTGCCTATGTTGATTTTTCTCTTCTTTATCAAGAGAATGCATCCACTGTTGTTGCGCTGTCAGAAAAAAGTTCCGATTTGGAATTCAAGCTGGTCGGGGATAGGATGGTACTCAAACAAACATCAAAAATTCGTAAGAAAATAGATTCACTTGACAAATGGCAGTCTGCATTCCACACATTTATGTCCGTGTTTCTAATGAAACATCCAAACCGCTGGGCCGAATTGCTAAAATATGCAGAAACCATCCGTACTGCATCTTTTCAGTTTCCGGGATGGGGTTGGAAAGCTTATGATGAGCAGTTCCGCTTGCGTCAAGAAGCTTATCCATCACGTTCTTGGGGTGTTGTTGATCCTGAGTTGTGGCTTACTGTTGCTGCGGCTGCGGTAAGTCATTCCTCCTTTGCCACTCGTGCAGCACTGCCCCAGGGGCCCCCATCAGGCGTAAAGCAAGGTCACTGTTTTGCATTTAACAGTGTCAAAGGTTGCCATTTTAAGTCATGTCGCTTTCAGCACAGGTGCGACAAATGCTTGCGTGAGGGCCATGGGGGACATTTTTGCCGTGGTTACACTCAACGTTTTGACAACAGAAACATGTCCCGCCAAGTGGCTGCTGGGGCTAAGGCAGTTAAGGATGTGAAGACACCATCCATGAAATAGCAGTTTGTGCCCCCTACCCCAATCAAAGTCGATGTGTTGGTGGCAATGCTTAAAGAGTATCCTAATGCTACTGCGGCAGGTTCACTTCAGCATGGGTTTACTTTTGGGTTTTCACTTGGCTTTAATGGCCCTCGAATTAGCCGGTTTTCCGATTGTCTGAAATCAGCCAAAGCACTTCCAAATATTGTTATGGACAAAATTTCTAAAGAAAGAAGTTTGGGTAGAATTGAGGGCCCTTTTGACGCACCCCCATTTGCTAACCTCCAATGTTCACCTATTGGGCTGGTGCCTAAACATGAGCCTAATTCCTATCGTATGATTCACCACCTTTCATTCCCTGCTGGAGAATCTGTTAACGATTTCATTAATCGGGATGAATGTATTGTGCATTATGCATCCTTTGATGAAGCAGTTAACATTGTGCGTAACATGGGACATGGTGCATGGTTGGCAAAGTCTGATATAAAGTCAGCTTTCAGGCTTCTCCCTGTTGCCCCATCTGACTATGAGTTATTGGGGTTTACCTTTCAAGGAAAATATTACTATGACAAATGTTTGCCGATGGGATGTTCAATTTCCAGTGCACTATTTGAAAAGTTCAGTACATTTCTGGAATTCCAAATTCGGAAAGTTACAGATTCTTCCGCCATTACCCACTATTTGGATGATTTTTTCTTTGCTCATGAATCACATGAGGGTTGTAAAGTCATCATGGAGGAGTTTTCCAAAATGTGTGAATCACTAGGTGTTCCCCTTGCCATAGAGAAAACAGTTGGCCCACACCAAGCATTGACTTATCTAGGCTTGGAAATAGACTCACAAATGATGCAGGTGCGTGTGCCTCTTGATAAAGTCATTGCGCTAAAAAATAAGCTCCACAGGGTACTTGCTAAGCACAAAGTTACACTAGTAGAAGTTCAATCAATGGTGGGCACTCTGAATTTCGTATGCCGGGCGGTGGCGCCAGGGAGGGCATTTCTTAGGCGCTTAATATCGCTGACACATGGTTTGACCAAATCATATCATAAAGTGCGTCTTTCCAAGGGTGCAAAGCAGGATTTATCTATGTGGTTGGAATTTTTATCTAATTTCAATGGGGTTTCTGCTTTTTCTAACTGTGGTTGGGAATCCAATCATACCCTTGACCTTTATACGGACTCAGCAGCGACCATTGGTTTTGGGGCATATTTTCGAGGGCAGTGGGTCCAGGGGAGATGGCAGGCGTCAGTTCTTTCAAACCCACCTTCAATCGCCTTGTTGGAATTTTATCCTGTTGTGGTTGCAGTTAAATGCTGGGCTGAACAATTAGTCAATAGGAAGGTTTTGTTTCATTCAGATAATATGGCAGTAGTGCATATTATTAATGGTCAAACGTCACATTGCCCCAAGATCATGCAATTGCTGAGAATTTTTGTGCTCACATGTCTCAGATTTAATATTTCTTTCAAGGCTGTTCATGTACCAGGTGTGCTTAATAACATTGCTGACTCTCTGTCACGTTTCCAGGTAGAACGTTTTCATGCAGCAGCACCACAGGCGGCATGTCACATGACCCCTTTACCATTTCTTCCCCAAGTATGGTAGGATCTGAGGTGAATCGCTTACTAGCCATGGCTTGGTCGCCAAACACTTTGAAAACTTACGCCACTGGTTGGCAAGCATTTTCCCAATTTTTGCAGCATGGTGGGCATGCCCTTAATTTTCCAGTTACAGTACATGTGGTTCGGGAATTTGTGGCCTGGCTGTCACTGCGCCAATTAACATCGGCAACAATATCAACATATGTCGCCGGGGTTAGTCATTTTCACAAAATTAATGGTTTCCAGGATCCAACTAAAGATTTCATAATATCGAAACTGCTTGAGGGCACACGTCGTGCTGCTCCTAAGTCTGACACCCGGTTACCAATTTCTCTTCCAATTTTGCGGGATATTCTGGGTGCCCTTCCTTTAGTCTGTACAACACAGTATGAGGTTACAATGTTCAGAGCTGCATTCCTGTGTGCTTTCTTTGGTTTTATGCGGGTGGGAGAGTTCACTGCTAATTCCAAACTTACTATACAGCCATCCGCCCTTCGGGTTGGGGAAGTGCGTTTCTGTCATTCACAGCAGCATGGGCATTCTGTGGAAATTAGTTCCCATTGTAGTAAATCGAATCAATTGGGGCCCCCCCAAATCATTCGCCTAGCACAAGCTCAAGATCTTGCGTTTTGTCCAGTCGCAGCACTGCACACATTTCTCATGGGACGCCCAAAATGCCAAGGTATTCTTTTTTGTCACTTTGACGGGGGTCCCCTCACCAGGTTTCAGTTTGGGTCAGTGTTACAGAAGGCATTAGGCCATTTAGGGTTGGAGGGACTTAATTTCAAATCACACTCATTTCGGATTGGTGCTGCTACAACGGCATTTGAGTTAGGGATCCCCATATCTGACATTCAGAACCTGGGCCGTTGGCGGTCAGAGGCAGTGGTGCGCTATATTCGTCCACATCGCCTATAGAAACCTAAAGTGGTTGTGCTTAATTACTACTCATGGCTCATGTTT
Organism: Leptasterias polaris; assembly: GCA_037783415.1. NCBI lineage: Eukaryota > Metazoa > Echinodermata > Asteroidea > Forcipulatida > Asteriidae > Leptasterias > Leptasterias polaris. The sequence continues at coordinate 2,090,666 of JAZGTN010000090.1, read as the reverse complement.
TCTTGTGATGTTATTTCTATAACTAGGTACCCCTACCGTGTGGATAGTTGGGGACTCCATTGTTCGGCGAGCCCAACAGCCGCTTAATGTTCCAGCCCGGATACTTTGGAAGGGCAAGGGTGGGGCAGGGCTAATACACATTCCAGACCTTTTAAGTTCCATGAGGTCGCGACCTCCGAATATTTTGATTATCCATATTGGCACCAATGATCTTGTGAACTCAAACATGTTTCAGATTAGACAGCGTATTGCATATTTCCTGCAATACTGTAAGCAGACCTATCCAGACACTATTTTAGTGTGGTCTGCAATTTTGCCACGTCTATTCTACTTTGGGGCAAGGCAACAAGGCGCAATTGAACATATCCGACGCTCCATCAATCGGTGGGCGCGGTCTTGCTGCAGGCAATCTGAGGCAATCTTTCTCCCTCACAATGGTTTTCAGAGGCAAAATCATGCTCTGTTTTTATATGATGGTGTGCACCTTAGTGTTGAGGGTACTAACCGGCTGCTATCGGACGTTGTGGCTTGTATTGCTTCTTACGTTCAGTGATTAAAAATTGGTATTTGGGTTGCTTCTGTCGTTCCTGTTGGGGCGTGCTGCGCACGTGTGGCGTTTTTACAGGATGTCAAGGAAAACAACCCAAAATGTACACACAATAACCTTTTGAAGTATTCTTATTGTCCTTCCCTCCGAGTCCTAGTGTAAGAGATTTTATCAAATTAATTTGATACAGTCCTTTATACTTGGCAAGGTACAATACTATTGCACTTAATCAAGCTCAGTGTTCTTTTCTCCTAAACTCTATGTAACATTATATTACACATTCATTTTGCCCATTTCACCATTGGTATGTGTACATAACAGTTTTATGCAAATAAGGTTTTCAGTCAAGGTTTCAGGCACTAATTATTCATAACTCTGGCCAATCACAGTTGGTTTGTTCGACCAATTACAGCTTGGTGTTTTGGCGAAGTTTTGTTAGAATGTTAGACCAATCAATAGCAGTGTTTCATACCAATGGAAAACATAGTTAGTCAACCAATCAGGGGAGGCAACATTGAGCTTGGCATGGCTTTAGAGCACATTATGTCACTCTGTCACAGTTTATCAAGCAAGCTGGTTCGAATCCCACCTCCACCCCTACATCCGCCTTGGTTTATTGGAGTGTTTTACAGAATGTTTGGGCGTTTTTACAGGATGTCAAGGAAAACAACCCAAAATGTACACACAATAACCTTTTGAAGTATTCTTGATTATTGTTGCTTAATTGTCTTTGGTTTATAATACAACATAATTATCATTTGTAAGGGGTCAACCACTCCCCCTTTATGTACCTATTGGGGGTTCTTGTGCTGTATTTCCATAGCACAACTCCGGTTGACCTCAACATATAATTTGTATGTATTGCTAACTGTCTCAATCATTCCCTTTAAGCAACATGTAGTCAGGGTTGGATTGGGGGCCAGTTTAAAGAGGTACATGTATATAGGTTGGACCTGGGAGTCCATTGAATTAGGACCTCGGCGTCCAATGACGGTATAATTTTGGACCTGGGAGTCCATTGGTAGTTTCGGACCTGGGAGTCCATTGAAGATAAAAACTTGGACCTGGGAGTCCATGGACCTGGGAGTCCTCTGGACCTGGGAGTCCAATTCTGTTGGAAATTTGTTGGGACCTGGGCGTCCATTGGTTATAGTGTTTAAAGTTGATAATGATCGACAGTTTTATGTAAGGTTTTAATTATGCCAGCTTGCCAAAAAATATCGGTATCTGGCGAAACAGGTTAATAAAAAACTGTGGCGAAAAACAATTTTAATGTCTCTATTGTCCTTCCCTCCGAGTCCTAGTGTAATATACTACTATTTCTTGGGTTCTTTTAAGCACTGTATTTATTGAGGCCACACTACATGACACAGACTCAGTCATAGCTCTGTTTTCTAGCTTCCACGTGACAAAGATCATTGGAAGTATAGCTGTACTTAAACCACAAGAGGGCGCTGTACCTCTCACAATAGTCAGGTGCGTCATCATCCCCTCCCCGGGGTGGGGGTGAATATATTCCAAACTATCCGTAGGCAAGCAAACTTTTCACAATACGTCCGTCTGGAGACTTATTCGGAAACTATTTGGTCAGCACTTTTTGTTATAAACGTTATGGAGCTATACCTTGCTACTAAGCATAATAACCAAACTTGTTCACCTTGAGTACAAAACCGTCTCTAAATGAAATATTTTGAGTACATACAGTCATTGGGAAGACTGCGAGCATTTTCTTTCCTGGTGGCCCTGATTTAAAAATTACTGGACATGCTAAAAAAAGCTGTAAGTATAAGACTCGACTTGTCCAAAATCTAACGTTATGTTGCTCAATATTAGCGCATTGTATACCATCCTATCATTTCAGAAAAGCTGGTGATTGTGGACTGTAAGGACGCAGTTATAAACACACACACTTTCCTTCACTGCTCCTACAAAAACCAGTAGAAGGACCAGATAGATCCGATGCACTCACCAAGGGCGAACCATCGGTTTGCTGCCCCGTCCACTTCAACTGCTCGACCCTTGCCGTCCCGTCCCGGCACAACCACCAATGTTGACCCGCTAGGAATAAGGATATCACCAGTATTGGCTACATTTGGTTGGCCATCAATGGATGTGTGGTCTCGTCGCAGATAGCCATCCGTTGACCAAAGATAATTTGCTCTCTGTAGAACATGAAGCTCCTCAGCTAGTGAACACAAAAAAGTGATAATTTTCAACCAAATATCATTTCAAAGGCTAATTTTTAGGAATGCGGACCCGAAAGAAGTGAATCAGGGTTCGTGTCCCGTTCCTGGCACTTTTGTCCTTGAGTAAGATATTTCTCCTTAGTTGCTTTGTCCTTCGGATGGGAAATTAAGCCGTAAGTCCCGTAGATTACCGTTGGTATAGCACACAATAATGAATCCAGGTCACTTATCATTGAAGAGTATTATCCCAGTTTACGGTTTCTGGTTCACATTATATGGGTTAATCCCCGTGTTTCTGGATCACATCCATGACAAGCGCCCTTGTTTTTACAGGTTGTTGTTTTTTATCAGGCTTGTGAGTTCACTTATAGGCATCCATCGTTTCATTACCGTAAATGTAAAAAAATAGTTAAAGTTAACAAAGAATTCTCAAATGAAACTGAGTAAAGACAAACATACCTGTCATACCAAGATACCGATGTCTTTCAAATTCAAACAAGAATCTATCCCATATGACGAGATCACTGACAGTCATTGGCGATAGGCTGGTTCTAAGGCCTCTCCCACCAATGGTAATCTCCCACGGTGATGCAGCTGGTGATGAGGTTACATTCATGGTACCGACAAGGGTACCGACACTCCAGCCATTAATGTAAGCCATAAGACTAATGTTTGGTTTCCATGTCATAGCAAGGTTGCACCATAATCCCCATGGTATGATGTCGGTTTGTACTGTAACGTTCCACAGGAGTGAGCCGCTGTTAACTGCCAGGATAAGGAATATAGACGAACACAAGTTATGTAATAGCTACTTTGGAGGTGTTTTGGGGTTGGTTCTTTTTGTGTGATATTTGTTTGTTGTTGTTGCTGGGGTTTTTTTGGGGGGGGGGGTTTAGGGCAAGAAAAAGAGAGGACGGCAAAAGAGAAGATGAAGAGATTAAATAAAAAAAAAAAAAAAAAAAAAAAAAAAAAAAAAAAATCATGGGCACGGCTACATGGACCAGAGTGGCTAGAGAGAGGGGCAAATGGAAACTTTATAAGGAGGGCTTTGTCTAACAGGTGGACGATGATGAAAAATTAGGCTGTATACTTCAAAAGAAAATTAGGTTAGTGCCATCTGTAACAATTTAAGCCTCAATAACAGCTGCTTCATTAACCTAAATATTGTCGTTTAATTTTAATAAATCTTCAAATTTGCTTAAAATTACTAAATGTTTTGAAATGGTTGAAAGTAGGTAAATGATAACACTTTATGCTCCAAAACATCCTCTCGGAAAACAATACAAAATTACAAATTGATTGTAAAATGTTTACTAGTCCGAATGCATGAGAGGTTCAACTTCTTCATGGAATATTTGTTACCTTGAAATTTCAAATTCAAATCAGCGTCAATTAGGATAACCACATGGGGCGTGTCAAGATCAGTAACATCTGTACCAGCATAAAACACAAATGACTCTCCAATGTAGACAGGCTTCTCCTCGAGAAATACCCACATTGACATTGCGAACCCCCGGTCGCAATCGTCAATCCCTCCCTCTACACACGTCCCACCAGAACCGAAGGACACGGGATCGATCCAAGCTCTTGGGAAGCTGAGACGGAGGTAGCGACCGATGGAACCACGCCCTGTTACAATGTCTGTTGACGGAGGCGTTGGGTTGAAGGTTCTACTCTGCATTGAGCTGTAATATGCAGCCAGTAGATAGAATGGGTTTATCCTAGCATCATCAGGTGGTGCTAGACATAAAACAAAATTCAAATTAAGTACAAATTTTAAAGATAGATTAAGACAAAATGATGGGAAACTGCCGGATTCTTGAAATGTAAGCGAAGTATTTATTTGGTTTGGTGTGCTTTTATTGCATTATTATTCCTGTTTTATTATTCAATTTGGTTGCAAAGGCAAAATTGCATTTAGTTTATAGTTAAAGTTTTCTTATAAATATTAACCATTGTTTCAATCAAACTAAAATTTAAAGGATATTAATTATGCGCATGTACATTCAAAATAATAAATTGACCAACTCATACCTATTTCAGATGCAAGGCTTATAAAAACATAGGCCTAGTTTATTGATCTTTCAGAATTTTGAAAAATGAAATTGATTGAGTTACCTTTAAAAAGATCAGCTGGTGTTACTTGACGTAGAGACGAGTAATCGGCATCTGGATACAACACTGACACGAAAAAAACACAATTTCTTAACATTCAAAAACAAAAAATGTGATGAACACAATATGCGCTGAGAAACGATAACTCTGTTTCTCTCAAAACATCTGAAAAATTACCCAATCACTGTAAACAAAGTCTTTCCAATTTGTGGCTTTGTAGGCCTAAACAAAAATTATAATATTAATTTTCGTTAGATTTGCTGCAATAGTTATGACTTAGTTTTAAAAACTACATTCACAAAAGCTCCAGGGTCACACTTGAACCGTTTTCTGCATCAGTTTGACAAATTTCTGGATAATTTGTTTACATTATTTCGGGTCATACTGACCCAGTAATTGGTCAGGCCAAACGGGATTGCTCTCTGTAAAGGACCGCGTGAATTTGAAATTCCTTTTTAAATGAAAACAGAAAAAGACGAGCCAGCCAATATTTTATGAGATATACTGTATTCAGCTAATAAATTTAACAAGGATTACATTTCAAGATGCATTTCACGAACTACTTTGTAAACTGAGAAAGACCCACTGCGTTTGTACCATCATAAATTGAATACATACCAACTTCACAGTGTGTTCCTTCGTAACCAAATAAACACTGACACTGGTATCCCCCAGCCATCACTGCACATGTAGCTTCATTCTGACATCGATTGGTGCCACAGTAATCAACTAGAAAAACAACACAAACGAAACAGTACAGACTTTTCTGTTTATGTTTTTGATGGCTGAATCACCGGAGTGTGGGTTCTGCTCCCTGTCAAGACACTGAGCCATAATTACTTCTCTTAACCCAGATGTATTAATGGGAACCCAAGAGGGCTGAGCCAGTGTAGTGTTGGATTAACCCATTACCACGTTTAATACCACAAAACTTTATACAAACATTTATAAAACGAATTTGTTATTATTCTAGAATCAACCAATCAGGTATTTACAAACGTACTACTAGGCTGGTAAGAAATGACATGCCAAATTTAAATTGATCTTTGATTTTTTTTTTCAACTGGCCTACAGGTTGTCAATATTGCAAGCAAGACAAACAGTGTATGTTTTATACTAGTTGTTGCTTCTGCATTAGTCGTAGAGACGTCTGTTTTCGATGATAGTTCGTGTGTGCTATCTGCTGTAGTAGTATCTAAATCAGCAGTGGGGACAAACTGAGAGGTGAACTCAGTTGTGCCATGTGTGCTAGTCTCTAAGCCAGACGTTATCACTGCTTCGGTGGTCAGCCAGGGTGTAGTTGGCTCGGTATTTGGGGAAATTTCATCTACGGTTGTAACAGTTTTTGAACTTGTTGTTGGACTTGTTGTGACGGTTGTTGGACTTGTTGTGACAGTTGTTGGACTTGTGACAGTTGTTGGAAGAGGCAAAGTAGTCACAGGCAGCGAAGTTAACATTTCAACAGTAGTTGGTAAAAGATTTTCTGAAAAAGAAAAATTGTATAATTGGTCATAGATTATAAACATACGTAATTATATTTCAAGTCATCGGAGGTAACGCGCTTGTGGCAGGGGTTGCAGTCGATTCATGAAGATTACTTTAAAAGTTACCATTCATTTTAAAATAAAGCCACAAGCATTTTTATCTCTTAACAAGAAAGCAGTGCCGAAAACGATAGTCATCATCAGCAATCATGACGATTTTTACGATGAAGGTAACACAAATTTAATCACCATTTAGCAAAAACTACACATTTCATGTACTCAAAACTTGTTGATAAATAAACTTTTATTTACAAATTCTTCCAATAACTTGTCTCTACCTGTGCATTTCTGATCAGCGTCTTTTCCCCATCCAGTTAAACATACACAGACACCGTATGAATTACATGCCCCATTAACACAGTAAGAATCATCAGTGCAGACCTTCCATATAGCTGTAATCAAACAAAAGTATTGACTTAGAAGTAGTTGGCGGAAAGGAGCTCAGAACCACAGCCCACCCCCATCCAGACCCACACACGCAGCTCTGTGTTACATACACTCTGTTGGTATTCCTTTGTTCTGTGCACTTAAGAAACTGTTTAATAATATACGAAAAAGTAGGTACTTGAAACACTACGTGGACTTGCATACGTCCACGCAGTGTTTTTGTGGTTTTTAAATTGTCTGTAAGTCCACGTAGTGTTTCAGGTCCCTACATTTTGTGGACCTTTTTGTCCTCTGGTCCGAACTTTTTTGTGAAGCGCTTAAATGCATGTCTAATTACGCCACTGTTTCAAGTTTTTAAAAGGGAAAAGTATTTTATCAATAATTGATAATTTATGTTTTTAATTAGTGATCAGGGCCAATTTCATAAAGGCTGTAAGCAGACGTTGTATCGAGTGACCCAACGGTGTCTATAATTAAAAATACTAATAACTGTAAGCAAAGCAAAAGACACCCAACTTGCCAAAGGCTGCACAGTAAGCGGATGAATGACGCAACAGTGCAAACCTATTGTGAACGCACACAATTGCTGTCAAATCTTCCTGATCTTTTGGTACATTTTTGTTTGTACAGGTTTTTCTGCTGAGCGCAACAAAAAATACTTAGGCTTACGGTACACAACATGGAATTGAACCCCAGATCACAGGGAAATCTGTCCCCGAAGATTCTTTATGGGATAATGGGCTGAATGAGGTTGATTCAAAAGAGGGCGCTATCAGAAGAAATTTGTCGGAACAAGTCAGACACACTGGTAGTGGTAGCACATTACATTACATAAACAAATCTGTAGAGGCAGGCATGGCTAATGACTTACGGTGGGAAAGACGTTGTAACATTGATCTCATCCCTTCAAAAACAAGATAACAAAATTACACGGGAAGGGTAAGATAATAGAATTACACGGGAATGATCAAATATTAATTATACAAGTCAATCCTCTCTGACGCTTCATGCGACTTTTGATACGGTGAGCTCGTAAACGCGCACGCAAAACCTACGCATGCGACTTAAAGACCGTGCGTACAAATTGGCGGCTATGCTACTGCTATGCTACTGCTATATGGCTGTGAAGCTGCGTCATCGTGCATTGAAGTATATGACATCCTTAGCAATAACTTTCAGAAAATATCATAGCTGTAGCCATAGGCACCAATTTGGTAAAGCGTCACACACGGGGATTCTGGTTAATAACATGGCGCATTAATCGTATGTGATGACGTCAGTTGAAATTGGTCAATGTTGATTATAATGACGCACTGAAACATCCGAGGTGTGTTTTCGAGGCTGTAATCAATATCATCTCGGTCATTGGTCAGTGATAAAACAATGGTCCATTCAACCGAAACAGTTATTGGTTACGACCGCGAAAACGCATGCCTGGCACAATGGGGTTTCCGTACTTACACCTCTCACAGACGAAATTGTGTGTAAAAGAACAACGCCAAACATGCCATCTGTCATCTTGGGCCCTCACATATAAGCAGCTCTCGCCATTATCACTTTCAAAACCTGTTATTTCGAACGGTTCATCGGTGCTCCACTTCCAAACATCACCAAGTCGAGTTCCATCTGTCCATACTCTAGCTAAACCAAGACTCCATGTAGAGAGAAAAGTTAGCTCTCCCGCACTGGCGATAGCTGGTAGATGATAACCGGCATCAATACATAGTCGTTGAGCTTCTGGCTGGGTTTTCGAGGTGGTCGAAATTCGTTTGTAGCATGATACGTCAGTGAAAGGCGTCTCTGTAGCATCGCATAGTCTCTCTGCAATTTATGTCAGAATTGGAAGTGAAAATGATTGATCGATAGTTGTTTGTCATATCCAGATATATCAATAGGTGACACCGTCTACAAACGAGTGACTTACTCCAATTTAATACGTTCAGATGGCCAGTTTTACTCTAATTTAAAGCTTCGCAAACATGTAGTGAAACCGAGTTTGTTTAGCTACTGATTTTATAACGATTGAAATGAAGAAAAAAAATATATGACGTCGTGTGTCCGAAAGAAGGGCGTTAGGCACACAAAGTACTTTTCCATTAACAAAAGGCCGTAAGCAATAAAACGGCTTCTGTCTACTGTTACGTTTGGTTTGCTAGAACTACCACTAAAGACACGTTTGCACATTCCCGTGCAATGGAACCTTCCTCACAAACTTATGAATGGCAAACAAAAAGATCAAACTTTCACGCTCAGTTTTCTTGAAATAAAACACAATTTTGCGCAATTGATTATTCCCTTTCTCCGGTAACTTTTCATTACGTTCTTCTTCCGGTCACCCGACGATAAAGATAAATAATTACATGAAGACGCAACATACATCGTTGAGTTCTCACTCTTGCTGCAGTTAATTTGCAAGGTATCCGTGGGTCAGTTTATATTTTAGGCCTATCTTAAATTGGAAATGCTCGAAAGGCAAACTAAATTGCTGTGAAAGATGCCGTTCCCAATTGGGTGTAGCCCGATCACGGATCAATGTTCGGTATGAGCCGTTTGCAAGTTAGTTTTTAATAATGTATTGTACAATGAGTTGCTTAGTCACATGTTAACTATTCAATTTTAATCCCTCAGACTATAGAGACAGTTTCTATATAATTATGTGAAATGGGTTGGGGAAAGCTTGTGCATATATAGCAACCTCCAGATGAGAAAACACTAGTACCATTGTGCCGAACACATTCATTCACAATTGTGCAAGGGGGTGTTCGCCGTTTCTTACGTAACTACGCACAAGCTTGCCCGAATCATGTGACGTGGCAACTGTCTCTATAGTCTGATTTCAATTAAAATTTAAAATGTAATTTGTGATCAAGCAAGACATTAGTCAAATCTAACTCGCAAATGGCTTATTGGGGGCAGGGGACAATGTGCAGGTGTATTTGGTGAGGTACGACAGAATGGGTGTGGCCTTATTGTACTTACTGGCACAACCTACTCCTTGAACATACTGCCAATCAGCAGTACAGTGGCAAGTACCAGATGAACATGTCCCTTCAAGACAATCTGAATCTTGACGACATTGGATCGCAGCTGTGAAACAATGTACAGAGACAAAAAAGAAAGGTCAGAACTTTTGACGTAAATGTCGCACAACGAATTTGCAATATTCAGTGAGCGTTTTGACTCAGTTTTCCTTTTTCCTGTTTCCGTTGTTCAAATTATCTTTGCAATTGTAACTATAGTGTAGCTGTTTAGCAACCAAACCGTGTTGAAGATTTGAAGCAGTGAAGTTTTGTTGTTGTGTTTTTGTCAAAATAATATCCCGCCATTCATTGCTCTTAAAATGTAATTTGAATAAAGGTTTATAACAAAGAACCCTGCACACCATAATGTTCATAATGTACTCAGACAAGAAAAGGATGATAAATAGCATTGAATAATTCATCAGTAGAAAATCAATCTATATACATAATAAATATATACATAATTTAAAAAAACCGGTGACACGTTGAAAGGGTATAACACAATGAAATTGCAAAAGATGTTTGTTTGAAGAATTTCATAGATAACCAGGTTCCAAATTCATGGAGCTGCAAGAGCAGAAAATATTGCTTAAGAATTTTTCTGCTCAGCAAAAACGAGCAGGATACCAGTTACAAATGATGCATGTGACATAATATTTTGGCTGGTTACCTTGTTCTTGTCAGCATAATTTGTTGTGCTTAGCGCTTTGTTGTGCTTTAAGCAGCTCTATGAAATTGGGCCAAGAGGAATGCAATGATTTTGAGCGTCTCATTTGGACAGTTTGTGTTCAAAGAACCATATCAAGTCTAATGCTTTATTAAACATAAACAGCTTATACAGACGGTTGATACCGAATTTGGATAAGTAAGCAGTGTATGCAATGCCGTCTGATTGGAAAGTTGACAATAAGCTTTGTCCAAGGTCTGTACAAATAAGACAAGGGAGCTCGAATAATTCCAAAACGGAGATAATACAATGGCTGTTATGACGAAGAAAATATGAAAATGACAACACTTAGAAGAAAAAACTCCAATCAAACCAAGGCAAAAAAACAACAACATGGCGAAAAGCGGCATAAAATAAAAACGATGAACGCAAAAGCATTGAGTCTTTCACATTAATGTAATTCAATAGCGTTAAAGTTAAAATACAAATCGTATTGGAAAACATCAGTAGTGAAACATTGGTGTATATACCTTCTTCCCTGGATAGAGGAAAATATCAAACCATGATTAAACTCATTCATGAATAATAATAACGCACACAACAATTTCAAGTTTGATAGATACGGCAAAAGTGCTTTCCCCTACCTCACTGGAACATTTAGCTTTCATTGTCATTATTTGAGGGTTTTCCCTTTCTTTTCTTGTTTTCCTTTTTCTGTTTATAAGTGTATTTTGTCATTGGAGTATTTTTGTTTGTTTTTTGTTTTTATTTTTATTTTTATTTGTTTGGTTACTTGACTATTGTGCCTTCATTGATATTTTTAATCGTATTTTTACTTTAAAAAATATAATTCAAATTCAATTCGCCCTCTGGCCGTGACTTTTGGAATGTTTGTAATGAACCAAAAACTAAAAAAATTTACAAACAAAATATACCCACAAAGTCACTTATCAAATTAAGATCAGGCTTTAGATTTCAAACATGTAAGATTCAACTGTCACCCTTTGGATCAGAAATAACCCTTTTCGAAAACACGCCTTCTGCTTGTGCTGTTGCTAAGGCTTGGGCTTTGGCTCATAGGCTTCATCCACCTATTTGAAGCTACACGTTTTCGCACAGGCTTAGGCTCAAGTTCCATAGGCTTGTTTGAAGCTCCACACCGAAAACTCACGTGTTTTTATAGCAGGGACAGCCTTAGGACAAGCCAGAATCAGACGTTTTCGGCTCCGGCTTTGGCTGTTGGCAGCAACGACAACGTTGAAGAATAAATCTTTCGGCGTTCTAGCCGTAGCCACTTCAATATCCATTAATTCGGTTATGTCCTTAGCACTGATTGAACCATTGCAACTCCATTTAAACTACGACAGGGTTCTGATAAAAACATTCCAAACAGTGTGCCGACTGTCAATACTTGACTCGTTTTCATAGGCTCCTGTGCAAATGTTTCTCTAGTCTTGGCGCAAGACGTCCCTATGTTAAGTTAGTAAAACCATAAACTCAACACTACACACGTCGCTACTATTCCACCGATGGAAGTTTTCACAACAGCGCCCGCTTTTGTTCCATAGTAATGTGCACTGCTCGGATCGGGAAATCGCGATAGTTGTGTGATAATGAACAATAACGTCTTGCACCAAGAATAATGTTTCCCTTGTTCATTTAAGATGTTACATCTATTGACATACAATTACCACTGCAAACATTCCGAGTATACAAACCAATGGTCGTCATGAAATGGTGTCTAGATGCCCGAGCCTAAGCCCAAAGTCGTGGTTTTGAAAAGGGTCCAAATATATAAATTGAAAAAGTTCAGCTTACCTTGGTGCCCACTTATCGGACAGACGATTACCAGTAACTGAACGCTTTGAAGTTGTATACCTCATATCTGGGGTCATGGGTCATCTGGGATAAATTCACGTCGATTTCTGCAAGATTTCATCGTTGTACAATCGGCAAGAAGGGCTACAATGCCAAACTGTTTTTAGCCCAATATGACGTGTAGTCACTTCCAAACAATGCAGTTGTATGAATTTCGAATTTGAAATAGTCTCAAATTTCGGTCTGTTTTAGATGGATGTTTTAAACGATAAAGTAGAAGCTGGGCCTAACCAAAAACGGTATGAAGCAAGCATACTGCATGAAAATTACATTACTATACTCCATGCTCGCTGTATTAGCTCCAGCCCGTAGTTAGTGCTTTGCATACTTGTTCATTTGGAATTGCTCACCGCACAATAACAAAGGAACAAAGTTTAAAGAAGTTTAGCAATTCGCCAGGCAGTGTTAAATAAAGAAGAAGATTTTGTTTTGACCTAGTCCGAAAATTGGGCCGTTTCTGAATTGGCGGTTACAGCTACGGCTACGGCTAGACATCCACGTCATTCTGCGCTGAAGTATAGTGCGTCCATAGCAACACCCTTAGCAACAGTAATAGCCGTAGCCATAGCCGCCAATTTGGATATGGCCTTGTTGACCATTTTCAGTCCGTGTTGACCATTTGTCGTTCGAACATGGAGGATAGCTAGTGGTTATTTTTAGTTGCAATAAATCCGAAACTGTTCTTAGACAAGTTCTACAAGAAAAACTAGCTTGCATATCTAAATATCAAAATCTTTAGCCAGTTTTATTCTATAGCATATATGCACTTAAACCTCATATTCACGTTTGCTCAAAAGTTACCAGAGGGTTATATCACACAAAAATTATAATAAAAAAAAAAAACATTAAAAAACGTAAATGTGGGTTAGTTTTTTGGAAAGGAAAATAAATTAATTGAAACAAATGAAATGAATGAAAAAAATGAAGTTAAAACAAAGTAATAATAATGATATTTGAAGAATAAATAAAATAAAAAGAATAAATGAAATAAACAGAATAAATGAAATACATTTATTATAAAAATTATATTACTAAAAATAAATAAATAAACAAAGTAAAACAAAAATAAATAAATAAATGTTGGTTGAAATCCGCACAGAATCCCATCAGATCCAAAATACCGGTGCAGATTTTTTCAACGGCTGCCAGCTGCAGTGAAGCGCACTACAGCTAAACAAAATGGTCAGGAATGTGTATTGCCACTGCGTGTGCATTGCCATTCTATGTCACGAAAGCGCGCCACCAGACGATATCAAAATGAATAACATTAATTTTGAGTGATAATTTAAAGGTAATAGTTCACATTAAACAAACTGTAATAAAACAATAAGCATTTTGTATTATACATATCAAACTAAAGATTACGCCCCGAAATTGTAACGTGAACAAGTAAGACATTTTTAACAGTTTAGCCGTAATCACCATGCACACTACCAAACACGACGCGTGTATACTTGGAAGATTCGAAGAATTAGCTTCAGAAACATACCGGCCGATACGTCATTTATGCCAAATTGTATGACAGGCTTTTGTTTGTACGGTACACCAGGGCCGAATTTTATAGAGCTGCTTGGATACCAGGCACAAATGGTACACGTGACATGGTCTTTTGGTAGGTAACCTCATATTGGTAAGCAAACATTTGTTGTGCTGAGCTCATTTGTTGTGCTTAGCAGCTCTATGAAGTAGGCCCTGAAGGGAAACGCAATAATTTGCAAATCAATTTTTCATCACGATTTTACTTTACCAACCAACCTGTAAAACAAACATTGACTAATAAAATAATCGATGTCAGTAATCGACATTGACTCCCTCCATGACAGGACAAGTAACACTAACAGGTGCTTATGACAGTGAGGTTTCCCATTGCTCAAAATTCAGCGAGTCTTACTTTTGCTTTTTTTGCCGATATGACGATATGAATACAATTACAAATCTCGCTTAGAGGCAGAGTACTGATTGCATTTTCGGCAGTTTTAGACTTTAGTCGGTGACCAGGATGACGTCATCGATTGCGTCAGTTATTTTGTCATAATCGATGCTTATGCTCGGTGCAAAAAAAAAAGCTTAACTTATAAAGAAATAATTGTATCTGTCTACTAAACATTATTATTACGCATAGCTGATTTGGTTCTTGTTTTAGTTTATGATAAAAGATAGCGCATTTAGGACATAATTTAACAACAAAAGATTGGGCTGCGTTTTGCAATCAGGACAGTGCATCAAACACAGACCCTCGGTTTTTTAACCTTTCGAAATTCAGCAAAAATGCACACAACAATACATTACAGTACTCACCAGGAATTGGCCGTCTCCCCAAACTTATCATTTAAAGCTCACAAAAACTTTATTTTTGTGTTTTTGTCTCCAAAACTGATGCTGCCAAATTTCACATTGAAAACATCCTTAATGAGGTCATTTAACGAAGGTATATTTTGATCACAACTGCAAAATAGAAAATTTAGGTTTTGACGATTGTTTTTTATACAGCCACTAATTTTATGTACAGGTGCACCTCCGATGAAGCGATTAGAATATGCAAGATGTGTTTCAACGAAAGAGATGTGTAAAATTCCCCGCTATAATGCGTTCAAAAAATTAGTCGTTGGAAGAAAATGAAAGATCTCAAAGAATACCACAATGTAAAATGACATGAGCCAAGAATTTCTGACATTTTACGTCAGAAAACCACCGCAGTGTATTGTGTAAGCAGCAACTCAACAAAGGGTCTATGTGTAATGTGAGCTATTCCAGACGAGATGCCTCCGATACACGAAAGCTTATTTCCAAGTTTGATAATGAAACCCGACTGTTCAGTTATTCCTGCATGTATAATAGCAACACATTATCGTTCATCACTCTTCATCTTGACGTGTCCTGGTAGAGCGGTTAAAGGTGGTGTCATCGATTGGTTTTTGTCAACGCCATGCTGATTTAGGCAAAATTTTAAAAGAAATCAACAATAAAAGTCACATGTGAAAGTTTCAGCTGAACACAATTTCCACTTGTTGAGAAAAACAGCAAAAACTGTCATGGTATTTTTAGAAGGAACGTCGAATCCATCCACGTTTAGCGAGGTGGTTTCGGGTACCGACCGTATCTTACACCAACCCAAAATAAATTTGAGAAAAGATTCTTGTTTTGGGTTCAAATATTTTTGAGTGACACATTACTTCAAAAGGAGTCGTGCAGCCGCAGTGCTTCTCACCAAGTAAGTTTTTACGGTCATTATGTTTTGAGTACTTACCAATCTATGACCCTACATTTAAGGTCACCGGACCCAAATCCTGGGTTTTGGGTCAGCGGAGTGTTGGTTCGAGTCCCGGTCGTGATACTTGTGTCCTTCAGCAAAATACTTTACCTCAAGTTATGCTTTGTCCTTCAGATGGGACATTAAGCTGTATCTCCCGAGTACTGGGATTGGTGGCGCACGTAAAAACAACTAGAACCCTTACCGTGGAAGACTAGGTGTTAACCCCGGTGTTTCTGGCTCACATATTTAACGTTTAAAGGTTTCCTCAAGCTTGCGAGTTACAGTGATCAAGTTCAATTGAGGCATCCTTGGTTTTATTACCAGAAACATACAATAAAATTCGATGTTAACGTTCAGGTAACACACATTATTTGTTGTAAGAGACACGGTTGATTCGATGGAGGTAGGACGACATGATGCTGGTCCGCCAGTTTGGTCACATCGCTGCAATTATCACCTTTTAAAATGCCGAACTCGTCTCACCGAAGAGCATTAACTCTCCAATCCTTATAATGCGCTATTGAAGTCCTGACACTGTGATTGGCTGACAACTTGCCAATCAACGGTCAAGTATAAGTAAAGGTTGATTTGCATATCAAAATACGCCCACCGTTTCAACGATTTAATATTAATCACTCATCCGGATTCGTATCGTGCTATCTTCGTATCCATAGACCTTGAGAACGAAACATGTGTTACTGTATATTTTTAAAGTATATACAGCAACAGGAAGACGTAAAGAACCAGAAACAATGATCATAATATCCAGATAATAGCTCACGGTAAATGAAGTCAATTTGAATCGTGATTGCGATCAATGATTAAAGAGCACAGAATGTGCAATAATATGGGCAACAAGAGCTGTATTGTTGGAACGTGAAATATACATGGGCGCCGATTCAGCAAGCACATTTTTTGTGTTTTCATCGCGGTCAATTGCGGTCATTGTTTGCACTGCTCTATTGTTGCATTAAAGAGTTTGCTTTCAGAAAACGGCATTCAGTCAGTGCACGTTTTACATTTTAGGCCGAGTTCCCCATCTTGTGCCGTCAGCGCTCTATAATCTTTGATCACATTGTCTAACTTTCTATGTAACAAATTACACTCTCAGTGATTAAAATGTAAGAAATTAAAATGGACGAGTCTATTTTGTCACTCCAGTCTCGGTTTGGTTTGAAAGGCTGCTGCTGTTGCTAAATGTATTATTACATGTATGTAAGAGCCTCCTGTGCTTCAACGCTTGTTCATGTAACAATTAAGCCACGCCCACTAATGACGACATGGCCTTGGGCCTACTTAACAAAAAGTTCAAAACAAGTGGCTTAACTTGACGAAAACACAAAGAAACATTTTATGACTAAGTTTTTACCAATCTGTCTTTATTGATCAGTTATTGTTACTATTATTATTTTATAAAGGCATGATAACAAACGTTTTAATATCTAAAGGGTATATCAGGAATGGTCAGGGGAAAAAAATGTAAAATTTTAGTCTGCAAGCTTTAAAGATTATGAAATTCATAATACAACTATTTTTTCTGTGCCCTCTACAATGAAGTCATATCCGAGAAATCTGTATCTGAAAACCCTTTTTTTTTAAAGCTGCTTTCGGTTGTAAATGTTAGTACCAAAAGTAAGGACAAAGTGTTTACATGCTGAACATTCTGAATGGTTTTCACTAAATTCTCCTTTCTCACACAACAGATTCGGCCCAAAAAGTTCACAGTTTAGTATATCATGTTTATGTTTGATCAACAACAAAAATGAATTTGTTTGTGAAGGTCTTCACCTCAAATTGTACCCCCACTGGAATCACTGGTTAGCGCTCCAAACACTGCCAGTGACATTTTGGTCAGCTCTACCGATCGTATAACATACATTTAAGGTTAACATAAGACACGTGACACGTATCCGTATTAATTTAGTTATACAGGATTGGCAGAGCTGACAAACAA
The DNA here is from genome assembly GCA_037783415.1 of Leptasterias polaris. Taxonomy (NCBI): domain Eukaryota; kingdom Metazoa; phylum Echinodermata; class Asteroidea; order Forcipulatida; family Asteriidae; genus Leptasterias; species Leptasterias polaris. The sequence goes on along the minus strand of JAZGTN010000090.1, from coordinate 2,073,115 downwards.
ATCACAGACAGTGTTCATGTTCTGTGTAATCAATTCAACCACATACATGAAATAACAAACCTGTGAAAATTTGAGCTCAGATGGGCATCGAGGTCACGAGAAAATAGTGAAAAGAGAACTTATGTGTTTTCTGTTTTTCAAACATCGAGTTTATTATCGCGCGCGATAAAAACTATTGTTTTACTCATTTCTCAGAAACGATAGCATTTTAGGCAGAAATATTTTAAGGAACCCTTTCTATTACCATTACTTACTTTAAATTATGTAAGTTATGTGTGAATCTGTGAACATTTGTGTTTTTCGATCTTACCAATAGTGTACATGGCCTTTAATATGGATTCAATTACGCTCATTTTGTCCTACAATTGTATGTAATGGACCTGTGGAATCCTGCAGAGTATAACAACATGTGGCATCAGAAGCAGAGACTCCATGGAGTTTCATAAAGCTTCAATTATTCATTGTAAGGACCTACTTGTTTTATTTATTTGATACAACAATATAAGGCGGAGTGCAGCAATCACCAAATGGAGCATTGTTTTCACTCCATCGATTGACCTCTAACGATATCGAGCGACGAGGTGTGTTTGCAATTTGAATTTTTCATCGCATTTCAAAAGTCAACAGTGACGTTTCATAGCAACCATTGCATCGATAGTAGAAGCCCATTAGGGAGAAAAGTTAAACATAGAGATTCGAAAGTCCAGACAATACCGGGTTTTAAACAAATCTGTCAACAGTAGAAACGAAAGAGCATAACCTTTTTCTAGAACATTCTTAATTTCACACATGACAGAGAAGAAGCTTTCATAATTAAAAGCAACGTTTTAACCTTTAAAAGGGGAACGTTTTTGACATAATGTGCAAATAGAACTCAAAGTTATGGAAGATTTAAATCAATATTTATCGTTTTCTTTACAATCTAAAGGTAACTAGAGTTAACTGCTTAAAAAATTTACTCTTATGTTGTTTCACTTTCAAAACAGGACTAAATTACAGAATATTACATTTTCCCTCAATACTGCTGACCAATAAAGTAAATACAAAAGAGAATGCGACTTTGGTTCCTCTGTACCATATTATCAATACATAAAATGCATTTGTATTATTGGTAAACAAATTTACCTGGTTGATTTTGTTCAAGAATAAACCAAATCCATAGCCTTCCACGACCAACAATTTGTGTCAAAACGACTCAGAAATGAGTCAAACTGACGCAGAGTCTGAGTGAGTGATTTTATTTTTATTTTTTTCAGTTTCCGGGTCAGCCTGACCCAGCAATGGTCGAAGCTGACCCATAACTGAGTCAGTGGGTCAGGCCTTTCTGAGACCCGGAATACAGTCCGATTCTCTGACCCGAAAGTTTCGCAGAGTGTATAAGAAAACCCAAGACCTGGCGACCATTTTCAAATCAAATTTCATTTCAGATACAAGTCGGAAATATTGACGACAATAAAGTGTCTTCGTGAAAATTTGGCTCAGACTTAGTTGAAATATAAAACAATTTGATTATTCTCTGAGCACTCGTCATTTTTATTTTCGTCATAGTTCTCGTTATGATTTCTATCATATTCTAATAACCCTCTTCGTAGTTTTCGTCATAATTCTCATCATAATTCTCATCATAATTTTCCCCGTATTCCCCGTATTCCCCGTATTCCCCGTATTCCCCGTATTCCCCGTATTCCCCGTATTCCCCGTATTCCCCGTATTCCCCGTATTCCCCGTATTCCTCATCGTAACCTTCTTCATATTCCTCATTATAATCTTCATTATTATCATCTTGATAACCGTCATTTGTTTCCCCGTATCCTCCCTCCGGTGACATTCTGCATTCTGTCACCAAGATCTGATTTTTCTCTGCCATCTGCCGATCTCCTTCCAGGGATGCTTAACTTTCGTAACTCTTTCGCATCCTCCTCTGGATCGTCAATAGACCCTGGTATGCTCATCCTCTTCGGTTTAGGTAAGAGATTGTTAACGTCACCTTTCTTTCCACCTCCTCCGTAACCAGTAATCATACTAGCATAGTTTGAAGTGCCGTAGCCACCTTTGCCCTTGATCTTGACCGGAAACTCCCCCATGACGTCTTCTCCTCGTATCCCGTCAGCGGAGTTTCTGCCGTGGCTTGCGCCATCCCCAGTACGCCGTGGACTGAGACGTCCAGCCCCGGTATTAATCTTAGCTGGTTGAAGACTACTCCCGGTGTAGTGAGAATCCTCGTAGTTAATGTCACCCATTGACAATGCACTCTTTTCAAAAATATGAACAAGATTATTAGTCTTAAAATATTCTTAGAAAGAAAACCTATAACATAAAAAAATAATAAATAAAACCAGAAAGAGATGACACATGATGCGGTGGTATATAAAACAAGATGAGCAAGTTATAATTATTTGAAAAGCAGTAAGAAACAACAACATCCATAGACACGTGTTTTGGTTCCTAGTCTATGCAAGTACTTTAAGCAGATCTAGGCCAAAGTTATTAAGGAAAACATCTGAACATTAAAAACAAGTATTTTGAGTGAAAGCTTACCCGACTCGTGCCTGGACGTGATGAATACTCAGAATAGATATCCCTATCATCGTGTCATCGCTGTGTAACAAAAGAAGCTTTCATTAATCTCAGAGGTTTATTTATATTATTTAAAACAAATAAGTGTATGCGTAAAATGATCAAATTATTTATATGAAGAAACGCTTTGAAATGACACGTCAATAACATCAAGATAGTTGGTTTGACGGAAACAAAATGATTAGTTGACAGATTTCAAGTTTGCAATAAAAAGAAATTGAGAATGCTTACTTACTCTCATCTTTGATTTCTTCTTCGGTTTGTCATCGAGGTCCTGTACAATAAAGCAAAATCAGTATTTATGTAAATGATATTATAAACGAGACTAAATGAATGGGAAAATTCGTCAAATAACGTCAGGGGTATGACACAATAATTGGATTTTGTTGTTTGTGTTTTCATCCCTTGTAGTAAAACCAGCCTCTCCCTCCAGCCACCCACCCCCGTCACCCTCTTCATTGATCCCTTGCTTTTCTGTGTGCTTTCTGCCTCCCTCTCTCCCCACCCCCCTCTCTCTCTGCATTTCTTTCCACTTGGTTGCCTATGTTACACCAGTGTTTATGTGTTGTGTTGTCATTTACCCTTCGTGAAAGATTCTGCTTGGGTCGAAACGTCAGGCCATTAAAGGGGCACTTTCGTCTATTTAAGCAGGCAGGTGATTGTACAGGGCATTATGAACTCTCACCCAGTAACTGAGCACCACTCCCTACTTGTCCTTATCCATGGAGGGCGCTGCAGTAACTGGGTAGAGTTCATAATTCCACGTACAGCCACAGGCCTGCTTTGATCATGACAGCACAGCCCCCATTAAAGGGAGCTTATACTTAAACAAAGTATTCAAAAGAATTTGAACTATAACTGTAGGCCTAGCTGCATCTCTGATCGTTTAAACTTACCGATATTTTTAATGCTACTAAAAATGTTAGCTGGTGACTCCAGCGTGTTTGATAGCAACAGTGTGAGCACATCCATGACGTCAGCTATGGTTGAGAATGCTGGAGTTACCTTCAAGAAAAAAACATAATGAAAACAGTTATTAACCTGACCAACATTGACAAAATAAACTATGGCAATGTTGCCGTGTATGAAATGTTACAATGCATTAATAATAAATACCTCCGGGAGAGTTTAAGCACTCTGATTGGTCAAAGACTGGTCACGTGGGATGTAATAACTATAGTTATTAAGACCGGCTCTATGAATGAGCCACTAAATGGCAGCTAAAACTACCAAAACAATTAAATGAAAAAGATATCCCTTATAAATGTTGTTATGGTTAATCCATCGACAATAGTTATGCGCCAGCCTTTAGCTTCAAGTCAACAATTTAAGTGTACGATAGTTCTTATGAGCTGTTTACTGACTGTACTATTTATTTATTTATCTATTTATTTGTTTATTTATTTATATATTTTGTGTTTATCCTGGGTCATCCATTCAGTTAGAAATACTCACCGATCTCCCATGGATCCCAACTTACATAACAATCAACAAATAAGCACTTAAGATAAAATACAAGAAAGGTAAAGGGAAAAACATTGCACATTCATTTAAGAAACACTCGACCCAAGCACTCATAAAAACTACAATCACTATAAAACGGATAGAATAAGTAAAAGGGGAGAAAATCCACAATCATTGAAAACACGCACGAAACCAGAATTGAGTAAAAGGACTGTTCTCCGTTAATAATGAAACATAATTCCAGACCTAAGATTAGCCTACCTTCCTAATTTCTTCCCAGGCCTCGTGATAGGATGGATCGATAAGTGTATCACATACCTCAATAACATACTGCAAAAAAAAAGTGAAATAAACGATCGTAATAAAGTTGCAAAGAAATTCCCTTTCTGGAAGCCATTTGAATTTATATAGATAGATATTGTCCACATTAACAAATATAGAAATTCGATTTCCACTGGAAAATGGGTAAAAACTAAACATTAAATATGTTATACAACATCATAATATGTAGGCGTGGAGTACAACGAACAGTAAAAAACTAGCATTAAAAAACGAAAATACAACATGTACGGGCAAGTACAGTGAACATCAAAAACTGCATTATAAAAAAACTACCATAAACAATTAGAAAGATACATCACATCAGGAGGATAAAAGGTACAGGAGATCTGGGGTTAAGCGAGCTCAGTGGGCAGAGGGAGGCAAAAACACATTATAAGTTGATGCCCCTATGAGCAGTAGCATTAAAAGTATGAATGGCGTTGGGAACAAAATTGTCTGGAGCGACAATGGGAGGTATGTGGGACATGGAGACGGATACCTGATCTATTGAATAAAAAAAAATTGTGCAAAGGGTGTGGGGGGTCATGCATTATCTTATGAACTTTTAACAGAACCTGTTTGTCATAGAGAGAACTTATTGAGGGGAGGTCTTTACGAATTATGCGCTGAGCGATTTTCCTAGGTCTTTCCAGTTTATGAACATTTTCTTTTGAGAGATTCCCAAAATTACTGATGAAACTAAAACTAAGAATGCTTTGAATCAAAGAACGATAAAAAAGAACCAAGATACGGTTATCTACATTAAACTCTTAATTTTCTGAGGAAATAGAGCCGTTGGTTTGCTTTACCACACAGCATTTGAGTGTTGCTGTTCCATTTTAGTTTGTTGTCGATGACCGTACCCAGGTATTTATACTCCGTAACCTGCTGTATAGCGTGGTTGTGAACAGCTACGGGTTCCTAGTTTGGGGCTGAACGGCGAAAATCATAAATCATCTCTTTGGTTTTATTTACATTGAGGACTAGGTGGTGGAGATCGCACCACTCAACAAACCTTTGAACAGCATTGGTGTACTCAAGAGAGTCATCGTTGGTTATGTAACCGCTGATGGCCGTGTCATCAGCATACTTGATAATACTACATTTGGTGCTCACAATATCAAAATCACTAGTGTACAATGAAAATAGAACAGGTGACATAACACACCCTTGAGGTGCACCTAGACTAAGAGACTTGAAGGTTGAAACCAAATTATTGCACTTAACTCTCTGCGGTCTATCGATAAGAAAATTGTGAATAATCAATGCGAGTTGAGGAGTAACATTCAATTTCAGTAATTTATCGATTAAAATGTGCGGGACAATGGTATTAAAGGCACTACTGAAGTCAATAAAAGCTGATCTCACAAACGACTTAGGAACGTCTAAATGACTGTACAGTTTATGAAGTTAAAGAGATACTGCGTCTCCCACACCCCTGTTACTCTGATAAGCAAACTGGCATGGATCAGGATGAGGGACTTGACTATTCAACCATTTTAGCAACAACCTTTCAAAACATTTCATGACATTAGAAGTCAAGGCTATGGGGCGATAGTCATTTAATATAGATGGATTCTTATTCTTAGGAACAGGAATGATGACGGAGGATTTCCAGCAATTAGGAATAACACCACAGTCTAAAATCAGTTGGAAAATATGAGTAAAAACTGAGGCAAGTTGTTGGCTAAAAAGATGTAAAACCCTATTTGAGATAGGGCCTACCATCTGGGCCTATAGATTTGTTAATTTTAGCACCTGCAAAAACCTTACGCACATCATGGGCATTTACAACAAGACTATCGTCTGAGTCCCGAATCATGTTTTGTAAAGACTGAACAATGGAACTGTTATCTGCTGAAAAATCGTCGGTGTCAAACCTACAAAAAAATGTGTTTAACTCATTTGCAAAGTCCACACTACAATTCGAAACCGTTCTCCTAGACTCTTTGTAACCTGTCATTGAATGCATATGTTGCCATGCTGCACGTGGATTGTTCCCATCAAAGTTTTCCTCCAGCCGGCGTTTATAAACCAACTTTGACTGCTTGACCTGCTTGTCAATGTCCCTCTGGATGACTTTCACGAGCACCCTGTCACCTGCTGTGAATGCTGCCCTTTTCCGTTTGATGAGATTGTGAAGTTCTTTAGTGAACCATGGTTTGTTATTTGGAAAAACTTGAACGACCTTATAGGGTATGCAAATATCCACACAGAAGTTGATGTAATCAGACGTAACTGACACCATCTCATCTATTGAACAGGCGGAGTCCAGGAAAACGTTCCAGTCTGTGCATTCAAGACAAGCTCGTAACTTTTCTGTGGCATCGTTGCTCCATACACGCCGTTCCCTGGCGACCACATTACACCTTTTCAGTTTTTGCTTGTAGGATGGCAGTAAGAGAATGTTATTGTGGTCAGATCTGCCAAGTGGAGCACAAAGCTTAGAAGAGTATGCTTTAGGAATGTTACAGTAGCATAGGTCTAATGTGGCTTCATTTCGTGTGTGTTGCTGTACTAATTGTTCGTAAGTGGGCAAGACGTTGTCCAGTCGGCACTTGTTGAAGTCGCCCAATATGATTTTAGCAGAGTCGGGCGATGAGATCTCCAGATCATTTATCGTTGATGCTATATGGTCCCCGGCAATATTGACATCAGCTTGTGGAGGATATATGTGACCAACACAAAAATCTGATTGAGTTCTCTTGGCAGATAAAAGGGTCGCAGCCCGACTACGAGCATTTCATAGTCTGGCGTACATACCCTTTCCTTTACGGAGTAGTTGTTGCACCACATACACCACCGCCTCGCGATTTTCCCGAGGCTTTAGTTCTATCGTTCCTCACGAGTTGATAGTTGTCTAATTCGAGTGCAGTATCGGGAATTTCACAGTGAAGCCAGGTCTCAGTAAATGCACTGCCTCTCTGTACTCGTGCAGAAACCTAACATTGGCACGCAGTTCGTCCATTTTATTTTGAAGTGATCTAACATTACCCATATTGATGGTTGGTAAGGGCGGCTTAAACCCTCTGTTCCGGAAACGCTATCGGAGACCAGCTTTCTTGCCCCTCTTCCTTGGGCGAATATCCCGCGGGAAATTTTCATAACTGTCTGGTTTCGGACTCTCCCTGTTCCGGTGACGCAAAAGCTCCACCCTTGTATACGATATACTGGTAGTTTTCAGGAGATCTTGGTCGAGTTGAAGAGAGAATACCGTAAGCAGCAAAAGGTTCAGCAAAAACAGGGGCCAAACTGATCTTGCCACTGTCGAGAACATGATGATATACAACAAGGTACACCAAACACAGGCAGAAAGGTAAAAACGTAGTGCAAAAGATGCACGACAGAGCACAAAAATTCCAGTGGTGGTCGCCGCTGAGCAGCGCCCTCAACCTTATCACGACCGCTCAAAATAGGTTGAGCTTATTCCTTTCTTTAATTGTGTTCTTCGATCGGATGAGGTGGGAAAATGGCGGTCGGACTCGACTTCTTTACTGATTTGTTTTCAATTTTGAAAATTCCTAACCATGTTCCGACCTTTACATTGCATAGTTCTTAGAAAAATAAAAAAAAATAAAAATTAAACAAAGTAATTTTTACCCAAAAGCCCATTTTTTCAAAGATGGTAATGATAGAAAGCATTGTGCAAAATTGTTTTATCTGATGTGCACTCGTTGATCAAAGGCGACTTTTCGAGATTCAAATTTCCGTGGTGTCCGTTTGTGAATACAGCGGCCAGAAATGCGGTTGGTAGCCACTGACGCCTCGCTTAACGTGGATGGACTCGACATTCTTGATGAAAATACCCTTCCCGGTTTGTGTGCTTTGTTTGGTCGTTTGTTTGTTTGGTTTGGGTTTGGGTTTGATTTTGTGTTTTGTTTTTAGCTTTTTTCAACAAGCAGACACTGTATTCAACTGAAACTTTCACATGTGACTTTATTGTATAATTATCTTATACTTTTGACGATAAACCATTGTTACAACGAGGAAACCAAGCGATGACCATGACCCTAACTTTAAAACCAAGCTAAAACTATTTACAAGATTTGAAATTCAAGTCTGTGTTAAAGCTTGGGGTAATTCATTAACATTACACCCCTTTCATTGTTTTGAGACACTATCCATAATACTTTACGTGTGAATTCGAGAAAGGATAATGTCACCACTCATTGATGTTCAGACTTTGCTAGCACTGGTAATCACAAAGAAAAGAACTGCAAGAATCTTGTATACATAGTGATCATTGATGCCATACACAATGAAGTACCATAGCTTCGATTCAAACTCACCTATTGGAAGCTTGATACTCTAAAGACTCTACGCATTCCAGAAAACAACTTAAATTGCGAGTTTACTAACAACAATATATTGCTGAGAGTATTACTTCCATTTAGAGATAAATATTCCCATCTTAACTCACTTTCAAGGTCGCTCGTACGTTAAACAGACGGTGAAATTATGAAGGTAAACTTCGCCCTTTTGAATGATGGAGGATATAAAGGTAAAAACAAGTTCGTTCACTCACAGTTGCTACCCCATTCAGTTCACCAAAATCATTAAAATCTGCCTCATTAGCAATGGTCTCCTTGAACAACGCGCTGGTTAAATCTTCAAGGTAGGTCAGCGTGCAGAGGAGTTCCCGTGGGCCGGGTATAACTCCATCCTCTCCCATGACATCCAGCATGGCTGACATGGTGAGGATAGCCTGATCAAGGCCTCCAGTGGCCGGTCGGTCGTCCGGACTGAGAATGTAGGTGTCGTTGTAATAGATGAACAGCAACTCATCCTGTAAACAAAAGAAGGAGAACCAAAGTGAACCACCAACAAGACTTAGGTCAGCATTTAATCGGTTAAACCGCTAACCCCCCAAAAAACCAAAACAAAACAAAAACAAAAACAAACAAACAAACAATCTTCATCATCATTATTATTTCAATAAGCAATCAGTCTTCTTGAGGTATTATTAGTCTTTTTGGTGGACACTGTTGAAGTGCAGTTTGGTTTTGGTGTATATTATATTCAACCAAACTGCGCCATGATGATGCGTCTACCCATATGCCTTGATTTCTGGGTCTACCATATCTCAAAATGGCTTAGCCTAGTCACTTTTAAAAGAAGAGAGAGCACAGAGCGAAACTTAAGGAGAAGCAAATATTTTTATCAACCTACCTCAAGCTGCCAGTTATCGTACTCAGTTATAAATTCCATTATGGTGGCGTTAAATGAAGGTGACTTTATTTCCATAAGTGCCCAAAGTAGGATTTCCCTCCTCGTGGGCGGGGCCGTGGGAGTAGGGGCAAGGGTCGAGTTGTCTACCTCTGCAGGTACGGTAAGAGTCTCATTAGTGGATACAAGTGTACTATCTGTAGTCATCTGTGCCTCCACCAGGGTACCTGTTGAATTCGAAAAAAAAAGTATTATTTTCTACTTTACTTGAATAATTGTGTTAAATTAATAATAATGTGTGTAGCCTATTTAAAGAAATACCGAAATACACACACACACAAAACTAGAAAAACAGACAAACCCATATTTGTCTTTAGGCACATACACACGAGAACCTTAAGATTAAATATGAATGATTGATATTCTGATTCAAAAGAAGAATATAATAATTCACATAAATATCCCCTGAATTTGTGTTGTTTTTGAGTAATTTATTATGACGGAAAACGGTCATATATTTTGTAAAAGCAAAATTTTTGCTCCAAGATGGCGGACCGTATGCTCCACTGGATGAATTTCCAGAAGCAAATTTGTTTAGGTCGTTTTATCACTACTGACTAATTACAACGCCCTCTAGGTGATTAGGGAAGAACAACTCTTTAAAAGGGAGAAGGAACAATTCCAAACAGCAACATTCTGATAGATTTGAAATTAGGCCAACAAAATTATTTAAAGACCACTTTTAACCAAGAAACTCCATTCAGGGCTCCCGTACAAATTATTGTAATAAGGACATTATTTAGTGGTGAGCCGGTGGTTAACGAGTTATGAAGTACACTCTGTGTCCCAGCGGGGGCTAAACCATTTATAGGTCAGTGTGACCCGGAATCCGAGTCAAAATTACTCAGAAATTGGTCAAAATGAGTCCGAACTAAAATGCCACTTCCAACCAGTTTTTTGCGACAGCCTGGATCGAACCCGGTTTCCTGATTCGTTTTGAATCGGGAACTTTTAGAGACAGTGTAAATTTGAGGTTTTTTTACCTGATGGGAGACACAACGACGACAAAACTGATACCAAATGGATTATCTGAAAAGAGAAAAACAGTTGTTTTAGTTTATGCTGAAACAAAAGAAACTAAAACTCAATGCCCTGCTCCTTATTTCAGCAGAGGTGTTATGAGTTCCAAGAAGTTTATTTTATTTCCACAACATGCCAAATCGCCCAAAACTGAACCTCTATCATAGTAATTACGGCACTGGTACGACACATTAATGCAAACACAAAGGGTTAATTCGGCTAGCAGCATTCATACGTCATGCTTCTTACTACAACTGTTATGCTGACTATACATTCATATTAATTTTCAAATTATTTTGTTCAAACTAGTTATTTAAAACACTGCGTGATCACACAATTACATTGACGGACACTTTTCAAGTGCCCGTTTGATATTTACGTGTAATAATTTTTTTTTGAAAACACAATCACTTTTAAATCGCCAAAACCGTTACATATAGACCCTTGTGACTAAATAAAATAAATTATAGCAAAATTTCCCTTGAAATTAGCCCATGTGTGTCTCTTAATGTATAGTTTATACCAAAATGTTTCATTTCACCTAGTAGTGGCTATTGGGTCCAAGGCTAAGTAATTGCTGTACAATTCCAAGTGGAAAACCGGGAGGGCTATTCATTGAAGGATTCTTTATTGTGAAAAAACAACCCGATGGTAACAAGACAATTGGCATGCTATTTGGCTAGGTGTAGTTGGGGAACTCGGAATTGTTTATAATTTTTAAATATTATGGGCGGAGTACTGACTGTTTCATTAAAAATGTACACTTGATTAGTGTCTGATGGCATCATGCAACGTTTTAAGTCGATCATAAACCCAGTATTTAAGTTTATGGCTCACTTTTACAAATCGAATATAAATATTCTGATAGCTTAATTCATCTTGGAATTTAAACAACAATTTTTTTTTGGTTTCTAATAAAGTACGGTCTCTTCAATACACAAAATATTGTTTGTATTTTGAGAAAGGTAAGGTCAGTAACAAAGAAGTAATATTATAAACGCCTAAGATGCGTTTATTTGTTTCAAGTCTTGTTGTTATTCGGAATAACTCACCGTACTGAATCCATCATGGCGACGCCTGCATCAACAAAGCCAAACCTTCATCCTGCCAAAATCGAAATCTCCTCCAAAAATAACACGTCCTTCAAATCCAAAATGGCTCTTTAAATGTCATTTTCCTTATCTTTATATAACCAAAAAAGCAACTAGGTTAATGGTGCTCGAAACGGACTTGTTTGTTTTCCGGAGGAAGATGGTTCTAACCAGCCATTTTATTGTTGGGTAAGATCACAGAAGGTAATTTGACTACATCTTAAGACTCAAACTAATAAGACAGTTACATGTTTGTTACAAACCTCTAATATCGATTTGGACAATGTCGGTCCCTCGTTGCCACAACCCAGATGAGCAATAGTACAACCCAACAAGGGGAACATGGCGGGCCGCTAGAAACACGATCTATAGAGATTAGGCGTTCATAAAAGAAAAGGGATTTGGGATCGATTACGAATTACTCATTCATGATATAGAAATAGTTTGTGGTTAGAGATGCTATAATTATACACGTCTCTTCCATAAGCCTACTGTAGCCACGTTAAGATAACTTGTTCGAGATCTTGAAAATAATCTGTTGGGATTTACAATAGTTGTGTCTTCTTGTTTAGCACAAACTTAGAAATTCGTTGTAGAAATGCACGGCGATGGCTGCGCTACATGATGTAAATATGATTTATTGCTAAAGTTGCAATACACCACTTCTGAAACGTGGTGATGAATTTCAAAGTGTTATTAGAAGAGTCATATGCAACTATGCAATCAATTGAAAGCCCTTATATCATAGAGCAGCTTAAATAATGCTTTCCTCTCATCAAATTTAAAGCAAAACAAGGCTAGTACAAAAAGTCACGTCCTTCGTTTAATAATGGCTACTGGGTTAACAACATCCATACACTGCAAAAACTTGGGTGTTAATATTGACACCATGTTGTCACATATAGATATCTGAACAAGAATCAACATTTACACCGTAGGGTGTTAAAATAACATTAACTTCTGCCAAAACAACATTCGGGTACAACTTCAACACCCTATAATGATGTTAATTTTGATTTTCCTTTCGGTATTTTTCTAAAAAAGTCAACACCCATGTCATGGTGTCAACTTCACCACCCCGATTTTTGCTGTGTATGTAGTTTTATCAAAACCTGTAAAATAAGCCACAAACAAAAGCATCATTATTTTCTCAAAATTTATTCAGTGTACTGAAATGAGTCAACAAATATACTATAAGGCCAACATTTTAAGCGAAACACGGCCATAACTAACCAGTAATAGTTTCAAAGTAATAAGATTTTACAGAATGTTTCAAAATAATATATATTTCCCGGACAGAACATTATTTCAAAGGAATGTTTGTCAAATAGTGGTGAGTCAAAACAGACAGTGTTTTAGATTTGTTGGAAAGGATTTCACCTTATTGAGAAACAACAAAACTCCAACAACAGCAATGACTTGGTACCACATTGTGATGGATTTTATTATTTTGTTTCCTTATGAACAATCACTTATTAGTAGAAATTAATCACAATGAAAAGAAACATTGGCAACATATCTTGTTTCAGCACATCGGAATGAAAATAATATTTTACTAGCTGGATAACTTGAAGTTACATTAAAAGATAAGATATAGACAGTCAATATGACTTCTAACTATACCAATACTAGTTTAAAACGCAAGCCATATTTAGAGACTGAAAAATTAAAAACTTAATGTAAAACGAAACTTCTCTATAGTTCTACAGATTCACGTTGCATGCCCGTCTAACCAATTTTATACGAAACAATCTCTACGGATTATTTTGAATGGTTCTTGCTGGTAGATTGGGTAAATACAACCAAAAACATATTTTTATCTGGACTCGCATCCCACTTTCTCGTGAAAATATAAAAGGACTAAATTTATATATTGATATATACTTAGTTTTTCCTAAATTACTAATACAACCAATAACCCAATCCAATAAAACTTGAGAAAATCGCTAACCTACCACTTACTCAAAAATAAACATACTGTCAAAAGTATCAACAAATCTAGTTCTATTTTTTTCAAAAATTACCAAGTGCTTTACGAAAAGATATACATAAACATTTCAGGCTACTTTACGACTTCTATAAATTAATGAGAAACATGGAAACAGTTAGACTAAAAAGGTCACAGAGGGCGCTGTTCAGTGAGATCATACGCCGCAAATAATGGTCGTTTTCGAAACCGCGTCTCAGGCAGGCTTGGGCTTCGGTTTAAGTACAGCGCACGTTTTCTAAACAACTGACGGAGCTCATGCCCAATCAGTGATTTCGAAAACGGTCTTTCAATGCAACTTGTTTGTCTAACCAGGGAGCACCATGATGTGATAGATTCCAAACATTACCACTGATGCATAGTGTGCCTAAATAAAACAACCATAAATGTCTGCAAAATAGTGTACTTAATTTGATAAAAGGCAACATTTAAAGAGCATTATATTTTTTAAACCGTCGGTCAGCTTCCAAATCAATTTAACATTAAAAATCAAATGTCTACAATCATGGGAACTTCCATACATTAGCCTTTTAGAGATATGGCTGACACTATAACAACGAGTGCACTGTTTAGTTTTGGTGTACACAGACAATTTTACCCAAACCTGATTGTCTCGTATTGTTTTCACCTTATCTTAAAACAACTATTGTTGTTCCTCCTGCTTTGAAATAACAATGTTCCATACATAATATTGAGTTTAAACTTCTTATTTATACTATTACACTAAGCGTACACAACGTATGCTTTAATAACAATCGCCAAAGAGAAAACAAAATATCCATTGATATAATTATAACAATTGATATAACACTTCAAAACTCACGTTAATTATTTTACAATCATAAACATATAATTGGTTTCAATGATTAATATTAGTACGTTAAAGATTACGAAGCAGCAGCAAAATGGAGATATCAAATAATATCGACTGATTGCATAAATTCGGAAATTGAACTAACATCAACTAACCAAAAGTAGAACAAATATGAACAATAACTGAGTACATTGTAAATTTTCAAACGGTTGTTTGGCTTCAAGACTTGGCACTGGCTATACCATTACCTTAGTCAGTAGTAACTGTTTGGTCAAGTAAAGTGTTTCCTCTTAATTAAGCAATGCGGATTTGATGTCAATGACGAGGTGAGTCTTGTTGAGCTTTTTCCTGAATCATTACGTCCTAAGAATCTAGGGAATGAGATGCTGTACATAAAGATAACGAAGATTGCCCTGCTGGACAAGATTGTCCATATCTAGAACATATCTAGAGGATGGTGAATTTAGTGGAGATGACACGAGTGTTGCTTAGACTTCTTCAGCATCAACTTAACATAGTTATGGTGTACACAAACAATTTCAGAACCAGCACATATTCAAAGAGAGAATATTACATGATTTGTCTTGTTTATTTTACTATTTGCTCAATTACTATAATAATATATCATGGCATTCCGAATAAGATATTATTATAAAACAACCTTACTTCAAACGCTTTTCACGTACTTGCTCCTGATCCAAACGGTTCAATAAGAACAACCTTCTTAAACATCTAGCGGAAGAAAGTGAACAACTCATCATCAACCTATCCAAAACCACCCTTTCCACAATTGAGAAAGTGGCTTTAGGAAAAGGTCTAAACTTTGTTCCAACTCCCGCCAAACCTAACCGTAAGAAATTGCTGAGTGATTTTAACATCTTCCAAAGAAGAATGATAATTGCTTTCCTTATGCACAACAAACCTGCCAAAGCGCAACCTTTCAGACCACCCTCTCAATGGCAACCAAATTCTACCCAATGTGCGACACTCGAAAACTATTTGGAAGCCACAAAATACAAATGTATTTTCTCCCGAAGATACATAAGACACCACCAGAAGGAACTCCATTTGTAGGGCGACCCATCATTAGCGGATGCTCAAGCCCCACGGCCAAAATATCAGAATTCGTGGACTATTTTATCCTTCCAATAGTAACCGCACAACCCACGTATGTACGCGACACTGCGGACATACTGTGCAAATTGGAAAACTCAAAATTCCCACAGAAAGTCCGGATTACGAGTATAGATGTTGTTTCTATGTACACAAATGTCCGTCAAAATGAACAATCAACAGCGTTTGCAATGCTCTCAACCGCAACCTCCATCCATACCCTATCACAAAACCACCCTCCGAATACATACGCTAACACTACCACTTTGACTCATGTAGGAGGAGACTAGTCTCACAAAAACAAGCAATACCACTCTGACTCCCTTTTTCCCCAAAAGAACGAGAAGTTGTTGAATAATCATCTGATTTCCGAACGACTTTACGAAAAAGGGAGATCCACAGATCCCGTCAAGATACAAACTAATAAAAACATTGTTTTTTGTTAAATCTCTGTCCAGGTCAAGCTGTTTTTATAGGACCACTCTGGGGTCAAAGTTGAATTGGGATTTAATGAAGGAAACTTGGGTATTTTGAGCTGGTTCTCAAACGACTTAACAACATTTGTATTTTTGTTGAGCCAACAAAGCTAACGACGATTTAAGTGTTCAATTCCAAACAAAGTTTTGAAGGCGCCTTTCCTTTCACAGATCAATGTCAAACAAATTCGTCAACCTCACTCCCTTTACGAGCAAATCAATTGTTCATTAAATAGCGGTTGAATCACACAATACTGAAGGGAAGATTAATACAAAAATTATGGTTCAGTTATTGTGAACGGCCTTTTACAATGATCAATGAGCTGTTACTCAGACTAGCCATAAAATAATTATACGAGTGGTTTTGGTAATTGTTCTGTAATGATGTTTGTACCAGCAATCAGTCTCAAAATTGGCCCCATAAATAAATGACAGTGAAAACGATTAACAAGAGTATTTACGTTTCTATATATTAGATCTAAAAGTACAGAAACCTCAAAATGTTGGTCCGAGGGGAACTGTAATAATTGTTGGGTATCATTCTTAATTTAATTCAATTCAATTCAATACAATTTATTGTTTCATTATATTAAGAAAGCACATTGCTATCCAGTGTACATTGATTTTATACAAAAGTAACTAATAGAGAGAGAAAGTCACACAAGCAAGATTAACCAATTGGTTAAAAACAATGTCCACATGTAAATCTATCTGATAAAACCTGTTAAAATTGTGATTGGCACTGGGTAGGAATACGTTTTTATACATGTTTGCTTTAAAGCCTGTGACGAATCATACCTGATCTTTTGGTATCTATAATTATTGCAATCGTCATTGTTCATATTTACTTTACTTGTTGATTTCAATAATATAAGCTTACAGTTTAACCAGACTCCGAAAGGCGCATCCAAAAAAAAACACTTTTTAAGCGCCTTTTCGTTATCGTAATTTACGAAGTTTTTAAAGATAAAATCAAATAATTGTAAAATACAAATACATTGTTAGCCTTGCTCAAGGCGGTCGCAGTTTTGAATCCGAAAAGACGCCTTAAAACCCACCCTTATAGGGCTATACATAACAATGTGCGCGTAATGTGTGTATCACATCGCACGATGCCCGTACTACTATAACCAGCTTGATTATACGCTACAGAAGAACACAAAGTAACACACGGTTGTTGGTAGTTGAAACGTTTATTAACTCGATGCTGGTGGAGGCTCTCACTGCCTACTCTCTGACTTTCACCCGGTATTTATTGTAAAACCCAAGACTACTTGTTGCAGCAAGTATAACCGTATGAGGACTTGTTTTACACCTCATTAAGAATACATTTGAATAATTATAAAATAAAAGAATATGTTTGGATGGTTTAAAGAAAGGGGTTGTACTAAACAAATGAGTTGGAAGAGGTTGCCCCATATTTGGGTACCCGTTTGACCAGTGCCTGGCACTCTCTGTCATCACAGTGGAATGTGAAGACCCATACACACTTGGCACTATTGTCCTGACTTAGAACAATGAGACTACTATAACTGAAAGCATAGAGGTCTATTGACACTGCTACAATCTCAGAGGACACTCTCAGATATTGATATTATTTTGTATTTTAAGTGCATGCTTTTCGTTGGGTGATACTACTGTGCGCTGGTCATCCGTACTCGTATTACTGTCCGCATGCGGAGGCCGTCAGGTCTGTAACTTCCGGGTTTAATGTGGTCGAAAGTGGGGGGGGGGGGGGGGGGCTCGGATGGCTCGGATAACTGGTATGCAGATCATGAATATTTTGATATTGCGTTAGGCCGACTGCAAACAACGCAGACTAATGAATAAAAGACTAATAAATAAATGAAAATAAAACTCAATAGCGCAATAGCGCAATTAATTAATTTGTATTTACAGAAGGCCAACCGCACGTTGCGTGCATGTCATTTTGCTAACTCCAGCCATGTTATTGCACAATAGCACAATAGCGCAATAGCGCAAAGGAAAAACAAACGAAACAAAAAACTAATAAATAATTGAAAATAAAACTCCAACGCCTTGGTCAAGGCTAATATATTGTCTGCGTGTAAATGGTAAATAGATTTTATACAATGATCCTGTTCATAATTCCTCGTTTTTAGAACCAGAGGCAGTTTACATGTTTGTGATTGGCAACGCTGGTGTCTTGTCACCACTAAACATTGCAAAACGTTGCTGGAGTTAGCAAAATGACATGCACGCAAGTTGCGGTTGGCCTTCTGTAAATACAAATTAATTGTTTACATGTACTCTTGACAAAGCTTTATCAAAATATTGTGTAGTCCATTGACAACAGCGGTAGTAGAGTGCAACGTCGTCCCGCGATGACGTGCATAGTGGCTCATGCAATGGGACAAAGTCCCCCCCCCCCATCCCCCACCCCCCACCCTGCTCAGAAATCTTACAGCCCGCCCTATTGCTTCCCCTTTCCCCTCATTTTTTTTTAATCTTTTGAGTGGAGCTCTTAGACTCCGTTTATTCAAATCAAGTTATTACGATTACATACATCTTCTATGGAACATAAAAGCAAGTACTGATAGATCAATACACAAGTACATAGAGGTTAGTAGAAACTAAAGGGCAATGAACAATAGGTGATATTACATATCAAACAAAGGCAAGATCAAAACATGAACAAAGCAACAAAATTAACTTAAGGCGAACACACAGGACAGTACCTGAAAAGCTGAAACCAATCGATTTAGATCAGAACATAAATTTTGGACTCTCGTCTTCATTGAGAATACACAGACATTTGTACAATTTGTTCAATTTACTTGTTTGGAGCCTATTCCTCTCCCTTAGTAGAAATAATCTGAGAGCTTCTTTGTTGGTCTTGATAATGTTTGTCTTTTTGAAAACTTTGTCCTTATTGAAGACAAGATCACACCGGGTTCTCCAAATAACATCGATCATCATGCCAACAATTATCATAGATACAAATAACAAATTCATACATAAATTCTTATACAATTACTGAGACAAAAGAAACGGCAGCCAGTTTGTTTTCTAATTAAAAATTCGAAGTATAACCAGGATTCAACCACCTTATTACAAAAATTATAGAAACAAATGTTCGACAGTTCAATGTCAGATTTACAGAAAGGGCAGTAAACTCTATCTGTGATTTTCATGCGATAAAGTTTATCTCGGGTTGGCAGAATTCTGTGATAAAGTCTAAAAAAGGGTGTCTTTGTCTTTGGCGTCCATACTTCATGTTTAATTCGGTCCAAATATTGGCCCAGTCGAACTTATCAGTGAGGCCTAAAATCGAGGGCCACTTTTCCTGTGCTTTTGGAAGAACAAAATTTTACAAATAATATTATATACAGCACACAATTATTGGCTTGGTAAATTAAATAATTTCAATCGATTTTTGAAGGCGCCTTTTCACTTGCCTTTTTGCTCTGTATGCCCAGTAAAATTGTAATTACAACCTCGGAGATCAATGTCAAAAGAATTGTGCGAGAAGTCCCCCGTCGACCTCACTCCCTTGATGAGCACATCAATTCAATAAATTACGGTTAAATCACACAATATTGAAGGGACGATTAATTAAAAAAATGATGGTATAGTTATTTTCAACGGCCATTTATAATGAACAATAAGCTGTTACTCAGCTGTACGAGTGCATTAGTTAAATATACCAATAGACCAGGTATGATTCGTCAACCAGGCTTTAAAGCAAACAGGTATACAAACGTATTCCTACCCAGTGCCAATCACAGTTTTAACAGTAGTTTTGTCCGATAAATTTATTTCCACACGTAGGCATTCAATTCAACCTTTAGGTTAATCTTGCTTGTGTGACTCCCTCTCTATTATTTTTGTGTAATATCGATGTACGCTGGATAGTATTGTGCTTTTTAAATATATATTATTGTATTAAATTGAATAGCCAAAATATTTGCCTATAATCTGCATGTTTCTGACGGACAGTGTCCCCTCGGACCACCATTTTGAGGTTTCTGCACTATCAGTTCTATATAGAAGTTAAAATTATTTTGTTTATCATTTCCATTGTCATTTAGTGAAAGGGCCATTTTGAGACTGATGATAGCTGGTACACACATCATTACGGAACAATTACCAAAACCAATCGTATTATTAATTTTATGGCTAGTCTGAGTAAAAGCTTATTGTTCATTATAATTGGCCGTTCAAAATAATTGAACCATAATTTTTGTAATAATCTTCCCTTCAATATTGCGTGATTCAACCGCAATTTATTAAATTGATGTGCTCATCAAGGGACGTCTCGCACAATTTATTTGACATTGATCTCTTCATTTGACAATTCAACTTTGACCCCAGTGTGGTCCTATAAAAACAGCTTGACCTGGACAGAGATAAAAATAATAAACAAATTATTGGATGGTATCTTGACGGGATCTGTGGATCTCCCTTTTTCGTAAAGTCGTTCGGACATCTGATTATGCACCAAGTTCTTTTGTGGAAAAGGGGAGTCAGAGTGGTATTGTTTGTTTTGTGATCCCCGTCTCCCCCAGTGGGACTGTTTTGGTTTGTAGCTCTTTTAGTTTTTTAAGAGCCCTGTCTCCTACAACAGGAGTCACAAAAGTATTTTTTGTTTTTGTTTTGTGGTTTTCTGGGCTTGAAAAATCTAACACGCATGCAAATCGACTTTCTGTAATGTGTGAAAAGGCCTACAGAAGACCTATCGTTGGCTGAGAGTTGTGCGCGGCGCGTACACGCGTGCACGTTTCCACTGCTTGACCTCTGCGACGGTGGTCATAGCAAGGAGTATTTGGGTTCTTGTGAACGTTTGTCCAGAAGATTCCTATCTTTAATTGCTTTGTTTATGTGTAACGGTAGTGTCCTTAGTAATTTTCAGCACAAAGATTTATTGCATTATTTTAACGCTTTTAAATAGCAAGTTATAATATTAGCTCTTTTATTTGTTGTGTATTGTTTTTCTGTTGATGTCTTATTACAATATAGAAACAAATGTTCGACAGTTTCAGTGTCAGATTTACAGAAAGGGCAGTAGACTCTATCTGTGATTTTCATGCGATAAAGTTTATCTCGGGTTGGCAGAATTCTGTGATAAAGTCTAAAAAGGGTGTCTTTGTCTTTGGCGTCCATACTTCATGTTTAATTCGGTCCAAATATTGGCCCAGTCGAACTTATTAGTGAGGCCTAAAATCGAGGCCCACTTTTCCTGTGCTTTTGGAAGAACAACATTTAACAAATAATATTATATACAGCACACAATTATTGGCTTGGTAAATTAAATAATTTCAATCGATTTTTGAAGGCGCCTTTTCACTTGCCTTCTTGCCCTGTATGCCCAGTAAAATTGTAATTACAACCTCGGAGATCAATGTCAAAAGAATTGTGCGAGAAGTCCCCCGTCGACCTCACTCCCTTGATGAGCACATCAATTCAATAAATTACGGTTAAATCACACAATATTGAAGGGACGATTAATTAAAAAAATGATGGTATAGTTATTTTCAACGGCCATTTATAATGAACAATAAGCTGTTACTCAGCTGTACGAGTGCATTAGTTAAATATACCAATAGACCAGGTATGATTCGTCACAGGCTTTAAAGCAAACAGGTATACAAACGTATTCCTACCCAGTGCCAATCACAGTTTTAACAGTAGTTTTGTCCGATAAATTTATTTCCACACGTAGGCATTCAATTCAACCTTTAGGTTAATCTTGCTTGTGTGACTCCCTCTCTATTATTTTTGTGTAATATCGATGTACGCTGGATAGTATTGTGCTTTCTTAATATATATTATTGTATTAAATTGAATAGCCAAAATATTTGCCTATAATCTGCATGTTTCTGACGGACAGTGTCCCCTCGGACCACCATTTTGAGGTTTCTGCACTATCAGTTCTATAATACAGAAGTTAAAATTCTTTTGTTTATCATTTCCATTGTCATTTAGTGAAGGGGCCATTTTGAGACTGATGATAGCTGGTACACACATCATTACGGAACAACTACCAAAACCAATCGTATAAATAATTTATGGCTAGTCTGAGTAAAAGCTTATTGTTCATTATAATTGGCCGTTCAAAATAATTGAACCATAATTTTTGTAATAATCTTCCCTTCAATATTGTGTGATTCAACCGAAATTTATTAAATTGATATGCTCATCAAGGGACGTCTCGCACAATTTATTTGACATTGATCTCTTCATTTGACAATTCAACTTTGACCCCAGTGTGGTCCTATAAAAACAGCTTGCCCTGGACAGAGATAAAAATAATAAACAAATTATTGGATGGTATCTTGACGGGATCTGTGGATCTCCCTTTTTCGTAAAGTCGTTCGGAAATCTGATTATGCACCATGTTCTTTTGTGGAAAAGGGGAGTCAGAGTGGTATTGTTTGTTGTGTGATCCCGTCTCCCCCAGTGGGACTGTTTTGGTTTGTAGCTCTTTTAGTTTTTAAGAGCCCTGTCTCCTACAACAGGAGTCACAAATATATATATATATATTTTTTTGTGGTTTTCTGGGCTTGAAAAATCCAACACGCATGCAAATCGACTTTCTGTAATGTGTGAAAAGGCCTGCTGAAGACCTATCGTTGGCTGAGAGTTGTGCGCGGCGCGTACACGCGTGCACGTTTCCATTGCTTGACCTCTGCGACGGTGGTCATAGCAAGGAGTATTTGGGTTCTTGTGAACGTTTGTCCAGAAGATTCCTATCTTTAATTGCTTTGTTTATGTGTAACGGTAGTGTCCTTAGTAATTTTCAGCACAAAGATTTATTGCATTATTTTAACGCTTTTAAATAGCAAGTTATAATATTAGCTCTTTTATTTGTTGTGTATTGTTTTTCTGTTGATGTCTTGAACTTATGTTTTGTTTTAGTTAATTGTGAGGTAAAGAGCGAAAAGGCAGTTTTCACGATGGTCGTGATAAACAAACTAAATAGATTTGACTTCGATTAAGGATTTTACAATCTGGTTTTGGGGCAGCTGCAGCTGCATACCTCACACCCACTTATGTGATTAATTACACATCAACCACTTTTTACAGTTTCATATATTACAGATTCATTGCGTCATGAACATAAAATGGAAATTTTGTTTTAACAAAAACAAAAGAACACAACTTCAAATTGTGCACACGTAATCTAATCGCCGCCAACTCATCGCAATGTAATTACGTATATTCACCCACGTTCAAATTTTATGATATTTTGCGCGAACTCACATCGATCTCCAGTCACCTTCGCAGACCCTATTTACGAGGGAGACATCAACAGAAACACAGCAGTTTGCAATAGGTGTGTATTAAGGCAATGTACGAGTGTCGATATTTATGAAGAAATCTTGTTGTGTGTAAACATTTCCGGTAAACTCACAAACTTGAGAAGTTATTGAACCAGTTAAATAGTTGTGCGTGTCTTGACATTTTAGTAAATCATGTCATACAGCATCTCTGTGTATCTCCCCATCTTGCTGATTCTTTACACGCTGTTTCGAATACCCCCGGCTTACGGGAAACTAACGCCATGGTGTGGTATGATTGACTATGCGTTGGTTGACCGGAACTACAATACCATAAATGCTACCAAGAATCAAAAGCTGTGTTACCAGGCCTGTCGGGAGGAATCACCTAAATGTAAATCTGCAAATTACCGGCCTAAAGATCAAGAATGTGACTTGAACTGTGCCTCACATTTCGATGTTTGTTATTATTATTATTATTATTATTTATTCGGCCATTTCACAAAGAACAATAACAATACTGTACATGTATTTGCAAATAAAATTTTAGTAAGAGGAAAACAAATAAAATAAACATGTTGAACAGAACTACATGTAGGCAAACAGGCTAAATAGCAACTAAAGCACTGGTCCTGAATGAAGATGACTGACAGCAAGGTTTGGATACAACAAGGAACATGTGAAGAATAGATAAGAGATGACGGTAGATTGGGTAAGGACAGGAAATGGGGTGGGAGAGGGAACAGCAGGGAATTAGGAACAGAGACAACCCATTTCAAGCTGGCCAGGATTAACAAAAGAGTACTTAAACACTGTGACCCGAAAGTCTGTCAATCCAAACTTGAGATGGGAACATATAAAGAATAATATACTATAAATAAAATATATAAATTATAAGAATATCATAGAAATAATAATAATTTAAAATACTTAAATAGAGAAAAAAATATAGCAGTAGAACAAGCAATATGACCCCAAAACGAAAATATAAATCAGTGAGATTAAACAGAAGGGCAAGCATAATATGAATATGCACGATACATAAGTTATGTTTAAAAATAAATAAAATAAAACAAATAAATAAATGGCAAGGATGTGAAAAAATAGTAAATAAGTAAAAACATCGATCAATCAACAATCAAACAAACAAAATGAAAACAATATGAAAACAAAATAAATACATACTGTAGAACAATAAATATGAATGAATGTAAAAAAAAAAAAAAAAAAAAAAAAAGGAAAGGAGAACTAAATAAATGAGTGAAAAACAAATTTATAAACATATAAATAACTAAATTACTGAATAAATAAATAAGTTAGACATGATTAATAAAGCAGAAACGAATTGATAAAAGAACAATAAATAAAATAAATTGTGCTGGTGGAAGATTGGTCGAGCTGCCTGGGTCTCTCTACACTTTTACGGCATCTGAGGTAAAAACAAAATCAATTCTTTCGTGACGTTTATTTATTCGTTTGTCTACCTTCCTAAAACGTCGTGTAGGTTGATCTTGAAAGCGTACGAGCTTTTGCTCGACTCTGGACTTTCGAGCAACTCTAATAGCTGCTACAGCTAGTGTGTACATTGGCAATTGTGCTGTTATAAATTTTAATACCTCAATTGAATTCGTTAAAAAAAAATTACAAATAAAAATACGTTAAATTTTTAACAATTTTGCAAACTATTTTTCTTAAATGCCGACCTTAATGGTCACTTTACGTTTCAATATAAAAGTCAAGCAACATAAGGCAATTTTCGTGATCCGGAGCTGCTATACATTTTATAATTATTACGATACACCAAAAATTTAAAATTAAAAACACAAATAACACGCACAACTCCATGCATCGTCCCGCCAAATCTCGATTTAGAATAAGTAAACACAACGTATTATTGCTAGTGTAGTGCAGTCTACACGGATTGCGACACACAATCAGTGTAAATTCGCAATTTGACACCTCGAGCCGGATGTTGGGGGTCGAAGAATGTTTCTTCATTTCCCACAGGTTTCCCGATTTTTTTTTTTTAGTTTATTACCGTGTTAATTTTTAAATACAACGATTCTACCAATATTCCTTTGAGTTTGGAAACAAGTGATGTGACATAAATAAATTTACACAGACATTTGCAAGGTGTCTCCCATTGTAGCTCATGCGTAAGAGGTGCGCGGAAGCTGTGACCTCGTTGTCGCGAGTGGAGCTACGGTCTGTATAAGCAGTGGCCTAGCTACGTTTCAGGGAAAAACAAGGGAAACTTACCGGGTAAAACATCATTTAATCCAGATTAGAGTTGAAAAAAGAAAAATTCATTTATTGAGCGTAAAGGCGATAATTATGACATGGTTGGTTTTCTGACTGGTAACCAAATCAAAGATCCCTGTGTGACGTCAGCGCGCGTATACGTCTTGCTTTTCTTTTGTGTTCCCCACCTCCTGTGGTCAAACCAGCCGCAGCATACCATTTATAAATTACGGCGGCGGCCATATTGTTACCGGAAGTCGAGGATTCTGAATAACGGTTAGAATTTTTAATTTTTTACAACTTTTCTTTTTTTGCGGAGTGGATTTTCTGGATCCACGCCGAGCTCACTGTGAGAACAAAGAACACGTAGAGCCTAATTTTTGGGAGATCCGGTTTCAAAAGAAAACTCCTGCATAAACGTGAAGGGCAACAAGTTTCGAATATGATTTTGTACATGTCACCCTGTGAGGTTCGTGGAGACGATAGCGGATCGTCGAACCTCATAGTTCGAGGAGTACATGAACCCACCACTGACAAACCCATTCTCACTGCCCCCCCCCCCCCACCCCCCACTTGGAAGCAATCCCCCCCCCCCCCCCCCTCATTTCTATTTCATCCATCAACACACAACATTCTAACAAAATCATTTCTTTTCCTCAAAATATTATTTAAATCAATGGAAATATAATTTTGTCACACATAATATAAACATTTATTTTGTGAACGTAGTGTGTTTTTCTATGTGATAAAATAAACTGTTCGTAGAAAATTACGTTGTCGTTCCCTCTAACACGCTCTCTTTCCTCCGAAATGCGATTTTGTTCCCCAGCAATACGCAGTCGTTCCCTGAAAATACTCATTCGTTTCCTTGAAATATGATTTTGTTCGCACGAAATTTACTTTCGTTCAATCGATATATGCTTTCCTTTCCCAAAAATACGCTTTCTTTCCTTCGAAAAGAGATTTCGTCACCCTAAACAAAAGCTTTCGTCTCCTCGAAGTACGACGCTGAATTGATCGCCCAAAATATGCTTTCGTTCCCTAAATATACGCTTTTGTTCCCTCGCAATGAGATTTTGTTCCCCAGAATTCCTCTTTCGTTCCCTCAAGATAGCTTGTGTTCCCTCAAGATTGCTTTCGTTCCCCCTGAAGTCCAATCACACCAATTTGTTACATTCCTTTGTGAGGGGCGACTTTGAGAGGGGACGAGTTTGTATCAGAGGGAACGAGTTTGTATGTGAGGGGGCGACTCTGCTAGGGGTGACTTTTTAATTGGCGACTTTGCTGGGGGGCGAGTTGACTGGTTTCAGTGTCCGTTGTTTACACACACTTTCAGATGGATAACATAGACTGGATCCCCATGCCTTGCCGTAGTAAAAATAAAAATAAGCAGAGCACCAGTCTACTTGCAACATTGCGCAGCATGTATTTCGTAAATTTGACACTTGCAGCGGCTATTAAAGCGTATATACTTTGACTGTTTTTGGGTTGTTTTCGGTAATTTCTCGTTAATTACGTGATGTTTTTGTATTAAACAATAAAACAAAAACATCTAGAAATAAATGTCTTTGATTCTACTTGACTAAATTACGTAAACAGTTAACTGGTGTGTCCCTTTAATTGTTTATCTTACCTGTTAGAATTTGGCCATAATGAGTCCATGTTATTTGTCATTACGGGGCGCTGTCAACTACACCATACCTATCGGTGCAATTATTACCGGTCCGGATTGTTTCAAACAGTCGGATAAAGACAGAAGGCAGAGAGTGACAATCGAAATAGTACACTGCAAAAACTGTGGTGTTAAATTTCTAACACCAAGTTGTTTTAATTCTTTTGGAATTAAGGTCGGTGTCATATTGACACCAACAGCATTGATTTGCAATCCAAACGCTGGTGTTATATAATACTGGCGTTAATTTCGAGCAAAGCGCATGCGTGTGTCAAATGGAGCCCTGTGATTGGTCAAGACGAAATTATGGGATGCCGGAGTACTGGACAGCTTGTCATCAAAGAAAACTGCACGGTGTCGATCACACCGAATTATCGAGAAAATTGTTCTAAAAACAATTTGTTTGAGAACCATGCCCATAGCAAGAGTGAGTGATGCTGATAGAAACCTCAGAAAGATAGTCCCATTCAGGTTTGCGGATCTTGGTAAGTGATTAGGGCCTATATTGTTCAGAAACTTCGCTGTTTTTTATTTCGCCGGCGTGGTGTGGGGCGAATTAACGATCTGTTAGTGTGGGGCGAAAGGTACAACACAACTGTCACGTATAACCATGGATGAACTTCCTCCATGGTAGAACCATGGTAGAACCGACGTGTCAGTAGACGTCCCCCAAAAATGCTTACAAACGTCTTACTCGTAGTAGGCCTACTGTTGACATAGCCTATACATTGTTAAATCGGCAAACTTGTGAAATATTTCTTGTTCTTTACCATAATCATGATTACGGTATACAATTAACGTTGAAACTTCAAAAATACTGAGGAAATTGTGTTAGTTTTGCTCTCCTCAAACGAGACCCTCAAAAGTTCAGAATTTTTCAAATATTTCTTGAAATGAAATGAAATGAACTTTCATGGGTCGTACAACTAAAAATCCTGACGACAACTGACGACAATAAGTTAAAATGCACTAAACAAACTGTCTTTCGGAATATCTTTCTATGTGTGTAAAAGAGACATGTATTGTAGAGGGGGCACAACAGGGTGGTTAAACAGATGAGAATTTAGCATAAAGACGTAGGCCCTTTTTCACTATAAATGGTGTTTTTATTATTGCCTTTCCATTTGTTCATTGCATAGCCCCTGTATTTTGTCCTGTTCTAATTGCTATTCTGAGTATGTCTATCTGTTGTCCTCTCTCCATTTCGTTTCTTAGTTTGTAACATTTTAGTTTTTGTTTTTGTTTTTTACACAAAATGGAATACATGTTTGATTATTTGCAGAATGATCAAGACTTTCGCCTGATGTTTCGAGACAGTGACACTAAACTTATAGAAGCAAGGCTGGAACACTCAAGAGAAGTTGCTTTACATTTTTCTGCAAAGCACAACTAAGCAGGATAACAGTTACATTTTGTACTTGAAAAATTGTATTTAAGCTGGTAATCTTATTCTGGTAAGCATATTTTTGTTGTGCTTAGCAACCTTTTAAGCTTAAGCAGCTCTATGAAATTGGGCCCAGTTGTGTTATACATTTACATGTACAATCATGTACATTGTTTCTGTTATGGTATTATGCTATTTTTGTATTTATCATGATGTAATCAGTAGGGGTAAATCAGTTGTGCTATTGTTGTGTTCCTTGAAATCAAAGTGCAATTTTATGACATTTATTGTATGTAACTTCTTGCCAATTTATAAAATGTTTTGGGTTGATATCTGAGATTTTCAAGAAAATAATTTGCAATAATAAAAGTGATTTTTGTTCTGACTCATGCTTATATATTTCCCTGTTTACTGGGAAAAAATCAAAACAAAATGTAAAACTCAAACGCCGATAATAATTATGTTAGCTATAGATACGAACAAATAAGTTTCATTATGGGGCATACCCTGCAGTTGTAAAACAAAAGAGATGTTTCTTTTTGTTTGACATGTATTTTTTATTTTAATAAACCTTTTTATTTCTGAATAGAAAAAGACAGAGAAAGGAAAACCAATTATCTTTTGCTGGTCATTATGAATAATTTAATGTTGTCATGATTATTCAATAGGCTAAATGTCAATGATTATTCATTAAACATAACAACCTACTTAACATATTGGTGATATCTTGTTGTATGACTACTTACAAGGATTTAAAAAAGATTGTTTTCATACTGTAGCTTTCAAGTACATTACATTTTTTACAGTTGTTTTATAAAAGTTTAATCAGTAGTGCTAATTGTCTTGATCCTTGAAATCAAAGTGCCATTTCCTCTTGCCAATAATGATGATGTTAAATGCTTTGTATTGAAAATTTCCTTTGATTACTTTTTCATTTGAGTTGTATATTTTGTATATTGTTTTTAAAAAAAAATGAATTATTTATTCCAGATTTATATTTTGAAGCAATAATATCAGTTTATACAAGAACAAATCTTCTTGTCGTTACTTGTGTTGTTATTTCAAACATTTGGTACACCGCTTTGAGATAAAATGACACCATATTTTGTTTTTTAAGTTAAAACCAGTTTTATTGTTGAATGTATTTAGTTCCAGGTACTGGTGTTGAGTAACACCAAACTTCTCGCCCGGTACACACACCACATTGGAATTAATTTATTCCCTGTCTTGGTGTCAATTTGTACACCCTAATTGGTGTGAAATAATTTAAGTCCAAAGTTGGTGTTGTTTAACACCAGCATTCTTGGCCAATATAAACACCGCGATTGGTGTTTAATCAATTTTATTCCGAAATTGGTGTTGTTTAACACCAGCATTCTTGCCCAATATAAACACCGTGATTGGTGTTAAATTAATTTAATTACAAAATTGGTGTTGTTTAACACCAGCATTATTGCCCAATATGAACACCAATGTTGGTGTTAACTTATTTTGATTCCAAAATAGGTGTTGCTTAACACCGAAATTCTTGCCCAATATGAATGCTGGGAAAGGATTAAAATCAACACCGATGGTGTACATTTTAACACCACAGTTTGTTCAGTGTAGGCTACTGATACCTCAAATATTATATTTTGATTCACCACCCTGTTTGCGGTGTTGTTGTCCAAAGAAGCCTTTAATTGGTGCGGGTTGTCCTCCCCATGCCATCTTGAGCTACGCCACATTTTTTTAAACATAGGCCTATATAGTATAATATGTGGTAAATTTTACGTTTTGCTAGTAAGTGATTTTGTGCACGTTCACGAACGTGGTTATTTTCATCGCTGCAATCGAAATATTTTAGGAACAGTACCGTGATTTGGAAGGATCGGGGGGAGGTTCTTTTCACATACACTTTTTCCAAGCTTGACAGTGTTTCGATCTGAAATATTTCACAGATAGTTGTTGCTAGTTGGAATTTAACAAGTGCTTTCAGAATAAAACTTATCATTTACTGCGTATAATTATACAGAGCTTGTACGTTTGTGGAGTTTGTACAAATCAAATGTTTTTGTCCAAAATGCAAATACCGTCGCATCAGGTTGTATTTGCGACTGTGTGCCGGCAATATGATCATGTTTTTGAAAATGTATACACCCATTTTCTATCTCAATTCATTTTAAGGAAAGGTTGCTGCTTATGTATTCTGATGAGGAAGTTTCCTTTCATACATAAACCACTTCCCATGTTTTTTCTTCAGATGATGGGATGCGACATTCACCCTGACACAACAAATGCCAAAGTTTGCAACGTCGAGAACTCTACACCCTCTTCTCGACATGATAAAGGTACGACTTGTTTCAGAGCTTCACACAATATGTACCATGTCGAAGAAAATTCTGCGTCGAAATTATTTAAGCACGCAGCACTTAATTGTAATTTTGAACTCCAAATGACCTGCTCTTATACCATGTCGAAATAAATTATCCGTGCCTACTAAGTCGAAGTTAAATGTTATGATTTTGGTTTCCACAATGTTCGGCAGGGCTAAAGTGCCGAAAGTTGACAGTCACTGTAGTGCTATCATGTTAACAATCCATTATGAACGCCAGCGGATTAGCTGACCGCGCAAAGGTTTCTTTTGCATATAAGTTGGCATAAATATGTTCGCAGTTTTACATAAAACTGTTCATAACGTTGCTCATAGTCGTTTCTATTGACATAAATTGATAATTTTGACAAGACCCCGAGTCTTTGCAAAATATACAAGTCTGGTAAAACAAACTGTTCTGATAAACATAAATTTCCAACTAGACTTAACGTGTTTGTGACAACAAATACTAGGTGTTCGGGTATCGCTGGGGTCAGTGCTGTGTCGATGCGTGAGCTATTTCATTAAGTTGAACTTTGGTGTTATTACTGTTTTGAGGTGCGTAACAAACTACACACTTTAGCAACAGTTTAAAAAAGCACACGATCAAAAGCCTAGCATTAATTTGATTGTTAACGAGGTTTGCATGGACGGCTGTTTTAGAGACTAACAAAGCGTATTGTCAAAAGCAGGTTGCTCGAACCTTGAACAGAGACTAGACCACAAGCATGTTTGATTTGCTCACCGTTTAACTGGTAACTGGTTTATTTTGTGTGTATCCCGTGGTTTGACAGCGGGTCAATAAATACTCGTAATAAATGGTCAAAATTTCAAACATTTGTAAAAAAAAAATGTAATGACGTCATCATGTTGTAACTTTAGATTTACGTAGTCATTATCATTGTCTATCTCTATGCCAAGTTTCAACTCAGTAACATTTTTGGTTTTTGAGATGCAAGGTTTCAAAAAGTAAAACTAAAAGACATTACCACGTGACACACGATAACGTCATCAATCTGAAATACCACACACATGTTGTCTGCATAAAGTTCATTATGTATACATCTCAAAAATAAATTTTGAAACGATTTTCATAAACTTCACCGCAGAAATCTAGTAAAAGTGTATTTTGGTATGTTTATAACCTGCCGCTAGAGGGCGCTTTGAGATGTTTTGACGTCGCCGGTAAATTTTTTGTTAACCAGACCCTTGCTGGATTATAACATCATTGAAAACAACTTGAAAAAAATTGCCACTTTTAAGCTACAAGGCACTTCCGGTTTTGACCGGAAGTAGAGTTCATGTCATGTCACGCACACTTTGAAAAATGAAGACCTATAATAACTCTTTATAATCCTTGATTTGATATAGATTTTCAAAGATTTAAATGTTTAATGTTTAAAAACCTTGTAATTTGACACCTGATGACGTCATCATGACGTCATTACTACTTAATGGAGGTTTGATCAAGGTCCTGGTCTAAGAAAGCAGACACTATCAAGATCATAACATTGATTGTTAACGAGGTTTGAACCTTGCGGTTGATTCAATGCAGCAGCCGCGGTCACCGTTTAGATCGCGTATTGTGTGTGTTCTTAGTGCAGTTTATTTTCCCGCGGGTCAATGTATACCCGATTTCAACCATAAGTGAGTTTCAAAAAGGTAACATCTCTGTTTGAGAAGGCTTAATGACCTACAATCTGATAACAAAATTGTCCGTAGTGTGTGTGTAAAAAGTAGGCCCCTATGAATATTTCTTAAAGTATGAATTTTGAAATTTTCAACTTCCAGTTTGAACAGGAAGTCGAAGACAATCGGCATAAGACTCTGTGTAGTATTTGGTAAATTTTTTAAAACCTCACCGATGATGTATAGATTGTTATAATAGCTTATGTACTTGTTATGCATTGTTGAAGTATTAAACTTTGATTTACTGTATTCAACACATGATGGCGTCATCATGACGTCACAACTATATAATGGAGGTTTTATCAAGGTCCTAACATGGTGTTAAGATTTTTGCCGGGAATTGTTTTTTATGCAGAATTACACAAAGGCAAACTTTGACCTTCCGGTACGACCGGAAGTAAAGGTCATGTGAATTTAGCCTAAATTTTTCAAATGGTGCCCATGTCTTGATGTATCATATGTCCAAATATGAATACTGTAGCTTTAATATTCAGAGACATACAGGCATTGGCATGAGGTCACTTTTTGAACTTAAATGGCTTGTAACTTGACACCGATGACGTAATCGTGACGTCACAACTTACTCAGCTTCTGCTAGTAATGTTCTAACTTCACATAAAGTTTCAAGTTGATCAAAGGTTTGCAAGTATGTGTTTGCTTGCGGACAAAGCTCGGGGAGAAGAATAAGCAAAACAAAGAAGAAGAAAAAAAAACGAACAAAAACTAGGCTTAACGTGTTTGTGACAACAAACACTAGGTGTTCGGGTATCGCTGGTGGGCTCACTGCTGTTTTAATGCGTAAGCTATATCATTGAATCGCTGAAAACAATGCTGATAGCTTTTGAAATTTCAGAGAAAGTAAAGTATAAATAGTTTACACAAGAAATAAAGGGCTGCTCAAAATTTAATAAATGTTATAAATAACAACCTTTTGTTGAGCCAAATTTGAAAACCTATGACATCATTATGAAGTTAGAATATTTTTTAGCGGGACATAGGCATTTAAATATGTGCCTAGTGGAAAACAAAGATTAAATTAGAAAGTAAGTTTATTTATTTTTCGATGGTTATCGATTCTTTATTGATAAAAAAATCACAATATACATTATTAGGTTACAATTCAGAAAGGTTTTTAACAGGGTTTCAAATCCAGTGAGGTGGATACTCGGTTCAGGAAACATTGATTGTTCAATACAAAAACACTGATGATGATGTCGCTAAAATAAGTCAAGCAAGTTCTGAGCTGGCAGTTGTATTATTTAAAAAGCTTAATTTGCTTGATTTTTGGATATTGATTTTCCTACAGAACAGTTTGTAAATTGTTAGACTATTGAAAAGGGCGCTTGTTTAAAATCATAATGCAAAACGAAGGCAAATCATGAAGACGGCAAATCTAAGCCTCTCTTGAATTTTGACTTTAAACATAATGATTTATAAGTTCTATTTCTACCTGTATGGTGCATCATACAGGAAATAAGGAATGCAACACAACAACACGTGGAAAATCTGTCACTGGATCCAAGACCATGTCGGTGGATGTGCTGTATTCTGAAGAAGAAAAACAAATTACAAAATAAACAAAGTATGACTCTAGGAAAATTAAGTCAAGCTGAAACTGTTAAAATAAACAAAAATCAAGACTTAAAACGTTTCATAATTATATAATAATACTACTAATTTATTGAATTTATATTGCGCTCTCTCAATGACCAGCCTGTCTTGATCTATCATATATCTAAATATGAATACTGTAGCTTTAATATTCAGAGACATACAGGCATTGGCATGAGGGCACTTTTTTACCTAAAATGGCTTGTAATTTGACACCTGATGACGTAATCGTGACGTCACAACTTACTCGGCTTCTCCTAGTTATGTTCTAACTTCACATAAAGTTTCAAGTTGATCAAAGATTCGCGAGTATGCGTTTGCTTGCGAACAAAGCTCGGGGAGAAGAATAAGCAAAACAAAGAAGAAGACGAAAAAAAACTGAACAAAAACAAAGAGTTGTTCGGGCGTAAGGCCCGAACACCTAAAAAAAAACGAACAAAAACAAAGAGTTGTTCGGGCTGAATGCCCGAACACCTAAAAACGAACAATAACAAAGAGTTGTTCGGGCGGAAGGCCCGAACACCTAAACAAACGAACAATAACAAAGAGTTGTTCGGGGAAAGGCCCGAACACCTAACAAAGAGTTGTTCGGGCGTTAGACCCGAACACCTAAAAACGAACAATAACAAAGAGTTGTTCGGGCTTCTAGGACCGAACACCTAACAAAGAGTTGTTCGGGCGTAAGGCCCGAACACCTCAAAATAAAAGCGTAGATTAATTTGCCGTTTGCGTGCAAGACGCGCAGCGCACTAACACTCGCCATATCCTGTCCGCCATTCGGGTTGTCAAAATGTACACGAAAGGAATTGACTCCCAAATGATGCCACTGGTGGACGCACATTTTGCTGAGGCGCTCCCTGTTGTGCAAGAGGAATACACCTAAGTCAAAGTTAAAGTCTTTACAGGGTCTGTATACGTTTGTATATGATAATGCATTTTGAGAAACTTTTCACCTCAAAGTACTGCGGTTATGGAAAAATATATCACCTTTTATCCCTAAAAATTTGAATCTGAGAAGCGTTACGGCCGTAACGGCCGCTTCTCAGATTTCTAACGTTCGAATTGACTAACGCCCTCAAGTGTCTAAGATAAACTGCTTTGTAAGTCGATTCCTAATTGGTCGTTTTCGCTGATTTATCTCTGAATGGACAATATGTAGGCCCAGGCCGCGGCTTGATCGCCCCGGTAATAGTTCACCTCTGCGTACACATCTCCGTCGGGTCCACTCGGAGCTGTAACGTCCGACACGCTGTAACAACCGGGACCGAAATCCTCCACGAAGTGAGAGACGCCAGGTCAGCTCCGCCCTGAGCGACTCGTATTGGCAGCGCCCGAGGGTACAAGGAATGTTCACTTTGATTTGGCGGGACCGGGCTCCAGGCACCCGGGGGCAGTGGATTGGAAGCAGTGGATTGGAAGCAGTCCAATGGCCGAACCAACGGGTGACCGCACGTCCGCACGTCCACATCAGAGAGACCGACTTTAGACAAATCAACTTCATGTTGTTGTGTGTTTCATTATATTCCAGTCCAAGCAGGACCATTGTCTATCGTTGGGAAGCCGACTGAACCATCAGAGAGACCGACCGGAAATGCGATAGCGGGCAGAAGAGTGGTGCCAAAGATGCCACGCGTGCGGGTCGAAGAAACCACTCCGCGCCCCCTGAAGGCACCTCTACAGCAATACGTAGTTGGAGCACCGATGATGGAACGGATAGCCATCGACCTCACTGGCCGGTTTCCTAAGACTAGGACGGGAAATACCAGCATTATAGTTGTGGCCGACTACTTTACAAAGTGGGTAGACGCCTTCCCCATATCGGACCAGACACCAACGACAGTCGCAAAGGCTTATGTGTCGAGGGGGTCATCACACCGTTTGGCACTCCCAGGGAGATCCACACGGACCAGGGGCAAGAATTTGAGTCCAAACTGTTCCACCCTGCCGGCTGCTGGGAATTCAAAAGACGCGCACCACGCCGTTCCACCCCCAATCAGACGGGATGGTGGAGCGTTTTTAACCGCACGGTCAAAACAATGCTCAGCCTCTTCGTCGACGAGCGCCAGGACGACTGGGACGAACACATTCCGTACGTAATGATGGCATACCGGTCATCCCGGCACGAGAGCACCAAATTCACGCCAAACTTACTTATGCTCGGGCGGGAGGATGGGCCCTATGTAGTACTGCAACGGCTGGACCTGGGGTGGATTTCACAAAGGATAGTCCTATCTTAGGACTAGTCCTAGGAGTTAGGACTAGTCCTAGACATAGGATCAATGCTAGCTAAGATCGATCCTAAGATCGATTTCACAAAACTCGTCCTAACTCCAGATAAGACCAGTCCTAACTCTTTGTGAAATCCACCCCGGGTTACCTACAGGATTCAGAATTCTCGCCGGGCCAAAGCCAGGGTGGTTCATTTTTCGCCTGAAGCCATACCGGGGCCAGACGGAAATCTCGTGATGGAGAGACTGCAAATCCAAGAACCCAACCCCGCCAGCCGGAATAGACGTTTTAGACCAGGACCGAGCGACTGTGGGTATGCTACCCCTCGGAGCAAACCCCAGTTGAACCACCACCATCCACACATGCAAGCCGGAGTGAACAGCAATGGGTTTTTGTCTACCCGGTTTTTGTCTACCCGGAGGGAAACCGCTCGCCAGAGAGGCAGCTCCTGACGTTCTTCTTGTATTTTGACTCACGTTGAATAAAGACATAAGCATTTAAGAGCTCTCCCTCAGAAGCCAAGAAAGACAGATATTAGCCTACCTTGTGTGATTCCAAGTTGTGTATAAGAAAAGCCCCGGTCAACGCTACAATAGTATAACACAATTGCTAAAACGTACTTTAGACAAACCAACTTCAGGTTATTGTTTGTTTCTTTCTATTCCAGTCCAAGCAGTACCATTGTCAATCGTCGGGAAGCCGACTGAGCAAAGTACAACATTCCTCGACAACTACTCGTCAGATAAAGCTGTAGACGGAAGCCAAGACACATATCTCTACCCAAACAACGTCTGCTCTCACACTCGTAAGTCTTTCAGTTCTTCCTTGGAGTTATAAATTAATTGGATCTACTAATAAATTAATTGGATCTACTAATAATATTACCATTATATATCCGAAACCGAAAGTCGAGTCACATTTCGTCCCAAACGTGTGTGATCTTTCGTGTGTCTGAACAAGTCACATTTTGACCGACAAGAAGGCCTGTTTTCCTAACTAGGAGATCAAGCCCAGATGAGGATGCTTTTGCATGGCTTGATGCACAGTTCCCATCGATAGCAACGTTATGCCGAGTCTTTATTGACTCGGTTCACGTTTCAACATTCATCGTTTGCTGCCTTCTATCCAGATTGCCATACAGTTCGCTATCAGTGACATTTTCAGTACAAAACAAAAAGGCTTTTAACTTTTATTTGAATGTTTACACGAAAGACGAGGAAGCCAATTCTTGGTGGAGAGTAGATCTTGGAGATGAACACTGCATTGCTAAAGTCACCATTCTCAACCGTGGAGACTGCTGCAGTAAGTACAAATCTTTTAAACGGGCATCCAATATTCAATCAGTAAAAGCAACGTGGGAGATAAACAAAAAGTAACAATGACACGCTTACACTATGTGACTGTTTTAA
Source organism: Leptasterias polaris (assembly GCA_037783415.1). Taxonomy (NCBI): domain Eukaryota; kingdom Metazoa; phylum Echinodermata; class Asteroidea; order Forcipulatida; family Asteriidae; genus Leptasterias; species Leptasterias polaris. The sequence goes on along the minus strand of JAZGTN010000090.1, from coordinate 2,035,197 downwards.
ACTGTCCGTTTTATAAATAGCATGTTCATAAGTTTTTGGTAATCATAAATCTTTCACATAGTAATTGACATGGGATTAACAAGAGCACTGAAAAGAGGCCTTTATAACGGAAATGCAATCAGAGACTTCAGTTTTAATTAAATTGTCAGAAGTGCCCCCTAGAAAATATTGTGCCCCCTTAATTGTTACCATAGTTTCAGCGCTGCTAAAATTTATCTTAGGCCATTTTGATTATATTATTGATTGAAGAAAAATATAAAATAATAAAATAATACAAAAAACATGAGCTAACTTTCCTTCGCTTACACTTACTATGGAGGAAAGTATGTAATAGTCCTACATTTGTGGTAACTTTTTGTTGTTGCAAATATTTAGAAAAATTGTAGCAAGCTATACAATTACCACAGCTAAAGAAAGAATCAAATGAGTATTGTTTCCTTTCTATAACTATGGCCTACATAGCGATAGGCCCACACCAGTTAGAAAATAAACGCACATTCATTCACATCCGGTCAAAGGGCTATGATGAGATGTTTGTGTTGAACAACATGTGTTTCAAATGGACAGGTAAAAAGTGTCCGACGGCTTCGTTGATGGTTAATTATTCGAGTTTTTGTTGATTTCCACAAACAAGAATCACCCATGGTATTTTACATTTTGACATGTTTTTAGTTAGATCTCATAAGTGAATATGGATTTTTGCAAAATGTCATTATAATTTGTTGGCAGAGTAAACTCAATTTGTTTACATATATACGGACAAGTAATAAGTGTCCGACGGCCTCATTGAAGGTTAATTAAAGAGTTCTTGTTGATTTCCACAAACAGGTGACCGTTTGACGAATGCCGTTGTTCGTGCCGGCTTGAACAGTGATGTGCTAACCAATGACCAATGCAGCTCGGCTGTGACTGCTCAACAAGCCGCACCATTGGGCGGAACCATCAAGTTCAACTGTGAGTCACCAATGAGGGCACAGTTCATCAGTGTCAACATCCCAACGGGTGGTTTTCTGCAACTTTGCGAAGTGACAGTCGAGGAACGTTCTTTGGAGGAATGTCCAGGTATTGAAAATCTAAACATGATCGCTTTCCCCATTCATGTTGACAGACAAGAAGTGTTATTAGTAATCAGAAAGGTGTTGTTGTTTTCTTCGTTTTTTTGATAGTAATAATAACAAATGAATTTATATAGCGCCAAATTACTAAAGGATGCAAGGGGCTTAGGGAGAAAAGAAAGACCAAAAGTAATGGGGTCACCAGCTACAAGTTGGAGAACAGGTGAGTCTTTATACCCTTTTTGAATGACAAAACAGTCCTAGAGTTTTACATTTTGACAGGAAGACCGTTCCATAGGCGGGAGGCATCAGTGGAAAAAGCTCTCTCACCAGCTAGTTTATGTGACTTGTTCACCACAAGGGAGATAGCTTCGAAGGGAGTATTTGCAGTCATGGATTTCAAAAAGTGAAGAGAGATAATCTGAAGCACTGTGATTGAATGATTTGTAAATATGGACCAGTGTGCGGAACTCAATACGTCGGGATATAGGGAGCTAATGTAGTTGTCTTAGAAGTGGTGAGGTGTGGGAGTGTTATGGCATCTGGAAGATTAGCCTAGCACATCTGTTTTGATGTCGTTGAAGACGAAAATGTGTTTTCATAGAGACGCCATTCAACAATCAACAGCCGAAGTCCAGTATGGACAGGATCGGGGCACGGACTGCATTGTGGCACGCAACAAAGTCAATAAATCTTCTGATTCGACTGAGGTTACGGATATGCCAGTTGAAAGAGCGACAGAGCTGTGTGATGTGATCAGACATATTTATGTCAGCGTTGAAGACAACACCCAAGTTCCTAATGGAGGCAGAAGTAGACGTATCCGTCTCTTGGGAACACACAAAGGAAAAGTTATATCGGGCGAAACAAAGGAAAATATGGATAAGGGATTAATATGAGAGGAGGACACACAAAGGACAGCGGAAGGACGAATGAAATATGTAATGGGACACACAAAGGAAGACGGAAGGGAGGGTGAAATATATAATGAGGACACACAAAGGTAGTTGGAGTTCCATCAAACCTTAAATAAACTTTAATATAACAATAATGTTTTACATGGGAATAAAACGATCCCTTCAAGAACATTGTGTTTCATGTAATGTGTACAGCCATATAATAATCCGCTGTTGCTTTTAGCTAGTGACAACTTTACAGTTTTAGAAAGAAGAAATAATTTTAATCCCAGTTTGTTAGAGATAAAAATGCACTAACACTAAAAGTACTCTCATTCATCGCAACAAACTATTTTCTTTGTTTATGACATTTTATTTGAAAACGACAAACTCATCCCAATCATTTTGGAAAATATAAATATTTTTAACGACGCCAGAAATAGAGAATTGACACCGATGAATTTGTGTTATGTTATTAATATTCTTTGTGTGTAAAACAATCATGCAATTGCACCACCAACAAAATGCGAGGAAAATTTTGTATATGACTATTCTTTTAGTAAAACAATTTATTAATGGATTAAAAACGTTCCCCCCATAATTTGGTGTTAATAACGCACACAGTCAATTCGATTCTTTAGAATCGAATATTCGGCTGTTATTTTAGCAAGTGAAAGACAAATTTATTGAATTATTAGCTTATTGAGGCCTACTAAACGTATCCGGCGCTCTCACCGCCGTGGCCCGGGTTCGATTCCCGGTGTAGGAATTTATTTTTGCTAACATGTTTTTAGAAATTTAAGTTTACAAATAAATTTAAAAATAACATCGTATTAGATTAGACCATGTGATTCCATATGGTCTAGTGGTTAGGATCCGGCGTTTTCACCGCCGTGGCCCGGGTTCGATTCGGTCATTTGCAACAAAACACATTATTTTTTCAAATTTTTTAATTCGGTCATTTGCAACAAAAACACATTATTTTTTCAAATTTTTTAATATTTCTGTTTTATGAGAAAAAAAGAACATATTGTGACATATTGTGTTTATTGGTCAATATGGGGTTCGAACCCACGACCTTCGCGTTATCAGCACGACGCTCTACCGACTGAGCTAACCCACCGAGTTGAAGAGACTTTGAAAGGTGTTTTGAACAACATTGTGAAGACGAATCTTTCAAAAACCTTCGGCACAGAAGATGATTGCATTTTAAGAATTTGATTGAATGATACCCTACTAAATCATTGCATCCCAACAATTCCTTTTTTTAAGGAACGATCATTCGGACCAACAAACTCATCCTTATCGTTCGACAGTTTAAAAATGTTTGAATGTTTCTTCTACAAGTTACCAAACAATCTTAACTTTCTACATAATCCATCTCAAAACTGTTTAGTTACAAAACGTTAAGCCCCTGTCACACGGGGCAATTTTCTGGCAACCAGGTTGCTGGCAATATTTTTCTGGCAACGTCGAGGCAACTTTTGTTGACGCAACTTTGATGACACACGCGGCAATTTTGAAGCAACGCGCGCGCAACTAAATTGCACGCAAATCGGGCAACCAATTAAACAGTTGTGATAATTAAGATAACGCGGCGAACGCAACTAGCCCCTTGCCATCTTCATTGTCATCTTCCGTCATCGGGTTGTGTCTCCGCTGCATTTTGTCTTCGGTAGGTTTTTTTCTTACCAAGTATGTCGTTAAAACGAAAGAAGGCTGCTGCGTTGTTGGTCTTACTGTTGGAGGATGAAAGTGAGCCCCCCAAAAAGAGATTGTGGGCGAGAAATTGGCTTCTTCGGAGAAAAGAACAGGGCTGTTTTGCTAATTTACTGAAGGAACTCTCGGAGGAGGACAATCAAAGCTACAGGTATGCCTACCACATTGTGGTTGTATTTTTTAAGTGAAATATTTTAAACAGCCTAAAATCTATTAAAAGGTCATTAAAAACATTTAAAAATCAAGATGAAATTGACTCCAATCAGCGACTTCGAGTTATTTTAGGACTATTGAAATTGAATCGGCATGTAGGCCTGTACACGGGGTCATAAACACTACAAAGTCCGTTGGTGGTTCTGTGTGATAATAATTATTTTTGTTTGTATATAATGGTATAGGTCATGGCTTCGAATGGATGGTACGAGTTTCCACCATCTCGCTCATCTTATTAGCCCCTTCATCCAGAAAGAAAGTACGCTGATGCGTGAGTCAATCTCACCGGTTGAGCGCCTCGCCGTGACTCTACGATACCTTGCCACCGGTGAAACTTTCATTTCACTGTCATTCAGTTTTAGAATAAGTCGCCAAAGTATTTCTAGCATTATTACTGAGACGTGTGAAGCCCTTTCCCGTGTGCTCCAGAAAGAGTATATTCGTGTGCCCAAAACAGCAAACGAGTGGAAGGGTGTAGCCAGCCAATTTAAAGACATGTGGAACTTCCCAATGTGCCTAGGAGCAATAGACGGTAAGCACATTGTGATACAACCCCCAGCAAGTTCCGGCTCCTACTACTTCAACTACAAGGGCACCCATTCAATTGTTCTGATGGCAGTGGTGGATGCTGATTTGATGTTTCGGTATGTTGATATCGGAACAAACGGGAGAGTCAGTGACGGAGGCGTATGGAACAAGTGTAGTTTGAGTTCTGCCATCTCTAACAACAAGCTTCATCTTCCCCAAGCTGAGTCACTTCCTTCGAGACAGACACCCGTTCCATACGTCTTCGTTGCAGATGATGCCTTCAGTCTCAAGCCAAATATCATGAAGCCCTACCCAGGAAGCAACCTCGAAGACTCGACACGTATATTTAACTACAGGTGAGAAATTTGCTTGTCTGGTATAAAACAAGGTAAAATTTGTACGCTTATTTTATTATTTGTTTAATTCTCAAATTTGTGTCGTTTTTTTGAAAGTTCGAATCAAAGATATGTTGGCTTGATTGGATCGTGAAGGTTCAAATTGTTTGTTGTAGTAGTTGGTTAAGAATGGGATTTATCTTTTGGGGGTTGGGGGTTAACAATTATTTCAGTTTTTTTTTTCTTTTAATAGTATGATTTTTTTTATCTGGAATTGAAAATATGATCCCAGATTGCACAATAGGCCTACTATCACTTAGACATAATACGTTGAGGGTCATAAAATAACAGCAAGTGACTTTAAATAAACGCTAAAATTATGGGCTGTTTTGTATGTTTTAACAGGTTGTCGAGAGCAAGACGATGCGTGGAAAATGCCTTTAGGTAATATTCTCATGCAGTGTGAATGTTTGTTAAATTCTCCTAGTCATACTCATATAAGTAGAGTGATCACTCGGTGTTTATAATCGAAAGCTCATTGTTTCAGTAGACAACTGAGAAGGTTCAAACTACAATGTAAACAACATGAAGAATCGTAAAGTTAGAACAACATTAGTAAAAAATTAAACACAAAACATATGGTTCAAGGGTTTATAACATTGTTTAATATTTTGCAATACAAAATATTTGTACAAAATGTTAAATGTTAAATTAAGTAGTTTTATTATGCTAGTACAATTGAACTCTTTTAAAGAAAAATAAATAAACATACACTTTGACTGTGTACATATTTGTTTAAAAACCTTCTTGAATTTTTTTGGTATTATATATATATTTAAATTTCCTGTGTTATAAAAATCAATTTCCCTTTTTATAATTGATTTGTTGTGAGAGGGCAGGAGCCCACAAACTTGGTTATCGTCACCTCAACACGAGAGCGTAAATCTAGGGGTGGAGGGTTCGGCGTCGAGGCTGGGGAGGGGGGGTGGTCTAGACCCCTCCCTGCTCATAATTAATATTTTATTGTACAATCGTTTTCCTTTAAAAAATATAGCTCTCATCACAGTATAGGCCTTAGCCCACATAGTTTTGTATTCTAAGTCGAGCCTGATTGTTTTTAATAAGTGATACAAAACTCACACAGAGACCCTTAGCAAATTTGCCATAATTACACAGTAGTGTTACTACTCTCCGAAAAAGGAAAAAGTACTTGAGTTTGAACTTGTAAACATTTAATTCCATCATATGGCCCACACCCACTAATCATTGTGACCAGGCCTCCTGTTACTTTTGGGGCCTTTTATTTTATTTTATATTTTGGGGGCTAGACCCCTCCCTATAAGTGGTAAAAATTCCAGTATCTGTGCCTGGCATGTGCCCATTAAATTAAATCATTTTGAATACATTAGGATAACGTTAGAATTGTCATCAATGCAACTCCCCTATTTTAAATTAAAAGGTGTTGGTCTTTACATGTATACCTGAGATTGGCACACCATTGGAGCTAGTGCCCAATTTTGTCACCAGATTGGACAATGTAACCTCCCTCTTGGCCCTGTTACAATACTCCAAGTGCTTGGGGTCCCACAGTCCTTGGTGATCTGTAAAAAGTCAAATTGTAGGAAGCGTTTAAACACAATTCAACTCTACCACAATTAGTGCAAAATTATTCAATACAAATTAATTTTACATAATTGTTGTTTTAGGCAAGTTTTTGATAGGGGCTAATGTTAATTTATGACTGAGGCTTAGACATAGATTAGTTAAACTTAGATTACCAATGGGATTTTTTTTCATGCTTCTATAATCTAAACCTTTTTAGGCCTACTTTTCCTTTGTATTCTACAGTTTATAGTTAGTTCTCTTGCTTATATTTTTTGGAGTTGATTCTATATTATTATAATAGTCATTTATAGTGTTTTTTCAGTCTGATTGGAAATTGAACAATCGATCTGCAGTGCAGTACAACAATTTGGAAAACGATTGTACGATCACCATGGCATACACAATACAGAAGTTGTTGTACAGTACAGTATATGCCTCGGACTTATTAGAATGGAATCTTCTAGTTATTCCATGGTTATACTATTCTGCTGGTTGGAATTCGTCCAAAACCGTGTATAGGTACAGGTATGTGTGCACGCACGTAGTCAGTACTACGATCTACATACATGTACTAGGCCTACATGTACATTGTACATTGTACATCGAGGTAAACATTTGATTTGGCATGTTTTAGGGGCCTATTTTTAAACATTCATAGTCCAATTAATGTTACATGTGGTCCTGAAGCAAACATGTTTCATCTAGTAATTCTCCCACGATTTGTTAGATTTTAATTTCTAGTTGTAGGCCTGGATTTAACATTTATCACGAAATAGATGCAACACAAAGTGGAGAAAATAGCTCTGAAAAATAAAATAGCATAACGTTTTGTCACGAATCGTTGTAGTATAGGCCTAAAAAGATACTGAAATTGATACATACCCCTGTAGAAATCAATGATGACAATTTCCTTGTCAAATTGCCACACAATTTTACTAGAATCAGTCATTTTGATCACGGAAAAATTCAGATGGCGACGAAAACAATGGCTGACGACTGAAAACTTTTCAGCAGTGAAATAATGACGTCATCCTCTATGCGCAATCTGATTGGAGGTTGCCACCAAAGGTTGCCACAAAGTAGAAATACGTTCTACTCGAAATTTACGTTGCCGCGGTGTTGTCCGTGTGTTGCTTTTGAATTGCACGACATGTCACACACGGCAATCTGTGAGCAACCCGGTTGCTAGCAATTTTTATTGCCTCAAGATTGCCAGAAAATTGCCCCGTGTGACATGGGCTTTACGATTAGCATGGAAAATAAACTCACCAAATTCAGATGGTGCGCATGAAAAACCAACACGTTACCATAGCTCCATGTTTATAACGATGGCATCGTAGTAGGTTTCTCGATCTCTGTTAATATTATGTCATTGTTTCTCCCGATACTTCTTACACAAATTGATATTAGAAAAATTATGATTCTTTTAGGCAGAACAACGCATACGGACATTGTTCCATGATTTATACATACGTACAGAATCGGTAGAGTTGACACATGTCTATACCTGCAACATTGGACCTTACAGCAAATTTTGCCATTAGGTCATGTACCCCTTTGTTGACGAATCGATCAATGTTCCCCCTCTATTTGGTTAAGGATTAAATTTGTCACACATGCTGTTTGTCCTTTAACAAGAATAAGTCCATCCTGTACACTACAAGACCGTAGCTTCCAATACTGAATGGAATTGACTGTTGAATGCTTATCGATGTTACAAGAAGACAACCTTTTCATATTATCACACACTTTAGAATTGTGTCCGATTTAACTCACAATGTTGAATCTTAATCATCATCATTTACTTAGTTTAGTTATAAACAGTGCTGATAAATTGGAGAACATCTAAAAAATAACTTGGTATATATGTGTTATTTTTTGTGTTGTAACTTGTGTTTTCTTCTTTTTTGTAATGTGTTTATTTTATCATTTTATTTAAATTTATATTAGTAGTCTATGATTTCTTTTAGCTCGACGTGCTACTGAAGTTTAGTAATTCATTTAAGGAATATGTGGACACAGCAAAAACACTACACCTTAAACGAAACGTAAATAATTATTACAAAACGAATAGGCTACATACAAAGACTGCAACATAAACCAAATCAATAAAGCAAATATGTGATTACAATCAAATATAAAAAATGTACAATAAAGAATTGTCAGAACACATGAATACAGTTTTACATATTAAAGTACAGGTCTAGGCCTAACGAGAAACTAGAAAAGAAACAGAGAAAAAATGCACTACTATAGTCGACGGCATGATGAGGAATGTTCAACTAAAACATCACATCATTATGGTATAGCGCTATTTAGGTTCTGTACAAAAACATCGATGCAGTCCAAAAACAGTTGGTTCCAAGTGCAGACACTTGCAAGCCTCTCACAGCTAAACACTAAAATCTAAAAACTTAAAACTAAACAACTAAAAAGACCAAAAACGGCAAACCTCAAAGTAAAGCTAAACAATTATGTATGTAAAAGGCCTATACTGAATTCATAAAAAAAAAAAAAAAAAAAAAAAAAAAATGATTGAAGCTACAATACAAACTGCAAACTAAAAACTGAAACGTAAAAACTTAAGACTAAAAAATACAAACTACAAACTCCAAAACAAAAACATACTAAACAAAAACTAAAACATACTAAAAAATGCAAACTACAAAATAAAAACTAAAGGAAAACGAAAACTAAACTCAAATCTTAAAAAGTATACGCGTTGTTAACACCAAATTACGGGGGGAACGTTGTTTATACCAATGATAAATTGTTTTATTAAAAGATAAAATAATAGTCATATACAAAATTATCGTCGCATTATGTTGGTGGTGCATTTACATGATGGTTTTACACACTAAGAATATTAACAACATAACACAAATTCATCGTTGTCAATTCAGTCTTTATTTCTAGCGTCGTTAAAAATATATATATTTCCCAGTCATCCCCCTACATGAATACCATTTCAAACTAACGTCATCGAAACTGTTAACATATATATATATATATTAACAAATGTACGGTTCAAAAATGATTGGGTTGAGTTTGTCGTTCCAAATAAAAATAATGTCATAAAAAAACTAAAACTTTTCTTGTGTGTGTCCCCTAGAGACGGATACGTCTACTGGGAGAGGGGCGAATAACAACATTGTCGATATTGAAAGTGAGGTGTCCAAGACGTTTCAAGTGAGGGGGGAAGATGTAATAAAGAACTCTGTCTTATCTGGATTCATCTTAAGTTTATTAGCGACCAACCAGGATTGAAGCTCTTTAACGCACTGGGACAGTCTGAACAAGGCACAGGCTGCATCTCCCGGCTTGGTGGGGTCGAAAGTTTAAAATATTTGAACATCATCGGCATAAATGATTTACTGAAGTGAATGACATAGGCCTACCTTTGGTTTTTGGAACCGTTCCATTATTTTAATCTTATACAGATGTAGATTTTTAGAAATGTAGAAATTAATGTGAACATTTAGTTTCAAAAGGAGGTCCCGCTTTTGAGATATTGCCTAAAGTTCTTAGAGAAAATGTCCATGCATGCAGGAATAATAATATCTAATGGGAATACACAGTATGAGAGACGATACTGACAGTATTAACGTTTCTCAGATTCAAAATCTGTTCACGTAACCACATCTCTTCGGAGTGAAATGTTTCTAAAAATGATTGTTTACCATCGTTGTTATTACCACTAGTTTTAGGAGTTATTACCAAACGTACACATTCCCTTTAAACGAAGGTTTACGATTGTTATGCCCACACTCATCCCATTTAGTTCAGATAAACGGTAGATCATAACACCATTGCTGTAGTCTGTTTAAAAAAAAACAAGTGAGCAAAAACACTGTTATTCTTCATGAAATGAATCTCACTTTCAATCATACTTTTCTGTTCTTTAGAAATACAAATAGATGGAAGCTCTCAATTCCCTTCTTCAGTACAGAGTTCTTCGGAACAAAGTTCTTCAGAACATAGCTCTAAACAAGAGCCTGACCATTCTGAGACTTTCATCAGTAGCGCCCTCCCTAAACCAGCCGGTGGAAGTCTTCAAAAGTCCGACTCACAGAATAGGCCAAACTGTGGTCTCTTTAAGGTTCCTAATACTTACCTTTGTTATTAAATAAGGGCGCTTTTAATTCAACAGCAAATATCCCTGCGTCACAGTTTTGCATCACGTGAGTTTGGTTCACCTACGCACCCCCCCCCAACCACCCCAAGGTCAATGATGCGATTTACTACTATACGATAAGAGCAATTTAAACTCCACCTTCCTCTAAGTTTGTATATGATGGACCCCAATGATATTAATTTTGTTCTTGTTTTATAGCGGAATTACTGAACATCGTTGGAAAACCGACGGAACAAAGTACAACTTTTAATGGAGCATTTCCCTCAGATAAAGCTGTAGATGGTAGTCAGGATACCTGCTCGCACACAGGTATTCGTCATTCCCACATTACTGGAGTGCGGGTGTTATTGGGATTTGTCCCCGTTAATGCCGTCACCAAAACGGTGAATTGTCCAACAATGTCACCTGATAGCGCCCTATCTTTACGCATATTAATTTAACGAATGGGGGACGCAAACATCGGGCGACGTAATCCTCTGTGACCCTGTTCTGCCTCTCTTGACGCTCATGTCAAAAAAATATTACCTGAATATTGATTAAATTCAGTCATTTCTAAGTTCTGTGTAAGTCGATCAATTTTTATCAACTGTTGTTTTTTAATATTTGTTTTACTCTACAAGGCAAAGAAAACGCCTCCTGGTGGCGAGTTGATCTGGAAGATGAATACACTATCTCTAAGGTGTCCATCCTCAATCACGGGGACTGCTGCAGTAAGTGAACTCCGTAAACACATCAACTTATTATTTAATTTAACAACAAATAAAACATTTATATGCAGCATCCATATGAAACCAAGACTGCAGTACTGTTTTCGATCACTTTAGTTGAACCCTTCTATAGATTAGTTTGCGTAACTACACTATTTCAAAAGCGGGTTTGTAACTCATCAATAAAACTTGATTAACTAAAAGTGGTTTCTTGTTCTTATTATGAATTATATTTCTTCCTATGGTATTTAGAGTATAGATACAAATCATTTATATTGTTTAATAACAGTGACTGGTAGATTAGGCAGTATCCGAACCAGAGTCCCATCATCTGCTCTATGGTGGATGGGATCAAGTTTTACAAAGTCAACGACATTTATTTCCGGGCTTGGGTGTGTGGAGTATGTGTAAAAAAGTAAAAATAAACGGATGTATGGAAACTGTGGTATTTCCACTGTCTCCTAGAATGTTTTAAAGTTTTATAAAGGCAAATTTAATTAAACTAGGGTGTACCTCGGCAGTGTAGAATTCTAGAGTTTCTTATTCAAGTGAATATTTGTTTCGACACGCTTAATACTTAGGCTAATAATTAAATCTACTTACAGGCGAGCGTTTGACAGGTGCTGTTGTCCGTGCTGGAATGTGCTGCAATGTGACCATCAATCGGCAGTGTGGTTCGTCCGTTACCGCCGAACAAGCTGCCGTACTTGGCGCCACCATCGAGTTCGTGTGTGACCCACCGCTGAGGGCGCGCTACGTCAGCGTCGACATTCAAAGCGAAGAGGGACAATACCTACATATGTGCGAGGTGAAAGTGGAGCAAGTCCTCTAATCACAGAGCAACGCCCCTACCCCGAAAACTGACCACCCTGTATCTGATGTGGAGTATAACAGTTCTCATTAGTTTTCTTAACCTCAATCTTGGCAGCTAATTTTGTTTGCCTTATTGTTTCAATCTTATAAATTTAAGCAAACATACAGTTTTTGTTTACACTGCTCCTCTTAGTCTATACAGTTAATACTTGGGTTGTAATCTTAACAGATTAAACAAATAATTAGGTGTTCGGGTACTAAGCCCGAACAAGTCTTAGTTATTGTTCGGGTTTTTTTTTTTTTTTTTTTTTTGTATTCTTCTTCTCAGAGTCATAGTTGCTAAACTTGCATCAACCTAAAACTGTGCATGTAGGTAGACTATAACTTGCAGATGATACTAAAAGTTGAAACGTCATGATGACGTTATCAGGTGTCGTAAAACAGTAAATCAAAGTTTCATATTTTTAAAATTAATAACTCATTAACTTCACAATGGATTTGGACGATCTTTTAAAACCCAACAAACGCTACACAAAGAGTGACCCGATTTGACCTCGACTTCCGCTTCAAAATGTAAGTTAAATATTTCGTTAGTATTAACCCGCATACGGCTGGCTGTTCCACTCCATTGATTATAAGGTTCAAAGTCCACGAAGACTGCGTATAGCCCACATTTTATCCTGAAACATACAGTACATGTCATATCCATGGTGGCGCTATAACTATTAATTATTGGCTCTGTGAAATTTGCTGGATTTTGCTGACCTGTTTTGGTAATTTGTGTGACTTTTGATAACTGAGAAAATACAATCGGAAAGAGATTAACATTAGTTTGAATCCGATCAACACCGGCATTGACGAGAAACCAACTTTTAGATCCTGTTGAATACTTCAAATAAGTACAGCATAAGTTGCACACCTTGTTTAACAAATGGGTTCCCATAACCTTTCTTAATCATGACAACACTGTTGCTTCAGTAATCGGCACCATTAAACAAAGAAGCTAGAAAGCAGGCATCGTTTGATAAATGGTATTTTTGAATTCTAAGTGATAGTCCAGTTTATGACTATTTACATGAACATTGTTATAGATGTGTATCTAATACACTTTCTGGAGCCTGGATAGAGTTGTAGGAACGATAGCATTTCCCCCCCCGTGTACACTAACAGTTTGTAATAGATTTACAAACTATACATTTTAAGTGATTGCATTAGTTCTTCTGTTTCGTTACAATTTTAATGTGCAAATTATTTAGAGTACCATTAATATGCAGGCAAAGTCAAACAATTTGAAATACCAAATCTATTTTGAAATCATATTTACTTTGAAATAGCGAGGAATTATAAATTTGTTCCGTGGGTTTTAACACACACACACAGAAAGGTGTAATTGCTAACAATGCTTCACACATTATTCTTGTATAACAAAATGTGCCATTGCTATTTCATAATAATCTTGATATTTTGAATAAATCACAATGGATAGATTTGTCAAGCAATTGTAATTTGGTAGTTTCTGTTTTCCATGCCAGTGTTTTGTTTCCTCCATGCGTTAAAGGCATTGTATGCTGGACCAAAGTGGTTCCAACCCAAAAAGTATTCAAATACGTGCGAGACTTGCAGCTGCAAAATGGGATCACATCACCAATGTCAATGCTAAATATTTAGAATTTCGAAAAAACTTAGATGCAAGCAAATACAAAGCCAGGCAATTATACTTTGTTGTTAAAATTTTGTTCATGTTTGAAATTGTGAAATGTTCACATTCAATAATTATGTAGATTTAGAATTTGGTTCATAATAACTATTATCCCAAATAAATCATTGTCATTTGGTTGATGGAATATGCATCATTTCCCGTGTCTATTTTGTGATTGTTCTAAACTTGTATTCAAATGACAAGGATCTATGTTTAAAACATATTAAATGCATAATGGTCATGCATTGAAGAAGAAGAATCACTTGGAGAAATCTGATTTTTCTTTTCACTCAGCTTTGCCTCAAGAAATGGGATAGTACAGATTTCTCCCCATGATTATCGCACCATAATGCAGTCAGTTTCCGGGAACTTGATACTCATGACCACCACCCTCTGCCTACTCATCTTCACATAGTCTGTTGATGATTTTTCTCTACTTTTTCCTGATCAACCAACCACTGTTGACTCTTTGGGTTTCTTGAATGTGACTTACCGTCATATATAGTTTCATACGTAGTCTTACAATAAAAAACAAACCCAGCAAACCACTCTTTGAAACGTTGAATTATTCTGTTATGTATTGTAATTTTTGGGAAATAACAACATTATTACTATTATTAACTTCTTACAGCCAAAGGAAATATGTGTTCAATGCAAACACAGCAACAAATGACGAATAATGCCTCCATACAACACATTACTGTCGTCATTTCAAGCCTACATAACAGTAAACAACAAGCACACGTGTGTAATGGGTGCCACCATATGTAGGGTGCACCACACTACATGAACTCCCATAGTAACCAACTCTAAATGCTAAATATTCAAAAATACTCAAAAACAAATTAAAGTCTCTCAGCCTCTTGAAAACCAATCAAACATATTTTCGGACAACTAAACTTCAGATTTCTTTTCAATTTTTGGCAGGTCAGCCGTTTGGAATTTTTGCTAATTACCCCCGAAAAAATACCCTCGAAAATGTGCTTTTTCCCAAACCGATTTGCTGCCAGTTTTCGTGAAGCGCTTTTCCACTTCCCAAGCCAAATAGGACCCACTTTTAAGCCGAAATGTATCCAGTCTCCTCCAAAGTTGAAGCACAGAACCCCCAGGTTTGGATAGATTGTTATATTTACACAATATATTAATTGCATGACCCCCAAAACGTTATTATTCAAAAGTAACTGTGGGTTTACAAAAAATGATAATGACCGTGGCGCATGAATTTTGGCTAATTTAGTCTGGTGCACCCATACGCCGCAAATTATGTTCGTTTTCGAAACCACGTTATATGTATTTAATAATTATATTAAAAATTACAAATTTGTTTCAATGATTATTAGTACGTTAAAGATTACGGAGCAGCAGCAAAATAGAAATATAAAACATATATATAATGATTGGGTAACTTCGGAATAGAAAAACATCAACTAACCAAAAGTAGAACAAAAATTAACAATAACTGAGTACATTATAATGTTTCAAACGGTTGTCTGGCTTCATGATTTGGCACTGGCTATACCAATACCTTAGTCAGTAGTAACTGTTAATAGTCAAGTTACAAATAATAATAAATGACAGAGTTTAAAGGTTTTAGACGAACATAATTCAATTACATAAAATGCTCCAAGTACGATTTGAGTAATTTGCGTAACATAAAATAGTGATTCCAAACATGATTTACAAATCACTTTAAAACTTAAAATAAAAAAATCAATGTAAGTAATAATCAGGGCCAATTTTTAAGCTGCTTCAAGCAGATAATTTGCTTAAAAGGCCTAGGGCCTGTTCTAATGCATTGACTGATATAACGGATGCACACGATACTAATTATTTTAACAACCACTAATTATTAAAACGAAACTAGTCGTGTATATAACTGAATTATACAAAATTAAAAAAATTTGAAAGTACAATTCACCCAAAGATAAAGCATGTCTATAGTTTATCTAAATCTGCTCCAAAAACGTAATAAAAACTAGGTAAAAGAAGAAAATAAACAATACAAACTCCACCAATCGACGAATTACAAATTAATATTACAGTATTTATGACAAATAAAAAAATCAATATGAACTCTTTTCCCTAAAGTTGTTAAGAATATTCTTAATTTAGACAAAAAGAGGTATTCCCTAAAGTTGTTAAGAATATTCTTAATTTAGACAAAAAGAGATATATTTCATGCGATATTGAGTTTGCTTATAACGGGAACATGTAACTACCTTATTTATATATATTTCAAAGATTAGATCACACTAAACTTAAAAAATCTAAATATCATTTTGGCTTCAATGAACGGTACTTTAAACAAAACTACAGTAAACTGAAAACTTGACATTAAAGTGTAGTCAGTGGAATAAGAACGAGATAAATCAAAACTACTTTGAAAGCAGTTTAAATATTTTAATAGAATTATAAATAGCTCATTTAAAAGTACAATTTCTGATCAAACCTAAGACTTGTTTTCATCTTCATTTTCCCGCTTATTTAAAGCGACGTTAATAAACCAATACCAGGGTAAAGTACTTACAGATAGGACTGATGTTGTTGTAATCACCTGGAACTTCGTAATTTGTCCCACAAGTGATAATCTAAAACCATTCCAAAATAATTCGAAACTGTAAAAGATAGTTCATTGCATCAGATAAGTAAAATGCTGACACCGTTAAGTCAAAGTGTGAAACAAACAGTCCCACTCATATAACGTAGTGGTAGACCTGTGCCGTGTCGAAATGGACAGTACACTTTTCTTTAAAAAGCAACTTTCAGAAAAATCTTATTAATATTATTTTCTACAATTGTTGAAAGTTCGAAAGAAGCGGCAAATTACCATTAGAATGTATTACTAAAAAACGATTAATGATTATACGGTAAATGAGCATAGAAACTGTATAAAGCAACTGAACATTCATTGTTCTTCAGTTGCTGACCAAAAAAACTTTAACACAAAAATCACGAATACACAGATGGCAAATACTACTCATATTTGAACTAGATAATATGGTTAAATACACAACGAACTGAAATACAAAAATTAAAAAAGACAACGCACTTTCCATTTTAGCTTTCTATATTTTCTATACTCGGTTACGATACCTTAATTCTGATCGTG
This sequence comes from Leptasterias polaris, assembly GCA_037783415.1. NCBI lineage: Eukaryota > Metazoa > Echinodermata > Asteroidea > Forcipulatida > Asteriidae > Leptasterias > Leptasterias polaris. The sequence continues at coordinate 2,018,383 of JAZGTN010000090.1, read as the reverse complement.
ATGACAGACCAGTGAGACACGAGTTAAACTTATTCTACAAGAAAGTCAGTTATTAGATATTAAAACAAACAATTATTAAAAAATACAATAACCCTTATAAAAATAAAACATGAGACCATAAATCATGATTTTCCTTCTTATTGGGGGTTCAACCAGAAGCTAACAAATGTTGTACACAAATTACGTGAAGAAAATGTAATTTAATTTTTATTTCATTGATACACAGATAGGTTGAAATACTAACCGAAATATACTCAGGGCAATGAACTTGCAACTCTAATACAAGCAACCTTTTTAGTATGCTGCAAAGTTGATTCCTTAAAATCCTTTTTGCAGACTTCAGAACGCCTTTATCCCAATAATGTCCCTTACGAGATCGAGCAATTCTCCACAAAGCTGGCCGGCGCTGTTGGATTTGAAGTATTGGTATGTCTGCACACTAGTCTTTGAGCGGGGACAGTCAGGTTAGCGTGGTTTGCTGGAGTCACAACCAAGACGAATCAAGTCGCCTACTCGTGTCATCACCTCCCTTGACGTCACATCTCGGTGTTGACAGACTGTCCGTGCTAGAGATGTCAAGTCATTACTGCTCAAATCAGGACGACCGTCGAGACTACTGAGCTGCTTTGAGAGCCATTTCTGATGCTTGGTGGATCTGCAAGGTAATCCACTGCACTCACAATGGTTTGGCAAGTCATTACTTGTTTGTTCAGCACTGTGGAGATGCTCCTCAGCCTGTCGGAACCACAGTCGTGCTCTCCGAGGGTCTGGGGTCTCGTTGCTGAAGGAAGGTGGAACAAATTGAGATGAGGCCCTTCCACTGGATTGCGGTTGGTGCTCATAGTTTCTCTTTTGGTATTGCTCAGCTTCCGCTTTGTCCCTTCTTGCACACATCTCCCATTTAGAATACTTCTCTCTGTATTGGAACCCCTTTTTATGCCTATCAATTTCTGATTTTAGGTGCTTAAACGCTTCATCCACAAGTGTTTCAAAACCAACGTTCTTGTCTGTATGCCACTTTCTGTACATACGCTTCTGAGTATTTTTTTCTCCTCTTCTGGTAAATACTAGGCTTCCCTAAGCTGATCCCTTATTTTTTCTTCGTAGTTGTTGAAAACATCCGGTACGTACCCATCATCAGATGGCATCAAAGGAACTTCAGCTGTTGGGTCGCCAGGGATGGTAACTGCTATGACAGGTTTTTCTTAGGGTAACAGGAACTTGTAGAGTGCTATTACCTTGACAATGAAGGGTTCTTTAAGCCCGACGTCGATTTTGTAATGCTTGGACAACCTTGCAGACTCATCAGTTTTGCCGACCTGTTCAATAATCAAGGCATAAACTATCTCAAATTTCCCTGTGCCCAGTGCAAGGCTCTCATCTACCGGACAGCAAACATCTTCCAATGGACGCTCGTATGCCACAATTTCGTCTTCGTCGAACCGATTGTAAGGATCGTGATTAAGAAAATGTCGAATATCTCTTGGTACTATTGTTCCAGGCGCATGCTCATCAGGCTGCAAACCTTGTGTTGTGGTATCGTATTCAGGAATGCGTGATTTGCTTAATACGCCATTCATGTCATTTGGAGTCTGGCAATGGAGAGCAGCTTGAAGGAGGCTGGTATGTTTAAAATCCATTAACTGACCAATGACTTCATTACAACAGTCTGCAATCTGTTTAAATATTAAACCCCCTGTAGGTGGCCAACAATGCTCAAGATATATACAAGCTTTGTCATAAAATGCTGCGGTTGACAATGGTCGATTCGCAAGCATCTTTCCTTTTGAGTCAAACAAACCAATCTGCAGGTCGGTTTTGCAAATAAATGTTTCAAAATTCTGTAACTGTTCTACGCATTGTTTAGTTTCAGCATCTGGTGGTTTATCCAGTTGATGCTGAAGAAGTCTGAGCAGCACTCGTGTCATCTCCACTGAATTCACCATCCTCTTAATATGTTCTAGATATGGGCAATTTTGTCCAGCAGGGCAATCTTCGTTATCTTCATGTACATTTTCATGCATCTCATTTCCTAGATTCTTAGGACGTAATGATTCAGGAAGAAGCTCAATAAGACTCACCTCGTCATTGACATCAAATCCGCATTGCTTCAGAGGAATCAAAAGTTCCTTTTCAGTTGATACTAACTTCATTTGTTCCATCAGATGTGGGTCTGCGTAATACAGATCAGAAGATTTTCTCATCATATTCTTTGAGTTTGGAAGGTACAGCTCAGAGACTGTTATCTTACAAGACTCCTTTGTGTTGCAAAGTAGCACAAAGAGAGATTTCATTGCAGTTTTAACCGTCTTAAATTCATTTGGAGAGAGGCGATGATCTTTACATTCCCTCTTTATGGACGATAATAGCATTGCCAGTTGGTCAAAGGAACAGCGCTCTTGACCTCCAAGAAATCGTATGAGAGCATCGTAGACTGCCAACTCCCTCGGTGCTTTGTACAAGTATGGCCTTAAAGTCTTCTCTTGGTGGCTTGTCATATTAAACACCAGCTGATCGGCTCTGATCAGGACCTTTCCTTCATCAACCAAACACAGAGGAGTGTTGTGTAAACGCTTCTTCAACTTTTCCCCATGCTTTGTTGTACTGTCTTGAAGGAATCTCAAGGTCTTTATCATCACATTATTAAGAGTATCCCTTACAAGCGGGGATAACGTGTCCTCTTTGTGGATGGAATTCTTTTCTTGCATTCTCCCACAGACATTTTGGATGTGACTCAGTGCCATGTCAAGAATAACTTCGGTAGGAATGCCAAGACAATCAAGCATGGACATTTCACCAATATGCATGTACTTTGATGGCAAAGCCCAACTGGGTAGAAGCTTAGCGACCGACCACACAAGTTCTACATACTCCTCGGGCATTGATCCTTGATATGCAATAAATGGACGCACGTCCCGACCGTCAGATGCTGCAGGATGAATGTCGATCAGTTCTTGCTTTATTGGAACTGAAGGAATAAACTTGATCTCTGCAATTCCACGTAGGAAGGGTGCATTGTGTAGACTATCATTAGACTCCAGCTCACGTGTGAGAACTCGAGCTTTGTCAAAGAGGTTTTCCAGCTGACTGCTGCTTGTCACTTCATTTGCTTTTGATTCTATCGTTTTTGCAAACTTTACAAACAACTGCTGTGTGACTTCATTGTGAAAACCAAGCTTAATGAGAAAGTACTTCGGTACATTCACAAATTCAGGTAGTAATTGGTTTGAGTCTATCATGGCTTTGAAGACAGCATTATCTGAGTCAAAGAAGTACTCTACAGGTCTTAATGTACCCGACCCATCAGGAATGAACGAGATTTGAGAAAGTCTCGTAATAAGGACTTCTTGAACATCAGCAGAAGAATAAGGCAATACTTTGTAGTCAATGTTTCTGAGGTGAGAAACCTTGGACTCCAGGGTAAGCATGTTGAAACTTGGAAGAATGAACTTCAAGTAGACATCAGCATGTGTGATGGGAGCAATACCAAGTTTACCATAAACCAAAACCAACTGCCGACTAGGATGCAAGAACACACAGTTCACGTGTTGCATCCATGTTTCAGCTTCATCCTCTAGTAAATTATAGCCTTCAATTGTATGGTAGTGTTCATACTCTTGAAGACCGGTCCTCTTGCCATCAGGGAGTTTGAAAATTCGCAACCTCTTAATTGTTTGGATATTCTCATCAGAGAACGAGTCGCGGCCCTCTTGAAGGTACTCGAGCAAGGTTTCACTCTCTGAAAGTGAAAGAATTCCAATCTCAATGTCCGTGTCCAACATAAACTTGATCACATCTACAACTTTCTCAGGGTTGACAGGCAGGGCTAAGCACTTTCTCAAAAACCCAATAAACTCAGATCGTGGAAGTGGAGGCATATGTTCCATTGACAATTCTGGAACACCCAAATTCTTCAGTACTTTGGTAAACTTTTTACGAAAAGGTGAATCAGAGAAGCCATCAAGGAACAATAAGGTTTTTGACATTGCAGGCGACACTAACTTCCCTGACGTAGTAGGGAATAATGGCCAGTCCTGGATGGGCTGGAGGCATGAGTGTGCATTTGTCTTCCTTGTTTCACTATAAATAAACTTCCACATGTTTTTCAGCTGTGGTACGGGAGGGTGTCCATTTTTGTCTGGTGTCCATTTCATGTGATGAGTACAGCCTTGCCAGTCTTCAGGTTGGTAGTTTCCTGGGTGCATGGCACATTCAGAGATTGTGAACTTCTTGAAAATCCCACTTGTATAAGCCTCGTCTTCAGTTTTGTTGTTATAAAGCCAATCGAGACATACACCAACAAGCTCTTGATGAAGAAACAAATGTTTCAGGTTGGGAAGCACCTCCGAGTGTTCTGTAATGTAGAGTCCATCTGATGTTGTAAACACACCAACCTTGCAGTCATTCGTGAGCCGCAACGGTAGACCATTTAGCTCAATTGGCTGTGTGATACCCTCTAGGCAGTACTTAAATATCGTAAAGAAAGTGTCCATGTCTTGGAAAGCTGTGCGATCCAAAGGAACTGACGAAGAGGGGTCAATTAAAGGGTTACACAACATATATCTCACAACTGCTTGAGGAGAAACAAACTCTGCTTGAACCCCACATGATCGGAATGCTCGACACAGTTCTACAGAACTGTTTAACAAGTTAAAGCCCACTCTTAGCAAGAATGTTCTCAAGATGGTGGACCTTGGTGTTTTCTTTTTAGCGTCAACTGCAAGAGAAGCTGCATCTTGTGAAAAATCGTTCACATTCAGGTTATCAAAGTATGCTAAGCTCGTAGCAGTGTTGACATGGTGGAAAGTTATCTGCATTTTGTTATCATTCTGACGCACAACAGGTAGCACTTTCAAGTTTCTCTGACTGATGTACCGAAGTGTAGCCTTGGCAACTAAACGCCATTCGTCACGTACGTTCTCTAATTCCTTAGGGAAGAGATCATCATACAACATAAAATAGGAGTGCGTGGACTGAAGGTTCGACGTAGACTCTTGAAGTATCACACTACCTGCTTCCACTAACAATTTTGCATAAGCTGGAGCAATTACACCAGTGATCAGTTGACTGTTCCATTTATGGATCAGTTTAACGTCATCAACTTTGCTTCCCATCGTTTCGTACTCGTTGCCTTTAGTCAGATTTCTCCTCGAAGAATTAAGTTCAAACATGCCGTTCACATGAACAGGTAGTTTAGTATAGATAGGTAATGGGAGCACGCGGTATACTCTGTGTTGATGCTGGAATCTTCTGCTGGTCATACATGCTGCTACGCCCCCCCTTGGAAGCTGGGTATTTGAACCTCGACAACTGTCAAACTCTTCTTCAAAGCCGACCATCTGAGACACCATCCATCTCTCTTTGAGACCAAGAGAGTCGTGTACGTCAAGGCTGTACACGTGACACAGTGGTGGAATGGTTTCATGTGGATTATTGTTGAACAGCTTCACATGTTCTGAAAGCTTTGCACGGTAATTGTTGTCTTCATCTGAACATGTGGCATTAGTTGAATACTTTTCTTCCAGTTTGTTTGTAACCTCACTAATGCATGATATTGTGATCTTTTTGATGTTGTTGAGGAAGAGCAGAGCTTCGTGGGAGACAGTCTGAAACTCATCAAGCAGCATTTTAACTCTATCGGGGCTGAAGCATTCTTTTGATATCTCAGAAGGCTTTGCTCTGAGTGGGAAGCGAAACATCGTTCCATCACGACCTTTGAATTCATCTTCCAGGTATCCACACAACATGTCAGGGAACTTCTGTCTGAAGTCTTCGTTGGTATTATACCTTCTACCAGGGCAGGATGAATCAGCTCTTGCAGTATACTTCAGGAGAGGATCAAACACACACAGAGTGTCCTTGTTACTCAGGAAATTTGGGCAATCAGTAATATGGTACACGGCATTGAAACCAATTCCAAATTGTCCAGTGGTTGAAATATCCCCTCTCTTACCACCAACTCCTACCTTCTGAATTCCCTTAATATCTGCTTCACTGAATGATTTATCATTGAACACGCACAATGCGGGAAGTTCTTGGACCTCAGCCCAGGCCGCAGATATTACTTTTTCTGACTTGCGCTTTCGAGGATCGTACACAAAGTGTATTTCAGTAGCTCCAGCATCATCTGCATTTTGAAGCAGCTCTTTGAATACGTCTGAAACGTGTGAATAAGATCTCAAGATATTACTCAGGCGGTCTGTCAATTCTTCTTTTTGACCAAAATCAGATTCAAAACCACTTGAAGAAGAGCAGTTCTCCAAGTTTATCTGCCTAGTAGTTTTGATCCCGATGATTTCTGCACTATGATATGTTACAGAAGTATGAGTGTAGTTGCTAGCGGCAGTTTTTTTAGCCCACTGCATATCATGGTAGATTAGTTCTGATGGTTTTCGCAAAATGCAATGATCATCTAAAACAACCATCTTCTGATCTACTAACTCCAGGTTGCTAGTGATGCTATCTTGACTAACCTCACGATCTTTTTGAAGGATTGAAACAACTTCTGTTGTCATTGCCTCAGCTGTTTTGACAGCTACTTCTGAAAGAGGACTCTCCTTGAAGTCTTCCTTCAAACGCTGCAGAGTGAGAAGGTAATCATTGATATCAAAATGTTGTTTCACCCCACAAAGTTTTAACAGTGTATCGAACTGATGTAAGTCTGTAGAAACACGAAACAGGTACGGTCCACTTTTGCCAGTGTACTTAAAGGCAAACTGTTGGCAAGATCTGAACTCACCTTCACAGAGAACAAATCTGAGAGAACAAAGCCTTACGAAGTTCTGGTTTGTAATATTATCTCTTGAGAATACATTTTGGAGGAATGAATATATTCTGTGGGCCATGTATGATGTTTGCTGTGTGACTTTCTTTGTCGTATTGATCAGAATGTCAAGCTGACTAATGACGTCACTGACAATGACTTCATTTTCACCAAACCCTAAGAAGACTTTCACATTTTGATTGACGGATTCAGTTCCAAGTCTAGCTTCATCTAGTAAAGGTTGAACAGAACCAAGTAACAACATGTGTCTGGATTCATACAGAGAAGCTGCCGACATTAACTCCAAGTCACTTTTACACCATTCAGAAGGGTATTCCTGGTGCTTTGATAACACAGGAAGAAACTTTGCATTCTGGATTCGTTCTTTCTGTTCAGCTGTGGGGAGATCTTGCCTTCCCAACTTGTCACTCATCAACCTCAGAAGATTTTTCACCTTCTGGTCATATCCACAACTCATACGGATTGATTCTGCTCTTTCACACACATCATCCCAGGGTAGATCATCACAAGCCATCCCTAGTTCTTTCAAGGACAGGAGGCGGACCTCTTTGCGGTATTCTTCTCCTTGAGGAAATCGATTGTCATCTTCATTGTATAGAGATCCGATGAGTGTAAAGGGATTGACTAATCTATCAGGAGGTGCTAGGTCATCCTCTTCTGGAGAATAAGGAATACAATCGGTATTCTTAAGAGAGTGGTCATAGTCAGTAACTTTCCTTTCACCGACACGAAGGTCTAACAAATGCAGAACGATGTTGTCTCTGTGGCTAGATTCAATGGCTCCTTTCTCAAGCATTTCAAAGAAAACTTCTCGGAGAAACCGACTGACAGTGAACGGGTTGCTTTCACAAGCAATGCTAGACAGCACGTCTGGTTCCAACTCAACCAAGCTTTGTGGGTAAAGCTTCTGACGTAAGAGTGTTATAACACTGGACTTCAGGACTTCTAAATCAGATTGGTCCCATTTAGTGAAGAAACAGCCTTTCACTGATACCCATTGATTACCATTGAATATCACTGCAGGTGCATCTATATCTCTGACCAATATGTGATAAAATGTATCAACGATTGAGCGGAAATCAGTTACGCATTTTGAACTTCTTGGCCACAAACTCTGGAAATCTCTTGCATCTACGACATTTTCGCCCTGCAAAGTTTGAAGATCTTGGAGAAGATTGAAAATTGCACGGGGTAAGACTGACTTAATAAAACAGATGTTCCAGCGTGCTTCAAATTCGCCTGATGAAGAAGACGGTACTCTGACGTAAGAGTGTTATAACACTGGACTTCAGGACTTCTAAATCAGATTGGTCCCATTTAGTGAAGAAACAGCCTTTCACTGATACCCATTGATTACCATTGAATATCACTGCAGGTGCATCTATATCTCTGACCAATATGTGATAAAATGTATCAACGATTGAGCGGAAATCAGTTACGCATTTTGAACTTCTTGGCCACAAACTCTGGAAATCTCTTGCATCTACGACATTTTCGCCCTGCAAAGTTTGAAGATCTTGGAGAAGATTGAAAATTGCACGGGGTAAGACTGACTTAATAAAACAGATGTTCCAGCGTGCTTCAAATTCGCCTGATGAAGAAGACGGTTTGCTCCAGAGCTGGCGGCGATTTGGCTGCAGCAAGAAATTTCCATTGACATGAAAGGGAAGACCTGTTGAGACTTCAAGTGGCAGGTAGCTGAAAGCTCTTCCATCAACAGGTTTGGGTGTTAGTCCTCCTGTACCGGCTACTAGTTCAGCTGCGACACCACCACAAGGAAGTACTCCTGCTCTGTGACCATTATCAGTTTCTGCTAACTGTAAAGTTTCACCCTCTACCATGCACGAACTGATAATAAATTGACTACATTTCTTCTTGGTTCTGTTCGATGCATATGTCTCCTGTGTAACCTTCACAATCATTGTGGTCTCTGGGATAGGTAAATGTGAGTCCTTCATGCATGCTGATGTTGCCGCGAGGAAATTGCGTTCTGTTTTCACGTCTCCTTCTTGACGTGATATTGAGCGAGGCATCTGTTGCATCCTCTCTAGTGTAACAGACATCAGTGTATTCATTTCACATGGGTTCTTAGAATCAAGCTCATAAACACTAACATGGACAACATTTTGAGTGAAGAGTAAGAGAGTAGAGGAAGCCTTCTTCAAAGATTCTATCAGTGGTTTGATTGCATCCTTCGTATCAAAGACACCTTTAGCTAGTTGGTTATGCTGTTCATTTGCTTCATCAGGTGTACGTAGTGGTAGTCTGATCAAGGTGTGGTCGAATCCATCAGTAGATGTTGCAAGGTTGCAGCCAAAGATACCATTGTAAGGTTGGAACTGGTTTGGATATGATTTGAGTGTTCGGTGGTGACGTGGATTAGTCAAATCTAGTTTAATACCAGGCATCCCAGGCGGTATACGATCTCCAAGATGTGTAGTTCTAGGATCATTAATCAATACATAGGGTCCACTGACTATACTAGGAACGTCTGTGAGATGATAAACTGAAGTGAAGCCCAATCCAAACCGTCCAATTGTATCAAGCTTGTGTTTCTTGCTCTGCTCTGCTATACTGCAGATGTTTGTGATATCCTCCTTTGAGAATTTTGCGTTATTATAAGCCCAGATTGATGGCCCATGACATGCCTTCATTCCACCACTAAGAAGATCACTTGCAGTTTCTTCATTTCTGCGCCAATCGATGAGGAATTTGACTTTAGTGGCTCCTGCATCATCAGCATTCTGGATCAACTCCTTGAAAATGTCCACACCTTCCTTGTACATGTCAAGATTACGCTTGATAGCATTTACTGTCGTCTCATGAGGACCAGCAAATTCATATCCATAATCTATTGCCTCAGATGGAGCATAGACAAGACTTAATGGCTGTACACCCAAACGTTGAGCCAAATCATTGGATATTGACATATGGATAATACGTTTGTCAAATTCTGCTGTGCACTTTTCATCCAATATGTATTTCATTAATCTCTCCTCATCTACATACAGACACCTGGATGCTTCCATCATATGGAGACAACTTTCACTTGTTCCTGAAGCCCTGCAAGGAACTAGCAGGTCTGAAGTCTGGGAATTAAAATCTGGTAAGGTCGTTATGTATCTCAAGATACTGTGCACCAGTTCTACATCGCTGTTAATGCTTGTTTCATTACAGACATGTTCACCTGCATGTTTCACTTGAATATGCGACAGAACAACGTTGAGTGCACTTTCCTGAAAGGTTTTTTTAACTCCCATTCGATTAAGCAAATTACCGTGTTGTTTTATACTGTCTGGTACAGTGAAAAGGTATGGCTTCAGATCAATACGAAGTGATCCAACAGTTAACGCCATTTTGTCTGGGGTTGTAAACCCTGCGCCATGCCATACCCATGGTTGTGAAGTGATTATTGTTGGGAACAGGTGATTCAGATGCTGGTCTGAGGCTCTGCTCAAGAATCCATATATCTCATGTACTGCATTGGTGACAGCAATTATCCCGGCTGGAAATGTAAAGTTGCTAGCCACATTCTTCAATTGAAGCACAACATTTTCAACCTTTTGGTAGTTTTGAGGATCAAGCTGTGCACTCCAGTTGAAGACATTCAGTAGCTCTTGTCCAATGCCTGGCATACTGATGAGCGGTACCACAGAACCTTGCAACATGGCTGATTCAATCAACCCAACTTGTCGTGGTGAGTACAGTGTGTTGTTTTTCCCATACCAGCCAGCTACGACAGGATACTGAGATGGTGCTGAACCCTCACATGGTACCCAGTTCAAATCTTCAAGAAACTTGTACAATGATTTGTTTATCCTTTTACTTGAAACATCCTGAGTTAACAGACGAGGGTAGCGGTTGATGTGGTTGAGAAGCACTTTGGCTCTATCAACGTCTGCCTGTTGCTTTTGTTGACCTATTGATACCTCGTTTGCCACATTTAACACATCGCGAGATGTGACATGAGAATCATTCTTCAGACCAACCCGTTTCAAGTGATTGAGAAGGTTACCCTCGGAATATGCCTTGATTGGAAACACATTTGAAGATCCAAATAGCAAAACAAGTTGATCACTTGGTTCAAATAGCTCAGTTGGACTTACTAGCTTGTCATCTGCGGTGGGTATGAACTTCAAGGTCTTGACTAAATCATCATATTCTTGGTTTGCTAAGACACAAGACATAATTGACATGGATTCATCGACAGTGTAGAATCTCTCAGCCACAGCAGGTAGGATATTATAGGACAGAAGCTCAACAGTTGACTCCTTACGAATACCCAACAGAGTTACTAAATTGTCATCAAATCTGTCCATGATGATAATTCGACGTTTCTTCAAACGTTTGACTGGGATTCCAAAGAAACTACCTGGAACTGCTCTCACACCTTGCATTGCTGTAATGTAATTAGTATCACTTGTTAAAAACAAGGGCAACAGACTCAAACATGTTCTTTGTTCAGTGGAAACTTGTCGTAAATTGCCAAATAAACGTCTTAGTTCGTTTGTACCACACGGTGCCATGTTTGCTACATATTCATCTATGTTGACACTTTGTCTTCGTATATTTAAGACATTCAGTACTCCTTCAGGTGTTGGAAAGTGGATGTAGTTGTTCAAAGAAGGATATCTTTTAACAAAGTCAGGAAGATCAGTTTGCAGTAAAATTGCCCCGATGTCTGCAAGAAATGAACAGACATTTTCTGTCAACTGATGGCTCGATTGTTGATGTGTGTGATATATGATGCAATTTTCGTGCAGCTTTGCGAGGAATGTGTTTGTTTTTACGGGAATGAGTGGAATATCTAGGAATTTTTCGAGAGGGATTTGATTCTTTGTCAGCCACTTCCACGTCTCATTTAACCATTGAATGGATGGATGTTTGTTGCATTCTGGAGTCCAGTTGACTTTTACATCTGTCCCTTTAATCCAAGAACTTGGGAGTGTTTCCTTGAGGAGTGGCGCTATATCATCGATCTCAAGATTCTTTAGCTGAGTGTAGGATATTACTTCACTGGATCTCAACACCAGTGGCATGTCACTTGCAGCAAACTTTGGTTCTGCATTTGGAATGAGAACCCTTGGATTATTACTACTGGCAATGTATACTGTGGATGATACCTGAGAAAACAATGTAAATGTACCATCCTGTAAGGGCAGTAGATAGATATCGGTCAGATCAGACAGTGTGTCACTCGTAACATAGTCTATAAGTTGAAGCTTCTCAGGTCGTGATAGGAACTGGAGAGGATCATTCCGGATACATGAACGAACAGCTATTGGTGTTACCTCTATGTACTCGACACCAGCCCAGCGAAGAGATGTAGTAACATGATTGGGTAGATGTGCAACTGGATATCCCTTATGTTTAAGTATCTTGGTAAGCAGGGGGTTCTTTTGGGTGTTCACGTATACCTCGTTTGCCTTCATCCAACAGCCACCCTTGTGGTCAGTGTAGATAATTGCATCATTCCTAAGCATCTGCAGGAATATTTTGACACCCTCTGACCACTCCTTTTTGATACTTTCTTTACATGGCCAGGCTCTATACACATCATCGGGTTTGACTGGATCAGATGACAATTTGCTTTTCTCTATTGAAGCAAGAACCACTTTTCTGTAGACATCAGGAAATATTTCAGTTGCCAAAAGCTTGTTCCATATGGCGTTCTTGTCATGTCGAGATTCTCGATCAGGCCATTTGATACTCCTACGGTTGTCTCCCAGGCCAAAATAGCCATGAACATGGACAGGTAAACCAGTTTGCTCACTACCAGGCAATGGCAGGAAACAAATTACTCGACCATCACTCCTACTGACACCTACTGAGTCCCCAAGTATGCCGACTTGAATGGCTATACCCATCCATGGAACTAACTTCAGATCTTCATCGATGATGAGTTGTTGAAGTTGACCTGAAATGTTTTCTGTCTTTATGGCATTTACTGTAATGAACCTGCTGACACAAGAGCCTGCATCTGTCTGCTTCTCTATATTCATACACGTCACCGTATGAAAATCTCGCATCTCTGGAACTCTTGTCAAGAATTCTTGTCTCTGAATGGTCAAGTTTGGACAATCAGCAGGAGTAATGTGTACTTTGAAGAGTTGTCGTGGCTGCTCATGAATGTCACCCCTTTCATAAACGTCAATGGATTGTACATGTTTAAGAAACAGTAGAGACAGCTCTGAGTCCGTTTCAAAAGACCTGAAGAGGTCAAGTACTCGATGGTAATCTCTGTACACATTCTTACTGATCTCTGAAGCCTCTGTACGAAGCGGAAACCGGAAAATAGTCCCTTCAAAATGGCCATTCACAAAACTGGATTCAGCACAATGGAATAAATCAACCAGAAAGGGAGAAAACTGTCCTCGAAATTTCAACAGTAGTTCTGCGTTAAGTTTCCATTTCTTACCTCGTCTCCCCCTGTACTTGGTGTTGGTGTGAGGATTGTAGTTGAAGTACTTTTCTAGTGGATCCAAAAAGCCAATCTTCTTCCCACTTAGGATGCATGGAAGATCTAGAAAAATTGAAGGCACAAACAAGAAAAGAAAGATTATTAAATTAAACAGAGAAAACTTGGGACTAATATATTTTGATTCAGAACACAGCTGACCTTGCACGAGCCTGTGGTTAAGTTTATGTAATTTTGTTTTGCTAGTTGGGTGCTTTAAAACCTGCCAGAAAGGGACCTGACTGGTTGCAATGTCCCTGTGAATTAACCCTCCGGGAAACGGTGCGAACTGATTTTTTTTTTAAGTCAGCACATATACTGCAGTTATTGCACTTGAAGAGAGTAAACTAACAATCTAAAGGTTATCATGATTCTTATAGGGTGCGTTCGATTAGACATGTACATAACACTTACACGAGAGCCTTCGATTAGCCACCACGTGAAATTCGTGTCTTTTCTAGGTGTAAGCCACCTTAACCACAGCCCGCAAGCGGGTCTCTGAATGATGCCTAGGTGTAATGACATAAATCATACCAAGATGGCGGGGGCAAGTTGAATTTTACGTGAGTACCAAAAGTACAAATTAATACACAGATTTATCGTCATGAAACATTTAAGGCAAAAGGGAAAGAAAATGTACTTCCAGGAAATCAAACAGATAGTGACTGTGTGCAAGTTAATGAATGTTATTTTTTATAATTAAATTGTGTCGTCACGGACATCGACATTTTATAAAAAAGCAACGAGTTTCTAGGATCGTCCGGACTTTTTCAAAAAGGAGGAGGCAGCGCTCTACTATTTACTATTTTTCTATTTTTAGTTATTTTTTCAAGATGGCCGCCATGCTAAATATGGCTTGCCAAGGTACATTTATTCACATATATTATCCTATTTGAGTATACTGATGCAATTTATGACAAATCAAATGATTTTTTTTAAAGACCCTTCACTGCAGAAACGCAGTACCATCACCTTCGACAACAGTTGCTGCCTGAAAAGAACTCCAAGCTGGGTTTGGTGCCAAGATACTGATGAAATATTAAGCCAGGAAAATCACACGTTTAGCCCTCAACTAGCTAGGGACTGCACACCTGAGAATATTGAAATGAGAAATTTGGGAATTCTTGAGGCAAAGCTGCTACTTTTGGCCTATCTAATTGGATTCAGGAGATTTAAAATATCAGCGATGCCAATCAGTTTTATCCATGAAAATTGCGTAAATTTGGGCATGAAGGCCAACAAATTACAAAAAATAAATAAGCGCTGCATTCTTGGCTTCAAAAAAATCTGATTTCAGCTTTAAATCTTTAAAAAAATTGATTTAAGATTTAAGATTTCTTTCTAAATAGTAAATAGTAAATAAAAAGAGGCGGCGGCCAAAAAGGAAGCGGGCGGGGACGAGCAACTCGTAAGTTTTTTTTTACTTGGCCTAAGTTTCCTTGAATTGATGTGAATTGTTGTGGAATAGGCAATTTGGAGGAATGTAAAATATTTAGTTTTTAAAGAGACTTTTGCACTAATAAGTGGTTTGGCTGCTGCTGCTGCTGCTGCTGCTGCAACTGTAGTAAACCTGCTTTTTGGAGGGTTTTATCTAAGATAATTATCAGCACATTCCTCTGCAAAAAGAAATATATAATAGGCCTAGAAGGAAATTTGTGAAAATGTAATTTCTCGTTCCTACTTTTCTTTTGTAAATACAAATTATAAGGGTTAAAATGTTATGTAGGTTGAGGTCATTGTGGCAAATTAATCCATTTTTGAATTTGATGATTGCGACAGCTCAGAAAACTAAAATGTTCGAATGTGTTTCCTTTGAATATTCGAAAATTAAAAGCAATTATGATTTTAAGTTTTTAGTAAGTCCTTAAGTAAGCACCAATTTTAAAGTTGTTTTTTTTTCTTAAAAGATCACATTTTTCATTGCCGTTTATGGCACAGTGAAGTAGCCTGCCCAAAATTAATGAGAGACAAATTAGGCGCTAATTATAGAGTACGAAACAAATTTGAACAATCCCCCATTTAAAAATACATCTACGCAAATAGTAGTAAGAATATAAAGTAAACACTGACTCACCTGTCATGTGATAGACAGAGATGAAACCCAGACCAAACCTCCCAACCTTTGTGAGTTCGTCAGCCTTTCCACTCTGTTCAGGATGTTGGATGTTACGCCAGTCTGGTGGTTCAAACACGGCATCGTTGTAAGCATACAGGGCTGGACCTTGGAACTGACGAAGCTCACTTGTCCAGAGTTGATCCTTCGAATGTTCTGATTTATCAAACAAGAAGATCACCTTCTTTGCCTCAGCATCGTCAGCATTCTGCACAAGCTCCTGTACAATAAAATGCATTACAGAAAAGGGGCCTAAGTAATTATAGACAATAGCATTCCCACAGCTCAATAAAACTATTGTGGAAAAAATACTTAAACCAGAGTAAGTCCCTTCGATATTCCAGGATGATTTTCCTAACTACCACCGGTAGAACTTCATCAGCAGGACAATTCTTTTCAGAACAAGGAAGTCCCCTGAATCCGGAATAGAAAGCCACTCCACGGTGGTAGAATAATAACAAGATAGGTTCTGACAATAACAATCTACTGAGGAGGACAACTTGAAAACTCTATGGTCAACGAAATCGCATTGAAATTTGTCTTAAATCGTACATCTCCACCAGTTTTTCGCCGTGACGTCACGAACCAGGGTCAGCCCCAAGTAACCCGCTCCACAAGCAGGGCACTTGGGTCTGACCCGGGTGAGCCACAACAATGACGTCAAAGCTAATCGAACTCAATGGGGTCACCCCTGGGTCCACCCGGGGAAGCTAATCGAACGCACCCAGTATTACAATCCAAACCTAATCACATTAATGTTGACTTACCACAAGGAAGTGTTCTAGGTCCTGTGCTATTCAATCTTTTTTATTAACGACATTACCCAAAACGTTGACTCTAGTACTTGCAACATATTCGCCGATGATGTTATTTACACGTGGAGTGTTACGATGTGCACGTAGTTGACACGGCAAACATCGCTCTCCGAGGAAAATTCAACAACATTTATGATAACACCTCCAGCAAACCTTCTAATACCGGCTAACCATCTTCTACAACATCACCGACAATGGCTGATTCCTCTGAAGTGTCTAAATCTACTAGAAGTTCAAAAAAAGACCTTAAAAACAATGGTACCTGTGAACTGTCACCAAGTGTGAAAAGCCATGCCCAAGATGGTTGCCAAGCATGGGCATGCAGGGGTGACGTTGCAGCCATGCATACAAAACTGGACAAAATCTTAACGTCCCTCGAAACCTTGAGCTCTCGGGTGACTGGAATTGAAGTGAAACTCCAGGAAACTTCAGAAAAAGTCACCAGTCAGCAGAAAGAAATTGAGGAGCTGAAATCTGCAATCACTTCCCTCAACAATGAACATCTAGTTTTAAGGGCCATCACCAATAGCCGATTTGATGGCTCACATATTCACATGGGGCAAGTGGAGAAAAACGTGGAGGATCTCCAAAACCGGAGCCGCAGGAATAATATTATCTTTCATGGCATTCCCGAGGGCAACCATCGGTGCGAAGAATTTCTGACCGAATTTGTTGCATCCCATATGAAGCTGGAAGACGGCCATGATATCCAGATAGAAAGGGCCCATCGCACCCCAACACACCGGTCGCCAACAACCAGTAGTCAAGGCAACAATCACTACAACAACAATGCCAGGCCAAGACCCATTCACTGCAAACTGCTTCGCTTTGTTGATCGACAATACAAGCACCCAAAACCGATCTCAAGAATAACCCATTCAAAGGCTCAAACATCTACCTGTCAGATGATGTAACATCAGGTGTTAGAAGGGGACGCCAGCAGCTTAAGGAAGAACACCTTCAAAAGATAAGAAGTGACACCAGGGTCCACTTTGCATATGTTCCCCACTCAGTTCCTGCATCCATCATGTACAAGCTCCACAGTGGTGCGTTCAAAGTATTCCGCCTTGGAGACGCGGATCCGTTCTAGATCATTGTCAACTACGTTTTCAAGTTATGAAACCATATTTGTATTTGTGTTTTATGTTTACGTTTATGTGCGTCCTTGTGTTATGGAGACCAGACCAGTTAATACTTGCTTATTATAAACACCTATTTGTAGCCATTTTGGGGGGAGCTGTGATTAACAATTTATGCAAGAAATAAACATAGATAATGATAATTCGTTTATCATCAATTCGGATTTTCGAATATAGATCGAGATCTTAATTTTCATTTTCCCACCATTACATGTGAATATTACGACCAAGACAAATTCTTGACTGAACTTGCCTCAAATACAGATGTCAAACTATTGCATATTAATGCACGGAGTCTTACAAAGAATATAATTATGTGAAATTCGGCAATATATTACCCTTTTAAAGGTCAATTTTCCTATTATTGGTATCTCCGAAACTTGGTTAACAGATATTAATGATCCTCTTATCAACATTCAAGGTTATAAGATGGAAGGTTTGTGCCGACAAAATAAACGAGGTGGTGGTGTTGCATTATACATTGAAGACAATTATACTTATAAGATTGGAAATGACATATGTATCAATACTTCTGAGATAGAATCTTACTTCATTGAAGTCAATATTTCTAGGGCATTTAGCATTATGGTTGGAATTATTTATAGACCCCGGATTCATCATGTATTAAATTTATAGATGCTATTAATTACTTATTGGTACTTATTGGAAAAAGCGGTATTTTATAATGTGCGACTTTAATATCAATTTATTGCACCTTGAGACAGACAATTCTGTGCAACTTTTATTGACACTTTGTCTTCTCATTTATTTTACCCTCTAATTAACAAACCCACTCGAATTACTGATAACAGTGAAACGCTAATTGACAATATCTTCACCAATGACTTTTCCAACCACAAAGCTGGAATCTTAACTACAGATATTAGTGACCATCTTCCCGTTTTTGTGGTTGTAGATCAATGTAAATATCTAAACTCGGAAAAATTATATTATACCAAACGTAATTTCAGTAAAATAAATGTAGATAACTTTAAGCAACAGGTTATAGACTTCAGATGGGACTCTCTACTCATCTCAGAAAATTTGAATCAGGCTTACGATCAATTCTTAGACAGAGTGACTAAACTGTATGACAAAAACTTCCCACAGAAGGAGCATAAAAAACGAGTTAATAAAAACAAGTCTCAGTGGTTAAGTGAAAGTATTTATAACTCAATTAGGCGGAACAATTATTTGTATAAGAAATACCTCAAAAATCGTACCTCCCAAAATAAATCGTCTTACAATCAATATAAAAATATCCTGACATCCGTGATCAGAGCAGCTAAAGTGTCTTATTTCAACAGGGAGAAAAACAATCCCAAAGGCACTTGGAAGCTTATTAACTCTTTATTGTGTAGATCGAAAACAAAAACTAACCCATCGTACTTTGACCTGAATGGTGTACATGTTGGAAATGATGACGACATAGCTGATAGTTTTAATGACTATTTTATCAACATTGGCAATAACATAGCAACAGAACTTCCAACATGTGATCAGTGTTTTGAGGCCTTTCTAGGTGACAGTTGTCAAAGTTCTTTATTTCTTAACCCAATTACTGAAGCAGAAATTGTCACTGTTATCTCTAAACTCCCCAGTGGGAAAGCTCCAGGTTGCGACAATTTAAGTTCTGTTGTCATAAAAGAATCCAGGAGTGTACTAGCAAAGCCGCTGTCGATTCTGTTCAATAAATCGCTCACCTCAGGGGTATTCCCCGACAGACTTAAAGTTGGGAAAGTTATACCCGTCTTCAAAAATGGGAACAAACATGATATTTGCAATTATAGACCTATTTCAATACTACCTGTTATATCGAAAGTGTTGGAGAAAATTGTGTATAATCGCTTAATTTCCTTTATTAGTAAGTATGATTTGCTATCAGGATCGCAATATGGATTCAGATCACAACGATCAACGGAATTAGCAATCACGAGTGTAATTAACAAAATTATTAATGCTATTGACAACAAGCAAATTTCAATTGGTATTTTCCTAGACCTTTGTAAGGCTTTTGACACTGTAAACCATGATATACTCATTCGAAAATTGGTTCCGGAGTTATTTGTCGCATAGGAAACAATTTGTATATTATAATTTATCATGTTCATCACATAAAACAATTTCTTGCGGTGTCCCCCAGGGGTCTGTACTCGGGCCTCTGTTATTTATCATCTACGTTAATGATATATGTAATTCTTCTGACATGTTTTCATTCATGTTTTATGCATACGATACAAACATATTATACAATTACCATGATGTGGACGAAGCAGTAAACAATGTTAATATTGAACTTGTTAAGATAAGTAATTGGCTTTTATCCAATAGGTTGTCAGTTAATCTGCTAAAAACGAATTATATCGTTTTCAGTTCCAGACAACATAAATACATTCGACATGCCCATATTCTTCTAAATGGCATAGTTCTTAACCAAGTAAGTAGCACCAAATTTTTAGGAATATATTGATGAAAACCTTTCGTGGAACAAGCATGTAAAAGTCTTGGCTGATAAGGTTTCTAAAAATATTGGTATTATGAGAAGATTGAAGTGTATCTTGCCTACAAATATTCTTT
The DNA here is from genome assembly GCA_037783415.1 of Leptasterias polaris. NCBI lineage: Eukaryota > Metazoa > Echinodermata > Asteroidea > Forcipulatida > Asteriidae > Leptasterias > Leptasterias polaris. The sequence goes on along the minus strand of JAZGTN010000090.1, from coordinate 1,998,498 downwards.
TAACAATTTATAATTCTCTCATACTGTCTTATCTCAACTATGCTATACTTACTTGGGGTAACACTACAGTTAAACACCGTAACATACTTTTTCTCTTGCAAAAGAAAGCAATCCGTATAATAAGTAATTATGGGTATCTTGATCACACAGGGCCATTGTTTCGAGAGCTAAAGGTCCTTAACCCTTTCAGTACCGCCGTGCCATAGCGGCTCAAAACAACATACCACTTGGTGACCAATGAGCCCGTATGGCACGGAATTATTAGCACTCTTGGTGACCAATGAGCCGATGTGGCACATCGACCAAAAGTAAGTTATCAAAATGTAAATAGCCCCCTCAATCGCCTTTTGTCCATCCCCTTGGTAACAAGGTGGCCGCGTGACGTGTGCCCTGTGAAGCGTCGCCAGTTTTAAAATTTAAGCGGTATCAATCGTTAAGCGTCCCCCCACGCATTCTTCAGTAAGAGATAATTCTGAGCACATGGCCGAAGAAAATGATAAAATTTTGGAAGAAATTTTCGCAGACAGTGCTTCAGAAATGTCATCTGACGAGGAATCGCCACTTGAGGACTCGGAGACGTCAGAAGACAGTGAGGATACAGAGCCGAGGGCCTCGACATCAACAGCAACATTAACGTGTTCTAAGAAGGGTAAGAAGGGTAAGAAGACCAAAAAAAAGCCGAATTTCAGGTGTGGATGGCGTGAAGCCAACTGTTACACACGGCGACCGCCTGTTAAATTTACAGCAAACACCGGGGCTACAGAAGACTTCAGTTCGTTCTCCCCCATACAAATCTTCAAACTGTACTTTTGTGAAGCAGTGTGGCAGATGATGGTACTAGAGACTAATCGTTATGCTGACAAATATTGGGAGCGGGGGCAGAAAATAAGTGTGCATGGAGACCAACTGATGTACCTGAAATGATGGCATTCGTGGCCCTACTTCTTTGCATGGGAATCAACAAAAGGCCTCGTTACTCGATGCATTGGTCCAGGTCTGAAATTCTACGAAGTCCCCTGTACTCAGCAACCAGGGCTCGTAACCGATTTACTGCAATCCTAAGATTTTTTCACCTCGCCAATAACAGAGATGTCGAGGGCGACTCTCCCCGTGACAAACTTGCTAAATTACGGCCACTGTTAAACATTGTACTACCATCATTCCTCCGGGTGTACCAGCCGGGACGAAGCCTTTCACCGGACGAGACGATGGTCAAATTCAAAGGACGGGTGAGCTTCAAGCAGTACATGCCAAGAAAAGCGGCAAAATGGGGATTGAAATCTTTCTCATTGAACGAATCCGACACAGGGTACACATGTGCCTGGGAGTTGTTCACAGGATCGCAGCCCAGGTGCCCACAAGGACAGTCCTCTATAAGTGATCCTGAGACAAACCATCCATCCGAAATAGGGGCACCAGGCAACATAGTATTGAACCTTTTGCAGGGACTCGAAAAGAAAGGACATTGCATCTACATGGACAATTGGTTTACTAGCCCGGCTCTGTTCTCCAAGTTGTCTGAGCTAGGATTCGGAGCTTGTGGAACTGTGCGCTATACCACCCTAGGGATACCCGACGTAGCAAACTCCAAGAAATTTCCTATGAAAAGCGGTGCAGATCCCAAATTTTTTCAGAAAGCAGGCCAACTATGCGTTATGTGGCAGGACACAAAACGTGTCACTCTCCTCTCAAACTATGGCGATTGCAGTGTCACTAGTAAAAAGATTCGGAGCCGGAAAACTTCAACAGGATTTCGTCATATCAAAAAACCGTGCATAGTCGAGGATTACAATAAATACATGTGGGGCACGGATCTGGCAGGACAATTATGCACGTACTATACTCATACCCACAAAACATTCAAATGGTGGAAACGTGTATTTATTACAATCCTAGACATATGTTTGCTCAATGCTAATGTCGTATACAACAGTATCCATACAAACAAGAGCTTGTCTACTTTGGATTTTCGGGTCAAGGTGATAGAGGCACTTATTTCAAGCTTCGAGAACAACCCAGTTCACCATGCCCGTAAAGTGTCAAGTGCTTCAAACGCCCTTTCAACTCAGCACTTTCCAGGTCCGAATGTTGACGGGAAGAAACGTGACTGTGTTGTATGCAGTTCCACCTCTAATCGGAAACAAACTCGCACGATTTGTAAGCAGTGTATCAAGCCAATGTGTGTTATACCATGCTTTGAAAAATTCCACACCAAGCGATAAATTAGGTCAACAATTCAACTATTAAGTTAATTATGTAAAAAATTTGTAAAGCGGTTATACCATTATTGGAGAATTTCCACACCAAACGAATAATTTTCTATACTTTCTGAATACTCCCCCCCCCCCCGCTACAATGTTGAATCCCACAATCGCATGCCTGCCAACAATCAACATTGAGGCGGGGGGGAGGGGGGATGGTACTTAGAAAAAACAAGTATAGCACTTTGGCAAAATGTAATGTTAGTTCCTTCTTTACATATTGCTTCATGATAGGTGTAAATTTGATTTGAGGAGTAATTTTTGTCCAGTTCCTATTGTGCGTAATCAAAACTCTCTTCTGTTTATTGAATGTGCAATCCTAAAGGAATGTATTAAAACATTATGTTTATTTAAGGTTTCAGAAACAAATTTTACATTAATCAAAATGGCCGACTTAAGCCACATTGTTTGTATTTGGTTTCATTGGGTTCCTGCATCCTGAAAACCTCGCCATATTTTATGTTACGGGCCAAAACCAAATTGGTTGGCGGCCATTTTTATTATTAAAATGGCCGCCTTAACCGACTGATGCAATTACTTAATTATGTGTCTTGTTGGGTTCCTGGATCCTTAATACATTCCAGTTTCCAACATTGAGGCGGGGGGGGGGGGGGGGGATGGTACGTCGAAAAAACAAGTATAGCACTTTGGAAATATTTTGTGTTAGTTCCTTCTTGACATATTGGTTAATGATAGGTAACACATAAATTTTATGAGTTATTTTGTTCGAGTAACGTTCATATTGTCCTTAATCAAACTTCTCTTTGTTATTTTTAATGTTATAATAATCAAAATGGCCGCCTTTTTAAAGCGACTGAACCACCATGGCAATTATAATTTATGTATGTGAGGCTCATAGACGGAGATACGGACCAAAACCAAATTGCTTGGCGGACATTTACAAATGGGCAATATTTAATGTAATTTTATGTCAGTTCCTTCTTTGTCATTAAATGTAGAAATAAATTAAACTATTGATTTTACCAGTCATTTATTTATAAGTCATATTGTGCGTAATCCAAACTCTCTTGTTTATATTTAATGTCCTATCCTAGGAGCGGGTTGGGGGGGGGGGGGGGGGGGGGTGCTTCCTAAAAAATTAATTAAAACTTGTATTTTATTTGGACGATTCATAATTTGCCAACAATCTAAATGGCCGCCTTAACCAATTGATCAACATGGGTATAGTCACCAACTCCCAGTATCTGTGAGGCTCAACCAATTGTTATTTAATTTTGGGCGGGTTTGGGGGGGGGGGGGGGGGGGAGGATGCTGTTTCAAAAGTAATTTATTAAAACCTTATGTTTATTTAACGTTTCAAAAATATGTCTCATGCAGATTGGTATGAACAGCTACTTGACAAATGTTTAGCTTCAACATTTAAACTACTCAATTGTGTATTTAGTGGTCATAATACCATACCTCAAATATATGTTAAAGGCAATGATTTAGTCCAAGGCAATATGCCAAAGGAAACAGTAATATGTTATTGCTTGCTCAACTTGCATTATGTGAGTAGGAGCTAGGCTAACCCCAATCTGCCTTGTGAGGGCGCTGTAACCTGAAACTTTGCAAAATAGTGTTGGTCTCCAGGTAGCCATGTCAAGGAAATGTCTCTGGTCACCATGGCATAAGTAGGCAATATGTGTTGGTACTGAAAGGGTTATATTCGATGATTTGTACAATCTTAATCTTGGTAAATTTATGTACAGGTATAAAGGGGGCCTATTGCCCAGCGAATTCAATTGTCTTTTTACTTTGTGTTCAACGGTTCATAGATATGGTACTCGTGCTTCATCGAAAGGTGATTTTTACACTAATTTCAACCGATCATCATTCTCCCAAAAAGGCATTGTGTCTCGTGGTGTTCTATTCTGGAACAATCTCAATCCGGATCTCAAGAAGTCTCTAACACTAAAGTCTTTTACCAACAAACTTAAACATACTTTGTTGAATGTATACTAAAAGAAATGTGCTATGTATTTTGGGGTCAACTTGCATAATTCTTACAATTAGGTTGTTTTAATATTAATCTGTCATATATCTAGCCCTCTGGTCTGTGTTATTGTTTTGTTGTTGTCCTTGTTTTGCCCAAGTCATTGTCTGTCTATAGGGAAAGGCATAAAAGCACTATGCTTCACTTTTTTGTCCTACATGTTGGCTATAAATGTATAATGCTGTATTTACATCGGGTAGGCCCCTAGTTGGAATTTTCTTTTGTTTTGTTTATTATGTGACATATATTATTCATTGTAATTAACCTGTACATGTCTTTGTAACGACCAACGTGAAAATAAATGTTTATTGAATTGAATTGAATTGAATTAATGATATTGATGTCAATCAAATGTTACAGTGTACTATAAATATAGGTTTTCTCTGTCAAATTCGGCAAATGAGCAGCCGATTTAATTTCCGTGCGTTCGAATTAAAGCTAGTTTGCCTCTCCAGTTTTTACTGCGTTTCAAATTCAGAATTCGGTCATTCAATTTCGTTTTGAGGCATTCAAATTCCTTTAGCACTGTGTTCAATTTAATATATCGTCATTCTTTTTCGTGACGCACAATCATCATTCAATTTAGCAAAGCTGGTTCGACTGCAGATTTTTACTGATTTATTTTTTTCAATTTCCATAAGAGGCAATCAATTTCGCTAAATGAGAACTCAAATAAGTACGATAACGAAATGCGACTAAACATATAAACTGTATACAAGGCATCTGTTTTGTATCTTTAATTCAGGCAAACTTTTTTTCTTTCTTTGTTTATGTTTCCAGTAGATTTTACATGGGGCCTATTAGGTTTTTTGGGGGGGTTTTGGGGTTTTTTTTTTTTTTTGTTTTTTTTTGTTGGGGGGATCTTTATTGGTTAACTGATAAAGACCTAATTTTGTATGTTTTTGAATGGGGTATTTCTTTATGTTTTCCCTGGTTTCTTATTGTTTATGTTGTTTCTTCCTCAACCATCAATGTGCTGGCGTGCCAGACATCTTGGCATTTATGTTTGGGTATGGTTGTACCACTGGACTGTGTTGACTTCAAATTGACCACAAGCTCAAAGTAGTCTTGCTCATTTCCCTCGAAGGCCTCAATCAAACTTTCTCGATCTACCTGGGACACTCTTGCGTAGCGACCACAAGCTGCCATTTCTAGAAAAATGCGTCTAAAACTATAGCGAAAGCTCGTCTTCGAGGTACATCGGCAAAGTAACTCAAGTGCCAATAAGTGAACCGTGTTTATGCCTTTAACATTCGAAAGGAAACGAAAGTTTAAAAGAGCGTTTTTAGATTGTACAAATTACAGAAATGACTGCCCAAAAATTAATTTGAATGACTAAACACACGCCTCAAAAAGCTCCTGCGAATTTGAATGCTGCTTTGATGAATTGTTAAATTGAATGATTATTTTGTTAAATCGAATGACGCAACAGTACATTTGACTAGTCATAAAACGAAATCGAATGACCCTTTTCAGTAGCATTCGATTTCGCGCGAAATAGAATGGTTCAGTGGTTAAATTGGCTGCTCATTTGCCGAAATTGACCGAGAAAACCTATACTATCTCCAGGTGGTATGAAAATAATAGATATCGCATTAACCCGAGTAAGACTAAAATCATGCTTTTACTCATCATCCTCTACTGACAAACTGAATGTTAATCTTGAGGGCACTCAACTTGAACAAGTAACTCATGTTCATTAAAATACCTAGGAGTAGAAGTTGACAATAACCTCACATGGGAATTGCACGTTATGAATCTCTGTAAATCCAAGGTGTAGGATTACAATTAACAGTCGTTTACTTGACACGCTTTACAAAACGACCCTGCTTCGATTATGCGAGTTCTGTGTGGGGAAATTGCTCTATACATAGTAAAAGGACCCTTCACAAACTGCAGAAAAGAGCTGCAGGGGTTGTCTTCAACAATTTCGTTTTTTAAACTTTCGTGACATGATTTATCAATTGTCTTGGCAAACCTAAGAACAAAGAAGGGATTTTTATTTGGCCTGTCTTTTCTTTTTGTTCACGGACTTGCTCCAAGTCGAATATAGTAATGACGTGGTATTTAATACAAGAAATGCAGACTCTCTTAATGTTGTTGTCCAAAAACACAACGTTGATTGCTTTAAACAATCTTTTATGTTTGCCGGTGCTAAAGTTTGGAACAATATTACGTATTCTAGTCAAACTCCTCCTCAATTGACATTCTTAAATGTTTATATAATAAACTGTACTTTGAGCAGTAGTATTTGTATTTATTTTTCTTCTTCTTGTTATTTTTTTATTTATTTTTTTACGTAAATCAGGACATTGATGTTAAACAGCTTTTGCTTATCTTTTTATCCTGAATAAAGTTGTTGAAATAAATAAATAAATAATAAATAATCTACACATCAATGTAGATATAGTGAAATGGTGTTACCACAAACCAATAGGAACCTGGACTTTTGTTATGCAAAAATGATGTATTCAATTTTTTAACTGGGAAAGGGCATCCAATAAGAATTCAATGAATTATAATTGTTATGCATGTAGACCTACAATAAATTATGAAATAGGCCCACTTTAGACGAACCAATTGGTCCTATTCATGCTTATGTGATACCTTTTCCATTGAAGGGACACGTTGCATTCAGATTGGGCGCTTTGGGCTTTAAAAAGTGTTGTTATGAAATGAACTTGGTTGGAAAGAAGTCTTAAAGTAAAATATAGTGGTCCACATAAACATACCTCGAAACTCTGTGGTTTTCCTTTTGCTTCGTCAACTACATAACGGCATTTTTTGTTGCAACCAAACCTTTGACTCCACAAAATGGCTGACGAAGTTTTGCGAAGTAAAATGAAAACCACACAATTTGGAGGGATATTTGTTTGAATCATTATATTTTACCATTGCTTCCAACCACATTCATTTAATAACAAACACTCTTTTAGCACTCTTTTAGCCCAAAACGCCCAATTTGAAGGTAACGTTTTCCTTTAAGTGAAATTATAAACAAAATATTCTCACTCTAGAATGCCAAAGTCATGTGTCACCAACGTCTTCCTACTATTCGTCTTAAAAATGACATGATCCAGTAAAACATACCTTAAGTATCTGCCCTCCTTCTGGATACTTGTCAAGAACTCGCTTCAGGTAAATGTGAAGAGGCGGCAGCTTCTGTCCAAAATCATCATCTGTATTACCATCAACGAAATTATCTTGAATCAATGAAGTATATTAACAAAGTTTTTTCTGCAAACTGCAGGATGAACACCAACAAATTATCATATTACAAGGATTAATATATAAAATAAACGAGTTTGATGGCGAGTTGCATCCTATCATAATTATTATCGGAAAAAAAACTACTGAAAGATTATGTAATCACAAAAAACAATTATTTTTTTTAACGTTTTTAGTTACTATTTGGTCGTTAAGTTTGAAGTTTTTTGCTATCAATTTTGCTGAAATTTGATCGAAAACAAAACCCCTTTTTTTTTGCTAGTATTATTTTTATTTTGTTTTGATGTTGGCAGCGCCCATGTATGTTCGGAACCAGTACGTCATACTTCGGACTGGTGAAGATTGTTTATCTGCGTTTCTTTGCATTTACTGATTGATTTCTTTGGATCGTTGCCTATTTCTTCATTTTGGTATTATTATTATTTTTATTGTTTTCAATATGTGTGTAAGTTTGTATTATGTCTAGCAAATGTGCTGTCTGTAAATTCAAGAAACAGCAAAAAGTCCAAGGGTTATTATTGCTATTTAATTGGTTTTTCCCCGAGGAATCCGACGATGTATGTTAACGTTTCTCGAAGGGATTTCAAGTTGAAAAATTGGTCTGTGAATGGTTATGATGAAGGGATCATCCAAAAAAATACTTTATAAAAAGCTTAAATTATTGTTGAGTTGTTCGTAGATTAAGGGTTGTTACTACGGAGCACCAAAAGGGACAAAAAGGTAGGGAAAAAATACTTAATACATACATAACTCAATTTAACTTAAATTTATTTATTTTAAGCGCTCAAAATCATTTTGATCTTATCAAATCATTTCATGCTTTTGAGGTCATTTCACTCAAAATAATTTCGAATGCTCATCTTGAAATAAACTAATGCAAAAACTCAACAACAACAAATTGCGAAATCGAGTTGTGCTCGGCCTCTAAAAATTATTTATCTCGAAATTATTTTGAACGCGCTCGGAATAAATTATTGCGAGGGCTCGAAATTAACTGAATATAAGCTCGAAAGAAATTAATGCAAAATCGATTCTTGCTGATCAACTCATATGACGAAATACCAACCGTGATCCATATACTACTATTCGAAATAAATAATTCACTGTTGACACAGAGTCAGTCTTTAAAATAATACAAGGGTCTCAAAAAGGAATCTGATTTTATCACTGTAATAAAATTGGGCACAATCTTTGTCAAATGGGCATTTTTATAAATTCGCCATAGATTATTCTGACTGTATAGGCCTACATATAACTTTATCGGAAAAACTAGCCCCCTTTTCCTCCGGCTTGCGAGCTGCAGTGATTAAGTTCACTTGGTTTAATTTTCAGTAATATATAATAAAGAAAACCCTAGATTAATGTGACTGCAGCATGTGTTTCTGGGATATCTATAACTGAAAGACAAAAATGTTGCAAAGTTTTACAAACACATCAAATCAACGTGCGTTTTTCTTAAACTTTAAAGCTTTTCAAATGATTCCATGGGGATGAATGTTTTGGTTTTGTAGTCGGTTTTTTCACATTTTAGACACATCACACTTGTTCCCTCAACCAACAACATTATGACAGAATGTTTGTATGGGATATTTTCACAGCAAATGATCCATTGTAAAAACGTTTAACATTTATTTAGTCTTGCAATACACGCTGCTTAAATATAGGACTCAAACTGCTTCTACGCAATCTCGGTGGTCTAATGGTAAGCCATCTGCTCTAGAAAGGCAAAGGTCGTGGGTTTGAATCCCATCGGAGTAATACCCCAGGTTGATTTTCACAGGACTCCGTAAGTACTGAGTAAACAGTGCTTACACACATCGGTGTATATGGGTAAAAATAGTCTTTATCCCTGATGCAAATTAAAACATCTACATTACTGAAAAACGATTCAGGTTTTAATTAGTTTCTGCACAATCTTTATGCCAAAAGGACCAACTAACTTACCATCACTTGAGTCGGCCATTCTCAGGGGTTCAATTGAGTCTCTTTTGGTCAGTTGTTACGCTTTACCACAGTGTGAGAGCATGAAGGAGTGCTGCAGTTAAAAGATTAAAATAATTAAAATAATTAAAATAATCAAATAAGGGTGGTATTAGGGGCAACAGCTACATAGGGATGATTTACAACAAATTTGGCTCGACCATGCTTGCCAGTGCCCAGGTTTTGTTGCCCTTGTCCTCTAAAAGTATTAGTAGACGGTGTAAATTGATTGTATTAAATATTTATGTAGTTTTTTTCCGTGCCATTTTTTTCCGTGCCATTAATAAAAATATCTCGTTGGTTAGGCCTACTTTTCTTTGCAAATTTTTATAATTCTTCTGACTGAATTTTGCTCTTTGCTTTTAATCGGCAATATTTCACTAAACTTTGATGGTGATAAGTCAGAAGAAAAAAAATCTGCTTTGTGCAAGTGGGTTAAAATCAATAAAACATTAAAAATCAACAAATCAACATTTCAAAACACATTTACAGAATAATATCAAGGAGATATGGTTTTTCCTTCCACCACAGAATATTTGACAGCCTGTGAGCTTGATCTGAGGAGTGAGCACTGTCAGCATAGAGAGCTTGATCTGAGGAGTGAACACTGTCAGCATAGTGAGCTTGATCTGAGGAGTGAACACTGTCAGCATAGTGAGCTTGATCTGAGGAGTGAACACTGTCAGCATAGTGAGCTTGATCTGAGGAGTGGACACTGTCAGTATAATGAGCTAGATCTGAGGAGTGAACACTGTCAGTATAGTGAGCTTGATCTGAAGAGTTAACACTGTCAGTATAATGAGCTAGATCTGAGGAGTGAACACTGTCAGCATAGTGAGCTTGATCTGAGGAGTGGACACTGTCAGCATAGTGAGCTTGATCTGAAGAGTGGCCACTGTCAGCATAGTGAGCTTGATCTGAGGTTGAACACTGTCAGCATAGTGAGCTTGATCTGAGGAGTGAACACTGTCAGAATAGTGAGCTTGATCTGAGGAGTGGACACTGTCAGTATAATGAGCTAGATCTGAGGAGTGAACACTGTCAGTATAGTGAGCTTGATCTGAAGAGTTAACACTGTCAGTATAATGAGCTAGATCTGAGGAGTGAACACTGTCAGCATAGTGAGCTTGATTTGAAGACTGGACTATAGTTCGAATTCCACCCGAGTGATTTGTCTGTGGATTTATTAGTGATGAGTCTTGGAAGTTTCCTAAAGCAATACATTGCCCTTATAGAACGCCATCACCGTAAATGTAACAGCACCGTCAGTTTATGCGACCCCGAGGAAAGTAGTATACAGTGCTTAATACACATCAGTGTAGTGGTAAAAAAACTTTACTCAACCAAGTGTTTATTCTGGGGGGGGGGGGGGGGGGTTCCACAGAACTCGGGGAAGAACTGAGTATACAGTGCTGAATACATATCGATGTAAGAGAAAAAAACAAAATATAGTAAACTTACATTATCATTACTATTCAAACCAACCAGAATTTAAAATGTGTTTTTTAAACCCTAATTTAGAACAAAATGATCCAGCTTGCCTTCAGAGTGGGATTGAGGTTATTTCCAACCCCTGTACGTGTTTTGCTTTTTTGTAAATATTGGTAATTATTTCGTTAATGTTATTGTTGATGATGTGGGGTTTTTTACTGGCTTCGTTTTGTTGTTTTATTTTGATTTCATGATGAATGTATTTAATTCGATTCATTTTTTTAGCACACACCTCTTTGAAAAAAATAGGCTTTGTATCTTTAATGGTTTTTAGATTTTTAATGTGAAATCATCTCCAATTTGGTGATTGTGTGGTTTGTTTCAATCAAATTAGTAATAATACTGACAGGCTTATGTAAAAAGTACTTTCCATTGCCGTTTTAATCAGCTTGCATAATTGTTTTACCCCACGTTTCCTTCTAGGTTATTATTGTCCATTTTTGCTACTTTCAAATGGATCCATGTGCTTTGCCTACAGGTTCACAAAATTCGGTTTGTGCCTAGGTTCCGGCCTCTCAGTTTGTATTGTACATTGATCCAATCTGCAAACTACGGTGGCTCATACTCTCCAATTCCTAGCGAACCCATGTTTTTTACGTCGTTATATCGCCATACTATTGCGATATATCGCCGTAATATTGCGTATATTACGCCGTAAAAAAAAAGAGTTCTCTAGGAATTGGCGAGTATGAGCCACCGTAGCAAACAGTCCTACACGGCCACTAAGCGTAGGCTTTATCAGTCGGTATAAAAACACATTTCATGTGCTGAGTGGTGGCATGCAACTGCAGTTCAAAGTCTGGAAAACAAGAAACACGCCCTATAACCAGACTTCGTACTGATTTTTATTGTGTTTTTTTAATTTTCAATAGCACAGCTGAACAACCAAAAACATAGAAATTGGCTGATATAGGTTGCTTGCCTTGTTTATTTCCACAAAGGAATAGGAAGGAAACAAGATTTTCTTCTGCGCAGACATGGGTATTGCATGCTGCTGGTTTTCCCCGGATGAGCAATGCGTAGCTTTAAAGGGCAAGTATATTAATGGTTGTGGATTTAAAACAAACTTTCAATAAACATGCTTCCATAATTGTTTTGACGTGAGATTTTGCACAGTTGGCTTGTTTTCGGTTGTGGCAATGTTAATTTAATGTGTTTTTGAGTCATTTTCCTTGACTTTGACCATCAGAGAGATCCTTTACAATCAGTCGGTTTTTTGTTATTCAAAGTTTTAAATCTGAAAATAAAATTCTCTTCTTCAATACAACCAATCCCTTTATTTGTCTCTAAATGACAGTAATAATTGCTTCTTAAAGAGAAGGAATGCGTCTCTTAATCACTCTTAAAATAAATTACAATCAAAACTTACTTGGCTAGAAGTGCAGCAGCTTTTGATAGTATAAACCAATTTTAGAAACATTACACTTCGAAGTAATGTGGTTATGGAAAAAAAACAATAGTTGTTATGCACCTAAATTTGAATCTGAGAAACGTTTCTGTCTATTAGGGGTTATTCTTTCTGCGTGGATATTTATCATTGGCCCCAGATTTTCTGCGGCATCTCAAAAATGCAACCACCTTTTGAAATGAAATTTTCACCGGTTAGCTATATTGTATTTATCTACATTTATATGGGATTCAAGCAATTGAACGGTTTCAAAAACTAAAGGTATACTTTGCCTATAGTTACCACTTTTTCGGATTATTTGTGTGTCACAACATAACAGTAATCCAAACAATCGGAGCACAGTTTTTTTCAAACGGGTCAATCCACGCCAAATCACCTGAAATTCAGAAAAGTTTGGCAGGAACTTTCTCACCAGTAGATTTTATTTAATTTTTATTTTTTTTTCACACTCTGTTATGGGTGCCATAAACACACAAGTACATTAAGATTTATAATCCTCGACACCCTAAAATTAAGCCTTGACCCTTTTGGGGATTGTTTATAGATGCCTTTATCTACAAATGGGGGTAAGATTTTCAGCTGCAAATTAACACACAGGGCTTCTGAGAACCCATCATAGAACCGACTTTTATAAGTAACATGATCATGTGCATATCTAGGCCTTGGTCTTTAAAAACCTACATTTAATCCTGCGGAATGACTTTTCGTCATTTTTTGGAGACCCCTAAATCAATTAAGCTCTGAAGATATTTAAATCTTTATGAAAATTATGCATATATCCCTGTTAAAACATTACATTTCTATCATTGTTTTTATATAATGCTTGTAAGCTGAAAATAGTGCCTTTGCTTTGGGGCTCACAAACTAAATGTGTTTGTTTCAACTGGAATATTCAATTAATGTAAACAATAGAGTTTAAAACATTAAGAATACAACAAAAATTACAATAAGATCCCCATGATCTTAGACATGTGAACATAATGAAATAACATGTTATACAAGTCATAAAAAAACCTAGGGCAAACATTGACGGTTGTGCAATTAATTAATGCTATACCTTTGATGGCAAATGATGATCTCAAAGTACAAGAGGCAACTGACATCTTGTACCATTTTGTAGTACTATATTTTGTTGGAAATCAATCAGATTTGTGAGTCAATAACACCAGGCGCAGATCCAGAGGGTTACTATATGCCTGCTTAAAACTTAGCCACAAGTATTTGTGTGGAGTCTTTTCCCCCAGCGGCAGGATGGATTTCTTTTTCATCCTATGCCTATCAAATTTGTTTCTTTCTGCCAAAATGAATCTTTCATGATATGTCACTTGTAATTGCTTAGATTTGCACGATAACACAAGCGTTTGAAACCTGACGTGCCAATTTGTCGTGGATAAAATATATTTCATGTCGTTCTGGCATTCAAGTGTAAAGACTACACTAAGCTTGAACTATATTTTTTGAATGAATATGCATGAAACCAGATATTGCAGCGACCAGATCCAAACGCGAGATTTGTGGGATTAAAATTTTCTTTGAGTAAAATTAAAAGATTGGTATGGATCAGAAGTGCTTAAAAAGTGTGTCTATTTCTCGGTTTCAGGCACACAGAGGCTTGATTGTTCACCCCTCAAAATGCCAAAAGCTCAGAGCTTCCGGGAGCTATGCCCCCTGGACCCCCACCGGGGCCTCACCCCTGGACCCCACCATCGATGTTACAGAAATTTTTCCAGTAAACTTAGAAGATTTATATGGGTCTGATCGCGTGTGTCTATTTTTCTGTTTTAGGCACATGGAGGCTTGGTTTTTCACCCCTCAAAATGCCAAAATCTCAGAGCTTCCGGGGGCTTCGCCCCCTGGACCCCCACCGGGGCTTAACCCCTGGACCCTCACCATCGATACTACAGAAATGTTTCCAGTAAATTTAGAAGATTTATATGGATCTGATTACTTCTAGAAACTATAAGGCTCCCCCGTGAGCCATAGGGGTCTAACATATTGGGCCTCCTTAACGCTATACGTTCACGCATTGCGCGAAAATCAAGACAGCGCGGTGCACGCGGAGCCTTCCGCCTGGTTTCCGGAGCAAACCGCGCTGTCATTTTGCGCAATGCGTGAACGCCGCGTGAGTGCCGCGATGAAGAGCAAAACAACCGTGAGTATTGCGTGGTAAATTACATTTTTTGAAGATTCTTTTGCATGTAACTCAACAAAAAGGCCTCACAAGCATCGTGAATGTATATTTAGTGGGATGGGAAAGTTTTAGCTGTGTAGTACAAAAGAAACTGAAGTTATTGCTGGCTAACGACCATAAAATGTTCACCTATCAACGACCATTTTGAAAACGTATAGCGTTCCGGATGCCCAAAATGTTAGACTCCTATAAGGCTCACGGGAGAGGGAGCCTTATAGTTTCTAGAAGTAGGATCTGATTTCCAATAAAAGTGTGTCTATTTTTTATTTTAGGCACATGGAGGTTTGATTTTTCACCCCTCAAAACACAAAAAGCTCAGAGCTTCGGGGGGCTTCGCCCCCTGGACCCCCACCGGGGCTTAACCCCTGGACCCCCGCCATCGATACTACAGAAATGTTTCCAGTAAATGTAGAAGATTTATATGGATCTGATTACTTCTAGAAACTATAAGGCTCCCCCGTGAGCCATAGGGCCTCCTTAACGCTATACGTTCACGCATTGCGCGAAAATCAAGACAGCGCGGTGCACGCGGAGCCTTCCGAGGGTTTCCGGAGCAAACCGCGCTGTCATTTTGCGCAATGCGTGAACGCCGCGTGAGTGCCGCGATGAAGAGCAAAACAACCGTGTGTCTATTTTTTATTTTAGGCACATGGAGGTTTGATTTTTCACCCCTCAAAACACAAAAAGCTCAGAGCTTCCGGGGGCTTCGCACCCTGGACCCCCACCGGGGCTTCACCCCTGGACCCCCGCTATCGATGTTACAGAAATGTTTCCAGTACATTTAGAAGATTTATGTGGATCTGATTTCCTATATAAAATTGTGTCTATTTCTCTGTTTTAGGCACATGGAGGCTTGATTTTTCACCCCACAGAACGCCAAAAGCTCAGAGCTTCAGGGGGCTTCGTCCCCTGAACCCCCACCGGGGCTTCGCCCCTACACCCGACCAGGGGCCGTAAGGCCGGCTCCTGGACCTCACCCATTTGTTTATACCCTCTAATACAATATCCTGGTTGCGCCGTTGTGCCCCCCGGTTAAAAAAAATCCTGGGTCCGCCCCTGAACACGGTAATAAGAAACATCAGTGATTACTGTTTTCCCGGTGCGATTGGAGGATAGTTAATAATACTAAACACGGTCTCTCTGTAGGGCTACACTGTACTAGTCTAAACCACAGTACAGCAAAAACAATGTCACTGACAGGCTGTTCAACGATCAAAATTGATGGAACATTCGGCTCATAATTCTTATAATGGAGGCTTACCTAGTATCTTCTTTCGAACAGTGTGTTGTCCACTGACATGTGCCAGCCAATAGTTGTAGGCTCAGATGAAAGCAATTTTGCTGACGTAAACTAGGCACACGTCAACAAGGTCTGGCTCGTTGCAAAATTCATTCTAACCGCACCTTCCAGCACAACCTCTGTCCACTCTGTCCATTCTGTCCATCGCGTGTATAAAATATGTGAGAATCACGTGTTGTTACACACAAGCAATACGACGAGACTGTTCACTGCAGTACTGTGCCGATTTACAGAGTTTGTATTATTCCGACTTGAGCAAAGCGAAGTAGTAAACGAAGTTTTAGTTGAAATATTCCATTACAGAAAAATAAATATCTGTTATCAAGGAACTTTCAAGAGAAATTATGTCATGTCTTCTATTTGTGATCTTTTTGTGACCTATTTTTTAAGAAAGCGAGTAGAGTCGAGGAACTTCTTTTTAATGCGCGATGTATGTCTAGTTCTTAGTGTGGGGAATCCCCTCATCATGCAACAGTGTGTATGGAAAAGCGTGACTAATCAATCAGAAGCAGCCATGTATGTTTCCTTGCACACTGCGCCTTGCTTGCTTTGTTTACATTGCATACCCATTATGGGTCACCTGACTCCAGTCGCCCATTGTGTCTATTGTAGTGCATGTTTCCCTCCATCCTACATTATAGATTGTTTTAAGAGGTGTATCAATTCCTACCTTCAGCTCCCTGAGTTTCATCTTTCATGTTTTTCTTCTTATATAGCCCCTTTCCAAGAGTGGCTTTCAGCCTTCTTTTGGGGCACACTTGCATTATAAATGGGTCAGGCCCGAACAGATTCTGCTCCCTTACTATGACCAGGGAGTTTGTAGAGTGTATGACGGAGAGAATGTTGGATATGAGATTTCGGCACCAAGGCATCTGAAAGAAAACGATTGGTTTCAGCCACGAGTGGCTAGTTCTAACACAATTCCTTCTACATGGGGTCTTCAGTTAGATTTGTTTTTCTTTTGTTTTGCAGTCAACAAATCAATCCACCTAGTTACTTTATATTTTACCTTGCTAATAATAATAGGTTAGGTCTCAATAAGGAACTTGAGAATTTGTTTTTACTTTTGATCGAATTTTTGGCGGAGAACTCATTTAAATTGTGAAATTTACACTAATTTTATGTATTTATTTAAATACAATGACCAATGCTGGCCGATAGGCAACCACTTTAGGCAGCCAAAATTTAGGCAGCCAAAATTATTGTACGCCTTCACGCTTTTTAATAAAATTACCACTGGTGACCAATATGAGACGCTTCAAGGTAGTACATTGAAGCTAGAAAAGGGTTTCAATACCCAAAGTTTAGCAAAACACCAACGTGTTATAAGTCGTATTAAAGGGACACACCTGTTAACTGTTTACGTAATTTAGTAATGTAGAATCATAGACATGTGTTTATATATGGTTTTTATATTTATTAGATACAAATATGTTACGTTATTAACGAGAAATAACAAACACAAAAGGTCAGCGTATACGCTTTACCAGCCGTTGCACCGTGTTTTCGTAGTCCATTATACGTCTTTAAATGAGAAACCCGGACAAACTTTTAAAACGTCTCTGAGGGCGCTGTTCAGTGTGATCATACACTGCAGGCTTGGGCTTCGGTTTGCGGGCTCCGCCCAACTGTCTGAAGCCCCAATATGACAGCGCACGACGGAGCCCAAGCACATTTCAAAGCCCAAGCTCAAATAAGCCACACAAAAAAGAATTATTGTTTACTCAATTTTGATCATTGTACAAACAAATATACCAAACGGTCATATTTTAAGCAAAACACTCTGGCAATTACTATCCAGTAATAGTTTCAGAGTACTATAGCATATTTCAAACTAATATATATCTCCCGGACCGAACATTATTTTAAAGGAATGTTCGTCAAATAGTGGTGAGTCGAAAGACTGTGTTTTAGATTTGTTGGAAAGGATTTCATCTTTTGGAGAAAAAAAAACAGCAATGACTCGGTACCACATTATGATGGAATGTTTTTGTTAAGAACAATCACTTAGTGGTAGAAATTTATCACGGTGAAAAGAAAGATTGGTAACATAAATATCTTGTTTCAGAACATTGGAATGAAAGTAATATTTTACTAGCTGGATAACTCGAAATTACATTAAAAGAGTACATAGACAGTCATCATGACTTCTAACTATACCAACACTAGTTTAAAACGCAAGCCATATTTAGAGACTGGGGAAAACAATTATGTAAAATGAAACTTATTTATAATTCTACAGATTCACGATGCCCGTCTAACCAATTAAATAAAAACAATCTCTACTGATTATTTTGATTTGTTCTTGTGGGTAGATTGGGTAAATACAACCGAAAATGGATTTCCATCCGGAATTGCATCCCATTTTCTCGTGAAAATATCAAAGGAATACATTTATACATTTATATATAACGCAGTTTTTTCTAAATTATTAATGTAACCAATAATACTTGAGAAAATCGCTAACCTACCACTTACTTATATAATAAACAAAATGTCAAAAGGATAAACAAATCAAGCTTGTTTTTTATAAAAAATTACCGAGTATTTTACGAAAAGTTATACGTAAACATATACAGTCTACTATACGTCTTCTATAAAATAAGAAACATGGAAAACAGTTAGACTACAATGTCACGGAGGGCGCTGTTCAGTGAGATCATACGCCGCAAATAATGGTCGTTTTCGAAACCACCGTCTCGGGCATGTTTGGGCTTCGGCTTAAGGGCTCCGCCTGACTGTCTGAAGCCCCTTAAGGACCTGGTGGAGCCCAAGCACAATCCGTGATTTCGAAAACGGTCTTTCAATGCGACTTGTCTGTCTTACCAGGGAGCACCATGATGTGATAACATTCCACGCATTGCAAACTGATGCATAGTGTGCTGAGATAACACAACCACGCATTGCAAACTGATGCATAGTGTGCTGAGTTAACACAACCACGCATTGCAAACTGATGCATAGTGTACCTAAATAAAACAAGCATAAAAGTTGTGTTATCTCGATCTTAATGTCTACTAAAAACATGAACTTAATATTATGGTAAAAGGCAACATTTCAAATGAATTATATTTTCAAAACCGTCGGTCAGTTTCCAAATCGCTTTAACATTAAAAAAAAACAATTGTGTACAGTCATGGGAACTTCCAACCATTAGTCTTTTTGAGATATGGTGGACACTAGAATAACGAGTGCACTGTTTAGTTTTGGTGTTTACAGACAATTTTACCCAAACCTGATTGTCTCGTAGTAATGTTTTCACCTTATCTTTAAAAGAAAAACTATTGTTGTTCCTCCTGCTTTGAAATAACAATGTTCCATACAGAATATTGAGTTTAAACTTCTTTTGTATACTAATACACTAACCGTACACAACTTATGTTTTAATAACAATCGTCAAAGAGAAAACAAAAATATCCATTAATATAATTATAACCAATAGGTGAAAATAAAAAATATCCTGTAAGAAAACTCAATTGTATGGCTTACGACAAATCAGCATTGCTGTGGCACATGATTATTAGTACGTAAAAGACTAAGGAGCAGCAGCAAAACAGAGATATAAAAACATCGGAGTAGAAAAACATCAACTAACCAAATAAGTAGAGCAAATATGAACAATAACTAAGTACATTTTAATGTTTCAAACGGTTGTCTGGCTTCAAGATTTGGCACTGGCTATACCACTACCTTAGTCAGTAGTAACTGTTAATAGTCAAGTAAAAAATAATATTGAACGACACAGTTTAAAAGTTTTAAACGAACATAATTCAATTACATAAAATGCTCCAAGTACGATTTGAGTAATTTGCGTAACATAAAATAGTGATTCCAAACATGATTTACAAATCACTTTAAAACTTTAAATGAAAAAATCAATGTAAGTAATAATCAGGGCCCATTTTCAAGCTGCTTCAAGCAGAATATTTTGCTAAAAAGGCCTAGGGCCTGTTCTTATGGAAGAACTGATACATAAAACTACTGTACAAATTTAACGGATGCACACGATACTAATAAAGTATATTTTAACGACCACTAATAAACGAAACTAGCCATGAAGTAAAAACCGATTCATCAATAAATGACAAAGTACAATTCCCTCTAAGACAAAGCATGTACTCTGTAGTTTATCTAAAGCTGCGTAAAAATCATGATAAGAAATAAAATATAAAAAGAAATCAACGTACCAAATCCATCAATCAACAAATTACAAATTAATATTACAATAGTTACGACAAATATAAAATCTCAATATAAAATCTTCTCCCAAAGTTGTTAAAGAATATTCTTAATTTAGACAAAAAGTAAGACTTCTTGATTGTCTATTTATCTCCAAAGTGTATGTTTCGTGTTTCCTGCGATTTTGATTCCGCTTATAACAGGAACATGTAATTACATTAAACAGCTCACTTAAAAGTACTAATTTTCGATCAAAAATAAGACTTGTTTTTCTTCATTTTCCCGTTTCAGGAAGTTTGCCATTTAAAGCGACGGAAGTAAACCTATGCCAGGGTAAAGTACTTACAGAAAGGACTGCTGTTGTTATAACCGCACGGAACTTCATTATTTTGTCTAACAAATAATGATTCCAAAATTATTAGAAACTGTAGTACATAGTTCTTCTTGCATTGCATCAAATAAGTAAAATGCTTACATCGTATAGTCAAAATATAAAGTATAAAGGGCCACTGATATAACGTAATGGTAGACCCGTGTCATGTCAAAATGGATAGTATATTTTCCTATACAAACAACTTTCAGAAAAAATAAAAATATTTACAAGTTTGGAAAGTTCGAAAGAAGTAACAAATTACAATTAGAATTTATTATTAAAAAAACCGATAAATGATTATACGGTAACTTAGCGTCAAAACTGTGTAAAGCAACTGAACATTCAACACTCTTCGGTTGTTGACCAAAAGTAGATTTAACACAAAAATCACGAATCAGCAGGTGGCAAATACTTGTCATGTTTGAACAACATAATGTGGTAAAATACACAACGAACTAAAATGCAAAAATTGCTAAAGACTACGCACTTTCCATGTTAGCTTTCTATATTTTCTATACTCGGTTACGATATCTTACTGTGATCGTGATGACAGACCAGTGAGACACAAGTTAAACTTATACCACAAGAAGATCATCTATTCGATATTAAAACACACATTGAGTACTGTTATTAGGGTTATGTTGGCGAGTACCGTTTGCTTATGTAATATTTATAGGCGAAATTCTCTTCGGGGCAATGTTTCAGAAAAAGGTATTTAAACTGAAAAACGAAATACATGAACCCTTATGAAAATAAAACATGAGAAAAATTTCGTTTTTCCCTTCTTATTGAGGGTTCAACCAGAAACTGAGAAATAATGTAGGCCTACACAAATTACGTGAAGAAAATGTCATCAAATTTCAATTTCACGCTGCAACGTTGATTCCTCATAAGCCATTTTGCAGACTTCAGAACACCTTTATCCCAATGATGTCCCTTACGAGATCGAGCAATTCTCCACAAAGCTGGAGGGCGCTGTTGGATTTGAAGTATTGATATGTCTGCACACTAGTCTTTGAGCTGGGACAGTCAGGTTGGCGTGGTTTGCTGAAGTCACAACCAAGACGAATCAGGTCGCCTACTCGCGTCAACACCTCCCTTGACTTCACATATCGGTGTTGACAGACTGTCCGTGCTAGAGACGTCAAGTCACTACTGCTCAACTTAGGACGACCGTCGAGACTGTACTGAGCTGCTTTGAGAGCCATTTCTGCTGCTTGATGGATCTGGAAGGCAATCCACTGCACATGGGTTGGCAAGTCATCACTTGTTTGTTCAGCATTTTGGAGATGCTCCTCAGCCTGTTTGAACCACAGTCGTGCGCTTCGAGGGTCTGGAGTCTCGTTGCTGAAGGAAGGTGGAACAAAATGAGATGAGGCCCTTCCACTGGATCGCGGTTGATTCTCGTAGTATCTCTTTTGGTATTGCTCAGCTTCCTCTCTGTCCATTTTTGCATCCATCTCCCACTTAGAATATTTTTCTCTGTAATGGGACCCCTTTTTATGCCTATCGATTTCTGATTTAAGGAGCTTAAACGCTTCATTCGCAAGTGTTTTAAAGCCAATGTTCTTGTCTGGATGCCACTTTCGGTACAGACGCTTTATGGCTATTTGTCTCTCTTCTTCTGGTAAATCGAAGGCTTCTTTAAGCTCCTCACCTATTTTGTCTTCGTAGTTCTTGAAACCATCCGGTATGTACCCATCAGATGGCATCAAAGGAACTTCAGCTGTTGGGTCACCAGTGAAGTGAACAACTGCCAGGTCAGGTTTTTCTTGGGGTCGCAGGAACTTGTACAGTGCTGTTACCTTGACAATAATGGGCTCTTTGAGCCCGACGTCGATTTTGTATTGCTTAGACAACTTTCCAGACTTATCGGTTTTGCCGACCTGGTCAATAATCAAGGCATAAACTATCTCAGTAGCCTCATCTGATGAACGCTCCGACTCTAGAGGCACAAATTCTCCTGTGCCCAGTGCAAGGCTCTCATCTACCGGAAAGCAAACATCTTCCAATGGACGCTCGTATGCCACAATTTCTTCTTCGTCGAACCGATTGAAAGGATCGTGATCAAGAAGATGTCGAATATCTCTTGGTACTATTGTTCCAGGTGCATGTTTATCTGGCTGCAAACCTTGTGATGTGGTATCGTACTCAGGAATATGTGATTTGCTTAATACGTCATTCATTTCATTTGGAGTCTGACAATGGAGAGCAGCTTGAAGAAGGCTGGTATGGTCAGAATCCATTAACTGACCAATGACTTTATTACAACAGTCTGCAATCTGTTTAAACATTAAACCCCCTGTAGGTGGCCAACAATGCTCAAGATATATACAAGCTTTGTCATAAAATGCTGCGGTTGACAATGGTCGATTCGCAAGCATCTTTCCATTTGAGTCAAACAAACCAATTTGCAGGTCAGTCTTGCAAGTAATGTTGTCAAAATGTTGTAACTGTTCTACGCATTGTTTAGTTTCTGCATCTGGTGGTTTATCCAGTTGATGCTGAAGAAGTCTGAGCAGCACTCGTGTCATCTCTACTGAATTCACCATCCTCTTGATATGTTCTACATAACGACAATTTTTTCCAGCAGGGCAATCTTCGTTATCTTCATGTACATTTTCATGCATCTCATTTCCTAGATTCTTAGGACGTAATGATTCAGGAAGAAGCTCAATAAGACTCACCTCGTCATTGACATCAAATCCGCATTGCTTCAGAGGAATCAACAGTTCCTTTTCAGTTGATACTAACTTCATTTGTTCCATCAGATGTGGGTCTGCGTAATACAGATCTGAAGATTTTCTCATCAGATTCTTTGAGTTTGGAAGGTACAGTTCAGAGACTGTTATCTTACAAGACTCCTTTGTGCTTCTTAGTAGTACAAAGAGAGATGTCATTGCACTACTTACCTTCTTAAATTCATTCGGAGAAAGGCGTTGATTGTTACACTCCATCTGAATGGTCGATAACACCATTGCCAGTTGGTCAAAGGAACAGCGCTCTTGACCTCCAAGAAATCGTATGAGAGCATCGTAGACCGCCAACTCCCTCGGTGCTTTGTACAAGTATGGCCTTAAAGTCTTCTCTTGTTGGCTTGTCATATTGAACACCAGCTGATCGGCTCTGATCAGGACCTTTCCTTCATCTACCAAACACAGAGGAGTGTTGTGTAAACGCTTCTTCAACCTTTCCCCATGCTTTGTTGTACTGTCTTGAAGGAATCTCAAGGTCTTTATCATCACATTATTAAGAGTATCCCTTACAAGCGGGGATAACGTGTCCTCTTTGTGGATGGAATTCTTTTCTTGCATTCTCCCACAGACATTTTGGATGTGACTCAGTGCCATGTCAAGAACAACTTCGGTAGGAATGCCAAGACAATCAAGCATGGACATTTCACCAATATGCATGTACTTTGATGGCAAAGCCCAACTGGGTAGAAGCTTAGCGACCGACCACACAAGTTCTACATATTCCTCGGGCATTGATCCTTGATATGCAATAAATGGACGCACGTCCCGACCGTCAGATACTGCAGGATGAATGTCGATCAGTTCTTGCTTTATTGGAACTGAAGGAATAAACTTGATCTTTGAAATTTCCCGTAGGAAGTGTGCATCGTGTAGACTATTATTAAACTGCAGTTCACGTGTGAGAACTTGAGCTTTGTCAAAGAGGTTTTCCAGCATGCTGCTGCTTGTCACTCCATTTGCTTTTGATTCAATTGTTTGGGCAAAATTTACAAACAGATCCTGAGTGACTTGATTGTGAAGACCAAGCTTAATGAGAAAGTATTTCAGTAGTTTCAGTGATTCAGGTAGTAGTTGGTTTGGGTCTATCATAGCTTTGAAGACTGCATTCTCTGGGTCATAGAAGAATTTTACAATTCTTAACATTCCCGACCCATCAGGAATGAATGGGATCTGAGAAAGCTTCATAATAACAGCCTTTTGCACATCAGGAGAAGAATGTGGCAACACATAGTCATTAATATTCCTGAGATGCGAAACCTTGGACTTCAGGGTGAGCATGTGGAAACTTGGAAGTATGAACTTCAAGTAGACATCAGCATGGGTGATGGGAGAAATGCCAAGTTTACCATAAACCAAACCCAACTGCCGACTGGGATGCAGGAACACACAGTTCACATGTTTCATCCATGTTCCAGCCTCAACTGCTAGTAAATTATAGCCTTCAATTGTATGGTAGTGTTCATACTCTTGAAGACCGGTCATCTTGCCATCAGGGAGTTTGAAAATTCGCAACCTCTTAATTGTTTGGATATTCTCAACAGAGAAAGAGTCGCAGCCCTCTTGAAGGTACTCAAGCAAGGTCTCACTCTCGAAAAGTGAAAGATTTCCAATATCACTGTCCGTGTCCAACATAAACTTGATAACATCCACAACTTTCTCTGGGTTGACTGGCAGGGCTAAGCACTTGCTCAAAAGCCCAGTGGACTCGGGTCGTGAAAGCGGCGGCATATGTTCCATTGAAAGTTCTGGAACACCCAAATTCTTCAGTACTTTGGTAACCCTTTGACGAAATGGTGTATCAGAGAAGCCATCAAGTAACATTAAAGTTTTCGAAATTGCCGGCGACACCAACTTCCCTGAAGTAGTAGGGAATAACGGCCACTCTTGGATTGGCTGGAGACATGCATGTGCGTTTTCTTTCGTCGTTTCACTGTAAATGAACTCCCACATGTTTTTCAGCCATGATACCCGAGGATGTCCTTTTTTTTCTGGGGTCCATTCCATGTGATGAGTACAGCCCTGCCAGTCTTTGGGCAGGTAGTTTCCTAAGTGCGCAGCAAATTCAGAGATTGTGAACTTCTTGAAAATCCCACTGGTATAAGCCTTCTCTTCAGAATTGTTCTTATAAAGCCATTGGAAACACAAATTGACAAGGTTTCTGTGAAGAAACAGCCGTTTAAGTTGAGGAAGCACCTTCCAATGTGATGTCACGTAGAGTCCATCTGATGTTGTAAACACACCAACCTTGTTGTCATTCTTCAGCTGCAACGGTAGACCATTCAGCTCAACTGGCTGTGTGATACCCTCCAGGCAGTACTTAAAGATCGTGGAGAATGTATCCATGTCTTGGAAAGCTGTATCAGTCAAAAAAACCGATGAAGATGGACCAATTAAAGGGTTACACGAAAGATGTCTCACAACTGCTTGAGGAGATACAAACTCTGCTTGGACCCCACACGATTTGAATGCTCGACACAGTTTTACAGAACTCATTAACAAGTTGAAGTCCACTCTTAGCAAGAATGTTCTCAAGATGGTAGTTCTTGGTGTTTCAGGAGAAGCTGCACCTTGTAGAACATCTTTCAAATTCAGGTTATCAAAGTATGCCAAGCTTTTAGCAGTGTTGACATGGTGGAAAGTTATCTGCAATTCGTTAACATTCTGACGCACAACAGGTAGCACTTTCAAGTTTCTATGACTGATGTACAGAAGTGTAGCCTTGGCAACTAAACGCCATTCGTCATGTACGTTCTCTAAATCCTTAGGGAATAGATCATCATACAACATAAAGGATTGCATAGACTGCAAATTCCCCGTAAAGTCTTGAAGTATCACCTTACCTGCTGTCAATAACAATCTAGCATAAGCTGGAGCAATTACACCAGTGATCAGCTGACTGTTCCATTTGTGAATCAGTTCACCGTCATCAACTTTGCTTCTCTTGGGTTTGTACTCTTTGCCTTTAGAAAGATTTCTCCTCGAAGAATCAAGTTCAAACATGCCATTCACATGCACAGGTAGTTTGGTGTATATAGGCAATGGAAGCACGCAGTATGCTCTGTGTAGATGCGGGAATTCGCTACTGGTCATACGTGCTGCTACGCCTCCCCTTGGAAGCTGGGTATTTGAACCTCGACAACGTTCAACCTTTTCTTCAAAGCCGACCATCTGAGACACCATCCATCTCTCTTTGCGACCAAGAGAGTCTTGTACGTCAAGGCTGTACACGTGACACAGTGGTGGAATGGTTTCATGTGGATTACTTTTGAACATCTTCACATGTTCCGAAAGCTTTGCACGGTAATTGTTGTCTTCATCTGAAAATGTTGCATTGGTTGAATACTTTTCTTCCAGTTTGTTGGTAATCTCATTAATGCATGAGACTGTGATCTTCTTGATGTTGTTGAGGAAGAGTAGAGCTTGGTCCGAGACGGTCTGGAACTCATCAAGCAGCATTTTAACTCTATCGGGGCTGAAGCATTCTTTTGATATATCAGAAGGCTTGGATCTGAGTGGGAAGCGAAACATTGTTCCTTCTATATCTTTGAATTCATCTACAAGATATCCACACAACATATCAGGGAACTTCTGTCTGAAGTCTTCGTTGGTATTAAACATTCTACCAGGACGGGATGAATCAGCTCTTGCAGTATACTTTAGGAGAGGATCAAACACACACATGGTATCCTTGTTACTCAGGAAACTTGGGCAATCAGTCAGATGGTACACGGCATTGAAACCAATTCCAAATTGTCCAGTAGTTGAAATATCCTCTCTCTTACCGCCAACCCCTACCTTCTGAATTCCCTTAATATCTGCTTCAGTAAAGGATTTATCATTGAACACGCACAATGCGGGAAGGTTTTGGACCTCAACCCAGGCCGCAGATATGACTTTTTCTGACTTGCGCTTGCGAGGATCGTACACAAAGTGTATTTCAGTGGCTTCGGCATCATCTGCATTTTGAAGCAGCTCTTTGAATACGTCTGAAACGTGTGGATAAGATCTCAAGATACTACTGAGGCGGTCTGTCAATTCTTCTTGTTGACCAAAATCAGATTCAAAGCCACTTGATGAAGAGCAGTTCTCAAGGTTTATCTGCCTAGTAGTTTTGATCCCAATGATTTCTGCACTATGATGTGTTACAGATGAATGAGTGTATTTGCCAGCTGCAGTTTTTTTGACCCACCGCATATCGTCGTAGATTAGTTCTGGTGGTTTTCGCAAAATGCAATGATCATCTAAAACAACCATCTTCTGATCTACTAACTTCAGGTAGTTTGTGATGCTTTCTGTACTAAACTTACGATCTTTTTGAAGGATTGAAACAATTTCTGTTGTCATTGCCTCAGCTGTTTTAACAGCTATCTCTGAAAGAGGACTCTCTTTGAATTCTTCTTTCAAACGCTGCAGAGTGTGAATGTAATCATTGATATCAAAATGTTGTTTCACCCCACAAAGTTTTAACAGTGTCTCGAACTGACGTAAGTCTGTAGGAACTCGAAACAGGTACGGTCCACTTTTGCCAGTGTACTTAAAGGCAAACTGCTGGCAAGCTCTGAACTCACCTTCACAGAGAACAAATCTGAGAGAACAAAGCCTTACGAAGTTCTGGTCTTTAATATTATCTCTTGAGAATACATTTTGGAGGATTGAATATACGCTAAGAGCCATGTGTGATGTCTGTTGTGTGACTTTCTTTGTATCATCAATCAGAATGTCCAGCTGATTAATTAAGTCACTGATAAAGATTCCATCTTCAAACCCTAAAAAGCGTTTCACATTTTGATTCACGGCTTCAGTTCCAAGTCTAGCTTCATCTAGTAAAGGTTGAACGGAACCAAGTAACAACATGTGTCTGGATTCATACAGAGAAGCTGCCGACATTAACTCCAAGTCACTTTTATACCATACAGAAGGGTAATCCTCGGGCTTTGATAACACAGGAAGAAACTTTGCATTCTGGATTCGTTCTTTTTGTTTAGATGTTGGGAGATCTCGCCTTCCCAACTTGTCACTCATCAACCTCAGAAGATTTTTCACTTTCTGGTCATATCCACAACTCATACGGATTGATTCTGCTCTTTCACACACATCATCCCAGGGTAGATCATCACAAGCCATACCTAGTTCTTTCAAGGACAGGAGGCGGACCTCTTTGCGGTATTCTTCTCCTTGAGGAAATCGATTGTCATCTTCATTGTATAGAGATCCGATGAGTGTAAAGGGATTGACTAATCTATCAGGACGTGCTAGGTCATCCTCTTCTGGAGAATAAGGAATACAATCGGTATTCTTAAGAGAGTGGTCATAGTCAGTAACTTTCCTTTCACCGACACGAAGGTCTAACAAATGCAGGACGATGTTGTCTCTGTGGCTAGATTCAATGGCTCCTTTCTTAAGCATTTCAAAGAAAATTTCTCGGAGAAACCGACTGACCGTGAACGTGTTGCTTTCACAAGAAATGCTAGACACCACGTCTGGCTCTAACTCAACCCAGCTTTGTGGGTAAAGCTTCTGACGTAAAAGTGTTATAATGCTGGATTTCAGAAATTCTGAATCAGATTGGTCCCATTCAGTGAAGAAACAGCCTTTCACTGATACCCATTGATTACCATTGAATATCACTGCAGGTGCATCAATATCCCTGACCAATGTGTGATAAAATATATCAACGATTGAGCAGAAATCAGTTGCGCATTTCGATCTTATTGGCCACAAACTCTGGAAATCTCGTGCATCTACGATATTGTTGCTCTGCAAAGTTTGAAGATCTTGGAGAAGATTGAAAAGTGCACGTGATAAGACTGACTTAATAAAACATAAGTTCCAGCGTGCTTCAAATTCACCTGATGAAGATGATGGCTTACTCCAGAGCTGACGGCGATTGGGTTGCAGCAAGAAATTGCCATTGACATGAAAGGGAAGACCTGTTGAGACTTCCAGTGGCAGGTAGCTGAAAGCTCTTCCATGAACAGGTTTTGGTGTTAGTCCTCCTGTACCGGCTACAAGTTCAGCTGCGACACCACCACAAGGAAGTACTCCTGCTCGGTGATCATTATCAGTTTTTGCTAACTCTAAGATTTCACCCTGCACCATGCATGAACTGATGATAAACTGACTACATTTCTTCTTAGTTTTCTTCGATGCATATGTCTTTTGTGTAACATTCACAATCATTGTTGTCTCGGGGATAGGTAAATGTGAGTCCTTCATGTATGCTGATGTTGCTGCGAGGAGACTGCGCTCTGTTTTCACGTCTCCTTCTTGACATGAAATTGAGCGAGGCATTTGTTGCATCCTCTCCAGTGTAACAGACATCAGTGTTTTCATTTCACATGGGTTCTTAGAATCAAGCTCGTAAACACTTACATGAACAACATTTTGAGTGAAGAGTAAGAGAGTAGAGGAAGCCTTCTTCAAAGATTCTATCAGTGGTTTGATTGCATCCTTCGTATCAAAGACACCTTTAGCTAGTTGGTTACGCTGTTGTTTAGCTTCATCACGTGTACGTAGTGGTAGTCTGATCAAGGTGTGGTCAAATCCATCAGTAGATGTCACAAGGTTGCAGCCAAAGATACCATTGTAAGGTTGGAACTGGTTTGGATATGATTTGAGTGTAAGGTGGTGACGTGGATTTCTCAAATCTAATTTAATACCAGGCAGTCCAGGTGGTATTCGAGATCCGAGATGTGTAGTTCTAGGATCACAAATCAACACATAGGGTCCGCTGACTACACTTGGGACATCTGTGAGATGATAAACTGAAGTGAAGCCCAATCCAAACCGTCCAACTTTATCAAGCTTGTGTTTCTTGCTCTGCTCTGCTATACTGCAGATGTTTGTGATATCCTCCTCTGAGAATCTTGCGTTATTATAAGCCCAGATTGATGGCCCATGACATGCCTTCATTCCATCACTTAGAAGATCACTTGCAGTTTCTTCATTTCTGCGCCAATCGATGAGGAATTTGACTTCAGTGGCTCCTGCATCATCAGCATTCTGGATCAACTCCTTGAAGATGTCTACACCTTTCTTGTACATATCAAGATTACGCTTTATAGCATTTACTGTCGTCTCGTGAGGACCAGCAAAATCATATCCATAATGTACTGCCTCAGATGGAGCATAGACAAGACTTAGTGGCTGTACACCCAAACGCTGAGCCAAATCATTGGATATTGACATATGGATAATACGTTTGTCAAATTCTGATGTGAACTTTTCATCCAATATGTGTTTCATTAGTCTCTCCTCATCTACATATAGACACCTGGATGCTTCCATCATATGGAGACAACTTTCACTTGTTCCTAAAGCCCTGCAAGGAACTAGCAGGTCTGAAGTCTGGGAATTAAAATCTGGTAAGGTCGTTATGTATCTCAAGATACTGTGCACCAGTTCTACATCACTCTTAATGCGTCTAATTTCGCAGACATGTTTACATGCATGTTTCACCTGAATATGCGACAGAACGACGTTGAGTGCACTTTCCTGAAATGTTTGTTGAACTCCCATGCGAGTAAGAAAATTACTATGTTGTTTTATACTGTCTGGTACTGTGAAAAGGTATGGCTTCAGATCAATACGAAGTGATCCAACAGTTAACGCCATTTTGTCAGTAGTTGAGAACCCTGCGCCATGCCATACCCATGGTTGTGAAGTGATAATTGCTGGAAAGAAGTGACTCAGATGCTGGTTTGAGGCTCTGCTCAAGAATCCATATATCTCATGTACTGCATTGGAGACAGCAAGTATCCCAGCTGGAAATGTAAAGTTGCTAGCCACATTCTTCAATTGAAGCACAACATTTTCTACTTTTTGGTAGTTTCCGGAATCAAGCTGTTCACTCCATTTGAAGACTTCCTGTAGCTCTTGTTTAATGCCTGGCATACTGATGAGCGGTACCACAGAACCTTGCAACATGGCTGATTCAATCAACCCAACCTGTCGTGGTGAATACAGTGTGTTGTTATTCCCATACCAGCCAGCTGAGACAGGGTACTGAGATGGTGCTGAACCCTCACATGGTACCCAGTTCAAATCTTCAAGGAACTTGTACAATGGCTTAGTTGTCCAGTTACTTGAAATATCCAGAGTTAACAGCTGAGAGAAGCGGTTGATGTGGTTGAGGAGCACTTTGGCTCTTTCAACATCTGCCTGTCCATTTTGTTGACTTCCTGACAACTCGGTTGCCACATTTAACAGATCACTAGATGTGACATGAGAGTCATTCTTCAGACCGACCCGTTTCAAGTGATTGAGAAGGTTACCCTCGGAATATGCCTTGATTGGAAACACATTTGTGAATCCAAACAACAAAACAAGTTGATCACTTGGTTCAAATAGCTCAGAGGGACTTGCCAGTTTGCCATCTTCGGTGGGAATGAACCTCAATGTCTTGACTAAATCATCATATTCTGACCTTGCTAAGACCCAAGACATAATTGATATGGATTCTTCGACAGTGTAGAATCTGTCAGCCACAGCAGGTAGAATATTATTGGACAGAAGCTCAACAGTTGACTCCTTACGAATACCCAACAGAGTTACTAAATTGTCATCAAATCTGTCCGTGATGATAATTCGACGTTTCTTCAAACGTTTGACTGGGATTCCAAAGAAACTACCTGGAACTGCTCTGACACCTTGCATTGCTGCAATGTAATTAGTATCACTTGTTACAAACAGGTGCAACATACTCAAAAATGTTCTTTGTTCTGTGGAAACTTTCCTTAAATTGCCAAATAAACGTCTCAGTTCGTTTATACCAGAGGGTGCCATGTTTCCTATATATCTTACTATGTTGACACTTTGGCTTCGTACATTTAAGACATTCAGTACTCCATCAGGTGTTGGAAAGTGGATGTAGATGTTCAAAGAAGGGTATCTTTTAACAAAGTCAGGAAGATCATTTTGCAGTACAATTGCCCCGATGTCTGAAAGAAATGAACAGACATTTTCTGTCAAATAAGCATCCAGATGGCTCGATTGTTGATGTGTGTGATATATGATGCGATTCCCGTGCAGCTTTGCGAGAATTGTGTTGTTTGTTTTAACGGGAATGAGTGGAATATCTCGGAATTTCTCGAGAGAGATTCGATTCCTTGTCAGCCAGTTCCACATCTCATACAACCATTGAATGGATGGATGTTTGTTGCATTCTGGAGTCCATTTGACTTTTACATCTGTCCCTTTAATCCAAGATTTTGGAAGTGTTTCCTTGAGAAGTGGCACGACATCATCGATCTTAAGATTCTTCAGCTGAGTGTGGGATATTACTTTACTGGATCTCAACACCAGTGGCATGTCACTTGCAGCAAACTTTGATTCTGCATTTGGAATGAGACAACTTGGATTCTCAACATTGGCAATGTACACTTTAGAGAATCCCTGAGAAAACGAAGTAAATGTACCATCCTGTAAGGGCAATAGATGGAGATTGAGCAGCTCATCATACTGTTTGTCACTCGTAACATAGTCTATAAGTTGAAGCTTCTCAGCTCGTGATAGGAACTGGAGAGGATCCTTCCGAATACATGAACGAACAGCTATTGGTGTTATCTCTCGGTACTCGACATCAGCCCAACGAAGAGATGCAGTAACATGGTTGGGTAGATGTGCAACTGGATATCCCTTATGTTTAAGTATCTTGGTAAGCAAAGGGCTCTTTAGAGTGTCCACGTATACCTCCTTTGCCTTCTTCCAACAGCCTCCATTGTGGTCAGTGTAGATAATTGCATCATTCCTAAGCATCTGCAGGAATGTTTTGACACCCTCTGACCACTCCTTTTTGATACTCTCTTTACTTGGCCAGGCTCTGTACACATCATCGGGTTTGACTAGATCAGGTGACTCGTTGCTTTTCTTTATTGAAGCAAGAACCACTTTTCTGTAGACGTCAGGAAATATTTCAGTTGCCAAAAGCTTGTTCCATATGGCGTTCTTGTCATGTCGAGATTCTCGATCAGGCCATTTGATACTCCTACGGTTGTCTCCCAGGCCGAAATAGCCATGAACATGGACAGGTAAACCAGTTTGCTCACTAGCAGGCAATGGCAGGAAACAAAACACTCGACCATCACTCCTACCGACACCTACTGAGTCCCCAAGTATGCCGACTTGAATGGCTATACCCATCCATGGAACTAACTTCAGATCTTCATCGAGGATGAGTTGTTGAAGTTGATCTGAAGTGTTTTCTGTCTTAATAGCATTTACAGTGATGAACCTGCTGATACAAGAGCCTGCACCTGTCTGCTTCTCTATATTTATACACGTCACCGTATGAAAATTTCGCATCTTTGGAACTCTTGTCAAGAATTCTTGTCTCCGAATGGTCAAGTTCGGACGATCAGCAGGAGTAGTGTGTACTTTGAAGAGTTGTCGTGGCTGCTCATGAATATGACCCCTTTCATAAACTTCAATGGATTGTACATGCTTTAGGAACAGTAGAGACAGCTCTGAATCTGCTTCAAAAGACCTTAGGATGTCAAATACTCGATGGTCATCTCTGTACACATTCTTACTGATCTCTGAAGCCTCTGTACGAAGCGGAAACCGGAAAATAGTTCCCTCAAAATGACCATTCACAAAACTGGGTTCAGCACAATGGAATAAATCAACCAGAAAGGGAGAAAACTGTCCTCGAAATGACGACAGTAGTCCTGCTTTAAGTTTCCACATCTTACCTCTTCTCCCCCTGTACTTGGTGTTGGTGTAGGGATTGTAGTTGAAGTACCTTTCTAGTGGATCCAAAAAGCCAATCTTCTTCCCACTTAGGATGCATGGAAGGTCTAGACACAAATTAAGGGACAAACAAGAAAATAAAGATTATTAAATTAAACGGCGAAAACGAGGGACCAATATATTTTGATTCAGAACAAGCTGACCTTGCACGAGCCTGTGGTTAAGTGTATGTAATTTGATTGTGCAAGTTGGGTGCTTTAAAACCAGGCAGAAAGGAACCTGATTGGTTGCAATGTCCCTGTGGTACGTCAATAGATGCTGACAATTTTTTTCATAGGATAGGAGGGTTGGTTTGTTTTGTATTTTGGAAAATGGAAACATTAAAATATGTCAGCATGTGGCGACAACATGTACTTCTTTGCAGGGTAAATTTTGTTTTAATAATATTCCCTTACATTATATTGATAACAAATAATGGAATACGGTTTGGTCTAAATTCATGATTCTTTTAGGGTGCGTTCGATTAGCTTACACGTGTAAGTGAAACTTACACGAAAGCGTTCTCTGGTGGATGCCTAGGTGTAATGACATATCAGACCAAGATGGCGGGGCAAGTTGAATTTGGAGTACAAAAGTACAAATTAATACACAGATTTATCGTCATGAAACAATTATGGCAAAATGGAAAGAAAATGTACTTCCAGGAAAACAAAAAGATGATGACTGTGTGCAAGTTATGAATGTTATGTTTTATTTTTAAATTGTGTCGTCATGGACATCGACATTTTATAATTGAGCAGACGACAGAGCTGTCTGTTTACGTTTCTTTAAGTCCCGCCGATACGCAAAAACGTTTGACCTTAATTTTCCCAGAGTGCCAACAAGCAAATACACCACAGCGTTCAAATAGCCTCATTTAGTGGTACACACGACGAGGAAGCTAATCGAACGCACCCCTAGTGTGTATATTATTTACTTGGGAACGACATTATGACAAAGCGACAAAATAATGTTCATCGTCCAGGAAGAGCGCACTCACGCGTCTATTGAAAGGCTCACAACATACAGCAGTCAGAAGACGAGTGGGAACACATTGGATTTTCAAGTTTCCTTGAATTGATGTGAATTGTTGTGGAATAGGCTATCTGGAAGAATGTAAAGTATTTAGTTTTTAAAAAGACTTTGAACTAAACTGCAGTAAACGTGATTTTTCGAGATTTTATCCAACACAATAATCAGCACATTCCTCTTCAAAAAGAAATAGAAAATGCAAGGGAATGTGTGAACATTAGTTTTTGTCTTTCCTACCTGTCTTTTGTAGATACACATTAAGGGTTTCCAATGTTTGAGGTCATTGTGGCAAATTAAACAATTAGACCAGGAGCCCAGAACATTTATTCATGCGAAAAGCGCCGAAGCAGTCGACCTCATTAGGTGAAAGGGTCATACCGGGACATCACAAAAATGCATTGCTGCCGGGTTTAGGGCGTGGCCTAAGATCCCAAATGACGTAATAAGTGTCGCCATTACCAACAAACACGTTTTTGACAATATCTCAAAAACAACTCATGATATTATCACAATGAGGTCTCTAGACCCATGTTTTCATGGTCAATCTTTATGTTGAACATCTTCATAGGGCCAGAAAATGTATAGTTACTCATTTATACCATCATAATTTGCGAAAAAAAATGCCCAAAACTCAATTTTTTTCTTTGATATCTTGAAAACTATAGGGGGCCTATGACAGTATTACAAAAGTGGTCCATAGTGTAAATAATTTAATCATATGTTTAATCGAGAAATTCCCCCCCCTCCCCCACAGTAGTGTGGTATGAGTCTACGAACGAATACTTACCCGTAGAGTCACTACTAATGCAACCGACAGGTTTAAATCGCTATTAAAGAGTTTTAAATATATACGCATTAGCGGCCTCTCTTGTCCCAGCCACGAAGCCCAAAGCCTGGCCACCATATTCCTCTTTTCTAAAAGGCCACCAAAGGTGCCTCCGGAGGATCGAGCTGTTGTGGGGAGGAGGTATAGGGGTTCTCTACGGGTAAGTTTTCGTTCGTAGACTCCTACTACACTACTGTGGGGGGGAGTCTACTTCACTTTGTTACGATCCAAAAAACTCCAAACTATCCGTGAATATAAATCACTCAAAAAGCCTGAATTTCCTCAGATGCAACAAAGAAATCAAACAAGGTGACACCCCAATGTAAAGAACACAGAATCAAAGTGATTTAATGATAAAACTCTAAACCACTTCAGTTACCGATTTGGTTTAACAAACATACAATGATTGCATGAAACAAGTGTACATTAAAATGGTTCTTATACAAAATAAGTATCTTACGGGCTAATACGTCAACCTGGATGAAATACAGGCGAGGATCACAGCAACAGAAGATACTGCGAGGATCACATACACTGACTCTAAAACGATCAACTCCAGGGGCGATAAATCAGTTCTTTGCCGATGTGACTATAATATGAGCTATCACGGGATAAACTCACTCCGACAAAATGTCCAGAAGAAGACGAAGCAACAACGGGTACACAATCTGACACCCGCCACAAAATATGGGGAAGAAGACCCCAAAATATCGAACTATAGATTAAGTTCGAAAATGTCTTTTCCGGAATTCAATTAAGCTCTTTAACTGCACTCGGTCAAAAGCTCCTCCAACGAGTTGAAAAACAATCACAGAAGTCGTACTTCCACCAGTCTGAGTATTTGTGTCCTGTCGGAGATTTATCCCCAGCCCGTATATAATGTTTTTTATTTTTTTCTGGAAAGTACTAAAACTAACTTCAAACCTCCTCTAGATCCTCCTCAACGGATTAGCGCCGCCCACTAGGTCAACGGACGATCATTCACAACGGATTAGCGCCGCCCACTAGGGTCAACGGACTTACACACAGAGAATGATTGACAGCGTGCGTTGTATACACATAATTACATGTACACGCATTAGGGTCTCATAACAACTCGCACCGTGAGAAGGTGGAGGGACGCGAGATGCTGTTGCGTAAGAACTAAGCTACACAAAACATGGAAGAAACAAATCTTGTGGTAGCAAAAAATTAGAAGTCTGGAGCATAAAATACACAATACCGGTTGTACTTTATGCCTAAAGGCCTGCAGGTCTATCGGCGGTGGGCCTTGGTGGTGCCAACGCCGCTCTCCCCGTCGCCCCGTCTTGTTGGAGGACATCCTTCAAGTAGCAGGATGTAAAGGTGCCCATGACGCTATCATACCCCGAACTTCATGGGCATGGGCAGGGATTTCGAGAGGGGTAGGCCAACATCTATTGAAGCTACCTTGATTGCTTGCACTATCCAGTGGGCGATCGTGTCTTTCGAGGCCGCTTGATGTGGGGAAATGAATGTAATGAGAAGCTGCTTGTTATCTCCCCGCAGATGTTTTGTCCGGCTCAAGTACTACTATACTTAAGCGGCCGTACCGGGCACCAGAATATATCTGCCAGGACAGAAGACACGGACTTAATGTCTGGCACAAAGATTTCTGGCGGGTGAAAAGATGGTGACTGATTCTTTGATAGAAAACCCATCCTGGGAATCAGTCGCACCCCTCCCTGTTTCCAACGTATGTGCCCGGGATCGATCGTCACTCCATCGGCAGGCGGTGGCTACCGCTAGAAGAAAGGCGACCTTGATTAATGCCTTGGTGAGAGGAACCTGACCCAGAGGCTCGAAGGGAGGCTTTGTTAATGTCTCTAGAACCTGTGGGAGGTCCCAGGAGGGAATTAACTTCTGGGTATGAGGAGCGCTCGACAAACATGCCTGGATCAGCTGGGACAGGGCTCGGTTGTCCGACACCATGGAACCGTCCGCAAATCCTGAATGGACCTCAGTGATCACTGAACGGTAATTGCGGATAGTTTCAATGGCAATGTGTTTGTGGAACAGGTAAATAAGGAAATCCCCAACCACTCCTACAGGCGCAATGGTGGGATAAGTAGCCTGCCCTGTGCACCATTTGTAAAAATGACGTAGTCGGCTGGCGTATACTCTTCACGTAGATGCACGCTGGCTGTGTGCTGCAGTGGCCGCGTGTTCAGAAAGGCCTGCTGCTGACAGAGATCTCTTGATAACATTCGACAAGTCAGGTGCA
Source organism: Leptasterias polaris (assembly GCA_037783415.1). Classification (NCBI taxonomy): domain Eukaryota; kingdom Metazoa; phylum Echinodermata; class Asteroidea; order Forcipulatida; family Asteriidae; genus Leptasterias; species Leptasterias polaris. Next base: position 1,960,507 of record JAZGTN010000090.1, on the reverse strand, counting down.
GCTCCCTGGAGCTGGGTGAAGAAAACCCGATGATGGTTTGAACTGGATGTCGGGTCTCTGAGGCAATATTACTGGGCGGGCTACTAGCAGTTTGACTAGCCTGGTGAATCAGGGTTGTCTGGGCCAGAAGGGCACTGTCCAGTCGTCGCGTTCTATCTTTGTTATGGCACTCCCGACAACAGGGAGATTGGGGGGAAGGCGTATGCCAGCAATCTGTCCCATGCCATCGACAATGCGTCTGTGTGCCATGCCAGCGGGTCGGGTCCCCGGGAGTAGTACACTGGGAGTTGTGCGTTTGCTGCTGATGCAAAAAGGTCAAAGTGCGGACGGTCTACCCGGGTGGCCGTATCCGGGTGAAAAGCAGCTGCACGACGCTGGGAAGTAGTGTCCACTTCATAAGTACAGAGCGTCGCGACACTCTGTACCTATGAAGTTGGACTTGCCAGGGACGTGGATCGCTGAGACCACTACCCTGTTCGCCTGGCACCATTTGAAGGCACAGGCTTGCAGACCGAGTACCCTCCCCCCCACCAGGTGGTTGTAGTATACAACTACAGTGGTGTTGTCGCATCCGACATTTGGAGCTTCGGCTCCCATATCCCTGCGATGTGGTGGGGGAGGGGGGCAGTGATGCACCCCAGCCAGTCAGTGAGGCATCCGTTATGATTGTGATCTTTGGGTTGGGGCTGTATAAAGGACATTTCCTCTAGTAGCCATCACGGGAGGCGTGGGAGTATTTGGTGGCCAATATGAACTGGATGGTTTATTGGGTGCCGTTTCAGTCGATGAAAGGCAAGAAGGAAGGGCTGGAACCTGCAAAAGGGTATGAAGTCCACCATACTGGCCATAAGGCCTAATAATCGTAGCCACGCTACTGCTGGTTCCGTCGACTCCCGTAGGAAGAGTCGAATACATTGCCAAAAGTTCCACAGACGCTCCGCTGTCTGGTAGGCGACTCCCCTCTGGAGGTCGATCCATGCCCCGAGATAAGTTGGACATTGGGTCGAGATCGGGTGCGACTTCTCCTCGTGGATGATGAACCCTATAGGGAAGTCGCAAGCCCCACCATGGCGTCCAGAGCGCTGCGTTCCTCTGTCTCCGACCAACCTACGTCGAGGTACAAGACAATTGTACAACCTTGTCTTTGGAGCCTTGCCCCCAGGGTTTTCACATTTCTTGTGAAAATCCTGGGGAGGTTGAAAGACGAAAGGGAAGGGTTAGGAACTCGTAGGTCCTTTCCTTGTAGCGGAACCAGAGGAACCTTGATTGATCGGGGCGGACCGGTACGTGTAGGTACACATCTTTTAGGTCTATGGATGCCGCCAATGGATGTGTTGGCACCGAGTCCACAACTACCCTGAGGGTGTCCATCCGAAACCTCTTTGGTCTGATAATTTTTTTTAAATAGTGGTCTCAGACTTAAAATGGGCCGCCTGGCACCGGTCTTCTTCTTGGGTGTCAGAAAGAAACTTGACATGAAGTCCTGAAGTTCTTGACTTGGGGGCACTACGCGAATGGCTTGCTTGTGCAAGAGGGATTGGATCTCCTCTTCGAGAGCATCTCGTTTTTTTCCCAGCATGGGAACCGGCGTCTTGCGGATAAGTGTGCCAGACGGGGGGATGCTTGTGAATTCTACAACGTAGCCATCCCAGACCGTTCGAAGCACCTACTTGTCGGGGATAAGTCTCGTCGAGGACCCCTGTTTGAAGAGTTGCAGGCGGTCCCCAGGGGTCCCACGGGAGGGGGTCGCATCAACTGTACAGAGTCACTTGCGCCAACCACCGAAATGAGAGGCTGGCAGCATGGCCGTCTGGGCCATCGGCTGCTGTACTGGTTTGCTGGTCTGAAAGGGGGCTTGTTCTCCATGGGTCACTGTCTGGGACGCAGCTCGTCCTCGCTGGCTGTGAAAAGCCTTAAACGGGCGGCGTTGGGGGACACGAAACCCTGTTCTCTCTGTCTGGGGTTTGTTCCCACCCTGTTTTGTCCTTGGTTTATGGAGGTTGATCTTCTCCGTGGCATCAATATATGTTGCCTCCTCCTCTATGGCCTCCTGGAATGTGTTGCTATTAAGTCAGTTCCAAGTAGAGGGAGCACTTTCGAGCTCCCTCGGTCGGGAGGAAGACAACATCGAGGATGTTGCTTTGTCGGGACGATGTCAACACCACAGAAATCCGGGCAAACTGGCTGAGAAGCGAGCGTAAGCCTCCCTCGAGGCAGTTGAACGATATCGGCGGGGATCGTCGAGTGCTCCTCGCAGCCGCTGACAAGATATTCCGTCAGAAGAAGGAGAAAGGATGTCCCCCACATCTGGAGGCAGCGTCGACCTTACGTAAGGTTTCCTCGGTCTTAGAGCGAACCTTGTCAACGAAGGTGCCTTTTGGGAGCAGTGGTAGCCCCATCGGCCACGAGCTTGTCTTCGGCGGAGTCCGAAATTTTGGTACCATGAACAAGTTTTCAAAGTTAGACCTAGGTCTAAACTTATGCAAGTTCCAACCAGTGTGTTTGTTTGGGTTTAATGTCTCCACTTTTTTTTTTTTTTTTTTTTTTATGCAAGTTCGCCCCAAACAAGGCTAAAAGCCACTCTTGGTAAGGGGCTATAAGAGGAAAATTATGAAGCATGAAAAGAACTCAGGAGAGCTGGAGATAGGAATTGATATTCCTCTTGAAACAGTCTAGATTGTAGGATGGAGGGAAACATGCACCAGGCAAGGAGTTCCAAAGAGATGCAGTACGTGGAATAAAGCTGTTGGAATGGCTCTTTGTTCTACATCTCAGCAAATTAAGAGTGTATGGGTGAGAAGAAGCAGAAAGTCTGGTTTCACGCTCAAACACTCTGACAGGAGGAACTAGGTCGGACACACTGGTGGCACATTTACCATGAAAATATATGTACAAAAGACACAGGCTGGCTACAGACCTACGGTGGGAAAGAGGTTGTAACGTTGATCCCAACACTTCACCAACAAGATTAACAATACGCTTCTGCACCCTATCTAGTAAAGATAAATAACAGGCAGAAGCTCCGGCCCAGATGTGACAACAGTACTCCAATAGGGGACGTATAGTTGTCTTATACAGGTGGAGGGTAGCATCAGGAGGTAAGAACTTCCGAGCTCGGTAAAGACAGCCAACTCGCATGGAAGCACTCTTTGCAATGCCCGAGATATACCTTTCCCAACTGGCGTTGGTGGAGATGTCAAGTTCAAGAAGGCGAAAATCTGATACCTCAGGCAAAGTCAATGGACCCATATGATTAGATGGAACTGTAACATCTCTTGAACGAGACAGAGACAGGAGTTTAGTTTTCTTTGCATTGAAGGTTACTAGCCAATCATTCCCCCACTTTAGTACATTCTCCAAGTCGGTGTTTAGTGAGACACCAGCCTCACAGCGAGAAGTGTTGGAAGAATTAGGGGAAACACAGAATAGAGTTGAATCATCAGCATACATGGCGAGCTGAGACAAAACTTCATCGGGCAGATCATTAATGTAAACAAGAAAGAGAGTGGGACCAAGTATTGAGCCTTGCGGAACACCGGAATTGATAGAACAGGTAGGAGAAGATTGACCCTCAAGGGCAACCTTCAACTTGCGATTGGAAAGGAAAGCAGAGATTATAGATAGCATTCATCTTGACACACCATATGACTGAAGCTTGTGGAGCAGGCCAGTATGCCATACTTTGTCGAAGGCCTTGGAGATGTCCAATGCTACAACACGAGCCTCACCCCTGCAATCTAAAGCCCTACTAAACTAATCGGTAATTAGGGAAAGCAGGTCACCGGTTGAGCGGGAATGGCGAAACCCAAACTGGCAATCAGTTAGAAGGTCATTGTCCTCCAGGATCCAAGGAGCTGTTGATTGACGAAGCATTCAAAGATCTTACTTATTATGGGAAGCAGACTAATAGGACGATAATTAGTAGCTTCAGAACGCTCACCAGCACCCTTAAAGACAGGGACAACGGATGCCACTTTCCAGGATGAAGGAAACACAGAGACTGCCAAGCACATATTGAACAGCTTGGCAAGAATTGGTGAAAGTTCAGGGGAACACATTTTCAAAACAATTACAGGGATTCCATCAGGGCCAGTAGCCTTGGAGGCATCCAAGGAATTAATAATCCGGGCAATCTTCTTTGGAGTGATTAGAGGTTCAGATAGAACAGTGGCTGTACGAGATGGAAAGGCAGGAAGTGGATGCCCCTCATCATTGAGTGTGGAGTTAGATGCAAAGTTGTCAGCAAAAAGGTTTGCCTTATCCTGAGGAGAAGTAAGAACTTCTGGTCCATGAAAAAGAGGAGGAATGGAGGACTTGTTGCGGTTCAGTACACTAATGGCAATTTGCCAAAAGTCCTTTGAACCAAGCCGCTGTGATGAAATAGAACTAGCAACAGAGTTGGCATATTGCTTCTTAGCATCCTCTAAAACTCTCTTACATCGATTTCGAGCTTCATGGAAAAGACGCTTACTGTCCAAAGTTCCTAAAAGATGATACTTCTTAAACAAAATGGTTACGATGGGCAATTGCTGCAGCACAGGCTGGAGTGTACCAAGGTTGAGAATGGGCCTTGATCTGGTAGGTACGTGAGGGGATGTAAATCTCCATACCAAGGTTAATCCATTGGGATAACTCATCTGCCGCCAAATCAGGACCAAGACTTAGAATCCACGACCACGGCACATCTGCAAGAAAACATCCAAAACCATCCCAGTCAGCCTTTCCAAACTGAAATACAGTACGATGAAAAGGCTGAAATGTAGTTGTTGGAGAGAATATGAGACGGAAACAGAGACAATCGAGTGATCTGAGTTACCAATTGGAGAAAAGACTTTGGCAACACAGTCATCTGGGTTAGAACACAAGAAGAGGTCAAGCAAGTACCTTCCATCGGAAGCACGATCCGGAATGTGAGTAGGTGATGAAACGATCTGAGTAAGATTTTGGGAGATTGAAAAATTATGTGTTGCGATACCAGGAATGTCAATATTACGAGAATGGGTCAGCCACTCCTTGTGATGGACATTAAAGTCACCAAATACCATGACTTGAGCAGAAGGGTACTGAGAAATAGCAGAGTCAATGCTATCAGAGATAGCATCAAGCACAGCGCAGGATGATGATGAAGGTGAACGATACAGGAAAAACAGGTAGGTTGTTGAATGGAGAAGTGAAAGACGAAAGCACATGTATTCATGGTTGTTACATTCCAAAGTGCTTTCACGGGCTAAGGGGATGGTTTCTTTTACATAGACACCCAGACCATGGGATGGAGGGTGGTCAAGGCGATGAAAGATATATCCTGGTAACTTGAAAGAGTCTGAAGAAATGTCACAATTCAGTCTGCTCTGGATAGAGCTAGAAAATCAGGAGAGTTGTTAAGAACAAAAGACTGAACGGAAGTGAAGTTAGAACGAAAGCCCCTGATATTGGAAAAGGCAATACCAAGAGACTTTGAACGCCGCGCACGGGCAGGTGGATTTGCGCGAGCAGGTAAGGTTTCTTTATTCCTTGTTTGTGTAGTCATGATGTTTGCATTTATTGGAGAAAAAGAGTCTCAGCTAGTCTTCGGTTTGAAGTCCGCCCAAAACACTCAGAGGAACCAATTGAACTCGGGCGAACACATTGTCGTAACAATGTCACCCCGATGGCCTCAGGAATGCAACCGAAAGTGGCTGCACGGACCACCAATCCATGCATGTCCATGGCAGTACAACCACCTCGACATTTTTCACCTGTTGATAGATCAGCCTCTCAGAGCATTACCACTGAGTTAGGGATCCTGTACTACCAGGCGGCCATGCCCTGCAACATGTTTATTTCCGGTACCCTTCAGAGAGGCGGAGCTCAGATGATCCAGGGAGGGTCCAGGGCAAGTTTCAAGTAAATAGGGTCTAGACTAACTGAGAAGAGATAGAAGGAAAGATAGGAATGAGAAGGAATGGGGAAAACTGGCAGAACTTCTCTTAGTCCAGAAACAAGGTAGAACCTCTTCACTGGACCACTGCAAAAGATGGGGTAACGACGCCAGACGGAAAAAGGGAATTTGTCCTACCCCCCTACAAGCTGGTAAGTATGCGGAGCCGCCGGGAATACAACATACAACAGGTATAAAGTGTACTTTATCAGTTGTAATTATCTAAGTTATACACGATTAAAATATTTACACAATATTTTGATCATTTAAAACAAGTTGTGGACCACTTTTGTATTACTGTCCTAGGCCCCCTAAAGTTTTCGAGATAACATCAAAATTACAGAGTTTTGGGCAATTTTTTCGCAACTTGTGATGATAAATTACTGACTATACATTTTCCGGCCCTATCAAGGTGTTCAACCTAAAGAATGACCATGAAAACATGGGTCTAGAGAACTCATTTGTGATAATATCATGAGTTGTTTTTGAGATATTGTCAAAAACGTGTTTTTTGGTAATGGCGACACTTATTACGTCATTTGGGACCTTAGGCCACGCCCTAAACCCGGCAGCAATGCATTTTTGTGATGTCTCGGTATGACCCTTTCACCCAATGAAGTCGACTGCTTCGGCGCTTTTCGCATGAATAAATGTTCTGGGCTCCTGCTCTAAATATTTGACAACTCAGAATAATAAAATGTTCGAATTTATTTGCTTTGAATATTCGAAAAATTAATGTTAGCAATTATGATTTTAAGTTTTGAGTAAGTCCTCAAGTAAGCACCAATTTTAGAGGGTTGTTTTCCCTTAAAGATCAACTCTTTTCATTGCCGTTTATGACAGAGTGGAGTAGCCTGCCCAAAATTAATGAGAGACAATTCAGACGCTATTATAGAGTACGAAACAATTTTTTACAATCCCCCGTTTAAAATTACACCTACGTAGTCAGAATATAAAGTAATATAAAGTAAACACTAACTCACCTGTCATGTGATAGACAGAGATGAAACCCAGACCAAACCTCCCAACCTTTGTGAGTTCATCAGCCTTTCCACTCTGTTCTGGATGTTGGATGTTATACCAATCTTGTGGTGTAAACACGGCATCGTTGTAAGCATACAGGGCTGGACCTTGGAACTGACGAAGCTCACTTGTCCAGAGTTGATCCTTGGAATGGTCTGATTTATCAAACAAGAAGATCACCTTCTTTGCCTCAGCATCGTCAGCATTCTGCAAAAGCTCCTGTAGAATAAATGCATTACAGAAAGAGGGTCTAGGTATGTATAGGCAATACAATACCTGTGCGTAAAGATCAAAAAACCTTTTTAAACCAGAGTAAGTCCCCTCAATATTCCATGCTGATTTTCCTAACTACCACAGGTAGAACTTCATCAGCAGGACAAGAAAGTCCCCCTGAATTCCGATTAGAAAGCCACTCCACGGTAGTAGAATATAACAAAATAGGTTCTAACAATAACAATCTAATGAGGGGGAAAACTTGAAAACTCTTTGGTCAACGAAATTGCATTGAAAGTTTTTCGCCGTGACGTCATGAACCAGGGTCAGCCCCAAGTAACCTGCTCCATAAGCAGGGCACTTGGGTCTGACCCGGGTGAGCCACAACAATGACGTCAAAGCTAATCAAACGCAATGGGGTCAGACCTGGGTCGACCCGGGTAAGGTAATCGAAAGCACCCAGTATCACAAATAGGAAACAAGTCGTTAACTACCACGGTAAAGTTTCCAATTATTTCTTGAATCTAAATATAATTTAGGACAAAATAATACTCACAGAGAGTTCTAGGAAACTATCCCTCCCAAATGAATAGTATTTGGAGCATAGCCAGAGCCATGCTCCCCACAAAATTGAGAGAAATACAGACCGAAAATAATGTGCTCTCTCGTGCTGAAAGCTACAAAAGGAAAAGAGAGTGATTCTACAGGTCGCGACCTCAAAGTTAACTTTTTATAATAATCAACACTGAGGATGTACTTGGGCTCCCGACATTAACAACTTTACCCAAAGCGTTAACTCTGCAATATAAATATTTGCCGATGATGTTGTTTTTTATTCGACATGTAATGATATTGATGATGTCAACCAAATGCTACAGTGTAGTATAAAAATTATCTTCGGGTGGTATAAAACAAAAATAGACTCCGCATTAATCCGAGTAAGACTAAAATCATGCTTTTAAAACCTCACACTACTGACAACTGAATGATACTCTTGAGGGCACTGAACTTGAACAAGTAAATAATAGGATTAGAAGTTGACAGTAACCTCACATGGGAATTGCACGTTAAGAATCTCTGTGAATGTATTGCCTACAATGTGTATTCTTTAAGCACGATTTGGCATACAATTAATAGTCCTTCACTTGACACGCTTTACAAAACGACCATTCAACCCTGCCTCGTTATGCGAATTCTGTTTGGGGAAATTGCTCAGTAAATAGTAAAAGGGCACTTCTTAGACTGCAGAAAAGAGCTGCATGGGTTGTCTTCAACATTTTCGATCGTGTAAACTTTCGTGGTGAAGACATAATTATTCATCAATTATCTTGGCAAACCTTAGAACAAAGCAGGGATTGTTATTTAGCCTGTCTATTTTATAATTGTGTTCACAGACTTGCTCCAAGTCGACTGAGTAATGACGCAGAATTGTACTTCGATAGACTCTGTTAATGTTGGTTTCCAAAAACACATTTTTGATTGCCCTTAAACAATTTGTTATGGTTGCCGGTGCTAATGTTTGGAACAATATTCCTTCTGTTAGTCAAAACTCCTCTATTGACATTTTAAAATGTTTATAAAGAAACTGTAATTTGATAGTCTTGTTATTTTTTATTTATTTTCTACGTAAAACAGGGCATTGATGTTAAACAGCTTTTGCTGATCTTTTTATCCGTTATAAAGATATTGAAATAAATACATAAATAAAAAAATAAAAAAACTCCTCCTCTAATGACAGCTTAAAATGTTGATTATAAGAAACTTAACTTTAAGTAAATGTATTTATTTTTATTTCTTTTTAATCTTCTTGTTATTTTGTTTAATTTGTTTAATGTAAAACAGGACATCGATGTTAAACAGCTTTTTATTTATTATAAAGATATTGAAATAAATAAATAAATAACAAATTAATAATCTACACATCAATGTAGATATAGTGAAATGGTGTTACCACAAACCAACGGGAACCTGGACATTTGTTATGCACAAATTATGTATTCAATTTTAAACTGGAAGGAAAAGGACATACAATAAGAACTCAATATATGCATGTAGACCTATGATTATGAAATAGACCCACTTTAGACGAACCTGGTCCTATTCATGCTTATGTGATACCTTTTCCAAATTGCATTCAGATTGGGCGCTTTGGGCATTAAAAGGCGTTTTTATGAAACGAACGTGGCTGGAAAGAAGTTTTTTAAAGTAGAATATAGTGATCCACATAAATCTACCTCGAAACTGTATGGTTTTCCTTTTGCTTCTTGAACTACATACCATGGTCTGCCAATTTTTGTTACAACCAAACCTTTGACTCCACAAAATGGCTGACCGTGTTAGTTCATGAAGTAAAAAGGAAACCCACACAATTTGAAGGGATATTTGTTTAAATCATTATATTTAACTTTTTTGTCATCTTTCCAACCATATTCATTTAATAACAAACACTCTTTTAGCAAAAAATTCCCAATCTGAAGGCAACGTCTTCGTAAGTGAGATTATAGACAAAACAAATATTCTCACTCTAGAATGCCGAAGTCATGTGTCACCGGCCTCTTCCTTCAATTCGTCTTAAAAGTTGACATATGATTCAGTAAAACATACCTTAAGTATCTGTCCTCCTTCTGGATACTTGTCAAGAACTCGCTTCAGGTAAATGTGAAGAGGCGGCAGCTTCTGTCCAAAATCATCATCTGAATTGCAATTTAGGAAAATATATTTAATCAATAAAATATATTAACAGAGTTTTTCTGCAAACTGCAGGATGTACACAAACACATTCTCATAATTACAAGGATAACAATATATCAAACAAACAATTTTGATTGCAAGTTGCAGCCTATCATATAATAGGCAAAAACAATAAAAATCCAGCCTGAAAGTGTGGATTTGGGAAGTCTACCCTAATACAGACATTTCAATAAAGATTAACTTGAACGTAATCACTAAAACAAATTTGACCCTTTATATTTGTTTATTATGGTTTTAGTTATCAATTGGTCGTTAAGTTTGAAGTTTTCTGCTTGCAATTTTGCTGAAATTTTGATCAGAAAAAACAAATAAAAACTTATTTTTTTCAATTTGTTAACTAGTGTTTTTGTTTTGGTTGTTTTTATGTTGGCGGCGCCCACGTATGTTCGGAACTAGTACGTCATGCTGCGGACTGGTAGATTGTTTATCTGCGTGTCTTTGCATTTACTAGATCGATTCCTATTTCTTCATAGTTTGTATATAATTTTTTAATTTTTTTATATAATGTGTGTAAGTTTGTGTCGGTGAACTCCAGAAACAGCAAATAGTCCAAGGGTTGTTATATTAGAATTTGGTTTTTTTTCTCGAGGAATCCGGAGATGTTTGTTAACAACTCTCGAAAGGATCTCAAGTTGTAAAAATGGTTTGCGAATGGTTATAATGAAGGGATCGTCCGAAAATACTTTATAAAAACTTAATTATTGTTTAGATGTTCATAGATCAAGGGTTGTTACTACGGAGCACCAAAATGGACAACAATGTAGGAAACAATTAATTCGTGCTTTTGAAGTCATTTCGCTAAAAATCATTGATATTAAAATAGGTTATTGCAAAAGCTCAACAAAAATTATGTGAAATCGAGTTGTGCTCCGCCTCTAAAAATTATGTCTCTTGAAATTATGTTGATCGCACTCGGAATAAATTATTGCGATAGTCAAAAAGAACTAAATAAAAGCTCGAAATAAATTATTTCAGGATCGATTCTTGCTGTCGAAATCATTTCTTTCTAAATCATTTCAAATGTTCAAAATAATTTGCTTTGTGTGCTCAAAATTAATTATTGCCAGAGTTCAACATTTATTATTGCGAAATCAATTCCTGCTCTCAAAATTAGTTCTCTCGAAATCATTATGAACGCTCTAAATAATTTATTTTGTGCGCTACCTAAGATTTAACTATTATTATTTTAAAAAAAAATTATTTCGCATATCTCTCTTGTTGGCTCTTGTATAGCCTCACTAGCATTTAACTATTATGGTTTCCATGATCTACTCATATGAAGAAATACCAACCGTGATCCATACTACTATTTGAAAAAAATAATTCACTGTTGACACAGAGTCAGACTTAAAAAAAATACAAGGGTCAACAAATTAAAAGGCATCAGATTATATCACTGTAATAAAATTGGGCACAATCTTTGAAAACGGCCAGTTTTGAAATTCGCGCACGCCAATTACAAAATTTGCGCGCACGCAACTTTTGAACTTAATTCTGCCTCCACAACAAAGTGCGCGGCTGGGATGGGGCACGCAACTGACACGAAACACACGGTTTGCATTCGCTTATGCTACTTGTTGTTCTAGTGGCTCAGTTCTGCAAACGTTTGTATGCCCCTCCGAGTTTTGTCCTGTCCATTTTCCTCAGAACTCCCCTGGTTACTTGAGCTGATATCACCCCTATCAGAAATGCTTGACGAAAACAAAACTTCTTCGTCGACACAGTAGAATTCCCACGAACCGCTGCTTTCCGACAGCAAAGCCTTTTTGAATGTACTAAGTAATATACGTTAGTTTCGGGTTATAAAAAGAACCTAGTCAGCAGTACGACGTCACAGTGTTGTTTTGATTCCTATGCGCTTAAAGATCAACTTGAACGAATTTAACATTATCTTTTTTCGTTGTATAAAGGTAAAATGGTGGGTAATGATTACATATTGTTATGAGACCCTAATGCGTGTACATGTAATTATGTGTATACAACGCACGCTGTCAATCATTCTCTGTGTGTAAGTGCGTTGACCCTAGTGGGCGGCGCTAATCCGTTGTGAAGGATCTAGAATGATCTAGGAGGTTTGAAGTTAGTTTTAGTACTTTCCAGAAAAATCACAAATCCTTTATATACGGGCTGGGGATAAATCTTCGACAGGACACAAATACTCAGACTGGTGGAAGTACGACTTCTGTGATTGTTTTTCAACTCGTTGGAGGAGCTTGTGATAGAGTTCGCTTTTGACCGAGTGCAGTTAAAGAGCTTACTTGAATTCCGGAAAAGACATTTTCGAACTTAATCTACAGTTCGGTATTTTGGGGTCTTCTTCCCCATATTTTGTGACGTTGTTGCTTCGTCTTCTTCTGGACATTTTGTCGGAGTGAGTTTACCCCGTGATGCTCATAGTCACATCGGCAAAGAACTGATTTATCGCCCCTGGAGTTGATCGTTTTAGAGCCAGTGTATGTGATCCTCGCTGTATCTTCTGTTGCTGTGATCTTCGCCTGCATGTATTTCATCCAGGTTGACGTATTAGCCCGTAAGATACTTATTTTGTATAAGAACCATTTTTAATGTACACTTGTTTCATGCAATCATTGTACGTTTGTTAAACCAAATCGGTAACTGAAGTGGTTGATAGTTTTATTATTAAATCACTTTGATTCTGTGTTCTTTACATCAGTGTCACCTTGTTTGATTTCTTTGTTGCATCTGAGAAAATTCAGGCTTTTTGAGTGATTTATATTCACGGATAGTTTGGATTTTTGGGGATCGTAACAATATAAATAGGTAAAAACTCAATACAAATGGTGTCATAGTGTAAAGAAAAATTTCCCTGATGCAAAGTTAACATCTACATTACTGGAAAACGCTTCAGATTTTAATTAGTATAGTCTGCACTAAGCCTAGACGACTAGACACTAGTCGCACTAGTCGCCCAGGCTTAGTCTGCACAACATTTTTGCCAAAAGGACCAACTAACTTACCATCACTTGAGTCGGCCATTCTCAGGGGTTCAATGGAGTCCCTTTTGGTCAATTGTTACGCTTTACCACAGTGTGAGAGCATGATTGGGAGTGTACAGTGCTGCAGTTAAAAGAAAAAAATCTAATAAGGGTGGTATTAGGGGCAACAGCTACATAGGGATGATTTACAACAAATTTGGCTCGACTATGCTTGCCAGTGCCCAAGTTTTGTTGGCCTTCTAAAAGTATTAGTAGACGGTGTAAATTGATTGTATTAAATATTGATGTTGTTCTTATTTTCCGTTTTGTTTCCGTGCATAACAAATATCTCTTTGGTTACTTTTCTTTGCTAATTTTATTTTTACTCTGACTGAATTTTGTTCCTTGCTTTTAATCGGCAATATTTCACTAATTTTTGTTGGTGGTATTTAAGGAAAACATTTTACTTTGTGCTGCAAATGGGTTACAAAAATGAAAGAAAAAAATTATAATAATCAACATTTCAAAATAATTATAATAATAATAATAATAATGGAAACTTATAAAGCGCCGGTATCCGCCGCAAGCGCCGCTCATAAAACATAAAAGAAAAAGTAGAATTACATAAGTAGAAAATAGAGTTAACAAAATGCTTCCTTATGCAGGTAGGATTTTAAACTGTTCTTGAATATGCCAAGTGAGTTTGAAAGTTTCACAGTTTTTGGTAGGAGTTCCAAAGCCTTGGTGCTGCGATCTGGAAACTTCTCTCCCCCCATTGATGTTTCGCCATTTTTTCCTGAAGGAGTTTTTGTTGTCCAGACCGTAAGCCACGATGCCCTGGGGCATGTAATTACACAAGATCACTTAAATATGCTGGGGCATCACCTTGTAAAATCTTGAAAATAATGAGGCACAGTTTACATTTAAGTCTTTGTTGGTGCAAGTCGGCTAAAACGGGTGTGATGTGGTCTGTTTTCTTGGTGTACGTGATCATCCTTGCCGCGATATTCTGTAGCCGTTGAAGACGAGAGAGGTGTATGTTGTTAATTCCATATTAAAGCGAGTTGCATGAATCTATTTTGGAAAATATAAAAGCATGGACAATGGTTTCGGCAGCATCCCTTGTGAGGTGATCCCGTATTCTGCCAATATTCCTTATTGACATAAAAACAGCCTTAGATATTGTTGTCACCTGGCTTTCCATTGTAATAGCCGAGTCAAACATCACACCTAAATTACGGACATTGGTGGAAGGCTAAATGTGAGTATCACCAACTTTAAATATGTTCAATATTCACTTTCCTAATTTGCTGTTTGGAACCTAGAATCATGAATTCAGTTTTTGCATCATTTATCGAAAGTTCCGATTCATCCATGTTTACAGAATTAGGGGATGGTTAATCCTTCCTACACAGAATATTTTGCAGCATGTGAGTCTTATCTGAGTGTATACTGTCAGCATACACTGTAAAAAATATTGGGCAATTTTTGACCAATATTTTGACCAATGTTGGTCTACATATCAACTGGTAACATAATTGGTCAATAGTAGCCCAACTGGTTTGCTTTTACCTATATACTGGTTATACTCATTTACGTCATTGTTGGTTAAAATAATAACTCCCAGTAGTTGGTTAAATAAGATTGTCACATTTGTTGGTTAATCTGAACTTCCCATTAATTGGTCAAATCCATTTGCACAATAATTGGTCATTTTCAACTTTCCCAATAGTTGGTTAACTTTGTCACATTTTGATGGATAATCTGAACTTCCTAGTTGGTCAAACCCATTTGCACAATGATTGGTCATTTTCAACTTTCTCCAATAGTTGGTTAACTTTGTCACATTGTGTTGGTTAATCTGAACTTCCCAGTTGGTCAAATCCATTTGCACAAAAATTTGTTATTTTCAACTTTCCCCAATAGTTGGTATTTTTTTGTCTTCTAAATGGTTGATCTTAACCGCACATGAACTAGTCAAATCTATTTACACACTACCTACAGTTTGTTCCACAGTTTACCTGTAAGGATCATAAATACTCTAACACAAATAAAACTGAATTCACTAAAACTGTACAGAGTTTAACACACCATTTATTTCAACACAAATAAACAACAGTTCCCTTATAGACTGTGCAAGTCTCGCGCGTATCCGAACGAGAAAACACGTCAAACGAAGAACATTTTTATTTCTGAAATCAAATCTTTGTTTTGAATTATATCTCATGACAAAATCTAAACAACAAAAATAAATCATTACAATTTTATGAAATAAGTTTTAGCTTTTGAAAAAAATACGCAAAAGTGTGTTAATTATTATTTTACAAAAAATTAAAACTCTGGGACAAGGATGCTTTTTTGATGTTAACCTTTTAGAAACCATTTACACGGATTTGTGATGGTCAAACGGGTTTAAAATTTACCCGTATCGCAGTTTAGAGGATGCTGACGCCTCAACAACCATAGACTGCAATGAAAAGGGTTCGCTTTGCAATTACAGCATCTGGCGATTATAATCACGCATTCAAAACAAGCTTTTACATAAGTTTTATGATCGGAGGCGAGCACAAAATTCTAAATTTTTTGCAATAACCGGAAGCTGAGGTCAAGTTTAATTCTTGGGTTTTCTTCGTTATATTGTTGAATTGGTTTTACTTTCATATTTTGTTATCACTTAGTATTACATTCCCAACAACATGTATACTTTTCTAGGTCATAAACTACGTTAAACTAAAATAATTGACGAAACAAAATCTCGCCCACATAAAACTCCATATGGTTGGGACCACTATGGTCCCGGAAGTTCGAATGCGCGCGAGACTTGCACAGTCTATAGCGACTGTTTCAGAACTCCTTCTGGACGTTTTAAGTTATTCTAACGGCATGGGTCACTTGCAGTTGCAACTTATACTTCTTGCAACAAATAAATACTGAGAAAGCTTATTTTTCTCTGAAATTGGTACAAATAAATAAATCAGTCAAACCAAATCTTCAAAGCATCCAGCCTATGGGCGGCCATTGGGGCAAAAAAGACAAACTTAAAATAAAAAATAATAATAACAAAATTAAAGTTTACCAAAATTAACTTTAAAAAACAGATAAAAAGACAAACTTTAAAATAAAAACAAAATTTTAAAATAAAATAAATTACACAAAAAATAATTAAATTCGAGAAAAACAAAACTGCTTGAAAAAATAATGAAACACAAGTTATAAATATATTATTTTTTCAAATTGGTCCATTTTTTTACAATATCAATCAGCAAGATAAAACATGAAACAACTCGGAAACAACTCGGAAATTTAACGAACAACTCAGAAAATAAATGTATCTCAGAAATAAACGAACAGTGGAATCGATTCTCGCAATCCGAGGCCAATGAACAGCGCAATCGAATACCCGAAATCTGATGATCGATAAACCATCCGCTCTCGCGGTTTCTAGCGCCCCCTGATCTCTATATACTGATCTCTAATACTGACTGGATAGCGCTTCGACGCATACGCTGTGCACACAGCCGTGAAACACGCACGGAAACGCAGCGGCCATATGTGTACTCGCAAGAAGCCACGTGATAAGCGGGCATATTCTGTGTGAGTTTAATAAAATAGTACTAAGGATAGGGCCTGCTTTTACATGAGATTTCGCTATAAATAATTCTTTTACGGTGCCCTTAAGTTTTGTCCCCGCGATGTAATGTCTTTAATGTGCGCTTGAATTTTGCGTTTTAGCTACCAATTCCTCAAGAGTAATTATTTTTAAAAGGGATATAAGGTCAAGTATCCATTTAAAAACTAAACAAATAAATCCCCTAGCAAGTGGCGCGGCCGGGTACGAAACTGTAGAGTACACGTCCCGGGGGGGGGGGGGGGGGGGGGAGATGGGACACGGGGGCATTGTGACATTGATTATTCAATCAATAAAATGTGTTATACCAAGCTATTTCTGGCAAACCCCCTTTCTGCAAAATAGTTTCGTCCATATGTAATCTGTCTCTCTACCGCTCTAGCTGGAAGTCGCCCTTTTACAAATTTTCTTTTTCTATTATTAGCGTGAGTGGTGGCAGCAAACAAAATGTACCAGTCCGTCGTTAGACTTGTGGACAAGTCGTTAAATGTCTGTCGCGGTGATAGCGGCTCGCAATATCCCGCGAGAGGGCTGCTCTGTGCGATTACTGCTCTCAAGACTGGTCACATTTACCGACTTGTGAAACCCGCAGGCGGTTTGTGCACGGCCTATGGGCACTTCAGCCGATTTCGTACGGACGCATCTGATTGGTCAATTTCGTTATATCTATGAATATTCAAACTGTAGATGAATATTAAACATTAAATCCTGTACTGGATGGAATTTTATGTTGCTTTGATCATGCACGATCAACCAAACACTGAGTGATGAGAGTGATTGTGTTCATGAGTATTTTGACAAAAGAAAATACGTATTCAAATTATGGGTACAACTTGTAAATAATTACAAAAAATCGAACGTTAGATTTTATTTCAGAGAGTCCAAGCAACGGAAGCGTGTTTGACAGTGCACAGCGTGTGGGGATGTACGTATAACACACGGGCAAATCGTGTAGCTGAAGCGCAGAGTTTCTCTCGGTGGGGCTCAGCGTGACGGAAACCCCCTAGAGATAGCCTGTACCTGGAAGCTCATGAACATGTGGGAGGGGTAGGGAGCCAGACCACCAACTACCTTGTCATTGCGGGTTTGTTAGTCGGTAAACCTCGCTGATCGAATCTGCTGTTTTAAAATCGCAACGTTTCAATGCTCGGTGTACGTTCCTTCCCCGATTTGGAAATTAAATAAGATGTATGTCAATAAATAGGAATACCACTCTTATATTGACGGTGCAATTAGGTTAAACAATTTGTGTGACAAAAACGAGCCCCCCCCCCCCCTCAAAAAAAAAACCACACAAAACCTGAAGGAACAGGTGAAAAATAAATTACAAATTAAAATGTGAACAAAAATTCTCACTTGGAATTTCTTTTTCCATCTCTCGACACACAAAATTCCAACAAAGTAATTTCGTTTCCTCAAAATATTATTTAATTCAATCACAATATAATTTTGTCACATAAAATAATATTTGTTTAAATTGTAAACAAAGTTGTGTTTTTCTAGGTAACGAAATAAATTTGTCCTAGAAAATACGCTTTCTTTCCCCCGAAATACGATTTTGTTCCCTGAAAGATACGCATTCGTTTCCTCGAAATATGATTTTGTTCGAACAAAATATACTTTCGTTCGCTCGAAATATGCTTTCGTTCAATAAAAATGAGTTTTTTCCACCGAAAGGAGATTTCTTTCCCTAAAAACAAGCTTTCATTTCAACGAAATACGACTTTGAATTAGTTGCCCGAAATATACTTTCATTCGTCCGAAATATGATTTCGTTCCCTAAACATACGCTCCCGTTCCTTCGCAATGAGATTTTGTTCCCCAAAATTCCTCTTTCGTTCCCACAAGATAGCTAGCTTTTGTTCCCTTAAGATAGCTTTCGTTGCTCTGAAGTCCAATCACACAAGTTTGTTAAATTCCCTTGTGAGGGGCGATTATGAGAATGGACGAGATTGTATGTCAGGGGGCGACTTTGCTAGGGGGCGACTTTGTAGTTGGTGACTTTTTGTACATGTGTTTTTTGTAATTGGCGACTTTGCTAGGGGCGAGTTGACTGGTTTTCGTGTCCGTTCTTTATAATACACACTTAATACACACAATCACTGTAGAACACATCGAGTTATAGGACTGGAGCGGATCAGGAACTATCCACGGTAGGCATTATTTATTTTTATGAGGCAAAACACACATCTTAAACAGTTATATAATAATGTATTTTAAAATAAGTTTACTTTATTTCTTTAGTTACTAAATTAATGAAGGAGTTAACACACAGAAAACACATTCACAGATGTCTCAAGCGCAAGCATTCAGTACATTTACAGTAACTAAAATTAGTACTACCCTCATAAAATAGACTCGTCTTCATGATCGTCTCTACAGCAACCGTAATGTATACTGCGTTCATACCTGAATAAATGAATACGTTCAGTATTCGGGTTTCACAAGTCGTTAGTGACGAAGAAGAGTCGGCAGCCAGCAACTTCGCGAGAGAGCAGTGATCTCGCGAGAGCATTCTTTATTACGCTACAGCACCACAAGCGACTCGACCCACCGCGACCATCATTAACGACTTGTCAACAAGTCTACCTCCATGCTGGTTTTCATCTGACACACACACACAGTCAGTGCATTGGGTCGAAGGTCGTCTGTTGACGTATACACTAAGCTTGAACTATATTTTTTGAATGAATATGCATGAAACCAGATATTGCAGCGACCAGATCCAAACGCGAGATTTGTATCACACTCACAGTCCCACCACACGGTCCTAAGTGGCCCTAAACTAAACCTAATTACCATTAAAACATTTTGACCTGTGTACAAAGTCCTAATTCGGTTTTTTGCCGTCGTCCCTTTTGGCATGCACCTGTTGTTCTTGTTTGCGGCCAGATCTCACCGAAATTGGGCTATATGTGTTCTTTGGACTCTCAGTGAGTGTTGCACAGTTTCAAACATTTCAATCCACAAATTGATAGTTTCCCCAAAAAGGTACACATCGTATCCTACATTACATGACAGCATCGCTGCCATGATGGATTCACAAAGTTCACAGAGGCTCCAAACGATGGCGCTGGAATTTATCTTCTTCTTTTTTTGGAAACTATTATTTAATTAGGGTAATACAGCATTTTGTTAACCAGTAGTTTGGTAAACACAATAAATTATTGGCTACATTCCAAGTTCAAATGACGAATACTGTAGCACGAAACGGGCATGTATAGACATGCACGATTACTGCAATAACAGAATTGGATAATTAGTTAAAATATTATTTAGCAACAGTCATAACCTAGCTGTGATTTCGCTATTTTTCAAATTTGGGGTGTAGGTCTATTATTTTTGGTTTGCTCAATAAATTAGATGATATGTTTTAGAATGTCCATTTTGAGTATTAAAATTTGTACCGAAAGTCTTGTGTGTGGCAAGTTCGAAGTGAAATTTGTAAACAGATAAAAATCAAACATTCATTAGTATAAATGGTTGATTTAATTGTATCTGTACTGGTTAACCTTGTTTGACCAAGAGTGTTGGTTAATGTTTTTTTGCTCAAAATGGGCAATAGGCCTATAAAACGTAAATAATCAGTTTATTAAATAAATGGAAAATAAAATTGAGCAATCAAATCTCAATGGTAGTTCTTAGAGCCCAGTTTTGGGTGTTGATCAAAACTACAGTGAACAAAAAAATATATATTTCTTTTAAAAAACAGACTTATTGTTGGACAAAAGATTTTGCCCAATGTTTTTATAATTTCAACTACCACTGTTGGTTAATCAACAATTACCCAATACTTAGATTAATTCACAGCTAAACGTTGGATTTTCTTGACGCCGTAAGTTTTATTTTTTTCCCACGTTAGAAACAAAATTTACCCAACAGCATGAGGTATTTTATATTCAGGCGCGGATCCAGGGGGGAGGCCCAGGGGGCACGTGCCCCCCGGGTAAATTTTTTTTAATATTTTTTTTACACAATCTGCCTGCTTAAAAATTAGCCACAAGTGTGTGTGGTGTCTTTTCCCCAAGCGGCAGGATGTATTTCTTTTTCATCCTATGCCTATCAAATTTGTTTCTTTCTTCCAAAATGAATCTTTCATGATATGTCACTTGTAATTGCTCAGATTTGCACGATAACATAAGCGTTTGAAACCTGACGTGCCAATTTGTCCTGGATAAAGTATATTTCATGTCGTTCTGGCATTCAAGTAAAGACTATACACTAAGCTTGAACTATATTTTTTGAATGAATATGCATGAAACCAGATATTGCAGCGACCAGATCCAAACGCGAGATTTGTGGGATTAACAGTTTCTTTGAGTAAAATTAGAAAATTGGTATGGATCAGAAGAGCTTAAAAAGTGTGTCTATTTCTCGGTTTCAGGCACACAGAGGCTTGATTTTCTACCCCTCAAAATGCCAAAAGCTCAGAGCTTCCGGGGGATTCGCCCCCTGGACCCCCACCGGGGCCTCACCCCTGGACCCCACCATCAATGTTACAGAATTTTTTCCAGTAAACTAAGAAGATTTATATAGATCTGATTTCCAAAAAGAGTGTCTATTTCTCTGTTTTAGGCACATGGAGGCTTGGTTTTTCACCCCTCAAAATGCCAAAAGTTCAGATCTTCCGGGGGCTTCGCCCCCTGCACCCCCACCGGGGCCTCACCCCTGGACCCCACCATCAATGTTACAGAATTTTTTCCAGTAAACTAAGAAGATTTATATAGATCTGATTTCCAAAAAGAGTGTCTATTTCTCTGTTTTAGGCACATGGAGGCTTTGTTTTTCACCCCTAAAAATGCCAAAAGCTCAGAGCTTCTAGGGGCTTCGCCCCCGGACCCCACCAGCGCTTCGCCCCTGAACCCCCACCATCGATGGGCCCCTGGACCCCACCCATCTTTGGTTTACCTTCTAATACAAAATCATGGTTGCGCCGTTGTGCCCCCCGGTTTAAAAAATCCTGGATCCGCCCCTGATATTGCTCAATATTAATGGTTATTTTATCCAATGTTGGGTATAAATTTCCGGATTACTCAATAAATTAGTTGTCTAAGTTTTATATTGCCCATTTTGAGTATAAAACATCAACCAACACTCTTGGTCATACGATTTTAACCAATAAAAAGATAAAAATCAACCATTTGTTGGTAGTTCTCAATGCCCAATTTTGGTTCATTGGTGTAAATCAACATTTCCGGAAAGAAAACAACATTTCTATTTAAAAAAGACCAATTATTGGACAAATGATTTTGCCCAACATTTTTTGGCCCAACGTTTTAATAATTTCTACTACCACTGTTGGTTAATCAACAATTACCCAATACGTAGATTAATTGACAGCTAAACGTTGGGTTTTCTTGACGCCGTAAGTTTTGTTTTTTTGCCCACGTTAGAAGTAAAATTTACCCAACAACATGAGGTATTTTATATTGCTCAATATTAATGGTTATTTTATCCAATGTGTCGGCATAGTTCGAATCCCACCCGAGTGATTTGCCTGTGCTTGATCTGAGGAATGAGCACTGTCAGCATAGTGAGCTTGATCTGAGGAGTGAACACTGTCAGCATAGTGAGCTTAATCTGAGGAATGAACACTGTCAGCATAGTGAGCTTGATCTGAGGAATGAACACTGTCAGCATAGTGAGCTTGATCTGAGGAATGAACACTGTCAGCATAGTGAGCTTGATCTGAGGAATGAACACTGTCAGCATAGTGAGCTTGATCTGATGAGTGGACACTGTCAGCATAGTGAGCTTGATCTGAGGAATGAACACTGTCAGCATAGTGAGCTTGATCTGAAGAGTGAACACTGTCAGCATAGTGAGCTAGATCAGAAGAGTGAACAGTGTCAGCATATTGAGCTTGATCTGAGGAATGAACACTGTCAGCATAGTGAGCTTGATCTGAGGAGTGAACACTGTCAGCATAGTGAGCTTGATCTGAGGAGTGAACACTGTCAGCATAGTGAGCTTGATCTGAGGAATGAACACTGTCAGCATAGTGAGCTTGATCTGAGGAATGAACACTGTCAGCATAGTGAGCTTGATCTGAGGAATGAACACTGTCAGCATAGTGAGCTTGATCTGAAGAGTGAACACTGTCAGCATAGTGAGCTAGATCAGAAGAGTGAACAGTGTCAGCATATTGAGCTTGATCTGAGGAATGAACTCTGTCAGCATAGTGAGCTTGATCTGAGGAGTGAACACTGTCAGCATAGTGAGCTTGATCTGAGGAGTGAACACTGTCAGCATAGTGAGCTTGATCTGAGGAATGAACACTGTCAGTATAGTGAGCTTGATCTGAGGAATGAACACTGTCAGCATAGTGAGCTTGATCTGAGGAATGAACACTGTCAGCATAGTGAGCTTGATCTGAAGAGTGAACACTGTCAGCATAGTGAGCTTGATCTGAGGAGTGAACACTGTCAGCATAGTGAGCTTGATCTGAGGAATGAACAGTGTCAGCATAGTGAGCTTGATCTGAGGAGTGAACACTGTCAGCATAGTGAGCTTGATCTGAGGAGTGAACACTGTCAGCATAGTGAGCTTGATCTGAAGAGTGAACACTGAGCACTGTCAGCATAGTGAGCTTGATCTGAGGAGTGAACACTGTCAGCATAGTGAGCTTGATCTGAGGAATGAACACTGTCCGCGTAGTGAGCTAGATCAGAAGAGTGAACACTGTCAGCATATTGAGCTTGATCTGAAGGGTGAACACTGTCAGCATAGTGAGCTTGACCTGAGGAGTGAACACTGTCAGCATAGTGATATTGACCTGAGGAGTGAACACTGTCAGCATAGTGAGCTTGATATGATGGGTGGACACTGTCCGCGTAGTGAGCTAGATCAGAAGAGTGAACACTGTCAGCATATTGAGCTTGATCTGAAGGGTGAACACTGTCAGCATAGTGAGCTTGACCTGAGGAGTGAACACTGTCAGCATAGTGAGCTTGATCTGAGGAGTGGACATGCGTCAGCATTACAGCATAGTGAGCTTGATCTGAGGAGTGAACACTGTCAGCATAGTGAGCTTGATCTGAGGAGTGAATACTGTCAGCATAGTGAGCTTGATCTGAGGAGTGAACACTGTCAGCATAGTGAGCTTGATCTGAGGAGTGAACACTGTCAGCATAGTGAGCTTGATCTGAGGAGTGAATACTGTCAGCATAGTGAGCTTGATCTGAGGAGTGAACACTGTCAGCATAGTGAGTTTGATCTTAGGAGTGGACATATATTGAGCTTGATTTGATGATTGGACATGTGTCGGCATAGTTCGAATCCCACCCGAGTGATTTGCTGTGGATTTATGAGCGATGAGTCTTGAAAGTTGCCTGAGCAATACAAAATGTACAACGCCCTTATAGAACACCATTACCGTATAATATGTAACAGCACTGTCAGTTTCTGCGACCCGAAGGAAAGGACTGAGTATACAGTGCTTACACATCGGTGTTGGGGTATACAATAAAAATAAAATAAAAAATCTGTATCCAACTTAACATCTATTAAATCGTTGGGGTACCCGATGCTAACACACAGGATTCAAAATGCCTCTGGCCAGCCGGTCTAGTTGTAAGAAATCTGCCCCAGCAATGCAAAGGTCGTGGGTTCGAAACACACCCGAGTGTTTTTTTTCTGGGGGGTTTTCACAGAACTCGGGAAAGTATTGAGTATACAGTGCTGAATACACATCGAGTAAGGGTAAAAAACAAAATATAGTCAACTTACGTTATCATTCAAACCAACCAGAATTTAAAGGGTTTTTTTTAAAACCCTATAGTGTAGAGTTTTAACAAAATGATCCAGTTTGCCTTTGCAGTGGGATTGAGGTTATTTCCAACCCCAACACCCTGTACGTTTTTTGCTTTTTGTAATTATTGGTAATTATTCCGTTTTTGTTATTGATGATTATTTGAGTTTTTGTCTTGTTTTGGGGCTTTTTTTAACTGGCTTCGTTTTGTTTTATTTTAATTTCAATGTTTTAATTTCAATGTTTTTCAATATTTTAATGTTTTTATTTCGATTAATTTTTTGTAGCACACACCTCTTTGAAAAAAATATATTTCTTTTATGATTTTTAGTTTTTTAATGTGAAATCACCTTCATATTTTTGATTTTGTGGTTTGTTTCAATCAAAATAGTAATAATACGTACAGGTTTTTGTAAAAAGTACCTTCCAATGCCGTTTTAAGCAGCTCGCATAATTGTTTTACCCCAGGTTTCCTTATAGGTTATTATTGTCTGTTTTTGGTATTTTAAAAATGGATCCATGTGCTTTGCCTACAGGTTCACAAAATTTGGTTTTTGCCTCTCAGCTTTTACATTGTATCGATCTGCAAACTGGTCCTGCACAGCCACTAGCGTATGGCTTTGTCAGTCGGTATGAACACATTTCATGTACTGGTGGCATGCAACTAAAGTTTAAAGTCTGGAAAATAAGGAACATGCCCAAAACCACTTTATACTGCATTTTATTGTGTTTTTCTATTTTCAATAGCACAGCTGAAAAACCAAAAACATTGAAATAAGCTGAAAAGTTGCATGCCTGCAAAAGGGAAAGTCCACATACCTGCCCGGTTTGGGTTCACAATGTATTATTTTGTTCAATACATAAAAAATACAACAAAGGAAAAAGAAGAAAACAAGATTTTCTTTTGTGCAGAGATGGGTATTGCATGCTGCTGGTTTCCCCCGTATGAGCAATGCGTAGCTTTTTAAAGGCCAAGTATATTAATGGTTGTGGATTTAAAACAAACTTTCAAAAAACATGATTCCATAATTTTTTTGACGTGGGATTTTTGCACAGTTGGCTTGTTTTCGGTAGTGACAATGTTAATTTAACGTGTTTTTGAATAATTTTCCTTGACTTTGACCATCACAGAGAACCTGTCTAATCTTTTCAGTCAGTTTTTTATTGAAAGTTTTAAGGCTGAATAAACTTTCTCTTTTTCATTAACAACCAATCCCTTTCTTTGTCTCTAAAGGACAGTAATAATTGCTTCTTAAAGGGAAGGAATACGTTTGGTAACCACTCTTAAAATTAATTGCAATACAAACTTAATTGGTTGGAATTATAGCAGCTTTCGATAGTGTAAAGCATTTTGAGAAACATTACATCTCGAAGTAATGTGGTTATGGAAAAAGACATTAGTTTTTATTCCCCTAAATTTGAATCTGAAAATCGTTTCTGTCAGAAACTTTTCTCAGATTGTGTATATATATTAGGGATTATTCTTCCTGCGTGGGTATATTATTCGCTCAAGATTTTCTGCGATATCTAAAAAACGCAACCGCCTTTTGAAATGAATTTTTTACAGGTTAGCTTTATTGTATTATTTATATTTATATAGGATTAAAACAATTTGACGGTTCCAAAAACTAGAGTTATACTTTGCCTTTAAAGTTACAACTTTTCGGATTATTTGTGTGTCACAACATAACAGTAATCCAAACAATCACAGTACAGCTTTTTCAAACGGGTCAATCCACGCCAAATCACCTGAAATTCAGAAAAGTTTGGTATGCACTTTCTCACCTGCCAGTAGTTTGTTTTTATAGTTTTTTTATATTATTCAACACTCCCCTATTGGTGTCATAAACACAAACACATTTAGAATTCTACTCCTTTAACATTTCTGAGATATGACCCCTCTAAAATTAAGCCTTGCCCCCTTTGGGGGATTTTTTAGACGCTATATCTAAAAATTTGGATAATATTTTCAGCTGCAAATTAACATACATGGCTTCTGGGGGCCCATCAACTAGAATCAACTTTCAAAAGTAGTTTGGTCATGTGCATATCTAGGTAAAGGCCTAGGTCTTTAAAAAGCTACATTTTATCCTGCTAGATGACTTGTTGTCATTTCGAGACCCCCTAAATCAATTAAGCTCTGAAGATTTTTAAATCATTATACAAATTATGCATCCTTGTTTTTATATAATGCTTGTTAACCGAAAATAGTCAAGCCTTTGCTTTAAGGTTCACAAACTAAATTGGTGTTTTTTAACTGGAATCCTCAAATGAATGTTTAAAACATTAGAATACAGCAAAAATGACAATAAGATCCCCCATGGCCAGCATATTTAGACCTGTGAAGATATTGAAATGACATGTTAACAACTCCTGCTGGTAAGTCATAAAAAACCAAGGGCAAACTCTGACAGTAGTGCAATTAATTAATGTTACCTTTGATGGCAAATGATGAATTGAAAGTACGAAAGGCAACTGACATCTTTTACCATTTTGTACTACTATATTTTGTAGGAAATTGTTCAGATGTATGAGTCAATAACACGGTAATAAGAAACATCAGTGGTAACCGTTTTCCCGGTGCGATTTCGTTCACTTAAGTGTTGTACTGACTTGTTTTAGTTAAGTATGGAGGATATTATAGTAATACTAAACACGATCTCTCTGTATGGTTACACTGTACTAGTCTAAACCACAGTACAGCAAAAATTGATGGACCAGTCAGCTGCTAGTTGTTATTTTGGAGGCTTACCCTATATTCTTTCGAACAGTGTGTTTGTCCACTTAGATGTGCCGGCCAATCGTTGTGGGCTCAGTCGAAAGCAATTTTGCTGAAGTTAACTTGGCACACATCAACAGGATCATGGCTCGTGGCAAATTTCAGTTCACAAATTTCAGCACCTTACGGCACAACCTCTGTCCAATCGGTGTAGTGTGAGAAATGTATCGAATCACGTGTTTTTACGCACAAGCAATACGACGAGACTGTTCACTGCGGTATTGTGCCAATTTACAGAGTTTGTATTATTCCGACTTGAACAACGTGAAGTAGTAAACGAAGTTTTAGTTGAAATATTCCATTACAGAAACATACTTTCTTTCTTTTTACTTTGAACTTTCAAGAGAAATTTTGTCATGCCTTCTATTTGTGATCTCTTTACGATCTATTTTTAAAGAAAGAGGATAGAATCGAGGAACTTCTTTGTGCGCGATGTATGTCTATTTCTTAGTGTGGGGAATCCCCTTATCATGCAACAGTGTGTATGGAAAAGCGTGACTAATCAATCAGAAGCAGCCATGTCTGTTTCCTTGCCACACTGCGCCTTGCTTGCTTTGTTTGCATTGTATACTCACTATGGGTCACCTGACTCCAGTCGCCGATTGTGTCTATTGTGGTGCATGTTTCCCTCCATCCTACAATATAGACTGTTTTAAGAGGAATGTCAACTCCTACTTTCAGCTCCCCAAAGTTATTTTCATCTCTAAAGTTTTCTCTTCGTGTTAAGCACTTTACCAGGAGTGGCTTTTAGCCTTGTTTGGGTCAAACTTGTATTATAAAAGAAATAATATATGTATACATATATATTGTTTTAAACAACACCCGGATTGGGTTAGTCTAGGGCCGGCCTCACACAGTTGACGGTGTTCAACTGACGGGCAACCACACAGCAGGTTATTCGGCGTTATTCACTAGGGGCACCCGAATACGAGTGATTCCTGGCAACGCAAAGATATTTTCAGAGCCAACATTTCACCCAAAGAGAGTTTGACATAATAGTTGAGACTACATGGTCTTACCACAAATGCCAAGTTCATAGAGCTGCTTCAAGCTAACCAAAAGTAAGCAGGGCAGTCACTGATTAAACTACAACACTTTTCCATAAGGTAGAACGGTACAATCTTGTTTGTAGCTCGTGCGTGTTCACCTTCATTGATTGTACCAACTGACAAAAACGTATAGTAATTAATACATTTGATGCTGCTAGTTCGTGAAAACAGAAAATGTATATTTTCGTTCAATTTATTACGCCAGGAACTAGCATAAATCTTTCTTACTTTATTGCTAATTAATATAAAACAAAAAGCAGTAAAAAGCACCGTATATATGAAATTCAATGCATCAAGTCTCCACTGAAAGAAAACTATAGTTGAAAATACCTTGACATTTTGTAAGAAGGCTTGATTTTAAAAAAAAGCGTACACAGTTTTCTCTGATTGTTAATTTTTAATGGTATCTATAGGTCTGTGGTACATTGTGGCGTCGGTGACGATTTGCGACACATTATTTTCCGCTGATAACCCTTTTCTGGCAAGCATGACTTGGTTGTGCTTAGCTAATTTAATAAGCAAATCACACATTCCTGAATATAAGATACCACAACACGAGGTTTGCAGTCAGGTGAACGTCCAATGGAACGCCAGTACGCCTTCCCAGGGATATTCGACAGCTCAATCACGATCACAACAACAGGTAATTACTCTCTAATAACTCCCGGGTCAGAACTGACCTGGACTCCGGGTCCCTGATGGCCTGACCCATTTCCAGGGTCAGGTTGATCTGGAAAGTGGTTAAAAGCTTGGATTTTAATTTGGATTCTGCCTCGGTTTGACCCATTTCTGAGTCATTTTGACACATTTTGACACAGACTCTGGGTCATGATGACCTAGAAATGGGTCAGGCCCGAACAGATCCCGCACCCGTTCTGACCAGGAAGTTTGTATAGAGTGTATGCTGGAGAGAATGTGGGATATGAGATTTCGTTGTTCGATGTTTCCTATCCGGCAGGTGAAACCATTGCTTTGGGCACAAGAGAATGGTTACCTCCAGAGACCGAGCATCCGTGAGACGAGGCTACTTAGAGATTTGTTTGCCAAATTGTTTGAAATTAGTGATGATTCTGGGAGGTTGCTAAGCAATACAAAAACTACATCGCCCTTACAGAACCCCATTACTGTAATGATTAGATTAGATTAGATTAGATTTATGTATTCATCATGTAAACATGAAAAGTGTTTTCCCAGTCATAAAAAACACACATTAAAAACAGCCACAAAAATACAGACAATAAAAGACAATCATATAAATACAATCAAGAGTAGGTAATTAAAACAGTCAACATTCAAAGCAGTTGAAAAGTAGATAAGTAAAAAATAAACATCCCCACACGCCCACCCCCCCCCCCCCCCCCCTTACAAACCTATCTAGAAAAAGAGTTGTTGTACTGTCTGATGGCTGATGGGAGAAATGAATTCCTGAAACGATTTGTATTCACCCGAGTGTTTCTGATTCTACCCGATTTGTTAAAAGTAACACTAGAGTGAAGAGGGTGATCATTCTTAGACACAATGGTTAGGAATTTCTTATCCATGGCACTATTGCACAAGGAATTTAACTGTTTAACATCAGCACCAACCAACTTGCTTGCAGATTTGATAATACGATTTGATTTTCTGATGTTATCAGAAGACAAACCACTGTACCACACTACACTACAGAAGGATAAAACAGATTGAATAACCGCCTGAAAAAACAAGTATAAAATATCCCTATCTGCATTGAAAGATTTCATGCGCCTAAGAAAATACAGGCGTTGATTGCATTTAGCACTGATTTTCCCAGTATTACATTTCCAGTTCAGTTTATCATCAATATAAACACCCAGGTATTTGTATTCAGACACAACATCAACATCAGCATTGATGATTTTTAAAGACTCGTGATTGCTTCTCTTTTTTCTGAAGTCCAATATAATTTCCTTACATTTCGCCGCATTGAGGGTAAGGTAGTTGTCATTGCACCATGTAACAAAGTTATTCACATTGTCCTTATCAGCACTTACATTATTGTTTGAAATTAATCCAACAAGACAAGTTGTAACAGCAATGTTGAAGTTTCTGCGACCCCAAGAAAACCTATCCCTTCCCTGCCAACAAATCGGCTAAAATTCCCTTTACATCATCTCAGATAATAGGAAGGAGCAAATGGAAGACTTCAACTTGCCAAAATAAAAGTCATCAGCCTCTGTACCGTATAGCATTACGATAAGAAACCCTTTAAATGAATCACTGGAGAACAAAGCGATTAAGTTTCTTTTTAGCTGCGTGACGACATCGGAATCTGCAGACACGCTTACACCAAAATATATGCTTCATAGTTGCGTTTAATAGGTGAAAACAATCCCTTTCATATGTCAGTTAAGAGCCTTTACACTCAATGAAACCAATCCTACGCCACCAAACCTTCGAAAGAAAACAATAGGTTTCAGCCAGGATTGGCCAGTTCTTGCACAATTCCTTCTAGAGGGGTCTTTAGTTAGATTTGTTTTTCTTTTCTTGTCAAAAATCAATCCACCTAGTTATTTGATATTTAACTTGCTAATAATAACAGGCTTGGTCTCAATAGGGAACTTGGGAATGTTTTTTACTTTTGACCGAATTTTTGACGGAGAAATCATTAAAATAGTTAAATTTACATTTATTGTGTTTCTTTATTTAAATGCAATGACCAGTGCTGACCGATAGTCGACCACTTGCCAAAATCATTGTTCGCCTACACGCGGCTGGCTTGAGCAAATGAAGCATTTTACCAATTTAAGTTGCCATCAGCTAAAGCAGAATCATTTTGTAAATGTCTTTTAATGAAATGAACACTACTGACCACTATATAACCATTGGCTAATTTCCATAACATCATTATGATAATTGAAACATATTTAAAATGTAAAAGTTACCTGTTTGTACGTAATGTCGTATTTAAAGCCAGATTTTAAAAAATTCCGTTTTTATAAACATCTCTTATGAACAATCAGTTATCGATAGAAACTAATCACGATGAAATGAAATATTGGTAACCTATCTTGTTTCAGCACATCGGAATGAAAGCAATATTAATAACTAGCTGGATAACTTGGAAGTTACATTAACAGATAGTATATAGACAGTCATTGTTATGAGATCCTAGTGCATGTATACGTGGTTCTGCGTACATGTGGCCTTAATAGCACGCGCTGTCAATCATTCTGTGTGTGCAAGTCCGTTGACCTAGTGGCACGTATGTGCAGGGCTCCCTCTAAGTTTTTCACCGACCGTGATTGCGCAATATCTCAAAATGGCCGCTTCCCCACAAATATACAAATTGTATCCATCATCCGACAACATCTTCATTGTTCAATATTTTTTTAGATTTTAAATAATATAGAAGACGTTTGTAAATATTTATCTTTCAGTTTTGTTATAACTTTGCTTTAAAAAAACATTTTATTTCTTAAAAATTAAGAGCAAATACTTGAAACATTTGCTGTTTTGGGGGGAAAAATGTCGGAAAATGGTCACATTCGTAGGCATTTTTACCATTGTTCTTAAGTTTTGCCGATGGTGTCCTCGTCAAGACAACATGAGGAAAGAGCGTAATATTGACATCATTATGAGAATGAGTGAGTGTAAATTGATTTTGATGAGTATGGTGAGTTCAAAATTACTTTGTTTCCTCGTAGTTCCGTTGGCCCCTTGTTGTTCACAGGGGGAGTAGGCCTACACAGTAACATTAACGTTTTTAGTGCTGTACTCTCCCCGTCCTGCCTGTAGGCGCAGGCCAATACATTATGTGACTGAAAAGTGCAATACATAAAATAATGACGAAATAATCTTCATTTAATTGGTAGTTTGGGGTTTGATCAAATATATGGTAGTCTAAAACCAGGCATCCTTTTTGTCATGTTTGTATATTGGTTTGAGTCAAACTTTGACTGAGTGAACTCAGACTAGTTCAGTCTTCAAGTTCAAAGTTCAATAGACACACACACAGTACAACTTGGTTTTTAACTTTATCCATGATCCTGGGGGCCGGGGAGCTTTACACCCCATTATGTTGTACATCATGTAATTTGAAAATTAATAATAAACATGTGTTTTTTTGTACCATAAATATAAGTTATAACAGAGTAGTGTCGTGAAGTATATTTTGTTTTTGTTTTCCCCAAGTTTGATCTGTTTCCAGTGAGAGGAAATTAGGACTACAGATAAGTTTCAGGATGATGATAATGTTACCAGAGTTTTGCCTTGTATTTGCTGTGGTTTGTAAATTCTTCAGACACAGTATCTATTTAACTTTAGCCGTGATCTTTACACTTCCTAAATAGCTAAACTTTGACAATAAACATGTTTATTCATTTTGTACAAAGGCAAAATACAATAAGTACAAGGCTCTGTTTATTTTTTGTTCCCAGGGTTGGTCTGGATCCAGTGAGTGGACATGACAGATCGTAAGATGGCCACTTCGTCTTTCAGACCTCTGACATCATTGCGAATGTTGTTGAACCTGGCGTGGACTGATTCTCCTCCCTGTTACGCCATGGAAACCAAGCCCTACTTTCCACCGTGAGATCCAAGGTATGACATGTTCCTCGAGGAGATGCATCTTGGGTGTGACAGATTCAAGCAGGAATTTGGTTCGGAAGTACTGCATATATTCCTTGATATGACAATCTGTACGATGAATGTAATCGAGAGAAACAAAACCTAATGAAATAAATGAAGTAACAGCGTACTAAATTCTTGGCTGAAATGTTTTGACCTACATGACAGATTTTTTTCTGTTTAACATTGTTGTGTACCAGTCACTGTACACTTAGAAAATGTACTAAGCTCACCAAGTTGCTGTATCTCTTTTTCATCCAAGTGTCTGGCAAGGTTGTACATATTGTGGCATCTTGAAAACAGTGTAAAGATTGTCTCGTACTTGTGCGCAAGTTCTGCAGCTTCTTTAATCCTTGCAGGGGATGAGGGGCATAACTGATTTACCATCTTGATTACAAACTCAACCTTTTTAGCTCTCTGCTTTTTTTCCAGCTGATACCCAACTCTGCCTTCATTGACAAGATGCTACCATCAGGAATATGGATTTGTTGAAGACTCATCTTCTGAAGGAGGTTCTGATGAGCAGAAGACTGGCTTTGATGTAGTTTGACTTCGTCGGTCAACTGTGCCTCAACTGCCCCTCCACTCATGATATGTCTGGCCTTTATGAGAGCATGAGTACGCCGTCGTTTTGCAGATTTGGATGCATTTTCGCTTGTAACTCGTGCTTGTGGAACACATACAGTCGCCATTTTCTGTTGAATAGAGATGGCTTATTTAAACACTTAAAATGTTTAATATGTTTTGCCAATTTATGGATGCGAGTTTATTTAAACCAAAGACTTATAATATGATTGCTTTAACAATGTGGTCCAAGATTGAAGGCATTGGCACACTTGTGTGTTTGTGTTTGGGGGGGGGGGGGGGTGCCATTGCATGTGCAATGCTATTTGTTTGGATGACTTCTTTTCAATTCGTATTTGCCTTGTATTTTTAAAGATGCCACATTAGAGTACATTTCAATTGGTTTCTCATAGGTGAAACTTTGTAAAGAAATACTGACCCTTAAGGTTTTCTTCATTTAGTTTTTATAAAAATAATATTAAAGGTTTATAAAACTACAGCTTTTTGTAAACTATCCTTTTTCAGAAAAGTTAAAGTTAATTCATGGAAAATGAAAAGTTTAATCGTCTCAGTAAGAGTAGACCGATCCATTAAGCCCTGCCCCCTTCCGTATTGACCGATCATAGCTTTGGCTATGCCACCAAAAGTTTGACACGATAAAATCCTATTGCAAAAGGTTAACATGTCTGCGCGTACTAATAGCGCGCGCGTTTTGCAGTACTGTCACCTTACAGAAGCGCATGAGGTATTTCCCACGTGTACAGTTAGTAGTGTGGGAATTGCTGTGATTGGTCAATATGTAAGGGGGCAGGGTTTAATGGATATGTCTATTACAGAGACGCACGTTGTGTTTCCAACATGTACAGACAGCAGTGGCGTGAGAAATGCTGTGATTGCTCAATAGATCCGTCTATAGACCTTATGCACATGACGTCATTTGAGTAGGGCGCCCTCGTTCAGAGGTCAAAAGAAGATTGCTCATTGGCCAACCCTGTGCGCCGCGCGTACAAATCTGTGCTTTTCAATTGTTTCGTCACCGTTTTACCTCTAAGATGGCGGCTTGATGACGTCAATGCATAAAGTATATTGCTATCTTCTTTTCAAAAATTATATTTGAAGTTACAAGATTTTCATGAGTGTTGCCATCAAAAGCCACTCTTCAATGCATTGTGCTTAAAACCAAAACATGAACAATCATTTGCTGTTTTCTAGTAGAAAACATGAACAATAAACAATATTTCACAGGTTTGGATATATTTTGGGGAAATTATTGAGCAGGTGATGGTTAAGACGCCCAACCAATTTGTGGGGCAGCAGGTCTAATGATCACAGTGATTAATTTTTATTAATTTTGATGTGCAATTTTGTTGGCTGAATAACTAATAATATTTTTTAAAATAAGAATAAACAATGTTGATTTTACTACCTGTCCACCAGTCTTGAAATAAACTGAGATGCCATCAGATGCGTGAGCCAACTTCCTCTTCAGTATGACTGTTCCTAGTCGTTCAGTCCTTGGTGTTAAGGGGTCAGTGGGAGAGCTCTTAAACAAACTAAATTTGTATTGGGGTGAACTGATGCATTTATGGGTTTCTCTCTGATCGATTGATACTTTTGCTTTGCATTTGTTGCTTTCCATACAAGCAAATGTAAGTGCCTGTTGAAAATCCTCGGTCACTCTCTTGATATTTGTGAAGTGGACTTCTTGTTGGCACTTGGGGCATTGAACATGGGGCTCACTTCTCTAAATAAGCCATGAATGCATTGCAGACAAAACACATGATTGCATGGGGTTTCTACTGGTTCCTTAAGCAACCTCTTACAAATGGGGCAGGTAGATGGGACATATTGATGTAAATCCATCTACGCGAACTGGGGACAAGATATTTGAATCAGCAAGCAGGGTCAAGAAATGGAGGTCCGGTGTGATCTGCTTTGAAGACTTCGCTCCTCGCCCGACGAGAGGCTTTCTCGGCCTGCCACCTTTCGTTAGCTGCCTTGACAGGCTACAAACCTTACATTCACTTTCGCTTGAACTCGGATGGTGTGTCCATTCGTAGGGCAGGTGTTTTGTCTTGTTGAACAATTTAAAGTAACACTGACTGCAAAGATCTTTTGGGTGCAGATCGTCCGAGTCTTGAGTCACATCCACTCCAAAGGTTTCTCTAATTTTGAGAGCATATGTTTCAATTTTCTTGGGTTTTTTGCCGCTCACCTCTTGCCTATGAGTTTGGGTTCTTTTGCCACAGAGCCTACATAGAATTTCCAATACTTTTTGGTGATCTTGTGAAAGACTTGCTTCACTCGAAGCCATACTGAACTGACTTATCGTAACAAGTTTGAGTATTTCAAAACTACCGGGATCAACCTGAAACGCGTCCTATTGGACAACTTTTGCAATTATGGGCGGGTCATTTTCCCGCATAATTTTCTTTTCCAACTCTTACATGGTACCATTAAATAACTGTTTAATGCACTATATTGAATTTACACCAACAAACAAACAATATAAAATAACATTTGAGGTCTTTATGAACACTACAATATGTTTGTTTTGTTTGAGAAAACTTAAGAAATATATTAAAATAGCGAATAATTAACGTAAATTTAAAAACTTTGTCGCCGTTATTTTAAAAGTAATTTTTCCTTTAAATATATAATTTGTAATGTTTCTGTTTGTATTGAGCTGTTTCAGTTTAAGATATTAAAATATATGAAATATTCCATCTCTTGACAAATTTTCAGGTTGTTCCTACTTGTCAAATTTGTGTAAATGACGTTTGATTAGGGCCCTCGCTGATGGAAAAAAAAAACGCGCGTCGTCTGCTACGACAAACTTTTGCCGTGTGACCTCTGACCTCTGAAACTAAGTGATGCACAACCGAATGGCAGTGCACATACGTGGTGGGCGGCGCTAATCCGTTACGATTGTTCTAAAATTGTTTTTGAGAGGGCAACGTCTCTGTCCTTGCTCTATGGTTCGTTTTAGTACTTTCTGAAAATCATTACAAGTTCTTTATAATACGGGCTCGGGTTGATTTTCGACAGGACACAAATACTCAACACTG
The DNA here is from genome assembly GCA_037783415.1 of Leptasterias polaris. Taxonomy (NCBI): domain Eukaryota; kingdom Metazoa; phylum Echinodermata; class Asteroidea; order Forcipulatida; family Asteriidae; genus Leptasterias; species Leptasterias polaris. Next base: position 1,924,242 of record JAZGTN010000090.1, on the reverse strand, counting down.
GTGGAAGTTACGACTTCTGTGTTTTGATACTCCTTGTTGAAGGAGCATTTTGAAAGTTCGTGTTAACCGATAGGCTATAGTGTGGTGAAGAGCTGAATTTAAATCTGGAAAGGACACTTTTGAACTAAATATACAGTTCGGTATTTAGGGGGTCTTCTTCCCCATATTTTGTGGCGGGTGTCAGATTGTGTACCCGTTGTTGATTTGTCTTCTTGTGGACATTTGTCGGGGTGAGTTCACCCCGCGATAGCTCATAGTCACATCGGCAAAGAACTGTTTCGCCCCTGGAGTTGATCGTTTGAGTGCCAGTATTTGATCCTCGCTATATCTTCTGTTGCTGCATCCCTCGCCTGTATCGCATCCCAGATGACTCATCGCCCGTAGTAATACTTATTTTGTATAAGAACTGTTTAAATGAATCATTGTACTTTTGTTAAACCTAATCGGTATTTGAAGTGGTTGATAGTTTCATCATTAATTCACTTTGATTCTGTGTTCTTTACATTAGTGTCACCTTGTTTGATTTCTTTGTTGCGTCTGAGAAAAATTCAGGCTTTTTGAGTGATTTATATTCACGGATAAGTTTGGAGATTTTTGGATCGTAGCATCATCATGACTTCTAACTATACCAATAACAGTTTAAAACGCCAGCCATAATTGAGATAACAAACTTGATGTAGAATGACACTATAGAGTTCACGTTTCCCGTCCGACTAAATAAAAAAAACAATCTCTACGGATTATTTTGATTTGTTCTTTCGGGTAGATCAAACAAAACTTAAGGAAATCTCTAACCTACCATTTAGGCCTACTCAAAAATATAAAAAATGTCAAATGTATTAAAATATCAAGCTCTTTTTTATCAAAAATTACCCGGTGTTAAAATAAAATTTTAAAAACGTAACCATTATAGTCCAATATACGTCTTTTAAAATTGAGTTACCCGGAAAATAGTTTAACTCTAAGGGCGCTGGCGCTGTTCAGAGGTATATTACAACGCAGGCTTGGGCTTCGGCTTAAGGGCTCCGACCGACTGTCTGAAGCCCCATTAGGACAGCGCACGACGGAACCCAATTACATTTCAAGGCTAAGCTCAAATAAGCCAAAAATAAAAGAATAACTGTTTTCTCCATTTTTATTCATTGTACAAACAATTATAGTACACGGCCATATTCGAAGCAAAACACTTTGCAATAACTAACCAGTAATAGTTTCTGAGTACTATTTTGTTTTCAAATTAAGATATAATTATCTCCCGGACCGAACATTTTAAAGGAATGTTCGTCAAATAGTGGTGAGTCAACAGACTGTGTTTTAGATTTGTTGAAAAGGATTTCACCTTATTGATGAAAACAAAACAAAACAACAACAACAGCAAGGACTTCGTACCACAATGTGATTAAATCTTTAAACAATCTCTTATGAACAATCACTTAGTGGTAGAAATATATCACGGTGAAAAGAAAGATCGGTAAAAAAACATATCTTGTTTCAGCACATCGGAATGAACGTAACATTTTACTAATAACTCGAAATACATTAACATATAATATATAGACAGTCATTATGACTTATAACTATACCAATACTAGTTTAAAACGCAAGCCATATTTAGAGACTGAAAAATAAAAAAGTTAATGTAAAATGAAACTTCTTTATAGAGTTCTACAGATTCACGCTGCCCGTTTAACCAATTTAAAACAAAACAATCTCTACGGATTATTTTGAATTGTTCTTGCGGGTAGATTGGGTAAATACAACCAAAAACGGATTTTCATCCGGACTCGCATCCCAATCTCTCGTGAAAATATAAAACTTAAAAGGAATAAATTTATATATTGATATATAACGTAATTTGTTCTTAATTATTAATCCAACCAATAACACTTGAGAAAATCGCTAACCTACCACTTACTCAAAAACAAAAAACAAAGTCAAAAGTATAAACAAATCTTGTTCTATTTTTTTCAAAAATTACCAAGTGTTTTACAAAAAGTAATATGCAAACATTTCAGTCTACTGGACGTCTTCTATAAAATGAGAAACATGGAAAACAGTCACGGAGGGCGATGTTCAGTGATGAGATCATACGCCGCAAATTAATGGTCGTTTTCGAAACCGCGTCTCAGGCAGGCTTAGGCTTCGGCTTGAGGGCTCTGCCTGACTGTCTGAAGCCCCTTAAGGACAGCACACGTTTTCTAAACACCTGACGGAGTTCAATCCCAAGCAGTGATTTCGAAAACGGTCTTTCAATGCGACTTGTCTGTCTAACCAGAGAGCATCATGATGTGATAACATTCCACGCATTGCAAACTGATGCATAGTGTGCCTAAATAAAACAACCATAAATGTCTGCAAAATAATGTACTTAATTTGATAAAAGAAAACATTATATTTTCAAAACCGTCGGTCAGCTTCCAAATCACTTTAACATTAAACATCGAATGTCTACAATCAGGAACTTCCAGACATTAGCCTTATTGAGAAATAGTGGACACTATATGAGTGCACTGTTTGGTTTTGGTTCGTCCTGCTTTGAAATAACAAGGTTCTATACAGAATGTTTAGTTTAAACTTCCTTTTAATACTATTACACTAACTGTGCACAATGTATGCTTTAATAACAATCGTCAAAGAGAAAACAAAAGTATTCATTGATATAATAATTAAAACCAATAGGTGAAAATTACAAATTTCAGCATTGCTGCGCCTCATCTTTTGTTGAGCTGCTCAGAATTCGGGCATACACAAAGTAAAAGGAGAAAAAATATTATACAAAAGATTCAATAACCGACCAATAATCAATGTTCTACTAGAAGAATCATGTAAGAATTCAGAAAATAAGAACCCAATAAGAACTCTTTCCTCAAAGGTGTGATAGGATACTCTTGTTTTAGTTTGTAATACTTAAAAGTTGTTTATTGTCTCAAAGCATTTAGCCTATTGTATGCTTGCGTTTATGTTAATGCGACTTCGAGCATAGACAGGGGTGTTAACACTTCAAAACCCACGTTAATTATGTAACAATTATAAACACATAATAAATTTGTTTCAATGATTATTAGTACGTTATACATTACGGAGCAGCAGCAAAATAGAGATATAAAATAGCGTCCACTGATTGGGTAACTTCGGAATAGAAAAGCATCAACTAACCAAAAGAGATAAATCAACACTACTTAGAAAGCAGTTTAAATATTTTAATAGAATTATAAAAACAACTAATATAAAAGTACAATTTTCGATCAAACCTTAGGCTTTTTTCTCCTTCATTTTCCCGTTTCGGTAATTTGTCATTTAAAGCGAGGTAAATAAACCAATACCAGGGTAAAGTACTTACAGATAGGACTGCTGTTGTTATAATCACACGGAACTTCATAAACTGTCCCACTAGTGATAATCTTAAACCATAATGATTCCAAAATAATTTGAAACTGTAAAATGTAGTTCTTCTTGCATTGCATCAATACGTAAAATGCTTACATCCTATAGTCAAAGTGTGAAACATATAGGCCCATTCATAAAACGTAGTGGTAACAAGTGTCATGTCAAAATATTTTCGACTCATAAATTACAATTAGAATTTAATACTAAAAACGATTAATGATTATACGGCAACTAAGCGTCAAAACTGTATAAAGCAACTGAACATTCAATGCTCCTCAGTTGTTGACCAAAAAATATTTTAACACAAAAATCACGAATTCAATCCACAGATGGCAAATACTTTTCATGTTTGAACTAGATATGGTTAAATACACAACGAACTAAAATATAAACATGGCTAAAGACTACGCACTTTCAATTTCAGGCTTTCTATATATTGTAAACTGGGTTACGATGTCTTAATTCTGTTTGCGACGACAGACCAGTGAGACACAAGTTAAACTTATTCTACAAGAAAGTCATCTATTCGATATTAAAACATACGATATGTATTTTTATTGGCATAACGCCAATAAAAATGATTGGCGAGCACCGTTTGCTTATGGGATATTTATAGGCGAGTTTCTCTTTGGGGCAATGTTTTTAAAAAGGGAATTACGAAATACATTAACCCTTATGAAAATAAAACATGAGAAAAAATGTTTTATTTCCCTTCTTATTGAGAAAACAGAGGGTTCAACCAGAAACTACCAAATTGTGTACACAAATTTTAATTTCATTGATAAACAGATCGGTTAAAATACTAACCGCAATATACGTCGGGCAATAAACTTGCAACTCACAAGTCTCACAAGTAACCTTTAAAGTAAGCTGCAACGTTGATTCCTCAAAAGCCATTTTGCAAACTTCAGAACACCTTTATCCCAATAATGTCCCTTACGAGATCGAGCAATTCTCGACAAAGCTGGAGGGCGCTGTTGGACTTGAAATATTGGTATGTCTGCACACTAGTCTTTGAGCTGGGACAGTCAGGTTGGCGTGGTTTGCTGAAGTCACAACCAAGACGAATCAAGTCGCCTACTCGTGTCAACACCTCCCTTGACGTCACATCTCGGTGTTGACAGACTGTCCGTGCTAGAGACGTTAAGTCACTACTGCTCAAATCAGGACGACCGTCGAGACTGTACTGAGCTGCTTTGAGAGCCATTTCTGCTGCTTGATGGATCTGGAAGGCAATCCACTGCACATGGGTTGGCAAGTCATTACTTGTTTGTTCAGCATTTTGGAGATGCTCCTCAGCCTGTCGGAACCAAAGTCGTGCGCTCCGAGGGTCTGGAGTCTCTTTACTGAAGGAAGGTGGAACAAAATGAGATGAGGCCCTTCCACTGGATCGCGTTTGGTGCTCGTAGTTTCTCTTTTGGTATTGCTCAGCTTCCTCTCTGTCCATTTTTGCATCCATCTCCCACTTAGAATATTTCTCTCTGTATTCGGACCCCTTTTTATGCCTATCGATTTCTGATTTAAGGAGCTTAAACGCTTCATTCGCAAGTGTTTCAAAACCAACGTTCTTGTCTGGATGCCACTTTCTGTACAGACGCTTTATGACTATTTGTCTCTCTTCTTCTGGTAAATCGAAGGCTTCTTTAAGCTGCTCCCTTATTTTCTTTTCGTAGTTCTTGAAAACATCCGGTACGTACCCATCAGATGGTATCAAAGGAACTTCAGCTGTTGGGTCGCCAGTGAAGGGAACAACTGTCAGGTCAGGTTTTTCTTGGGGTCGCAGGAACTTGTACAGTGCTGTTACCTTGACAGTGATGGGCTCTTTGAGCCCGACGTCGATTTTGTATTGCTTAGACAACCTTGCAGACTCATCGGTTTTGCCGACCTGTTCAATAATCACGGCATAAACTATCTCAGTAGCCTCGTCTGATGAACGCTCTGACTCTAGAGGCACATATTCTCCTGTGCCAAGTGCAATGCTCTCATCTACCGGGAAGCAAACATCTTCCAATGGACGCTCGTAAGCCACAATTTCTTCTTCGTCGAACCGATTGTAAGGATCGTGATCAAGAAAATGTCGAATATCTCTAGGTACTATTGTTCCAGGTGCATGTTCATCCGGCTGCATACCTCGTGTTGTGGTATCGTATTCAGGAATGCGTAATTTGCTTAATACGCCATTCATGTCATTTGGAGTCTGGCACTGGAGAGCAGCTTGAAGGAGGCTGGTATGGTCAGAATTCAGTACTTGACCAATTACTTTATTACAACAGTCTGTAATCTGTTTAAACACACAACCTCCTTTAGGTGGCCAACAATGCTCGAGATATATACAACTTTTGTCATAAAATGCTGCGGCTGACAATGGTCGATTTGCAAGTATCTTTCCACTTGGGTCTAATACACTAATTATCAGCTCAGTCTTGCAACTAAAGTTTTCAAAATTCTGTAACTGTTCTACGCATTGTTTAGTTTCTGCATCTGGTAGTTTATCAAATTGATGCTGAAGAAGTCTAAGCAGCACTCGTGTCATCTCCACTGAATTCACCATCCTCTTGATTTGTTCTAGATATGGACAATCTTGTCCAGCAGGGCAATCTTCGTTATCTTCATGTACATTTTCATGCATCTCATGCCCTAGATTCTTAGGACGTAGTGATTCAGGAAGAAGCTCAATAAGACTAACCTCGTCATTGACATTAAATCCGCACTGCTTCAGAGGAAACAAAAACTCCCTTTCGGTTGATACTAGCTTCATTTGATCAATCAAATGTGGGTCTGCGTAATACAGATCTGATGATTTTCTCATCAGATTCTTTGAGTTTGGAAGGTACAGCTCAGAGACTGTTATCTTACAAGACTCCTTTGTGTTGTAAAGTAGCACAAAGAGAGATTTCATTGCAGTTTTAACCGTCTTAAATTCATTTGGAGAGAGGCGATGATCTTTACATTCCCTCTTTATGGACGATAACACCATTGCCAATTGGTCAAAGGAACAGCGCTCTTGACCTCCAAGAAATCGTATGAGAGCATCGTAGACCGCCAACTCCCTCGGTGCTTTGTACAAGTATGGCCTTAAAGTCTTCTCTTGTTGGCTTGTCATATTGAACACCAGCTGATCGGCTCTGATCAGGACCTTTCCTTCATCTACCAAACACAGAGGAGTGTTGTGTAAACGCTTCTTCATATTTTCCCCATGCTTTGTTTTACTGTCTTGAAGGAATATCAAAATCTTTGTCATGACCTTCTTAAGAGTATCCCTTACAAGCGGGGATAACGTGTCCTCTTTGTGGATTGCATTCTTTTCTTGCATTCTCCAACAGACATTTTGGATGTGACTCAGTGCCGTATCAAGACCAACTTCGGTAGCAATGCCCAAACAACCATGCATTAAAATATCATCCTCAATTTGCATGTTTGATGGTATCGACCATCTCGGTAGAAGCTTAGCGACCGACCACACAAGTTCTACATATTCCTCAGGCATTGATCCCTGATATGCAATAAATGGACGCAAGTCTCGGCCATCTGATACAGAAGGATGAATGTCGATCAGTTCTTGCTTTGTCGGAACTGAAGGAATAAACTTGATCTTTGAAATTCCACCTAGGAAGGGTGCATCGCGTAGACTATTATTAAACTGCAGTTCACGTGTGAGAACTTGAGCTTTGTCAAAGAGGTTTTCCAGCTGACTGCTGCTTGTCACTCCATTTGCTTTTGATTCTATTGTTTTGGCAAACTTCACAAACAACTCTTGAGTGACTTCATTGTGAAAACCAAGCTTAATGAGAAAGTCATTCGGTAGATTCAGTGATTCAGGTAGTAATTGGTTTGGGTCTAGCATGGCTTTGAAGACTGGATTATCTGGGTCAAAGAAGTACTCTACAGGTCTTAATTCACCCGACCCATCAGGAATGAATGAGATTTGAGAAAGTCTCGTAATAAGGATTTCTTGCACATCAGGAGAAGAATAAGGCAATACTTTGTAGTCAATGTTCTTGAGGTGAGAAACCTTGGACTCCAGGGTGAGCATGTTGAAACTTGGAAGAATGAACTTCAAGTAAACATCAGCATGTGTGATGGGAGCAATACCAAGTTTACCATAAACCAAACCCAACTGCCGACTGGGATGCAAGAACACACAGTTCACGTGTTGCATCCATGTTTCAGCCTCATCCTCTAGTAAACTATAGCCATCAATTGTATGGTAGTGCTCATACTCTTGAAGACCAGTCATCTTGCCATCAGGGAGTTTGAAAATGTGCAACCTCTTAATTGTTTGGATATTCTCATCAGAGAAAGAGTCGCAGCCCTCTTGAAGATACTCAAGTAAGGTCTCACTCTCGAAAAGGGTAAGATTTCCAATCTCAGTGTCCGTGTCCAACATAAACTTGATCACATCTACAACTCTCTCTTGGTTGACAGGCAGGGCTAAGCACATCTTCAAAAGCCCAATGAACTCGGATCGTACAAACGGCGGCATATGTTCCATTAAAAGTTCTGGAACACCCAATTTCTTCAGTACTTCGGTAACCTTTTCACGAATTAATGAATCAGAGAAGCCATCAAGGAACATTAAGGTTTTCGACATTGCCGGCGACACCAACTTCCCTGATGTAGTAGGGAATAACGGCCACTCCTGGACGGGCTGGAGGCATGAGTGTGCATTTTCGTTCGTTGTTTCACTATAAATGAACTCCCACATGTTCTTCAGCCATGATACATGAGGGTGTCCATTTTTCTCTGGTGTCCATTTGATGTGATGAGTACAGCCTTGCCAGTCTTCAGGTAGGTAGTTTCCTAAGTGTACGGCACATTCAGAGATTGTGAACTTCTTGAAAATCCCACTTGTATAAGCCTCGTCTTCAGTTTTGTTCTTACGAAGCCAACTGAGACATACACCAACAAGCTCTTGATGAAGAAACAACTGTTTCAGGTTGGGAAGCACCTCCGAGTGTGCTGTAATGTAGAGTCCATCTAATGTTGTAAACACACCAACCTTGCTGTCATTCGTGAGCCGCAAGGGTAGACCATTCAGATCAATAGGCTGTGTGATACCCTCTAGGCAGTACTTAAATATCGTGGAGAAAGTATGCATGTCTTGGAAAGCTGTGCGATTTAAAGGAACTGATAAAGATGGATCAATTACAGGGTTACACGAAAGATGTCTCACAACTGCTTCAGAAGATACAAACTCTGCTTGGACCCCACATGATTGGAATGCTCGACACAGTTCTACAGAACTGTTTAACAAGTTAAAGCCCACTCTTAGCAAGAATGTTCTCAAGATGGTGGACCTTGGTGTTTTCTTTTTAGCGTCAACTGCAAGAGAAGCTGCATCTTCTGGAAAAAATTTCAAATTTAGGTCATCAAAGTATGCTAAGCTTGTAGCAGTGTTGACATGGTGGAAAGTTATCTGCATTTCGTTATCATTCTGACGCACAACAGGTAGCACCTCCAAGTTTCTATGACTGATGTACTGAAGTGTAGCCTTGGCAACTAAACGCCATTCGTCATGTACATTCTCTAAATCCTTAGGGAATAGATCATCATACAAGAAAAAGGAGTGTATGGACTGAACATTCCGGGTAGACCTTTGAAGTATCACATTACCTGCTGTCAATAACAATCTAGCATAAGCTGGAGCAATTACACCAGTGATCAGTTGACTGTTCCATTTGTGAATCAGTTCACCGTCATCAACTTTGCTTCCCATCGGTTTATACTCTTTGCCTTTAGAAAGATTTCTCCTCGAAGAATCAAGTTCAAACATGCCATTCACATGCACAGGTAGTTTGGTGTATATAGGTAATGGAAGCACGCAGTATGCTTTGTGCCTTGTATGCTGGAGTTCTCTACCAGTCATACGTGCTGCTACGCCTCCCCTTGGAAGCCGAGTATTTGAACCTCGACAACTTTCAACCTCTTCTTCAAAGCCGACCATCTGAGACACCATCCATATCTCTTTGCGACCACGAGAGTCTTGCATGTCAAGGCTGTACACGTGACACAGTGGTGGAATGGTATCATGTGGATTTTGTTTGAACAGCTTCACATGTTCTGAAAGCTTTGCACGGTAATTGTTGTCTTCATCTGAAGATGTGGCATGGGTTGAATACTTTTCTTCCAGTTTGTTGGTAACCCCATTAATGCATGAGATTGTGATCTTCTTGATGTTGTTGAGGAAGAGCAAAGCTTCGTGCGAGACAGTCTGAAACTCACCAAGCAACCTTTCAACTCTATATGGGGTGAAGCATTCTGCTGATATCTCAGAAGGCTTTGCTCTGAGTGGGAAGCGAAACATCGTTCCTTCAAGACCTGTGAGTTCATTTTCCAGGTATCCACACAACATGTCAGGGAAATTACGTCTGAAGCCTTCGTTGGTGTTATACCTTCTACCAGGGCAGGATGAATCAGCTCTTGCAGTATACTTCAGTAGAGGATCAAACACACACATGGTGTCCTTGTTACTCAGGAAACTTGGGCAATCAGTCAGATGGTACACAGCATTGAAACCAATTCCAAATCGTCCAGTAGTTGAAATATCCTCTCTCTTACCACCAACTCCTACCTTTTGAATTCCCTCAATATCTGCTTCAGTGAAGGATTTATTATTGAACACGCACAATGCAGGAAGGTTTTGGATCTGAGCCCAGGCCGCAGATATGACTTTTTCCGACTTGTGCTTTCGAGGATCATACACAAAGTGTATTTCAGTAGCTCCAGCATCATCTGCATTTTGAAGCAGCTCTTTGAACACGTCTGAAACGTGTGGATAAGATCTCAAGATACTACTGAGGCGGCTTGTCAATTCTTCCTTTTGACCAAAATCAGATTCAAAGCCACTTGAAGAAGAGCAGTTCTCAAGGTTTATCTGCCTAGTAGTTTTGATCCCAATGATTTCTGCACTATGATGTGTTACAGATGAATGAGTGTATTTGCTAACGGCAGTTTTGTTGACCCACCGCATATCATCGTAGATTAGTTCTGATGGTTTTCGCAAAATGCAATGATCATCTAAAACAACCATTCTCTGATCTACTATTTCCAGGTTGTTTGTGATGCTAACCTCTTGACTAACCTCACGATCTTTTTGAAGGATTGAAACAATTTCTGTTGTCATTGCCTCAGCTGTTTTGACAGCTATCTCTGAAAGAGGACTCTCTTTGAATTCTTCCTTCAAACGCTGCAGAGTGAGAAGGTAATCATTGATATCAAAATGTTGTTTTATCCCACAAAGTTTTAACAGTGTCTCGAACTGACGTAAGTCTGTAGGAACTTGAAACAGGTAAGGTCCACTTTTGCCAGTGTACTGAAAGGCAAACTGCTGGCAAGCTCTGAACTCACCTTCACAGAGAACACATCTGAGAGAACAAAGCCTTACAAAGTTCTGGTCTGTAATATTATCTCTTGAGAATACATTTTGGAGGAATGAATATATTCTGTGGGCCATGTTTGATGTCTGCTGTGTGACTTTCTTTGTCGTATTGATCAGAATGTCAAGCTGACTAATGACGTCACTGACAATGACTTCATTTTCACCAAACCCTAAGAAGACTTTCACATTTTGATTCACGGCTTCAGTTCCAAGTCTAGCTTCATCTAGTAAAGGTTGAACAGAACCAAGTAACAACATGTGTCTGGATTCATACAGAGAAGCTGCCGACATTAACTCCAAGTCACTTTTACACCATTCAGAAGGGTATTCCTCGTGCTTTGATAACACAGGAAGAAACTTTGCATTCTGGATTCGTTCTTTCTGTTCAGCTGTGGGAAGATCTCGCCTTCCCAACTTGTCAATCATCAACCTCAGAAGATTTTTCACCTTCTGGTCATATTCACAACTCATACGGATTGATTCTGCTCTTTCACACACATCATCCCAGGGTAGATCATCACAAGCCATCCCTAGATGTTTCAAGGACAGGAGGCGGACCTCTTTGCGATATTCTTCTCCTTGAGGAAATCGATTGTCATCTTCACTGTACAGAGATCCGATGAGTGTAAAGGGATTGACTAATCTATCAGGAGGTACAAGGTCATCTTCATCTTGGGAGTTTGGAACACATTCGGTCTTCTTCAGATCTTCATCATAGTCAGTAACTTGCCTTTCACCGACACGAAGATCTAACAAATGCAGGACAATGTTGTCTCTGTGATTAGGTTCGATGGTTCCCTCCTTCAGCATTTCAAAGAAAACTTCTCGGAGAAATCGATTGACATTGAAGGTGTTACTTTCACAAGCAATACTAGACAGCACGTCTGGTTCCAACTCAACCCAGCTTTGTGGGTAAAGCTTCTTACGTAAGAGTGTTATAACACTGGATTTCAGAAATTCTGAATCAGATTGGTCCCATTCAGTGAAGAAACAGCCTTTCACTGATACCCATTGATTACCATTGAATATCACTGCAGGTGCATCAATATCCCTGACCATTGTGTGATAAAATGTATCAACGATTGAGCAGAAATCAGTTACGCATTTCGATCTTATTGGCCACAAACTCTGGAAATCTCGTGCATCTACGACATTTTCGCTCTGCAAAGTTCGAAGATCTTGGAGAACATTGAAAAGTGCACGGGATAAGACTGACTCAATAAAACAAATGTTCCAACGTGCTTCAAATTCACCTGATGAAGATGATGGCTTACTCCAGAGCTGGCGGCGATTGGGTTGCAGCAAGAAATTGCCATTGACATGAAAGTGAAGACCTGTTGAGACTTCAAGTGGCAGGTAGCTGAAAGCTCTTCCATCAACAGGTTTTGGCGTTAGTCCTCCTGTACAGGCTACTAGTTCAGCTGCGACACCACCACAAGGAAGTACTCCTGCTCGGTGACCATCATCAGTTTTTGCTAACTCTAAGATGTTACCTTGCACCATGCATGAACTGATGATAAACTGACTACATTTCTTCTTGGGTTTGTTAGATGCAAATGTCTCCTGTGTAACCTTGACAATCATTGTGGTCTCTGGGATAGGTAAATTGGTGTCCTTCATGCATGCTGATGTTGCCGCGAGCAGATTGCGTTCTGTTTTCACTTCTCCAACTTGACCTGATATTGAACGAGGCATTTGTTGCATCCTCTCCAGTGTAACAGACATCAGTGTTTTCATTTCACATGGGTTCTTAGAATCAAGCTCGTAAACACTAACATGGACAACATTTTGAGTGAAGAGTAAGAGAGTAGAGGAAGCCTCCTTTAAAGATTCCAACAGTGGTTTGACTGCATTCTTTGAATCAAAGACACCTTCATCTAGTAGGTTGAGCTGTTGTTGAGCTTCATCACGTGTACGTAGTGGTAGTCTGATCAAAGTGTGGTTAAATCCATCAGTGGAAGTTGCAAGGTTGCAGCCAAAGATACCATTGTAAGGTTGGAACTGGTTTGGATGTGACTTGAGTGTTCGGTGGTGACGTGGATTGCTCAAATCTAGTTTAATACCAGGCTGCCCAGGCTTAATACGAGATCCAAGATGTGTAGTTCTTGGATCACAAATCAACACATAGGGTCCGCTGACTACACTTGGGACATCTGTGAGATGATAAACTGAAGTGAAGCCCAATCCAAACCGTCCTACTTTATCGAGCTTGTGTTTCTTGTTCTGTCCTGCTATACTGCAAATATTTGTGATATCCTCCTCTGAGAATCTTGCGTTATTATAAGCCCAGATTGATGGCCCATGACATGCCCTCATTCCATCACTCAGAAGATCACTTGCAGTTTCTTCATTTCTGCGCCAATCGATGAGGAAATTGACTTCAGTGGCTCCTGCATCATCAGCATTCTGGATCAACTCCTTGAAGATGTCCACACCTTTCTTGTACATATCAAGATTACGCTTGATAGCATTTACTGTCGTCTCGTGAGGACCAGACAATTCATACCCATAATCTATTGCCTCAGATGGAGCATAGACAAGACTTAGTGGCTGTACACCCAAACGCTGAGCCAAATCATTGGATATTGACATATGGATAACACGTCTGTCAAATTCTGCTGTGAACTGTTCATCCAAAATTTGTTTTATTAGTCTTTCCTCATCTACATACAGACACCTGGATGCTTCCATGATATGGAGACAACTGCCACTTGTTCTTAAAGCCCTGCAAGGAACTAGCAAGTCTGAAGTCTTGGAATCAAAATCTTCTAAACTCGTTATGTATCTCAAGATACTGTGGACCTGTTCAACATCGCTCTTAATGATTGTTTCATTACAGACGTGTTCACCTGCATGTTTCACCTGAATGTGCGACAGAACAACATTAAGTGCACTTTCCTGAAATGTTTGTTGAACTCCCATTCGAGTAAGGAAATTATCATGTTGTTTTACACTGTCTGGTAAAGTGAAAAGGTATGGCTTCAGATCAATATTAAGTGTCCCAACAGTTAACGCCATTTTGTCTGGGGTTGTAAACCCTGCGCCATGCCATACCCACGGTTGTGAAGTGATAATTGCTGGGAAGAGGTGACTCAGATGCTGGTTTGAGGCTCTGCTCAAGAATCCATATATCTCATGTACTGCATTGGAGACAGCAAGTATCCCAGCTGGAAATATAAAGTTGCTAGCCACATTCTTCAATTGAAGCACAACATTTTCTACCTTTTGGTAGTTTCCGGAATCAAGCTGTGCACTCCATTTGAAAACTTCCTGTAGCTCTTGTTTAATGCCTGGCATACTGATGAGCGGTACCTTGACTACAAAATGGCGACCAGTCTACAAGCCCTTTGTTGGGCTCTCGCTCTTGTCTTCAATGCTGCTGTTCTCAGCCCTCAAAGTAGTCCAAATTGTGTGTCATGTGATAGAGTATTGCCTACTGATCAACCAGGTTACTTTAATCACGGATTTACAGCAGGGAAAAGGGAAATTTTGAGTGATTTTCACTTAGATTTTCTCCATCTTCAAGCAGTCTTCCAAGCCAACTGCATCATTCACTGCACGCCCGACCAACTCCATTGTGACAGCCCTGCCAGCCCTGCCAGCCATTGTTCCCACCAAGCATCATGGTGCTACAGCAAGCTTCCTGTTGTTGTGCATCCAATATGGCTGAACAACAAACCACTTCTCAGAACTGCAACACATAGTAAGTTTGGTAAAGCTCCTGTTGCTTATTACCCCAACTCTACAGCTACATTTAACATCCCTCTCACTGTCTCTGGAGACATAGAACTGAATCCAGGACCTGTCAAAGATCCCTGTGGCAAGTGTAGTCGTCCAGTAAAATGCAATCAAAGATCTCTCCTCTGTGAGGACTGCAACAAGTACTGGCACCAGAAATGCATACCTGCTATGACTTTGAACCAGTACAGAGACCTCATATCAAGCACAACAGACTGGTTTTGTCCTGGATGTACTACATCTACATCTACAGTGTTACCTTTTTCTTCTTGTGGTGATACGTCATTCCAGGATGTCTTCGGTAACGCAAACGAGGACCAGGTAAATGAGCTCCATGAACCAACACCTGATCCCGGCCTGCATGCACGCTCAAAGAACTCCATTTCGGGATTACTTCTCAACGCTCGTAGCATACGCAGCAAACAACAGGAACTGAAATCATTTTTGGAACTTAATCCTACAGACATCGTCTGTGTCACCGAAACATGGCTGTCGGCAAGTGACACTGAAACAATCTCTTCATTACCAGGTTACACAACTATCCGGCGAGATCGAGACAGTCGGGGTGGTGGTATTATGGCCATAATCAACGACACGCTACTCCCAACACATCTCGACCACTTTGATCCGGTGAACATTGAACTCGCTTGGCTATCGTTAACTGTTAAGCGCTCCAAATGGTTAGTTGGAGTTGTTTACAGGCCTCCAAACTCTGACATATCCTTCTTCGACAAACTTCAAGACTCATGTGATGCGATCCAGGCTGTCCTTCCTCAATATGAAGGTCTCATTCTGCTTGGTGATTTTAACATCAACTGGCTAGCTGAGTCTACTGCAAGGGCCAATCTCCAAGATATCACCGACTCCATTGGACTTGCGCAGATTGTTGAAGATGTAACCCGTCCGTCAAATAACTCGTCCTCAACTGGAACCACAATCGACCTCGTATTTACAAACCGGCCTGAGAAATTCTCTGCAGTGGGGTCCTTTGCAAATCCAGTTAGTAGTGACCATCATGCAGTTACCTTCACATTTATTGCCCCCAAATATCTCCCACAACCTGCAGTCATCCGCTCATTTCTGCAATTCCGGAAAGCCGACATGGCACATCTGGAAACACTTCTGCACCTTGCACCATGGTCTGCTTTCATGGATGATGCTGATCCTGATGCATCATGGGAAGGATTTCTAGATATCCTTGAGGCGGCAACCCATGACAGCATACCTAGAAAACAACGGCGACGCACTAAATGTTCTCCATGGATCACACCTGAACTAAAGAAACTAATTAACCTGAAGCATAAACTGTTTATTAAAGCCAAGCACTCTGGTACCAGTTCAGCATGGCTCCAGTATAAGCAGGTCCGTAATAAGGTGAAATATACAACTAAAACATCCTACTGGAACTATGTCAATTGTCTATTTACAACTAGAGACAACAAGCGCAGTTTTTGGTGTTTCGTCAGAGATCAACGTAAATCAAAGTGTCCAACAGCATTCCAATATGCTGATGAACTGCTCCAGAAACCTAACGATATTGCCCGAGCATTCAACGAGTTCTTCACCTCGGTCCACTCTCCAGCAGAAACTTGTCCAGCTACACCGCCACCCTGCACACGTCATATTCCCGAAGTTCCTCCTATTCAAATTGAGCTTGGATGGCTGACAAAGTCTCTACACAATCTGACCCCTCACAAGGCACCCGGCCCTGACGGAATTTCACCAACCTTTCTACGATCCACAGCCTCTTCCATCGCACCGCCATTATTACGCTTGATGAACTCGTCACTTGTTCGTGGTACCCTGCCTGTGGACTGGAAGTTATCTAATGTCACACCCGTTTTCAAATCGTCCAAACGAAACGACATCAACAATTATCGGCCGATTGCCCTAACTTCCATTGTCTGCAAAGTGTTGGAAAGGGCAGTCGCTGACAGCATCAATGAACATGTGTCCTCCTGTTGCCTTGGCAACGAAGTCCAGCACGGCTTCACAGTGCGCAAATCGTGTGTCACCCAGCTATCTAATGCCATTTTTGACTGGGCTTCAATCATGGACAAGCCGCGCCCACCTCGCATCGACATCGCCTTCTTGGACTTTAGAAAAGCATTTGACATCATGCCCCATCACACGCTACTCAATAAGCTCGCAAGGAACTTCAACATACAGGGTCAGACCTGGACATGGTTAAAATCATTTCTTACCGGACGGCATCAGCGAGTAATGTACCAGGGAGCTTTTTCATCTTGGTCCCCTGTTACATCTGGCGTCCCCCAAGGAAGTGTCCTAGGCCCTCTATTGTTTAACTTGTTCATCAGTGACATTTCAGAAACCTTAGCCACCAAATCTCTACTCTTCGCTGACGATACGCTCATCTATCAACCCATCAGTTCCCGTGAAGATGAACTCCTCCTGCAAGCAGACCTTGATGCCCTCGGCCGGTGGAGTGAGTCCAATGGGATGAAACTGAACACAAACAAATCTAAGATAATGCATATGACTAGATCAACAAAGACACTAGCCCTTCCACAGTACTCCATTCATGGATTCCCCTTAACCATAGCAACCACCTACAAGTACCTTGGCGTCACAATGAACAGCACTTTAACATGGAACGACCATGTAAACACTGTGGTTACCAAGGCAAATAGGACACTCGGTTTCATCTGGCACACCGCAGGAGGAACTTCTACAAAAGCACTGATGTCGCTATACCGGACACTTGTCGTACCAGTTCTCGAGTACGGGTTGCCTGCCTGGTGTCCATACACAGCAGCTTTGTCATCAAAACTAGAACGGGTCCAAAGGAGAGCCACAAGAATGTTTCTGAAACAACAGAAAGGAGCTATGTCGTATGAGGAGAGACTACAAAAACTGAACTGGCAAAGCCTAGAATCTAGACGGCAAAGACTAGTCATTCAATTCACCACCAAATGTTTATTCGGTTTAATTGACTGTCGCACAATAAACTCTAATACCTTTGTTAATACCCGGCACTTAGACACACTTACCTTTAATCATCGGTATGCTAGAACTCTTGGCCTAAAGAACACATCTATCCATTCATTTCCACGTATTTGGAGTAGTCTGCCTACAAATGTTAAGAATTCTCTCATCATTGATTCGTTTAAGTGTTTTAATGTTTACTTATGCAACCATTTCCAAGATGTCTAGATTTTCATATACTCGAAGTTGCCATTTCTTGCCCTTATTGATTGATTGATGGCTGCATCGATTGTTTGTCAGTGCATTACCCGTTTGGTTGTCTGTCTGTTTTTCTGATGCTAGTTTGCTACATGTATTCTGGTTTTTTTGCTAGTCTGCTTGCATATTTTTTGCTTGTTCACGTACATGTATGTTGTCAGCCATCATGTTCTTGTTTTTTTATGTTTTTGGTTTATCTGTCATCAAACAAAGGCCTGTTTCTATTTTTTAGTTGGCCTGCTACATGTAAATCGTTTTCTTTTCTGTCAGTTATTTAATGTTTGGCATCCTCATGTTATTTCCCCCAAGGTTATTTACTTGACTAGTTGACTAGTATAGTACATGATTATGCCATATTGTTTTTATTTATAAATTAAAAATATATTATATTTACTGTGTTCATGTTTTATTTATTTTTATTTAATATTTTTATTATTTAATTATTTAATTATTAATTATATATATATATATATATTTTTTTAAATGTTGTTCACTGATTATTTTTGTTTTCAGTGTTCCATTTTAAGATTGGATTGATAGGCTTTCGAGTCATAGTGTTTAAATTCACTTTTATTAATCCTGGCCATCTTATAATGGGTCTGTTTTTGTTCTTGTATTGTCTTTCAGCCTTTACTTCTTTTTTGCTATTGCTGCCGTATTCAATTCCTCATTTAATTGCATGTGGGTTTTTTATTGATTTTTTATTGCTTGTTGTTGTTCATGGACTCAGCAGCGAGCATTTAAGTTCACCTTTATTAATCCTCCATTGTTTTGTTCTTGTATTGGCTTATCAACCTTGATTTCTTTGTTTGGGGTAACTGATTGCTGTAACTCTCCTGTACAATGTATTGTTGTTTGATTGTTACAATTCTTGGCCGAATAAATAATAATAATAATAATAATAACCTTGCAACATGGCTGATTCAATCAACCCAACCTGTCGTGGTGAGTACAGTGTGTTGTTATTCCCATACCAGCCAGCTGAGACAGGGTACTGAGATGGTGCTGAACCCTCACATGGCACCCAGTTCAAATCTTCCAGGAACTTGTACAATGGCTTAGTTATCCTGTTACTTGAAACATCCAGAGTTAACAGCTGAGAGAAGCGGTTGATGTGGTTGAGGAGCACTTTGGCTCTTTCAACTTCTGCCTGTCCATTTTGTTCACTTCTTGACACCTCGGTTGCCACATTTAACATATCACTAGATGTGACATGAGAATCATTCTTTAGACCCACCCGTTTCAAGTGATTGAGAAGGATACCCTCGGAATATGCCTTACTTGGAAACACATTTGAGGATCCAAACAGAAATACAAGTTGTTCACTTGGTTCAAATAGCTCTGAGGGACTTGCTAGTTTGTCATCTGCAGTGGGTACGAACTTCAAGGTCTTGACTAAACCATCATATTCTTGGTTTACTAACACCCAAGACATAATTGACATGGACTCATCGACAGTGTAGAATCTCTCAGCCACGGCGGGTAGGATATTATTGGACAGAAACTCAACAGTTGACCTCTTATGAATACCTAAAAGAGTTACTAAATTGTCATCAGAGCTATCCGTGATGATAATTCGACATTTCTTCAGACGTTTGACTGGGATCCCAAAGAAATTGCTTGGAACTGCACATACACCTTGCCTTGCTGAAATAAATGTTTGAACATTTGACAAAAACAGAGGCAGTTGTTTTAAAATATCTTTCTGCTCATGAGTTACTTTCCGCATTTCGCCAAATAAACTTCTCAGCTCGTTTTTTCCCTCAGATGTCATGTTTTCTACATATCTTGCTAAGTTGACACTTTGTGCGCATGCTTTTAAGATCTCCAGCACTCCATCAGGTGTTGGAAAGTGGATGTAGTTGTTCAATGAAGGGTGTCTTGTAATGCCGACAGGAAGATCACTTCGCAGTACAACTGCACCAACGTCTTCAAGAAATGAACATACATTCTCTGTCAAACAAGCACCCAGGTGGCTCGCTTGTTGATGTGTGCGATATATGATACAACTCTCTTGCAGCTTTGTGAGAAATGTGTTGTTTGTTACGGGAATGAGTGGAATATCTCGGAATTTCTCGAGAGAGATGATTTGATTCCTTGTCAGCCAGTTCCACATCTCATCCAACCATCGAACGGAGGGATGTTTGTTGCATTCTGGAGTCCAGTTGACTTTTACATCTGTCCCTTTAATCCAAGAACTTGGGAGTGTTTCCTTGAGGAGTGGCACGATATCATCGATCTTAAGATTCTTCAGCTGAGTGTGGGATATTACTTCACTGGATTTCAACACCAGTGGCATGTCACTTGCAGCAAACTTTGCTTCTGCATTTGGAATGAGACAACTTGGGTTCTCGAGACTGGCAATGTAAACTTTAGAGGATCTCTGAGAAAACGAAGTAAATGTACCATCCTGTAAGGGCAGTAGATGGAGATTGGTCAGATCAGACAGTGTGTCACTCGTAACATAGTCTATAAGTTGAAGCTTCTCAGCTGTTGATAGGTACTGGAGAGGATCATTCCGGATACATGAACGAACAACTGTTGGTGTTATCTCTATGTACTTGACACCTGCCCAGCGAAGAGATGCAGCAACATGGTCGGGTAGATGTGCAACTGGATTTCCCTTACGCTTTACTATCTTAGTAAGCAGAGGGTTCTTTTGGGTGTCCACGTGTACCTCGTCTGCCTTCATCCAACAGCCACCCTTGTGGTCAGTGTAGAAAATTGCATCATTCCTAAGCATCTGCAGGAATGTTTTGACACCCTCTGACCACTCCTTTTTGATAATCTCTTGACATGGCCAGGCTCTATATACATCATCGGGTTTGACTAGATCAGGCGACACTTTGCATTTCTCTATTGAAGCAAGAACCACTTTTCTGTAGACGTCAGGAAATATTTCTCTTGCCAAAAGGTTGTTCCATATGGCATTGTTGTCACGTTGAGATTCTGGTCCCGGCCATTTGATACTACGACGGTTGTCTCCCAGGCCAAAATAGCCATGAACATGGACAGGTAAACCAGTTTGCTCACTAGCCGGCAATGGCAGGAAACAAAACACTCGACCATCACTCCTACTGACACCTACTGAGTCCCCAAGTATGCCGACTTGAATGGCTATACCCATCCATGGAAGTAACTTCAGATCTTCATCGATGATGAGTTGTTTAAGTTGACCTGAAGTTGTTTCTGTCTTAATGGCATTTACTGTAATGAACCTGCTGACACAAGAGTCTTCACCCTTCTGCTTCTCTATATTTATATACGACAATGTATCGAAATCTCGCTTCTCTGGAACTCTTGTCAAGAATTCTTGTCTCTGAATGGTCAAGTTTGGACGATCAGCAGGAGTAATTTGTACTTTGAAGAGTTGTCGTGGCTGCTCATCAATATGACCCCTTTCATAAACTTCAATGGATTGTACATGTTTAAGAAACAGTAGAGACAGCTCTGAGTCCGTTTCAAAAGACCTTAAGATTTCATGTACTCGATGGTCATCTGTGTATACATTCTTACTGATCTCTGAAGACTCTGTACGAAGTGGGAACCGGAAAACTGTTCCATCAAATTTGCCTTTTACAAAACTGGATTCATCACAATGGAATAATTCCAACAGAAAGGGAGAAAATTGTCCTCGAAATTGTGACAGTAGCTCCGCATTAAGTGTCCATCTCTTACCTCGCTTCCCCTTGTATCTTGTGTTGGTGTGAGGATTGTAGTTGAAGTACTTTTCCTGTGGATCCAAAAAGCCAATCTTCTCCCCACTTAGGATGCATGGAAGGTCTAGAAAAATTGAAGGCACAAAAAAGAAAAGTAAGATTGTCTTATAAAAATTATAAAACTTGGGACTAATAATTTTTTTACATATTCGGCTGAAACCTTGTATGTATTCATGTTGGGATGTGTTTCATCTACAATTTGAGGTCACATCACGTTTGCATCATTAAGCGTCACGTGACATTACCTTAAAGGTGCAGTAATAAAAGATCTATATATACCGGAAAAAATGCGCGATCGAGCTGAAACCTTGTATGTATTCATGTTGGGATGTGTTGCATCTGCAATTTGAGGTCGCATCACAATTAAGCGTCACGTGATGTTACCTTAAAGATGCAGTTTTACAAGATCTATATATACAGAAAAATATTAGCGATCTAGGTGAAACCTTGCATACAATCATGTCGGGAAGTGTTCTACAATTTGAGGTCGCATCATGATTGCATCATCAAGCGTCACGTTACATACCCTAAAGGTGCAGTTTTACAAGATTTTATATTTACAAAATCTGATGAGGTCCCCTTAAGGCCAAGGGTGTTTTTTCAAAAGGAACAGCTCTGTGTTTCGTTCTCGAACGAACACTCAGCTCTAGTTTAATTAATTTTTTTAATAAAACTGTATTTGTAATGAGGGCATCCATGGAAATCAGTGCTGAGGTTCACCCTCAATAAAATAGGTTGCCTGCCCAAATGAACAGTTTTGAAAAAGATTTGATCTCTCCCCCATTTAAAAATACACCTAAGCAAACAATAGTAAGAGAATAAAGTAAACATTGACTCACCTGTCATGTGATACACAGAGATGAAACCCAGACCAAACCTCCCAACCTTTGTGAGTTCATCAGCCTTTCCACTCTGTTCTGGATGTTGGATGTTACGCCAGTCTGGTGGTTTAAACACGGCATCGTTGTAAGCATACAGGGCTGGACCTTGGAACTGACGAAGCTCACTTGTCCAGAGTTGATCCTTCAAATGTTCTGATTTATCAAACAAGAAGATCACCTTCTTTGCCTCAGCATCGTCAGCATTCTGCACAAGCTCCTGTAAAAAAATCCATTACAGAAATAGGGCTTAAGTTTTTATAGGTAACACTGTTCCAGATTGTGTAAAGCTCATTAAAACACATGCATTTTCAGCAATAACATTTGAACACTGAACCAACTCAGTCATTTGAACTCTCCTGCAGAAAAAATGTTAAATGCCACTGTGTGACACCCTTCAAGTGCAATTTTTATCAAAGTCCAAATGCGTTCAATGCTTCACATTTTAAATACATTCTCTGTAAGTTTTTGGTACAGAGAATTGTTAAAGTTCATTCCTGAATTTTGATGATATTCCAACAAAACAAAATTTGATATTACATTTGACTGGCACACAAATTATCTTTCTGTTGTACAGACTTTTCTTTTCTTTTGTTCTTTCTTTTTTCAATCATGATGTCACATTTCAAATTTTGTCAGATAAATTACATGTTCAAGTGAGGTTAGAGCTTTGTAATTTGTTCACTACTTTGATGAGGACTATCTGTTATAAGTGCATCACAGAACTGAAATTGACATTGAAGCCCAGAGATTATTATCTTATGAAAAAAGAACTAAACTTTAACAACATGTAAGTCCCCTCGATCCACAAATCTAGTAGTCCAGGCCAATATTCCTACCAAACCCAGGTGAATCAGGAAAATTCTTTTCCGAAATCTACTCCGCAGTAACAAGACAAGTATTTCTAACAAAAACAACCTACATAGCAATGTAGATATAGTAACATGATGTTACCACAAACCAAAAATACACGGAAATAGGAACATAGACTATGTGTTCTATCTTTGAACTGTAAAAGGGCATCCAAAAGACAGTAATAACTAAGAATATAAGCCTATAGACCTAAAGTTATGAAGTAGGTCTACCTCAGTAAAACCAATTGTCTTGTTCATGCTTATATATCAATGGGATACCATGTCCTTTAAGGTCCACGTTGCCTTCAGATTGGACTCTTTGGGCTATACAAAACATTTGCTATAAAATGAAAATGGTTGGAAAAATGTTTTAAAAGTACAATATAATAATCCTAACAAATAGACCTCAATAATGTGTGGTTTCCTTTTAATTTTGTGAACTACATGTACCACGGTCCGCCATTTTACGGAACAAAATTTTTACTCCACAAATAAATGGCGGACCATAGTTCATGAAGTAAAAGGCAAACCACAAAATATGCAGGAATATTTGTGTGAATCATTATAATCTATTTTTAAAACAAATTTCCAACAATATTCATTTCAAATGCTTTTATAGCCCAAAGCGATAAGTGAGATTACAACAAAATGTATTTCCACTCTAGAACGCTGCGGTCATAGGAACATTGACTATGTGTTACCATGGGTCACCAACGTCTTCCTTTAAAGGGAAACGTTGTCTTGGATTGGGTGATTTGATGTAAAGTGGTTGTTATGGAATTAATTGAAATGAATATGATTGGAAGGATTATAATGATCCACACAAATATGCCTTGAAGTTGTGTGGTTTTCCTTAAACTTTGAAAACTATCACCGTCCGCCATTTTATAGAGTTGACTCCACAAAATGGCAAACAGTGTTTAGTTAGTTCACAAAGTTTCAGGAAAACCACATAGTTTTATGGCAAATTTGTGTGGATCATTATATTCTACTTTTAAAACATCTTTCCAACCATATTAATTTCAATTCATTTCATAACAAATGTTTTTCATAGCCCAAATTGCCCAATCGAAGACAGCGTGTCACTTTAACTTCGTATTACAAGCTATACTTATAATCCAGTAAGACATACCTTAAGTATCTGTCCTCCTTCTGGATACTTGTCAAGAACTCGCTTCAGGTAAATGTGAAGAGGCGGCAGCTTCTGTCCAAAATCATCATCTGCATTACAATTTAGGAAAAACAATCTTGAATCAAGGAAGTACATTAGAGTTTTTCACCAAACACAATGAACACACAAATACATTCTCATATTACAAGGTACCTACACAAATATATCAAACAAACGATTTTGTGTGGATGTGGGGTTGTTTTTTCCACATTTTAGACACATCACACTTGTTCTCTCCAACGATAACATTATGATAGAGTCTTTGTATGGGATGTTTTCTCAGCAAATGATGCATCGAAAAAAATATGTTTTTAAGCCTTTTTAGTTTTGCAGTAACAGTTACTAAAAAATAGGATTCAAACTGCTCCTAGCAAACACGCAATCTCTGTGGTCTAGTGGTAAGCCATCTGCTCTAGAATGGCAAAGGTCCTGGGTTAGAATCCCACCAGAAAAATACCCCTGTTGATTTTCACAGATCTCGGGAAAATACCAAATATACAGTGTTTTTACACAGATCGGTGTGCAAATTTAACAGCGGTCTATTACAGAAAAAGCTTCAGGTTTTGATTAGTTTAGTCTGCACAATCTTTTTTTCTAAAAGGATCAACAAACTTACCATCACTCAAGTCGGCCATTCTCAGGGGTTCAATGGAGTCCCTTTTGGTCAGTTGTTATGCATTACCACCGTGTGAGAGCATGGTGGGAGAGTACAATGCTGTAGTTAAAAGAGTAAAACAATCAAAATAAGGGTGGTGTAACTGATATTGATCAGTTATTGTGTGCTGTAACAGCGCCCTTAAGCGATGTTGACGCTATCTTTTAAGTTTAACGAAAACGAACAAAAATGTTGTACATTGTACCCGAGAAAGTTTGCACAAAAGGAACACTTTATTCTTCCTTCAGAAAGTGTTATTGCTGCGAACAAAGCGGCATGGAGGTATAGTAATATGTTACTTGTCATTATGTATTTGATAAAGGGTTTATTTAAAGAGGATTTGCTGTAAAACTTAAAGTTTAATCATTGAAATTGAACGTGGATCTTCGTCTAATCTGATTGTAGGAAATGTCTACAGGGCTCCTGGTACTAATCTTGATAACTTTCATCAGCTTTTTGACTCCTGTCTTAATGCAATTGCCAAAGAGAAGAAGCTATGCTACATCATGGGGGACTTTAATCTTAACTTACTCGATTGTTCCGAGCATCAGCCCACAGATGACTTTGTGAATACTATTTATTCCCATGGCCTTCGTCCTCTGATTGATCAACCTACCCGCATCACCCCACACAGCTCCACCCTTATTGATAACATATTCACCAACAGTGATGCTGATATTTCTGCAGGTATTCTCAACACTGACATTTCTGATCATCTGCCCCTTTTTCAAATCACCGATTCATGTTTCCTCAACTCTACTCCTACTTATAACACCTTTGTTATGAGGAACATCAATAGCAACACCGTGCGTTCGTTCACCGTAGATATCGAATCTACTGACTGGGGTGAAGTCTATGAATGTCAGGAAGCTGAATCTGCTTATAATGTCTTTCTTTCTCGTTTTTCTGACATCTATGATCATCACTTTTCTTATTCTTATTCTTTATTTGGCCATTAAACAATTACAAACAGACAGTATGTAAAATGGATATATAAAAACAAAAGTAAACAAAAGTAAAAACAAAGCAAGACAAACCGTAAGGGCAAAACTAAATTACAAAACAACCGTAATGTGATGGCCAGGATCAACAAAAGTACCAAGAGGATAGGCAGACGTAACAACCAACCTTGGATTACTCAGGCCATCATCAACTCTTGTAATAGTAAAAACAGATTGTATCGGCGTTTTCTTCGCAATCCGTCTACGGGAAACGAACATCTTTATAAGAACTACCGTAATCGCCTGACATCTATAATTCGCCAGGCCAAGAAAAGTTACTACTCCTCTAAGTTTGACAAGTGTAAAAACAACATGAAGAGTACTTGGCGTGAAATCAATAAACTTCTTGGTAAAGATAAAAAGGCCAACGTTCCTAACGAGTGTCAAGATGGCGAACAGGTGTTCTCAGACCCTAGTGGTATTGCCAACGCATTCAATTCTTATTTCACGAACATTGGTGCATCGCTTGCTAACAAAATTCCACCAACCAACTCACACTTCATGGATTACTTGCACAATTCTAACACTTCTTCCTTATTTCTTCTTCCTACTGATCCTTTTGAAATAATTGACATCGCTGGTAAACTCAGCAGTGACTCTAGTTGCGGCTTTGATGAAGTAAAATCTACTGTTGTCAAGTCAGTCATATCCCTTATTGCGCACCCCTTAGCCCATATCTTTAATCGTTCCTTTGTAACAGGCTCTGTTCCTTCAAACCTTTATACCTGTTCTTAAAAATGGCGATCCTAAGGACATTCACAACTATCGGCCTATTTCTGTTCTTCCCTGCTTTTCCAAACTACTTGAACGACTTGTTTACAATCGCTTGTCCAAATTTCTCTCAAACTTCAACATTCTCTTTGACAATCAGTTTGGCTTTCGTAGCAATCACTCTACCGACATGGCTCTTATTCAACTTACTGATCTCATCTCTAGTTCATTGTGTGATCGACTGCATACAGCTGGAGTGTTCATTGATCTTTCAAAGGCCTTTGACACTATTGATCACTCCATTCTTCTTTCTAAACTTAACTTCTATGGTGTTAGGGGGTGCGCTCTTCAGTGGTTTAAGGAATATTTGGACAACCGCCTTCAATATACCAATATTGGTGACTGTAATTCTACTAAGAGCAACATTAGCCACGGTGTTCCCCAGGGATCTATCCTTGGGCCACTTCTATTCTTAATTTATGTAAATGATCTTCATAACTCATCTTCCCTGCTTTCTTTTCTCTTATTTGCTGATGACACTACTATTATCTTCTCTCATTCAAGCTTAAACTGTTTTGTCTCTACTCTCAACGATGAGCTTATCAAAGTCTCTTCCTGGTTCAAATCAAATCAACTTTCTCTGAATCCTATCAAAACTAAATGCATCCTCTTCAATAAATCCAACAGTTTTCATTCTAATAATTCTTTCATCCACATTGACAACACTCCCATTTCTATTGTCCGATCTACGAAATTCTTAGGTGTCATTCTCGACGATAAACTCAGCTGGACTGAACATATTTCATCGGTCACTAAAGTCGTTTCTCGTAATACCGGCGTCTTATCTAAACTTCGTTCTTTTCTTCCACCTTCTGCTTTAGTTTCTCTTTATAACACACTTATCCTGCCCTATCTTAATTATTGTAACATTGTTTGGGCACGCTCCAGTAACAATAAACTTCATTCACTCACTATCATTCAAAAACGGGCCATTCGAATTTGCACCCTTTCACACCCCTGGGCTCATACAGCACCTCTTTTCGCTTCGCTGCACACTCTAACACTCTCAGATATTAATAAACTCCACACAGGAATTTTTGTGTACAAGCACGTTCACAAACTTCTTGTTCCTCTTATTTTTCTGCAGTTCAAACCATTCACGGTCATAACACCAGGTCAAACCGCAATATGTTTCTACCATTTGCACGCACCACCTATTCGCTGAACACCTTGAGATTTTACGGACCTCGTCTTTGGAATAGTATCGATGGCAATATTAAAGGCACCTGGAAGTGGTATTTTTTCAAAATAAAGCTTTTGTCATTAATATATACATTTTTATGAGTGGAATGTGAATAAACAATTTACTATAAGGTTAAAAAATTGTATTTTTCTTTTAATTACAAATTAAAAAATAGGCCCCCCTTTACATGGCGCTGTTCGTGACGTCAATCGAGGCAGGAGAAAATGTGTAGTCTGGCCCCGTACATTACGTCTGGGTACCTGATCAGTATGATGCGTTTTCGTATTCGGACGTCACCACCCAATGCAATCCTAGGACAGTGTACAGTCGACTAATACGAGACGCCAGTTTATACGAGGTTTTTCACCGGTCCCGAACTGTCCCATGCGCGTTTCTATGTCTTAAAAACGGAAGATACGAGCATGGTCATAACGAGAACACGGATAATACGAGGTATTGTTTTTCCACCAGAAACATTTCGCTGGTAACCTAAGCTTCACTGCAACTTCCCTTGCACACTACTACCAACGAAAAAATCCCCGGGCTATCCACGTGTTCGCTGCATAGCGCTGAAAACGACGTCGGACCGGACCACTTTGCCCTCGTTAGCCTAACTTTCGATGCCCGTAACTGCCTATATTTGGGATCTGCAGGAAAAAAATGCTGGCTGACCCCATCTTTAGTCGTTTTGCTGCATCCAGCAGCAATTTCCGCTGGAAAAATGCAAGAAAAACCCCCCTTTTGGATAACCAAACGAAACGTACAATCTCACTACTTGCACGTGTATATACAACGTAAATGCAGGCAAGTTCGAGTGGGGTCGATGTTCAATCGAGGCGAAGTCTTCCTCGATTGACGTCACAAAAAGGGATGGGCGGAGTCGCCCCCAAACAACTTTATCTATTTTTTTAACATATAAATACTGACAAACAATTACTCAAAAAATTGTTTTATTGTTAATATACATATACTCTTATATTAAAAAAAAAAATAATCTATTTCCAGGTGCCTTTAAGTCAGGGTCATCTGTGGGTTGCTTTAAGAACCGTTACAAAAAACATCTTGTCTCCAATTATATTGAGTAGCTTCTTCTCTTTACATCCTTCTCCTCTTGAGTTCGCAGTTTTGTTTTCCCTTCTTGTTCCGGCCTTGCTCTTTTGGTAACGTGTTTTTGTTGTTTGTCTTGTTTCGTCCCTGTCTGTATGTTTTGTTGTAATTTAAGCTCCGTTCAGTAATCTAGTCTTTGTTGTATAAGGCATTTCTATACAAGACTGTCTTCTGAATATGCCTCCATATTTGCCTCTGCTTCATTGAGTCTCTTATAATTATTATTTTTTTTATAAATAAGTTCTTTATACATCTTTGCTTAATAGACCTTCTTAATATTAATTGTATGTACATTTTGCAATATGGAAATAAATGTCGAGTTGAATTGAATTGTTATGAAACTACTTACTTTTCCATATACGAATCGCATTTAACGTTACGCCACTTTGGTCACAGACATTCAAAACTTAAACAGTGCCAAAATAATTACCCTTAAGGAGACCTGTTTGCCGAGTAGTACTGACTAGATATTAATCATTTAAGGAGAGTTCTTTCCTGACTTGATTGTTTAAGGTTATGACTTGTGGAAAGTAGGTCATGTTCATGTAGGTTGCTGTTGTATGAATTAGGTCAAAGGTCAGACATGATTTCAGTGGTTCAGGTACATGCTTAGTGTTTATTGGTAAATGTTGCTCATTTGTTAGGCTCTATTACCTTAAGAGTTCATTGTTATATTTCTGTTCTATTTCAAAGGTTTTCACTAAGTGAGATATATGGAGTGAGATATATGAAGGATTGACAGGGGTATCATGAAATAACTGCTGCGACTGAACCCTTACATTCTGAAATAAAAAAGAAATCCAGACACTTCAGTGAGAACATCTGTTGAACTTTGTTTTATTGCGTAAACTCAATTCCGATCTCGGGGACAGCTAGAGGTGGTATTAGGGCCAAAAACTTCAAGGAATGATTAACAACAAAATACACAAACTATACTTGCCAATGCTAAGTTTCATTGGCATTTTTCTCCAACAGTATATACAGACTTTTGATGGTTTTTGATTGTATCAATTATTAATGTTGTTTTAATTTTTTGCTTTGTTTCTGTGTCAATGATGTTTATATCTATCTCCTTAATAACTTTTGCGATTTGGTAATTTTATAATTCTTCTGAAAGAATTCTGATCATTGCTTCCTTACTTGTTGTAGCTTGTAATTCCGCATAAATCAGTTCTGTTCTTGCAAATTGGATTTTAATTTCTCAAAAAATGAGTAGGTTAAGAAATAAATAAACAAATTAAAATTGTAAAACAGGTTTGCAAAAAAAATCAGGGTAAAGGTTAGTCTTTTCAACACTGAATCTTTGGCAGCCTGTGAGTTTGATCTGAGGAGTGAATACTGTCAGCATAGTGAGCTTCATCTGAGGAGTGGACACTCTCAGCACAGTGAGCTTCATCTGAGGAGTGGACACTCTCAGCACAGTGAAGCTTGATCTGAGGAGTGTATACTGTCAGCATAGTGAGCTTGATATCTGAGAAGTGAATACTGTCAGCATAGTGAGCTTGATCTGAGGAGTGAACACTGTCAGCATAGTGAGCTTGATCTGAGGACTGAATACTGTCATTAAAGTGAGCTTCATCTGAGGAGTGGACACTGTCAGCATAGTGAGCTTGATCTGAGGAGTGTATACTGTCAACATAGTGAGCTTGACCCGAGGAGTGAACACTGTCAGCAAAGTGAGCTTGATCTGAGGAGTGAACACTGTTCGCAGAGTGAGCATGATCTGAAGAGTGAACACTGTCAGCATAGTGAGCTTGATCTGAGGAGCGAACACTGTCAGCATAGTGAGCATGATCTGAGGAGTGAACACTGTCAGCATAGTGAGCTTGATCTGAGGAGTGTATACTGTCAACATAGTGAGCTTGACCCGAGGAGTGAACACTGTCAGCAAAGTGAGCTTGATCTGAGGAGTGAACACTGTTCGCAGAGTGAGCATGATCTGAAGAGTGAACACTGTCAGCATAGTGAGCTTGATCTGAGGAGCGAACACTGTCAGCATAGTGAGCATGATCTGAGGAGTGAACACTGTCAGCATAGTGAGCTTGATCTGAGGAGTGAACACTGTCAGCATAGTGAGCTTGATCTGAGGAGTGAACACTGTCAGCATAGTGAGCATGATCTGAAGAGTGAACACTGTTCGCAGAGTGAGCTTAATCTGAGGAGTAAACACTTTTCGCAGAGTGAGCTTGATCTGAGGAGTGGACACTGTCAGCATAGTGAGCTTGAACTGAGGAGTGAATACTATCAGCATAGTGAGCTTGATCTGAGGAGTGAATACTGTCAGCATAGTGAGCTTGATCTGAGGAGTGAATACTGTCAGCATAGTGAGCATGATCTGAGGAGTGGACACTGTCAGCATAGTGAGCATGATCTGAGGAGTGAACACTGTCAGCATAGTGAGCTTGATCTGAGGAATGAACACTGTCAGCATAGTGAGCTTGATCTGAGGAGTGAACACTGTCAGCATAGTGAGCATGATCTGAGGAGTGAACACTGTCAGCATAGTGAGCTTGATCGGAGGAGTGAATACTGTCAGCATAGTGAGCTTGATCTGAGGAGTGAATACTGTCAGCATAGTGAGCTTGATCTGAGGAATGAACACTGTCAGCATAGTGAGCTTGATCTGAGGAGTGAACACTGTCAGCATAGTGAGCATGATCTGAGGAGTGAACACTGTCAGCATAGTGAGCTTGATCGGAGGAGTGAATACTGTCAGCATAGTGAGCTTGATCTGAGGAGTGAATACTGTCAGCATAGTGAGCTTGATCTGAGGAGTGAACACTGTCAGCATAGTCAGCATGATCTGAAGAGTGAACACTGTTCGCAGAGTGAGCTTAATCTGAGGAGTGAACACTGTTCGCAGAGTGAGCTTGATCTGAGGAGTAAACACTTTTCGCAGAGTGAGCTTGATCTGAGGAGTGAACACTATCAGCATAGTGAGCTTGATCTGAGGAGTGGACACTATCAGCATAGTGAGCTTGATCTGAGGAGTGAATACTATCAGCATAGTGAGCTTGATCTGAGGAGTGAATACTATCAGCACAGTGAGCATGATCTGAGGAGTGGACACTGTCAGCATAGTGAGCTTGATCTGAGGAGTGAATACTGTCAGCATAATGAGCTTGATCTGAGGAGTGAATACTGTCAGCATAGTGAGCTTGATCTGAGGAGTGAATACTGTCAGCATAGTGAGCTTGATTTGAGAAGTGGACACTGTCAGCATAGTGAGCTTGATCTGAGGGGTGAACATTGTCAGCATAGTGAGCTTGATTTGAGAAGTGGACACTGTCAGCATAGTGAGCTTGATCTGAGGAGTGGACACTGTCAGCAAAGTAAGCTTGATCTGAGGAGTGGACACTGTCAGCATAGTGAGCTTGATCTGAGGAGTGGACACTGTCAGCATAGTGAGCTTGATCTGAGGAGTGGACACTGTCAGCATAGTGAGCTTGATCTGAGGAGTGGACACTGTCAGCATAGTGAGCTTGATCTGAGGAGTGGACACTGTCAGCATAGTGAGCTTGATCTGAGGAGTGGACACTGTCAGCATAGTAAGCTTGATCTGAGGAGTGGACACTGTCAGCATAGTGAGCTTGATCTGATGAGTGAACACTGTCAGCATAGTGAGCTTGACCTGAGGAGTGAACACTGTCAGCATAGTGAGCTTGATCTGAGGAGTGAACACTGTCAGCATATAGTGAGCTTGACCTGAGGAGTGAACACTGTCAGCATAGTGAGCTTGATCTGATGAGTCGACACTGTCGGCATAGTGAGCTTGATCTGAGGAGTGGACACTGTCAGCAGAGTGAGCTTGATCTGAGGAGTGAACACTGTCAGCATAGTGAGCTTGATCTGAGGAGTGAACACTGTCAGCATAGTGAGCTTGATCTGAGGAGTGAACACTGTCAGCATAGTGAGCTTGACCCGAGGAGTGAACACTGTCAGCATAGTGAGCTTGATCTGATGAGTGGACACTGTCAGCATAGTGAGCTTGATCTGATGAGTGGACACTGTCAGCATAGTGAGCTTGATCTGATGAGTGGACACTGTCAGCATAGTGAGCTTGACCTGAGGAGTGAACACTGTCAGCATAGTGAGCTTGATCTGAGGAGTGAACACTGTCAGCATGTAGTGAGCTTGACCTGAGGAGTGAACACTGTCTCGGAGGCGCTTAGTGAAGTGAAGATAAAATAAAGACAGATCACATGATTTCATGTGGAGATGACAAGTGCAGTTATTGAACAAATTTTTGTAGATTTGAAAAGACGTGTCATAAGCTGGCTGAAAGAGGAAGGGAAGTGATCGCTTCAGTTGTTGTGGTGTGTACTCATTTTCCGAAAGAAAGAGTCCTCATGTGAATGGGAGAAAAATTACAAGTCTCTAACCTCACGTTCAAATGGTGTAATTTGCCCTTTTTTCGATACCCTTCAAAAACATCCAAAACATCTGATGACATAAATCTGAGAAAAATGGGTCTCTACATTTTTGTAAAGGGATGTTTTGGTTCATAACTGACCTTTGGAACAACAACATTTTGAAACAATGCATCATTCGATTTCATCAACTAATGCATTAGTTGCATATACCTCCTTGGAATGTAAAGAGCCAAGGAGGAATATTCCAAGGAGGTATATTTTTGTCAGTCAAAAGGTCAAATTCAAGGCCAATTTGATTTTAAATATCAAAAAGTGCAAAACTTTTGAGATCCATTTTTCTCAGAATTGTGATGTTTTGGATGTTGACAAATTTTGCACTGGAAGGGTTTTGAATACCATGGCAAATTACACCATTTTAACGGGAGGTTAGAGACTTGTAATTTTTTCCCAACTCACATGAGGACTCTATCTACTGGAAAATTAGTACATCACAAAATTGAGTTTATCATTTCCCTTCCTCTTTAAAGGCACCTGGCAGTGGTATTTTTTCAAAATAAAGCTTTTGTCATTAATATATACATTTTTATGAGTGGAATGTGAATAAACAATTTACTAAGGTTAAAAAATTGTATTTTTCTTTTAATTACAAATTAAAAAATAGGCCCCCCTTTACATGGCGCTGTTCGTGACGTCAATCGAGGCAGGAGAAAATGTGTAGTCTGGCCCCGTACATTATGTCTGGGTACCTGATCAGTATGATGCGTTTTCGTATTCGGACGTCACCACCCAATGCAATCCTAGGACAGTGTACAGTCGACTAATACGAGACGCCAGTTTATACGAGGTTTTTCACCGGTCCCGAACTGTCCCATGCGCGTTTCTATGTCTTAAAAACGGAAGATACGAGCATGGTCATAACGAGAACACGGATAATACGAGGTATTGTTTTTCCACCAGAAACATTTCGCTGGTAACCTAAGCTTCACTGCAACTTCCCTTGCACACTACTACCAACGAACAAATCCCCAAGTGTTCGCTGCATAGCGCTGAAAACGACGTCGGACCGGACCACTTTGCCCTCGTTAGCCTAACTTTCGATGCCCGTAACTGCCTATATTTGGGATCTGCAGGAAAAAAATGCTGGCTGACCCCATCTTTAGTCGTTTTGCTGCATCCAGCAGCAATTTTCGCTGGAAAAATGCAAGAAAAAAAAAACTTTTGGATAACCAAACGAAACGTACAATCTCACTACTTGCACGTGTATATACAACGTAAATGCAGGCAAGTTCGAGTGGGGTCGATGTTCAATCGAGGCGAAGTCTTCCTCGATTGACATCACAAAAAGGGATGGGCGGAGTCGCCCCCAAACAACTTTATCTTTTTTTTTACATATAAATACTGACAATTACTCAAAAAATTGTTTTATTGTTAATATACATATACTCTTATATTTAAAAAAAAAAAATTCTATTTCCAGGTGACTTTAAGATCTAAACGCTAACAGTCAAAATACTTCCTTACTTATTTCACACCAACAAAAAAGCATTTTTATAAGTCAGCACAGATCCAGCTTGCCTTTGCAGTGAGATTGGAGTCATTTCCGACCCCCACACACACAACCCCCTTTGAAGTACATGTTGTGTTTTCCTCAAGTGATTTGTCTTTGTAATTTGGTTGTGATTGTTGTTGATGTTGTTTTAGAGTGGGTTTTTTTTTGGTGTTTTTTTACAACTGGCTCCTCTCTAGTGTTCTATCTTAATTTCATGTTGACTGATTTATCTGTTTCTATGTATTTATATCCTTTGACTTTTTATAGGAGCACACACCTCTTCAAATCATCTTTAATGATTTTTAACTATACATTATATTTAAAATAAAATCCTTCAATTTAGCCTTGGAGATACAGTTTGGGGTTTGCTTTAATAAAAAATAATAATAAAACACTTTCCAATGCCCTTCGTTTCACCCTGCATGTTTTACTGCACATTTCCGTCTAGGTTATTATTGTCTGTTTTTGGTACACTGCAAAAACGTTGGTCAAATCATTTGTTGGGCAAAGTAACATCCACAATTATTGGTCGACAATTGCCCAACGAAAGCAATAATTGGTGTTGTTGGGCAAACATTTTGTTTGCCCATTTTTTGTATAAGAA
Source organism: Leptasterias polaris (assembly GCA_037783415.1). Taxonomy (NCBI): domain Eukaryota; kingdom Metazoa; phylum Echinodermata; class Asteroidea; order Forcipulatida; family Asteriidae; genus Leptasterias; species Leptasterias polaris. Next base: position 1,888,670 of record JAZGTN010000090.1, on the reverse strand, counting down.
GCGGAACAAAAGTTGGGCAAGTGTTGGGCAAATATTTCGTAATCTGAATTCATCATAATTGTTGGTTACACTTTTGCTTATGTATTGGGCAACTTTTGGGTAATTTTAATTAATCTCGATTGTTGGTTAAAATTATGCACATTAGTTGGGCAAAATCGTCCGATCATGCGCACTACGATCAAAGAGTTGTCCAAGAACTGGGCACATTTTACCCCAAAGTTGGGCATTGTTCCCGCCAAACGCCGTGTGTGTGCATTAAAAGCATAAAAACGATATTTTCCAACATGGCGAGTGGAGGAGTGGCTGTGACTGTGTCGTCTCTCTTAAACGAGCGGGGTTGCCCAGTGGTTATAGATCCACATTGAAGGTTAGTTTTTAACTAAAAATGAAGTTGTGTTTCCTATTCAGTCGTACATAGTCGTCGTGACAGTTGCAGAGCAAGCAACACAGTGACACTACCGTTGAATTATTTTCAGTTTTATCATGCCATTATGTGCAACGCTGCGGCCCGTGGCATGTATGCGTGTATGTTGTGTTGTATGTGTGTGTAGTACATGTACATGTATGACAATACATGCATGGAACTATCACTGCATTGCTTGCGCTGCAACTGTCACGACTGTGTACAACTGAACTGGAAACAAACTTTGATTAGTTAAAAACTAACCTTCCAAGACATCTACAAACCACTGGGCACCCTCACGTTTTTCAGACAGACGCCAAGGTCACAGCTCGCCACCGTTTGCCATTGTGGAAAAGATCGTTTCTATGCCTGGTTTTACGACGTATCACACAGGAGGAACTGTGAATCAAAGGGTTAAATAATATTTGGTTTAATTTTAACCAACGGTTGGCAAATAATTGTGCTCATCACCTGGTTAAATAAATTTTACCCAATCAGTTGTATAAAATACTGCCCAACTGTTGGGACAGGTCTATTTGCCCAAGTAATTGGCAAAAAGTGTGCCCAATGTGAATGGGTAATATTTTGCCCAAAAGTTGGATGAGTTGACTATTCGCCCTTAATTGGGTAAAAAGTTGGGCATTATTTTACCCAATTTGTTTACAGTGATAATTTATTCAAATACCCAGAAAATGGGTAAACAAAAAATTACCCAACTGTTGGCTACCAAAATATACCCAACTATTGATGAGGAAATATTACCCAATTAATTGGCAATCAGAGTGCCCAACTGAGATGGGGGAAAAAGTACTTAAAAGATGGGCATGTTGATAGTTTAAGCAAAGTTGGGTAAAAAATTGGGTAAATTTTTGCCCATTATTTTTACAGTGTACACTAAAAATAGAACCACTTGCTTTTCAAACAGGGTTCACATTGTGGTTTTTGCCAAGGTCACACCTCTAAGTATTTACTACAATGTAGTCTGCAAATAGTCCTATACAACACTAACCCTTGGCTTTGACAGTCAGTGAAGTAAACACATTTCATGCACCCACGAGTGGCATGCATGATGCAAATCTACAAAATGAGCTCAAATGATCTGAACTGCTAATCAATCGTAGTTGCTAAGCAAAGTGTGATGTCACAAAGCAAATCACTAATGGTAATACTGACAACTCATCTTTCAGATGAGTCTTAGTGCTTTGTGAAATCCACCCCTGAACAGCCATGTTGTTTTCAATGGCACAGCTGAGAATTAGAAATCAAAAACATAGAAATTTTCTGATCAGCTGAAAAGTTACATGCCTGCAAGGGAACATTTCATTGGTTGCTCGATGACGTCGCATTCGATTCGCATGATTGTTGGGGTCATTCTAAAATGGCGGCTCTTGGTACACATCGCGGAAATTAATTCGGAGTAAGTCGCACAATAATCGTTTAAAATTTCTTGTTAACATTTTATTTGTTTGATTATTCAAAACACCCAAGGCAAGCTAAGAGCCAGGTGAACACATTCAGCTGGTTTAAACCGCCGACTGGCCCGTAGGGAATGCGCCATAATGCGCCATTTAATTGGTTATTTCTTAGCTTAAAAAGAAATGGTCGGGACGTGTGGCCAAGGATTCAGCTAGCCTTGGCCACACAAGTGGGGCTACGAGTACGAGCGATGTAGCTGACATAATAATCTACGAGGTTCGTTCCACTGTCGTTCGTGGAGACGATCGGAACGAACCTCGTGTATCCTCCCCTGTCCGGTTTTCGATGTAGTATGCCTTTTTCTTTGAATTGAAAAAAAATAAAAATATTCCATAATCAACTGATGCCCTAATTACCTTCCTTTGTTTATAAGAAATATGCAAACATATATTAAAACGTGATGGACATTGAAACTTTCACACCACGCACCGATCTTCGATGACTTCAATAGCGTCCCATTTGTTTTGAGTTTGACCTGTTTTCGATGCAAACAAGAAAGTATGGTGTCCGGGTGAAGCCATACGTGGAAGAAACATCTGCAGTGACTACAAGTGTTCTGTGAGACTTAGTGTATGACTCTATAGCCAGCAGTTTTCTTCATTTTATTCAACATATTTGTTATCTAGTTCTAAAAATAACCATGGTATTTTTCAAAAACTAAAAAAAACAAAAAAAACATGTAAATAATTTTTGGCTTTGAAATCTTATTTTTATTTAGTTTTGTGTATTTTTATGTTTCTTAACATTTAAAATAAAGCATATAAATAAACAGTGATAATCGAATCACAAAGCTGATGTTTAAATTTTAATATTAATAACAAAAATGATAGAGTGTTACAAAAAAAAAATTATCCAGACTATTAGAAAATGATATAAGGCACGTGGCTTCTTTAAGCCTCTGTATTTTTTTTTCCCAGAATGCTCAGCAGAATGTTCAGTCACATGATTTGATCATCGTGAATTGTGAATTGAAAAAGTGTTTGATGAAACTTTTTCGGTGGGGAATTTTATTTTTTATGGCCCCGACAGTATGACATATTTTTGTACCTTGCAGAAATGCCTAAATACCACAACTTTTTGCATTTACAAGTGCAACTAACCAGTGGAGCCTTACATGTTTCTAAGTTTTGGTCAAATGAGAGGAGACTCTTTGCTTGGCAAGTCAAACCACAAAAATTGTATCTAGGGACTGTTTACATCGCGCACAGAGAGGTAAAAGATTTGCCTCGATTTCAGGGACGCCCTGAAATACAGGGCGTCCTACGATACTCTTAGTCATAGGTGTACTACAACGAACTATGGCAGCTATAAGCAGTGCATGTTAAGTACTGGGCTCACAACAGTACAGCAAAATTGTCACTGACAGGCTGTTTTAATTATGTTAATGTTCAAAATTGATGAACCATTCCATTCAGCTCCATGAATTGGAGGCTTACCTTATCTTCTTGTGAGTGAAGTAAATAGTGTGTTGTCCACAGACATGTGCCAGCCAATCGTTGTAAGTTCAGTCACAAGCAATTTTGCTAAACTTCAACCGGTTTCTGGCTCTCTGCAATATTCAGTCCAACCGCATCCACCTTACAGCACTATCTGTCCAATTAACCCGTGTAGCATGAGAAATGTCTTGAGTCACATGTTTTTTTACACACAAGCAATACGACGAGACTGTTCACTGCAGTGCAGTGCCGATTTACAGAGTTTGTATTGTTCCGACTTGACAACGCGAACTAGGAAGAAAAAAAATCAGTTTGTGAACGAGGTTTTATTTACAGTAATCCATTACATAAACGGATATTTGTGTAAACATCGAACTTTAAACATAATTTATGTTTTGTCTTCCTCTTGTAATTTATGTTTTTAAAGAAAGAGAATTAAATTGACGTACTACTTTTTAATGCGCAATGTTCGTCTATTTCTCAGTGTGGGGAATCCCCCTTAGCACGCAACGCCGGCTATGTGTACCACCTGTACTGTTGTTGGTCGTGTTGTAACGGGATTACATAGTGCTACACAATGACTGGACACCAACTACACGATACAATGACTTGTTGACCTCTGACATGAACTACGTGACTATAAACATTGAACAGGAACATGTGACTTACATCGACTGATGCATGCTGGGAAACCTTCCAAGATGGCAACCTATGTGATCCTTGTGTGTCTTTTAGTTACCCAAATAAATCATCTTTAGTTCGATATAATATTCTGTCTCAGTCCTCCATATATTACTCCAGCCTTCACCATCGAACAAAGGTAACACTAGGGAAAGCGTTACAGTGTTCAACCATGGTTCAACTTAAAGGCAAAGTAAAGCTTTGGTTTTTGCAACCGTTCGATTGTTTTTATCGAGTAGAAGTACACAATAAAACTAACCTGTAAAACTTTCATTTCAAAAGGTTGTCGCATTTTGTGATATCACCAAGAAAATCTAGGGCGAATAATGTCCACGTAGGAAGAATAATCCCCACTGGGAATACACATTATCTCTGAGTAACGTTGTCGTTTCCTACAGAAACGTTTCCCAGATTCAAATTTTGGGTCATAAAAACTAATATCTTTTTACATAACCAAATTTCTTTATATGAAATGTTTTTCCAAATGTTTCATACTACCGAAAGCTGCTGTCGGCTTCTAACGAATATGTTTTATTACCATTATTTTAAGACTAAGAGTGATTACCAAACGTATACATCCCCTTTAAAAAGGCAAACTAGTTCTAAAACGCAAGTGATGTCAGGCGTTATTATTCACTCGTCTGGATGTGTGACGTCAGATGTTCAAGCTTGCAAGGTGTCATCAGTGTTGTAGTCGAGTCACCTGTGTCGAGTCCGAGTCCGAGTCTCAAGTCACTTGGGTCGAGTCCGAGTCCGAGTCCCGAGTCACTTGGTCCGAGGGGGAGTCCGAGTCACGAGTCACTTGGTCCGAGTCCGAGTCCGAGTCACGAGTCACTTGTTTAAATATTGATTGCAAACCAAATGTCGTAAAATAAGAATTGGAAATGACAAAATAAAACACTTTTTTTTAAAACAAAGTTCTGTTAAAGTTTTTGTTAAAGTTGGTATAACCAAAAGAAACAATACGGGGCGGAACAGCAGATGCCATGATTAAAAAAATGTTGTACTACTTTTTACTAGTGACGTGACCAAACTTGACGTCGTGTGTGTGTGTGTCGACCATGTGTAGAAACTGGTGCAAACAACACACAGCCATCACAGTGCAATATGCAGGCTGTGTTTTACAGGTACCAGACATCACCCATGCCATTTCTCTGGTAATATGCATCAAGCACAAGCAGTCAGTGGCTATGGTGTTAACGTTGACAGAATACCAGCATAATACTGGTGTCGTGCATCCCAGTGTTATTATGCGTATTGAACATACGAATCGAACATACACGCGCTGTATGTAGATGGCCATCTACACAATAATCACGAACACTATTACTTGCAACACCATACGACAGTGTACTTATTTATTGTGCTAGACGTTAACTCCATGTGCACTCCGAGAATGACGATCGGATCATCGGAATTGTTTTTAATATTTAAAAAAAGGTATTGTTTGTGAAAATACGTGACTCGAGTCACGAGTCCTAGGGGACAAGTCCGAGTCATGATAGTCGAGTCCGAGTCCGAGTCCGAGTCTTTTGCAGACGTGACTCGAGTCAAGTCCGAGTCATCGAAATTGTGACTCGAGACGGACTCGAGTCCGAGTCCTGGACTCGAGTCATACAACACTGGGTGTCATTCACCATTGTTCGACCTGGTTTGATTCTGTTTCAGCCTTGTAGTGTGCCACTCAGGGTCAACATGAGGAGAGAATAATCGAACTTTCCGATTTTCTTTGCAATCGAACAATTTGCACAATTTTAACCGCGCCGTAACAATTACCAATAGGAATTTGTGTTCATCACAAAAGCTAAAATACTTTTAATAATAAAACTTGTTTGTATACTATGCTGCTTATCCAAGACAGCTAGTGCACAAGGCAGTGACATTTGGGCGCCATTGATCATGGAGCTATAAAAAGAGCAACATGACTCTGCCGCATAATATGCGACCGCCTTCAGAGCAAGGCTATATAAGCAGTCCAATGCAAGTTGCAGTTCTGGAAGTTTGATCGAGCTAATAATCCTGGCATTGGAACTCGATTAAACTTCCAGAACTGCAACTTCCACAGGACTGCTTATAGCCTTGCTCTCAAGGCGGCCGCAGTTTCACTCCGATCAGCCTTGCCTCAATTGCCACAAACTCTGTATATTTGAGGTGCCCGGAAGTCTAGATTCTCGCAAAAACATATGCTCTGCGAGGTCATCTTAAACGAATCTAATCGAAGAACAAATAAAATGCTAAATTTAATAGAGATTGCACTATTCAATTTGTATCAACTTTTGGTATACATAGCCTAAAAGTGGGGACATCTTAAAACTTGCTCGGCTATTATTTGTTGTAATAAATCATCAATTTATGTGGAAATTTTGACACAAAATGTAAAATGTCCAATGACCATAGTGTTGTATCTTGCCTGCCAGCAAGGCCATGGAATGTACACGGTCACTTTACCTAGGATAAGGTCACTCTATTGTAAACAAAGGTAACATGGTTTAAAGAAATTGCCGTTTATCCAAGATTGCGAAAGCTTTGGCGAGAAACCGCCGCAGTACTTAAGTTGTTTTCCCTTTGATAGTTCAGTGATTCTCGTTAATTGGTCCTTTATTCTGACCTTGCTACAATTGATTGTACATGTGGTAAATATCATAAATCCTTTAAGTAAAGACATCGTTAACATGTCGTTCATCGCTGTCTTATGGTGTTCTTTAAAGGCACTGGACACTATTGGTAATTACTCAAAATAATTGTTAGCATAAAAACTTACTTGGTAACGAGCAATGGAGAGCTGTTGATAGTATAAAACTTTGTGAGAAACGACTCCCTCTGATGTAACGTAGTTTTTGAGAAAATGGTAATTTCTCACTCAAATAATAAAAGACTTCAGCGAAGCCTTTTATTATTGGCATCTGAAAGCACACGAATTTGTGCAACAAGGGTGTTTTTTCTTTCATTGTTTTCTTAATAATAATAATAATAATAACCAATTTTTATATAGCGCTTTTCACACCCGAAGGGCGTCCCAAAGCGCTTCCAACATTATTACCCCTGGTCACTGGGCCATTATTTCATTCCTTAAACCATCTCAGCTCCCTGGGGAGTATACAGCCTGTGCAACAAATATGCGCTACTAGGCTAAATCAATCACAAGAACTATCTCTTCCCTCACAGGTACCCATTTTACCCCTGGGTGGAGAGAAGCATTTATAGTTAAGTGTCTTGCTCAAGGACACAAGTGTCACGACCGGGACTCGAACCCACACTCTGCTGAACAGAAACACCAGAGCTTGAGTTCGGTGTTCTTATCCACTCGGCCATGACCAATTGAGCCCAAATTTTCACAGGTTTGTTATTTTATGCATATGTTGGGATACACCAAGTGAGAATACTGGTCTTTGACAATTACCAAACGTGTTCAGTGTCTTTAAACTGTTATTTGCTACTCTCTTGCAAAGCACTTTGAAGCCATGCATAATTAGGCCCTATAAAAATACTATAAAGAGGGGCTTCAAGGTCAAATGCAGTGTTCTGTTTCACCCATTTTCCAACAAATAGAGTCCTCATAAAAGTGGGGAAAAAACTATAAGTCTCTAACCTCTTGTTAAAATGGTGTAAAATGCCAGTTTGTTTGATATCCTTCAAGTGCAATTTTTGTCGAAACAAAACGTTAGATGATGGCACTCACATCTCACACTCTTTTGATCAGAGCATCAGAACCCGAGTCCAGCGTGCTGGAAGTTTCGGCCACGACACTCCATTTCTTATTCTCTCCCTCTTACACATGGTGACAATTACCAAAGGTGTCCAGTGCCTTTAAAGGACACTTAAACGGCGACCTTTTTGTTTTTTGGCGGCGCCTTTTGTTTTTGGCGGCAACTTTTTTTGGGGGTGGCGCCATTCTTTTTTTTTGCGGCGACTTTTTTTTTTCGCGTCGCCTTCCAGGATAAAATTGCGCACGACTGATCTACATGTACGGCAGATCCGGTAATCAACAAAACTGAAACCATAATTTGCAACCACATACTAGTATTACTACCTAGAAGTGTTCCAGGGCTCCTGGACTAACTTACCATGTCATTCTGGTCAAGAACCATCTTGTGCTGCACAATGCGGAAGTACATGTAGATCAGTCGTGCGCTTGCGCGTGACTGACCTGTAGGTGAATTAAAATAAAAAAGTTGCCGCCAAAAGAAAAAGTCGCCGCCAAAAATAAAAGTCTCCGAAAAAAAAGGGCGCCGCCCCCCCCCCCCCCCCAAAAAAAGGTCGCCGCCAAACAAAAACAAAAGGCACCGTTTAAGTGTCTTCTTTTATAGAACACCATACTGTCTTTATTACACAAATCTGAAAATAAAAAGATTGTCGAACTTCAAATAGCGTCCGACCGATTGTCGCATAACTGTATACATAGACCTTTAAAAAAAATTTACATTATAGAACTAATTTCGTAAAAATAACAATGTTCAAATTTTACGAACAATCTTGGTTGGAACTCGCGTTTTAGGCTTTCCCCGTAAACTGGGATGAACATTTTCCAAAGTTAAAAAGTCTAACCTGAGACAGTTGCGACAATTTGCAATTAGAAGCCATTTTTTAGTTTTAAAAAACGCATGGGCATATGAATTTGTTGTGTTCACTTAAGCTCGTTTCCCCTGTTCACGCATTTCCTGATAACAAAACGAAGCGAAAAGGGCAGGTTTTTCCCTCTTTTTCGCTCATAACTTGATAACCCCACGGGTGATTTCACGGGGTAAAACAGTTTCAAAAAGTATATTTTAATGTCAAGCTAATGGTGGTAGTTGTTTCCTTTTGTTATGAAAAAAACCGCCGTACTTTTGCATTTGAAAAAACTAAGTTGTGCCGGTTTTCCTGTGGTAGCGTGCATTTTTCACCCCATCAGAATTATTCATTAAGGTGTCGATTCTTTTTGTCGGATTCCACCGGGTAAAACAGAATCGAATAGTTGAGACTATTACCTTCACTGTGATGTAAGAAAGGTTTCGATTGGTTGAACAAAACCGCCGTACTTTTGAAGATGAAAAAGTGACCAATGATGATCCTCGATCGATATTCTGTTCTTTGGACGGAGTTCCCACCGGTCACCGTTTGTTTACACGTGTTTGGTAACCCTACATGCGACCTTCATCTTCTGAGTTCAAGAACAGATTTTCTGTGTTTACATCATTGGGAAATCTTTGAAAAATGGACCATATCTAATCAATGACCATATTGTGAACTTTTTACGGGGAAATTCGATCTTGAAGTAGTGTGAATTTGGAACCTAAAAAGCATGAAATTCAGGATGCGAGAGCCATTTGACCACTTCCATGACGCGACGTGACTTGGACCGTACCATTTTTGTCAAAGGAGGGTATGCGTGGATTCCTTTGTTTATTGCAGGGGGTATGGGCTATATATATATAAGTTATGGCATCATGGTGAGATTCGTCTAATAATGATTATCATTATTTTTGTTAAACTTCTATTATTGTTGCTATGTGATAAAAAGGTATCACAAAAGTAAGATTTATTTTGGACTCGTGTAAAACATAATGAGTGTTTTTTTTATATTTGGGGTTAGAGCTTAAGTTTTTGTCAAGTGTTGTTAAAAAAGATTGTTGTTCAGAAAAGATAAACAGAAGTAACTTTTCAGAAACCAACTTCTCATTGCTTCAAATGTATATGTGTGTTAGTTATATCAGTATGATAGTTACGAATGAACGTCCCTCTGTGGTTACATAACGCGTTAAGTTTTACCTTTTCTGAAAATGGAACATGCAACCCGGTCCTGGTATGGTCGAACGCACAGCTACACAGGGTTTGGGTTAATCCGATAATAATGATCCCAGTGCACTGCCTCCCAGCAACCACCTGACCAAAGAAAACTGGTCCCTCTAGGGGCGTTTACGAAACGGAGGCTCAGGCTCAGGCTTAGGCTTCAGAAACGTCGGCAATATTGAATCCTCATACGAATCAGAGGCTCCGGCTTGGGCTTTGTGTTTGAGGCTTCGGAATTCGACCCAAAGCGGAGCCTGACGAAGTCTCGGTAAGGGGTGGACTCGCAAAGGCTTCAATATGGCCGACGTTTCTTAAGCCTAAGCCTAAGCCTGAGCCTGAGCCTCTGTATCGTAAACGCCCTATATCGTAACTCTCTCAATACACATCTTTGGTAGAACATTTATATAAAGCACCTTCTGTTGCTTTAATTTAATCATCATTATAAAAACCACCAAACCGTCAAAATCTGGGAACCGTGTTCGAGTAAAGCGTTGATCGTAATGGTTAACCGTATGGTTAATAATAATTTGAAAAGTATAATATATTAACATAACATTTTGTTGTGGGTATACTATAACATATAGATTACAATACTTATACTAGATATCAAATAACAAACCACAAATAACAAACCACAATACTTATACTATTATGCATGACAAATGCGCTATATTAAATGGGTTTTTTAAATGTGTATTGCAACAAATAAAGACTGGGGGAAAAACTGTGCAGTTGTGCCGGACGAAATTGCCGAGGACACAGTGTAGATTGAAAGACGTGTACGGTATTATGGTTCAAGCGTCGACTAACCAAACCAATGTAACCCAAACCGAGGCCGTGTGGGCAAAATAGCTAGACACTTTATATTAGGATGGAGTGCTCTTTATTGCTAGGGAGTACAGGTTACATGACCAATACGTTGGCAGCATCGTGTATAATATCTCTGAACATCCTGGTTACAAAAATATAATAATATTATATCAGATTTTAATCACGTCTCTAAACCTTTAAGTGTAGTATAGAAAAAAAACGTTTGCCAAGTTTAGATAGTTCCCAATAGACGCCATCTTTACGGGCAAATTGCATTTTGGCATGCAGGCGCGTCAAGCGCTCTAATTATTAACGCAGCCGCGTTGTTCACTGACCAATCGTGCAGTGAGTTTTGAGTGAAATGTGCGCGTGTTGCACGCCGTTCTCACGCGAAACGCATGACTGTGTGTTCCAAACTGCCCGTAAAGATGGCCGATTTACGTCATACTGCAACCTATCTATCCGTTGAGGTGACACACCAAATAATTCGTCGGTGTTTATTGGGAAGGAAGGTGTAGAATTTGATCCATCGGGGCCAACCAGTTCACCTCTGTTATGATCACCTCTTTTGTGATGACGACTGTGCATGAATTGTTGTGATTAAGCTAGCGATCTAAGACGCTATGTCACTGTTGTTACAGAACCTCAGTTTGAATATTATGAAAACATTTACAAGATTTACAAATTTGGGAACAATTCATTTACGTGTTGTTGTCATTGTTAAATCACCGAGGAGGACCCGTTAGGCCTATCACTTTTGTTACAGGTTCTCGGTTTGACTCTTTGGCACCTGTTCTCATTCGGTGGTCCATTGCTGCATCAACCAAGAAGGCATTGTTTGCTCTACTGTAAAAGGTCCTCGGTCTGAATGTGGCGACATGTACAGACCCGTTGGGACCTGTTCTCATTCGGTGGTCCATTGTTGAATCAACCAAGAGGGCATTGGTTCCTCTACTGTTACGGGTCCTCGGTTTGAATGTGGTGATCGACCCGTTGGGACCTGTTCTCTTCAGTGGCCATTGTTGTATCAACCAAAAGACATTGTTTCCTCTGTTGTTACAAGTCCTCAGTTTAAATGTGGTGACATGTACCGACTCTTTGGGACCTGTTCTCATTCAGTGGTTCATTGGTGTATCAACCAAGAGGGCGTGCTTTCCTCTATTGTTACAGGTCCTCGATCTAAATGTGGTAACATGTACAGACTCTTTGGGACCTGTTCTCATTCTGTTGTCCATTGAAAGCGTTAATGCTCCTTTTGTTACAGGTCTTAGGTTTGAATAATTATGGGGTAGCCTATAATATGTAGAGACTGGATCAATTCTTAATCGGTGGTCCATTGTTGTAGCAACGGGGCATCCATTTGTTACAGGTCCCCGTTTTGAACGAGGAAACATCTAGTGACACCCATTATCGATCTCTACTGTACTGAAATCGTGTATCGACTTTTTGAAACTGGGACGGCCACCTTTTGTTCTCATTCGAAAAAATGTAACCAGACAGAGGCCCGATGAACGGTGAAGTCTGCCCCCTATCGAATGAGAATTATTACTTGTGATTTTAACTGTGTGTTACAGGGAACACGATCGATGAATTTGCTGCAAGATCAATGTCTTGTCTGATTTTTCATATTGAGAGCCAGTGCTTCCTCTGAAAAATTGAAGAGAAGGGACATATTAAAAACGATTATATTTTTTAGATGCTTCTCTCTTTTATTGTTCCAACCAGTTTTCATGGACATACAAATTTAGCTTGCATGCCGAACTTGTTAGAAGTTTACTCGTATTTATTGTGGAGTTTGTTTCTAAACATTTTAGAGTATTTCGAGTATTTAGAGTATTTTAGAGTATTTCGAAACGAGCTTTGAACAAATTAACTCAATAAAACATTAAAAGTCATTTACTTCTTGGCTATGTTTCACCGGAGAACTATTTGTGGAGTTTGACCAAAACTTGGCAGAGTAAACACTTTTTGGAAAAAGAAAACGATGGGCACACAGCAGGAGAGTAGCAGTTGTAATAATAATAATAACTAGTTCTTATATAGCGCATTTCACAATAACGGTCTCAATGCGCTTTACATTAGTGCCCTGGTCATTGGGCCAATAACATTCCTTTAATCTTTCTCAGCTCCCTGGGGAGTATACAGCCCGGGCTGCCGTGATGGCGCTCCGAAGGCTTTTTCAAACACAATATCAATATCTACCCTTGCAGGTACCCATTTATACCCCTGGGTGAAGAGAAGCAATTATAGCAATGTGTCTTGCTCAAGGACAGAAGCGTCATGACCGGGACTCGAACCCACACCCCGCTAACTAAACCACCAGAACTTGAATCCGATGCTCTTAACCACTCGGCCATGACACCCTACCAAACATTGTAACATTGATCAGGTTACCCTTTCTGAATATACTAGCAAACAAACAAAAATAACATAATGTAGGATCTGTACTTCAAACTTACCTCGAATCTGACAATCTTTCCTTTTCGTACATCGTCGTGGTCCTTAATAGGGGTGATGAGGAACGCCAGTTTCTGAAGAAGAACAAAATAAATGTTCATGAAAAGTGAAACAAATTTTTAAGGGTGAAGTATAGGATACCTTTTATCAGGAATTCAGAAGACTTCTTAATTCTGAAAAGACCTGTCCTGTATGTAAGTTCTACCCAGGGGTATGATCAATTGGCCTGGACTACTCAGTACTTAGCTTTGTGTATTGAGGGAACTTCTCGTGAAAACTTCACTGCTGCCAGTGGAGTGAGTTATTAATTGGTATCAACGTTTCGACTATCCTACTCTAGTCATCGTCAAGAGACTGATGGGTGTTTAAGATGCCGGTCTCTATTTAAGGTTTCGAATTTTCAGTGTAGTCTATGTGCAAGTCGATCTAGCGCATTTTTGCTGCCCGATCGTTTATTCAGCTCTTTCACGATTCACCGATAGAGGGCGTTCTGCAAGAATGCCCAGCTCTCTCTGGTCAATGAACCTTCCCAAACCTGAGCCGTAGGTTACGGGCAAAAATATGGAAAGGCATATTGTGCCCCCCCCCCCCCCCCCCCCCCCCCCAACACACACACGCACACACACCAGTCCAGATAGGGTGAACTCATGCACACGAATGTCACCCGTAAACCTACTCGGTTCTTTCTTCCTGACATGGCAAAACAGCAAATCTTAAATTTATGTCATACTTACCATTTGCCAGCTCTCCCCTTCAGATGTGGCTACGTTATATACTGCAAAGGCAGGCACCAATATCATTGAAGAAAGTGATAAAAGCCATCCCAATGCCTGACCCCAAGACGGGTACAGGTAATCGTCATACGTCAAAGGTTCACTAAGCGCCAAACTGACGACGAATATAAACTGTGGACACAAAAAGTACACGTGTGAAATACACTAGACTTGTGGACAAGTCGTTAAATGTCTGTCGCGGTGATAGCGGAACGGCTTTCTCGCAATATCCCGCGAGAGGGCTGCTCTGTGCGAGATTATTGCTCTCACGACTGGTCGCATTTACCGACTTGTGAAACCCGCTGGCGGTTTGTGCACGGCCTATGGCCACTTCAGCCGAATTCGTACGGACGCATCTGATTGGTCAATTTCGTTATATCTATGAATATTCAAACTGTAGATGAATATTAAACATCAAATCCTGTACTGGATGGAGTTTTATGTTGCTTTCCTTCCTCCATGCTTTGATCATGCACGATCAAAACCAAACACTGAGTGGTGAGAGTGATTGTGTTCATGAATATTTTGACACAAGAAAATACGTATTCAAATTATGGGTACAACTTGTAAATAATTACAAAAAATCGAACGTAAGATTTTATTTCAGTGTTTGACAGTGCACAGCGTGTGGGGACATGACGTAAAACACACGGGCAAATCGTGTAGCTGCATGCCATGGCGCGCAGAGTTTCTCTCGGTGGGGCTCAGCATGACGGAAACCCCTACCCTAGCATGCCAAGAGATAGCTGTACCTGGAAGCTCATGAACATGTGGGAGGGGTTAGGGAGCCAGACCACCAACTACCTTGTCATTGCGGGTTTGTTAGTCGGTAAACCTCGCTGATCGAATCCGCTGTTTTAAAATCGTTACGTTTCAATGTTCGGTGTACGTTCCTTTCCCCCGATTTGGAAATTAAATAAGATTTATGTCAATAAATAGGAAAACCACTCTTATATTGACGGTGCAATTAAGTTAAACAATTTGTGAGACAAAAACGAGCCCCCCCCAAAAAAACAACAACACACAAAACCAGAGCCCCTGAAGGAACAGGTGAAAAATAAATTACAAATTAAAATGTGGAAAAAAAATTCTCACTCTGAATTTCTTTTTCCACTCTCGACACACAAAATTCCAACAAAGTCATTTCGTTTCCTCAAAATATTATATAATTCAATCAAAATATAATTTTGTCACATAAAATTATATTTTTTTAAATTTGTAAACAAAGTTGTGTTTTTCTAGGTAGCAAAATAGATTTTTCCTAGAAAATACGTTTTTGTTCCCTCGAACACGCCTTCTCCACCCGAAATACGATTTTGTTACCCAGAAATACGCGTTTGTTCCCTGAAAGATACGCATTCGTTTCCTCGAAATATGATTTTGTTCGCACAAAATATAATTTTGTTCGCTCTAAATATGCTTTCGTTCAATAAAAATAATTTTTTCCACCGAAAGGAGATTTCTTTCCCTGAAAACAAGCTTTCGATTCATCAAAATACGACTTTGAATTAGTTGCCCGAAACATACTTTCATTCGTCCGAAATATGCTTTCGTTCTATAAAAATATGAATTTTTTCCACCGAAAGGAGATTTCTTTCCCTAAAAACAAGCGTTTGTTTCATCAAAATACGACTTTGAATTAGTTGCCAGAAATATACGTTCATTCGTCCGAAATATGCTTTCGTTCCCTTAATATACGCTCTCGTTCCTTCGCAATGAGATTTTGTTCCCCAAAATTCCTCTTTCGTTCCCTTAAGATAGCTAGCTTTTGTTCCCTTAAGATAGCTTTCGAAGCCCTGTAGTCCAATCACACAAATTTGTTAAATTCCCTTGTGAGGGGCGACTATGAGAGGGGACGAGTTTGTTGTCAGGGGGCGACTTTGCTAGGGGCGACTTTGTAGTTGGTGACTTTGTACATGTGTTTTTTGAAATTGGCGACTTTGCTAGGGGGGCGAGTTGACTGGTTTCCGTGTCTGTTGTTTATACACACTTAATACACACAATCACTGTAGAACACATCGGGTTAAATGATTGGAGCGATCAGTAACTATTCACGGAAGGCATTATTTATTTTTATGAGGCAAAACACACATCTTAAACAATTATTATAATAATGAATTTTAAGATAAGTTTACTTTATTTCTTTAGTTACTAAATTAATGAAGGAGTTAACACCCACAAAACACACCCACAGATGTCTCAAGCGCAAGCATTCAGTACATTTACAGTAACTAAAATTACTACTACCCTTAGATAAAATGGACTCGTCTTCATGATCGTTCCTACAGCAACCGTAATGTACACTGCGTCCGCACATGAATAAATGAATATGAACCGCCGGCGGGTTTCACAAGTCGTTAATGACGAAGAAGAGTTGGCAGCCAGCAACTTCGCGCGAGAGCAGTGATCTCGCGAGAGCATTCTTTTACGCGACAGCACCAGATGCGACTCGACTCACCGCGACCATCATTAACGACTTGTCAACAAGTCTAGAAATACACCAAAGTCAAAACCAATGAAACTACTTCGCAGTTACTCAGTACGCAAGAAAAGAGTTAAGTGCAAATATTATTGTATTAACTTCTATTATCAGCAAAGTGTGATGATGTCACAATGAATGCAGCTTAAGCCATAACTTGTCCAAAGATGAGTCTTAGAGCGTTGTGAAATCGAGAACACACAGGGCCCGTCATAGAGCTGCTTGAGCACCACAAGTAAGCTAAGCACACTTGAACAAAATGACGTTTACCGAAAAACAGTTACCAGCCAAAGTACTATCGCGCATTTACAAACTGTGACTGGTATGTGGTAGACTATCCTGCTTATGTTTGCTTAGCAGAAAAGTTTTAAGCTATATTTTCAATATTACTTTGCCCCCCTGGGGTCGATTTCACAAAGCACTAAGATTCATCTTAAGATGAGTTGTCAATATTGCTATAGTGATTTGTGTTGTGACTTCACACTTTGCCAATATTAAGATTGATGTACAATTAAGATCAATCTTAACTCTTTACGAAATCATCCTTCTGGGGGGGAAAATATGCCTTTCCCAATAAATATGCTAATTACATTCACTGCTTAAAGGTATTATACAGGATTGGCAGAGCTGACAAAATAATCACAGACAGTGTTCATGTTTTGTGTAATCAACCACATACATGAAATAACAAACCTGTGAAAATTTGAGCTCAATTGGTCATCGAGATCACGAGAAAATAGTGAAAAGAGATCTTATGTGTTTTCTGTTTTTCAAACATCGAGTTTATTATCGCGCGCGATAAAAACTAGTGTTTTACTCATTTCTCAGAAACGATAGCATTTCAGGCAGAAATATTTTAAGGAACCCTTTCTACCATTACTTACTTTAAATCATGTAAGTTATGTGTGAATCTGTGAACATTTGTGTTTTTCGATCTTACCAATAGTGTACAGGGCCTTTAACATGAAATGTCACCTACCACTAAGAATAGAGGGCCGAAGATCTTCCAGCAGAGTCGCCACCAAATCCCTGGCGTGAATCCTATCATTTCTCTGATATTGTCCTTAAAATTGTCGATTCCTGCAAATAAAAATGTGAAAACACACATGAAAAAAATTAAGGAATTTATCAATATTAGGTTGCGTCCATAATCACAAAAATTGCACGACCCGATTTTTGCCGAAATTTTAGAACTTTTTCTCTGAACGAATGTTGACAGATAATGCTGTTTCGAAACAAAGAACATACAAAACCTTTGTATAATGCAACGGACAATACACAAAATACATGTTGTAAAATGTTTGTATATGGCTGATGGATGTGACATTAATTTGTCAGTATTTGCAATGCAGACCAATGCTTCGCAAACACGGCATTGAACAGTTTCGGGAAAACTAAAATCGACGGAGGTTTTGAAATAATTGTTGTCAACTCATGGCCGCCCATGAGAAATTGTTACAACAAAAGAAAGGTTGATTGTGCTCTGCTGTTATTTTTGATTGAACAAGGAAAAAACAACTATGAGAAAGGGATTTGAACCCGCAGATTAAAGTGCCGGTGTCATCGGGAAATCTTTCCCTCTGAGGTTCTGTCCCCCATAGTAAGAAAATTGACATGGGCTGAAGGAGGATGATTCAAAAGAGGGCGCTATCAAAAGAAGTTTGTACACAGTTCGCCGCACTGGATATGTGGTTCCAGTATGGACGTGTGGTTCGACGTATGGACGGAATCTCCGGGGGACAGAATCTCCTGCCACACCAGCGCTCTACCAACTGAGCTATCCAGCTCTTATGCCGGCATGTCTCCCTATTTTGCCAATATCTTAAAATGTCTGTATCCAAACTCACCATACAACCATGATATCCCAATTGCTTCCAGCATTACCACAAAGAGCAGTGACGCGCCAGCAGCGAATCTTTCCTGCAACACAAACATGTAGATACCGCCGTAGGTGACGTTGAACAATGCGAAAAGAAACACACTGACCACCACAATGAGGGTGAGAAGCTCCCGTCGATGCCTAAACTGCTTCGGAAATTTGTCCGTTATACCCGAAATGACGGCTTCGAGACCACCGAACTGGAGAAGTATATGATGCAAACAAAATATATCCATGTTAGCTTATAATGTCCTACAATAAAGTACAAATAACGATGAAACATTGGGGGTTTTAATATTAATCAGCAGGTTATCATTTCTACTTCAGTGGTTCAAATAAAGGGAGGGAATACCTGTCGTAATTTTTCCCAAATTTAATGACCATAAAAAAAACTTACTTGAAAACTTATAAAAACATTGTTAGAAACGATACCCTCTGAGGTGAATTAGTTATAGAGAAAGTAAAGAAAAATATTCTTCGACACTGGAAAAACACAGTATGGACGTGTTTAAGTCCACATTATAGTGTTTCAAGGCCCTACATTATGTAGACCTCTTTTGGTCTCAGGTCCACACTTCGTCAGTAGCGTTAAAACACATACACACACAACTAAGACAGCTCGTTCTCCCATATCGCAAAACATCAAGTTGTTGTTGATGCTGTTTTTCTAAAATATACTGGAAACTACTTACTGAACTATCCAGTCCTAACGTTATCAGCATGAGATAGAAGATAATT
Source organism: Leptasterias polaris (assembly GCA_037783415.1). Taxonomy (NCBI): domain Eukaryota; kingdom Metazoa; phylum Echinodermata; class Asteroidea; order Forcipulatida; family Asteriidae; genus Leptasterias; species Leptasterias polaris. Next base: position 1,869,769 of record JAZGTN010000090.1, on the reverse strand, counting down.
GACCAAGCTGTTGATCCCTGCATGGTGGCTATAGCTTCAGGGTACACCACAAATACTAGCCCAGGACCTACAAGTGGATGAATACAAGAAAGAACAGTAAAACATTTTACAAAAAAATGTGAGTAATAGATTATTTCTTCCACGTTTTGCAACTGTACTATAGGCCCTACATAGTTTATAACGGAACACGATTGGTAATTATTTAACCTGGTCAACTATCGTTAGACACTACATGACTTTTATAGCGTATTTTGAAATCTTTTGTAACACGTGATATTGAAACTGGGAAACACTTTGGTATAGTTTAAGTGTGCCAATAGCGTTACACAAAAGATAAAAATAACGCGATTTTCACGAATTGAGGTAGCGTGATTGTTGGGAGAAACACATAAACGCCTATTATACGATCGTGTTGCACTCAAAGCACCTTTTCCTGTAACAAAAGGCCGTTAGCAATAAAATGGCTCCTGACAAAAAGGGGCACTACTGTAGTGTTACATTGTTGTTGCTAGAATTACACCAAAGACATGTTTTCCCATTCCCATGCAGAATTTAACCTTTCTATGATGACTAATGAATGGCATTAATTCTTTATGCCTTTTCCCGGTAACTGTTCAAAACGTCCCTCTTCCACACACATGATGATTATGCAGAACATGATTTTCACAAAAAATTAATCAGACGACACTTGTATCTGACGTCATTATAACATTCCATTGTTTCCTGGGAAGCGCGGTACAATTGTATGATGTTTTTAAATTGCTACAACCTTGATTATTTTGCCATGGATAAATCGCAATTTACAATGTTATACACGGACTGTACGTTTGAAAAATAGTTCAAATCTCGTTGCTTCTCGTTTTGCCCCACAAAGGTGTTAAAGATAGACGTGTTATCATTGAACTTTACCCTCGGTCGCTACATCTTCGATATCCTTGCCGGTCCTCATGGACATGTAGCCCAAGACAGCAAACACCACAAAGCCAGCAAAGAAACTTGTAATACAGTTGATAGAGCTCGTGAAGAGTACATCTCTAAAACATCAATAACAAAACAAATATTGCAAATTTGGTTTGCGGTAACACCATGTTTATAAATCTACTTGCTAGGTAGATTTGTTCTTTGAGAATGTGTCTTGCTATTCATTCTACTGCCGCGGAGTAGATTATTTGGAATTCGGGAGACTTCTCAGTTCTGAAAAGAACTGTCCTGCTTATTAACTACTATCTGGCGGGAGGTAGGGAATCGGCAGGGACTACACTTTCGCTATGTGGGTCGAGGGGACTTCTCATTATTAAACTACACTGCCGCGGAGTGAGTTCTTAATAGGTCTCAACAAACATTATCAATTTAAATAAATCTTCGCTGGTCCCACGAAGTGACCTTTTTGCAAAGTTTTTTGCAAATCGGTTTTATGCAAATTATCAATAATAATAAACTCATTACTGTTAACATTTTCAGCAAGTTCCCGTACTTAATAGTTTTGTAATTGCCCTAAAGTAGTTTGGACGAGATATCACTAGATTTGCCATTTTGTGTTTCCACGTAGTGACCTATTTAACCCATGATTTTACAAAGCGCTACGACACGGTTCCTAACTTGCGTGTACAACTTTTTTGTTTTCAAGGAGTGACCTATCAGTATCACAATATGTCTTAATATACATTGGTCTGTACACAGCGCTCTGTGGGCAAAACGTGTATTTTCGTTTTCACATAGTGGATTTATTAATTTTTTAAAGAGGGTATTTAGGAATTAATTACAGTTCCAAATATGGAAACATATTGAAATTTCTGGAGGTCATACGGATGAAGAAGTCATTCTTATTTTGTCCCCCAAAAAATTAAGGGTTTTTAAGTACGCAGACTTCGAAACAGCAGTTTCAAAAAGGGTGCAACTTTAGTGGCAATTTTCTCCAAACACGAATTTTGGGCTGGGGACCGTTAGCCTATAGGTCACTTTGTGGAACCAGTGACGAAATGCCTGGGAGTTTTAAAAAGCCTTTCCCACTTGTAGACCTTTCATTAAGTGGATACCCATTAATTATGACATACCTGTATATATTGTTATGGAATTTGTTATAGCTGGCATAAGCCAGGTGGACTCCGAACCCTGCCCCGATTGAATAGAATATCTGTACGGCTGCATCGATCCACACTTGGGCCGCTAAGAGTCGATTGAAGTCCGGAGTCAGGTAGTACTGGATACCCTTCAGCGAGCCCGGGAGAGTACAGCCGTGAATGAGCAGGATGAGCAGGACTATGTATGGAAGAGTTGCAGTCACCCACACCACCTGTGAAGTGTATAATTATAATATTTGATCACAGTGTGTTAATTTACAATGTGAGGAAATAAGAGAAGAATTTAGTTATTGCTAATTGCTTATTCAAAGTTGTAGACTATGGAGGCAAAATCCCTCTTGACACTAGACTTGGTAGTTTTTAGTCTACCTGATAGCCAATTTACTGCCTGAAATAGTGCCCTCTTGTGGATTAACCTCCGTCTTCAGTAGCGAGTTGGGGTGTGTGATAGCTAAACTGTTGGGGCGTTTTGCGTGGCTGATGCAGAAAAATAACCGCGATCTCAGATTGTCAAGTCAAGTGTACTTTGACACTGGCATGCTGTATGTTGCTGTGGGAACCAATAAATGGTGCGACGCTGAGGGGAAGACGGAGGACGAGCTGTGTCGGTGTCTTGAGAAAATAATTATTCTGGAGCGGAGACCTCGACAGAGCTGGCTGCCTCGGATAGGGGAGACTAGACCGAACATCTGACGTCACACTACTAGGCTCCTGAATAATGCCAGATACCAGCTAAACCGGATTTTGCCAGATGTACCTTTGACCTCGCATTCATTTCACATGCAGATTCGTAGTCAATTCACACGTATATCTTCCATAGTGAATAAAACAACACTACATTATGTTAACATTTATATGCAGACGCTGCATGCGGACGACCGAAAGTGCAAGCTGACAAACTACATCACCTCGGATCAATCATAAAGCAATGGACCAATCAAAACACAGAAATGGAAAGCTTACGTCACAGAACATTTATCCAATGAAATCATTGTATCTAATGAAATCATTGGGCCTGTAAAACCAACGCCTGTCTTTATCATTGCGTATAAAGACAGGGGACCAGTCTAACACTGTGGTGCTGCAGGAGATCCCGCCTGAGGGCGTCATAACATCAATGGTATCAGAACTCACCTTTCCTGATGACTTAACTCCCTTCCAGAGGGAGAAATAAACCACGACCATGACAGCCATCAGGCACAGTACCAACTGCCACTTGAGTCCCACTAGATCATGCAGTCCTTCACTCAGGTGCATCTCCAGGACATTTCGTCTGGTGGTTAGAAAAATTAATATAATTATAACACAATTTCACCTGAATAAAGTTAAAATTACTCTTGGGGATTCTTTTTGAATGATCAAGGATCGGACGTTTCAGCCACTCCAGAGTCCAGAGCTCGATTTCACACAGCGAATCAATCTTAATTGCTAAGCAAAGTGTGACTTCACACTACAACTCACTATATGGTGATACTGACAACTTATCTTAAAGATGAATCTTAGTGCTTTGAGACCAGGGATAATTGATAATCGATAATTGGCTGCTTTCCCCAGGATCGACCAGGAGATTTGAGATTAGTTCATTTTAACATTCAATATTTTATACCAAAAATACTCATATGACTAACTGTTAAGAAGCAGCGAAGGGGTTTTTGTTTTCCGAAGTTATTAGCTACAAGGGAGGCAAAGAATTGCCACTGACTTACTCGTAGAATTCTTTGGCAGGCGAGTTCCCGGTCGTAGAATTGACCAAGAAGGCCTCGTCGCCCACAGAGACCCATGATTCATTGAATGAGCCGTCGTAGCAGAGCGGTGTGTTCCAGTCGTTCTGACAGTCCTTCCACGGTAATGAAGACGTCAAAGACGAGATGAGGTAGTACAGAGACCAGGCTATGATGACGTTGTAGTAAAAACCAACATACCAGGCTATGAGCACGACAGCCCAGCCGAGACCTGCGGTAATGTGCAAATAATCACACTGTCAGGAAAAGTACAAGTTTATAACTTGAACTGGGCGTTTCGATTCGGATGGTTTGTGTGAATCATAACGCTTGCATGACAATCCGGTTTTCTCATGATGACAATAAGATCATACTGATCAAAACGTAAGGTAATAGTTGGATTAGTGCTAAGAAGTTAATCCAACTATGATCCAACCAAAGAGAAAGAACCCTTTCTTTTCCAAAATACCGTCCTGGCCCTCATAGGTTCCTAAGTATACACCTGGTCAAAGAGAAGTTCTTTTTGGTTATGTGTCTTGCTTAAGGACACAGGTTTTATGACCGGGATTCGAACCCCCATTATGAATAGTCCATCAGAACTTGGTCCTAAAAGACCGCTCGGCCACGACACGCCACAGACGGAAGACGCGACCTGACAAGTATAGATAAATCTCATCTGAAAGCAAACATAATATGCAACAATGGCGTGTTTTTCCATTATGTTCTTGCAACTTTGATGACCAATTGAGCCCCAAAATGTTAACAGGTTTGTTTCTTATGCTTATGTTTAGGCACACAAAATGAAGATACTGGTTTTTAACAATTACTAAAAGTATGCCCTGCCTTAATTTACCTTATGTGGGACACAGAGGACAAAACCAACCGTGACATCAAAGCAGTGTCTTACCTTGGAATAGCGGGCATATGTCCCACACACTGATTACCCCTTGCCGGAAATACTGGCCCATCGCGAGTTCCATATAGAGCATTGGAAGACCGCCAAATATCAAGAAGATGACGTACGGAATTAAGAAAGCCCCTGATTACAAAAAATACATGAACCATTGTGAGTAATAATAAATTGGGCTTAGGTGTATTATACATGATTAGTAAGAGTATTAACATCATTGCTTCATGTTTGGTCTGAAAGCTTACTGATTATGAAATTCATATACTCTAGGCAAGGAATTTCATCTTTGAGAGGGCGGGGGCATTTTAATCTTGCAAAGGGATTGGAACAACATAAAGGGGCACCAAGGCTAAGACATGGGGCAACAGAGGCCTCCGTGTATTAAGTTAAAACCTGCATAATGGAGCAAAGTTTTTTTCTGTGCGGTATTTTCCTTTGGTAAATTAAGTCATATTCGAGTACATTGTATCTGAAAACCTATATAAAAAACACATCAGCTGATTTCGGTTGTTACATGCCAAATTTCACGACAATGCGTTTACATGCTGAAAAAAGCTGTATTCAATAAATATCTCATTAGCCGGTGTGAACATTAAGATATGAACACAATATTATCAAGGAAACCACTTTTATAGTCCTTAAAAAGGGAAAGTTCACGTTTGGTAATCACTCTTGAAATAAATGGCAATAAAAACCTATTGGTTAGAAGCCTACAGAAGCTTTAGATAGTAGGCCCTATAAAGCATTTTGAGGAACGTTTCACTTCGAAGTTTTGTGGTTATGTCAAAATATATCAGTTTTTATGTCCCAAAATTTGAGTCTGAGAAAAGTTTCTGTCAGAAACGCTTTTCAGATTGTGTAAGCCATTAGGGATTGTTCTTCCTGCATGGACTTATTCGCTCCAAATTTTCGGCGATATCTCAAAAACGCGGCCACCTATTGAAATTAAATTTTCACAGGTTAGTTTTGTTGTATTAGCCTAATTATCAACATTTATATAGGATTAAAACAATCAAACGATTTAAAAAACCAAAGGCATTCTTTGCCTGTAAGTTAAACAGAGGAAAAATGACGTCAACTATAATTGCTAGTGCGTAATTGGCTTTCTTTTGTTAAAGCACTGGATGTGGCCAAACAAAACATATACAGTATGTAATTTTTATAAAAAGATGTTCGTTTTGTGTCTTATAACAAACACAACATGAACATTGGTTTTTGTGTTGGGTTTTTTCTGTGAATCTTGATGCAGTCAAAAGAATTCACGGGATGACGAGGCTTAATTGTCGTGGGGTGGAAACATTATAAGTGCACACAAGTCAAAGATAGTTCGACCACTTTAATGTTTTGTCGTCGTTAAGCTTGGGTTCAACGATCCTTACAAATAGCTTTATTGTGTCAAACCCTGGCTCACGAAATGTCCACTATTAAAAGTATGAATGGTTTTGTAGTTTGAGAGGACCTTGTTGTGAATGAGCACAATTAACACATATTGTTGGTAATGACAGATGGTAATGCCATATGGTTGTCCAGGGTAAAAATTAATTTGGTTTCTTTTCTTTTTTCTGTGAGCTTTCTGCCCCTCTCTCTCTTTCTCTCTCTCTCTTGTAATTTATTTCCACTTGACTGTTTCTGTTACACCAGTATACTTGTTAATGTGTGCTGTGCTATCATTATTTTAGCCTTCCAGAAATACTCCCTGCTTGGGTCAAAACGTCAGGCCATTAACTATTTATTTCATTTAAACCATAAATCCTTTTGGTAAGCAGTTTGCAACAGCTGATTCTATTTTCTCAATAACATTATTATTATATTTTTGTTTTCATGACAATGCATTTCTTAAAATCTGACAGCAATCAAATCAAACACTTTGGTTTGGATTAACACCGTCCATTAGTTCGTGACTTGACTCTACACGTATATTAACATAACCTTGTAGATTAGCCAAGGATGGCGATAACAAAAGTGTATTGTGACGTGTTTAGTCTGACCCTGACAACCCATCCGACTGTCGTTATGTCCGGCATGGAATTGGAATAAGAGCCAAACATGACAGTCACTTAATTAAAAATTATACATAAAACGGTTTTAAAGGCAGGGTATACTTTTGGTAATTACTCCACAAGTTAACGACCATAAAAACTTACTTGATAAAGAGCACTGGAGTGCTGTTGTCATTATAAAACATTGTGAGAAATGACCTCTTTGAAGTAATGTAGTTTTAGAGAAAGAGGTAATATTTCACACAAAAACCTTTCTCAGGCATCTGAAAGCACACAATTCTAATGCAACAAGGGTGTTTCCTTTCGTCATTGTCTTGCAACTATGATGGCCAACTGAGCCCAAATTTTCACAGGCTTATGTTTTGATACACCAAGTGAGGATACTGGTCTTTGTCATTCTACCCTGCCTTTACCTTACAAAAATAATAAACTATTTTTAAATGAGTGTCTTAAAAAAACCTCAATAATAATATGCAAAACAGCAACAACATTTTCACTGATAAAAATATTAAAGAGTAATAATAATAATACGATAAATTTATATAGCGCATAATTCAGAAGCATATATGCGCAACACAAAACAAAAACCATGAAATGAATATATTTAAAAAGGCAAGTTACACAAATAAAGATTTAAAAAGATGAGTTTTTAAAATTCCCTTGAAAATCTGAAGAGAGCCAGCTTGGCGAATATGAAGAAGTAAGTCATTCCATAATGAAGGTGCAATGAAGTTGAAGGCTCTTTGACCATAGAATTTAGTAAACACAGTAGGCATACGAAATAAATAACTCTGTGTTGTTATCTTATCCGGTTTGGAAAATAATTATTGGGGAAAATAATACAATTCATTATTGTGTTCGATGAAAATTCTGATTTGAAAATTTGAAATGCACTCATTAAAGCTGGAAAGAATTATAAGTTATCGAATAGGAGTAATCAATTGTAGTCAATGTGCGTTTGTAATCGTGTCTATTATTCATACAGAAACTCTGAAACACACCATCCACTTTAGTCAATTCCTCAACCATGCAAACACAAGTTCAAGGCTCACAAGAAGTACAACCAGATATCCCGAGCTCCGTTGTAAAACCACATGCTTACAAAACAGTGCTATCCCATATTGTATTCCTCTGCTTAACTAAATGTAACATTTAAATCGCTGTTGTTATATTATTTGTACTCTGTTTAAAAATAGTTATTTATTTCGTATGCCAATACTGTGTGTCACAGGTTGTTACCTCTATTTACTTAGAGCCTGCGACTGATCCAGTTCGTAGTTAATAAATGGAAACTTGCTCTTAAGTGAAACACAACGGACAGCAAATTTTGATTCTCTTGTCACTCAATGGTGATTATTATTATAAATACCATCATTTCTCTATCAACAATGGCAGGTATATGAGTACAATATATTATCACAATTTTAAGGATCCCAACACCTGAATGGTTAAAGTCAAATCAATGTGCTGCGATGCAATCCTCAACAAATATAGAATTCGCAAATATCAAGAATGTTTCAGTGACTTCAATCAAAATAGAAATCAAGCAATGGATAATCACGGATCATACAACACAAATGTTTATACAATGAAAATGACTTTGGTATATAACTCTTCAGTATCAACTATTGATCTTTGTCTGTACAGTGATCAACGCACTTCATCAATATAGAAGATTAATAATAGAAAGCGTAATTTGAGAACAATAACAATTTCTGCAAATCAAGAGACACAGTTGTACTGAAGAGGTAAATAACAATACAAAAAATATATCAATATAACAGCATAAATCTTATAGCTAGTTTGCGCTTCAACTGGACTTGGAAGAACGAAATCTTTCGACGAGACGGGTGAGCTCCGAGTCCTCAACGACGAACAACCAGTTCCAGGGGAGGAGGCAGACCAGAAAAGGGGGTGAGAGCGGGACAAGGTGAAAAGTTGAACCGGGTCAACTTCCCAAGCGAGGCCTGTGGACTATGCGTCTGTATCACAGAGCACGAGGTAAAAATGATGCAAAAGAGATTTAGGAACTATACTTAGGGAAGCAACACTGTTCCTAAAAGGCAGGTACGCAAAGTGCAAAAGCTCTTAGCACTTTCGAGAAATCCTCCTTGCATCGAGGCCGTTTTCGCTCTCTTAAAATGATCATTTAACTTATCAAGACTAACTCAACTATGATGCGACTTGTAAAAATATAAGGAACATATAATTATAACAAACTATAAAAGTGCAGTAACACTCGTTCAATGAATTTTGATGGAAAGGAGGTTATCTAAGGACAAGGCTTGTCCAGCACGACAAGGCTTGTCCAGCACGACTATAGTTACGTATTGCTTAGCGTAAATGTAGGAACATAATAACAGCAAAGTATATCATAACTATTTATCAGAATGGCTCGATCATATAAATCAGATGTGAAACTATCAATTCATGGTATACTATAACCGGTGTTTCAATGAACCAAATGGATTCTATCGAACAGTACAACGTCTCGAACGGCAAAACATAACATGAGTGTAAATTCAAACTGCTATTATTATTAACAATAAAACAATAAAATGCAAATACAACTAAATCATAGATAAGCAACACAGTTAAAAGGAATATAGCGGTAAAATAGACGGAACTCCTAAGCTTTTCCGTACACATGATAAAAAATAAAGATGATTATACAATAAAATACTCAGTGAATTTGTACATCTTAATACACGGTTAACAGCATCGCTCAACAATCTACACGTGGTTGTCTGAAACTCATATTGGACTGTGCCATCCATCTTGAGTTTGATTCCAACCACCTTGTTGAAAAATCATCCAAAAGTTAACGCACAAGGGATAATCTTATACATAGGAAAGTAAAACAATTAAACGAAGCTTACCTGTATCACAGAGCACGAGGTAAAATGATGCAAAAGAGATTTAGGAACTATACTTAGGGAAGCAACACTGTTCCTAAAAGGCAGCTACGCAAAGTGCAAAAGCTCTTAGCACTTTCGAGAAATCCTCCTTGCATCGAGGCCGTTTTCGCTCTGCTTATCCAGGCCAAAACAGGGCCGGCCACGCACTCGGACAGGAAAGTTAGAGTATGATTGGTCGAAAATATTAAAACAAAGATGTCCTTATTGGACTTGGCCAATCAGAAAGGGATTATTGGCCTAAAATTCTTATGAATCGTGTGGTCAGCAAAGGACAACCAAATTTGGGCAAACTATTTCCTAAGACAAAGAAACTACTGAGCTTGCGAAAGACTATATGCAACAGCCTTACATAATGTCTCGGAGGGGGGGGCAATTCCGGACATGGCAAATAATGTGCTGTGGTCAGGAGAAACCGTGGGAACAGTAACTCTGCCCCTTCTCTCTAGGACGTGGTTTAACAATTGTTTGTTTCACGGACTGATAAGAAGAAGTCTACCACTCACACAGGTGGTGTTTGTCTAAATAATGAATCTTCGTCGGACTAGTTTAAAAGAGTTATAATATAAATATTAATATGCAATTTGTAAACAGAGTCCGACATTTGTTTACTCTGTTATCGGTGTAAATGTTGTTGCTGTTTTGCATATTATTATTGAGGTTATTTTAATGTTTAGGTTTTTCTTCTAATCGATGTAATTTCTTTTTTCTTTGTTGCTGTTTTGATTTTTAATTCGTGAGCAACTCATCAACGTTTAGCTCCGATTATGTTGTTTCAATAAACCATTATGAAATGAAATGAAATCTAACAAATATCCCCTTTATCACCTGCTTGCAAAACAGTGCTATCCCATATTGTATTCCTCTGCTTAATAAATGTAACATTTAAATCGCTGTTGTTATATTATTTGTACTCTGTTTAAAAATAGTTATTTATTTTGTATGCCTATATGCTCCGATTATGTTGTTTCAATAAACCATTATGAAATGAAATGAAATCTAACAAATATCCCCTTTATCCGTAATATAACTATATGTGGGTAACAGCGTTCTAAAAAAGTAAGCATCAGGAAGACAAATAATCTTATGCAATAATTACAGTAGGATTAGGTGTGTGTATACACCCGTTGTATCCCGGGGTTAATTTGAACCTTTAGACTGTCATTATTTACTTAAAGAAATCTTTTTTAAAACTTGTGGAAAGTATTGACATTATGCCACACGGCTCGGTATAACTTTATTGACACAGTAAATATGTTTACTTTAGCACTTGACCTACCTCCACCATTTCGGTAGACTAAGTATGGGAATCTCCACACATTAGCCAGATCCACAGCAAAACCAATCACAGAGAGCAAGAAGTCAACTTTCCCGCCCCAAGTCTCCCGTCCGTCCCCGGTGCCTCCGTCATCGGCCACAAACGCCACCTTCACCACCTCCCCCGGCCTGGCTCCGTCTAGCTCCAGCACCACGTCCTTCTCGCGGGCTGTAACCTTATTCATCTCTATCGCTGGCATCTTCGACGTTGAATTGTGACCACGTTCTTCCCTCACACCCTCCACGGATGTCTTGTGACGGTCGTTGAGATCCGCCCCTGTGTTGTCGAATCCACCGCCACCACTGCGAACAGAGCCCGAACGCGGTTTGCCGCTGTTGGCGAGATCATGTTTAGAATCCGAGCGGGTCGTCGTCTTATCTGAATTTAAATCCATGACGTAGTCCAAAGTTTGACCAGCAGCCGACTTATGTGATGCGTGGAATGTCTCCTCGTAAACACGCTCACCCCTACTCGTAACGGTACCAGACTGTGTACTATCACTGTAGGACATGTGCAAACACAAAACAATACACATCAAACAAAGATAATTCTCAATTTTAGCAAGGTCCAGCACTGACCGCTTCTCTGTACACGAAATGCCAAAACGAGACGTCAATGAAACACCTTTGAGTAAATTTGATATTCGCAATTATTAAAAAAAATTCAACTGCTTCAATGCATTTTCAATGATCTTTCTCAATAAGGGTAAAGTTATATAGGCTAAAAACGAATCGATCAGACTTCTGAATTAAAAACAGTTTCCCTAAATCACAAAAGAGTCGAATCCTAAACACAAACAACAATATAGTTCGCTCAAAATCATCTTATGAAAATATCCCGGCCCACATGCGTTTTTTTTTTTGTTTATGCCGTTCGTCCTCTACGTTGTCATTTAACTATTCCGGTCAAGTAAGTTTGCATACTAGGCACTTCAAAATATTTTATACAATACACATTACGTGTTTGTACGGAGCCCCTAAAGGGACAGGTTAAAAAAATGTGAAAGGGTAAAAATAAATTTAAAATTATTTCGTTCCCTCGAAATCAATTCGTTCCCTCGAAATATATTTCGTTCCAAAATCATTTCGTTCCCTTGAAATATTATTTCTTTCCCTCGAAATAACATTTCAAGAGAACGAAATAAGTTATTTCGTTCCCCCGAAATATTTCGAGGGAACGAATATTTCGTTCCCCCGAAATATTATTAATTCGAGGGAACGAAATAATTATTTTTTGTTTTTTGTTTACCTTTTAAATTTTTTTTTTACCTGTCCCTTTTGGGGGCTCTGTTTGTTTGAGTTCTACATTCATCAAATGTTTGCCTTTTATCATGCCCTGGTCGTGCCCCTAGACTCCTTATTATGCGTAAGCAATCATGAATCCCGATCGCATACTCAAAAAAACTATTTAGAAACAAAATAATAAGTGAACACAATTTTTAAAATCCAGATCAGAATTGACCCGTATCTGGCTCTCGTGTATCCTGAACCATTTCTGGGTCAAGATGGAATATCTGTCATAATATTCAAATTGTTTACCCAGAAATGGATCAAACTGACATAGAATACAAATCAAAATCCCATAATTTTTAATGTTGCGTGTGATCAGTTTCCGGGTCAACCCGAGTCATAAAATGGTCAGGCTCCTTAGGAGTCCCAGGCTCCCCTAATTCTCGGTCAGTTTAGAGTGCGCACACTCATGAGGGTCAGACTCAATTGTGTCCGCATTCGCGTTTTTACATTTACTTGCTTGAGAGAGAAAACAAGATGGACACAGGATTTCAGACTGTGTTAAATCTCAAAGGCCTGTTCGAAATAACGTCTTTGGCTTGTGGGCTCCGGCTAAGGCCCCTTCAGCCTGTTTGAAACCCCCATACCAAAAGTGCCAGTGTCGAAACCGTAGTTTGAAAAGGCCCGCTCATAACTGGGCTGAAATCCCACTACAGTATGTGACAGAATATTTCTTAGACTTTAAATTGCTTAATTCGTTCTTCCCGATTGGTCATTATCATAGCAACAGCTGTCCTGCATCATCAACATTTCTCAAGTTGCTATGGCAACAATTACTTTGAGTGTCTAGTAAGACAAAAGGATGCAGTGACTCATTGTTGTTGGTTTTTTTTTTTTCTTATTTTAATTTGCACATTCGAAATAAGCACACTGAATGCGTCAGAACGACCAAAGATCTTCGACAAAAAGTACACACCGAGCAGTGTTTTCGTGAAAATGTGTTAAATGTTGATACATTTTTCAGAGGTTTATTATTTTATTCGATTTCGGTAAGACCTGTGATACCATTATCCACCGGTGTTATTTACTTTGCTGTGCAGGTTGTTCTGTCAAGCATTTGTCCTCCATGTTGTTGTTTTTTTCTTTCTATTGTGCATCTTGAAAACTAGAAAGTTCTCTTTCCAAAACAATTATGTATCTCACTAAAGGATTTACAAGAAATATTAAAATATAAATAAATACATAAATAAAATTCTCAAACTTATGGTATTATGTACACAATGGAAATACTTCACCCTTAATGGTCCTGGGCGATAACTTCCAGATTAAACATCGACAATTATGATTTATCTTCCATATGGTAAAGGGTGATTAGTTACCATGGCAACGGGAACTGTACAGTTGACCGGTTAATTAAATGTGATTCCATTCTAAGTGTGATACTATGTTGGTTGGCTGTTGATCTGTTCAGTCTTTTGAAGTGTTTTATTGTTTGTTTATAAGTCTGTTTTAGTGTTTCATTCTTCAACCATAAATGTCAATCCTTTCAATTGCACTCCTAATCAGCATACTGATAAAAACGTTTGTTGTCTACAACCGGTGCTTTTCAGAACCAATACAACTCAAAAGGAGATTTACACATGGTGCTACCGCAAACCTTACCTGATTAATTGCACTCCTCTTCTCATAGTTTCCCTTTTACGAGACCCCCCCCCCCCCCCTTCCCAACCCGCCCCACCCCACTTTACAAAAATTTGGTTGGTATTATGTTTGTTGACCCATGAATTTACACATCGGCCTTCCTCTTTTTCAGTCTGAATATTTCAAAAGTAAGAACAGAAATCTATAAACGTTTTCGAAACCACAGCTTTGCTTGGGCTCCGCCTTGGGATTCTTCAACCTGATTGAAGCTGACAGAGCCTAAGCCCAAGCCCAAACCCTCGGTTCCGAAAAGGGTGAGAAATGATCCGAATTCCGGGTCCCAGAGGGCCTGGCTGACCCGGAAAGTGATTATGCTCGGATTCTGCGTCAGTTTGACCAATTTCTGAGTCATTTTGACGCGGATTACGGGTCAATCTGATCAAGGAATAGGTCAGGCCCCGTGTGTGTGCGTGGGACCTGGAATCCGGGTTAACTGACCCAAGGGTCTTTAGAGTCTACGTCTCCATATTTATAGCATCTGTAATTTTGAAATAATTTTGGCCTTTTGACAATGTATAGTTCTGTAGGTCTCAATACTACAAACAATCAGTTTCTGTAGCGTACAAATATGACTTGTTGCCAATTTGCAATTCATTAAAATTCGTGAACCGGTGACAAACGGTTCATAGCGATCCAAAAACCCATCTACCGGGTTTGCATTTTGTAAAAATGCCCATTTTCATGTTGGTTATTCAGCTTCTTTGGTTTGCCTTGCCCAAATATTTACACTGCGAGGAGTCTCAAGGGGGAATTCACCACCCATTAGGGACAGTATACGCCAAACCGGTGAACGTGGGGGCGGAACACCCATGTAAATTGCAATACGGAACGGACGCTTGTCGCTCGGTGCAGGGACAAACGTCATCCAAAATAAATGCTGTGCACTTTGCCACCACTTGTGCGTTTCCGTAAATGCCCCCACGTGTTGATGATGCCACCCACATTCAAAAGACACCAAAATCTATTGCCAAAACACGGAGGCGTGAACGAGATTATGGGGAGATTTCTTCAGCCACATAAAAAAATGCCTTTAAACACTTCATCAGACAGGACATTATGCGGGACTCCGTAGTTTCATTTTACAACACACGATAAGATTGAAAATGATGCTTCGTCACGATATTGCAAATTACTGCGTCTGTTTTTAAAACAAAAACCCTCTGGGATACACTGTTGTTGTCCCTGACGTGATCCCGATAGTTCACGATTTCTGTGTCACGGATGAACATTTTGAAGGAGAAAAAAATCACCATTATAATTTATGTTTTTCGGTTTGCTCCACGTTTAAGTCATTATACAAAAAAAGAAATCATTTGTTGCGCGTATACCCAAATTCTTGTATGGATGTATCAGTGTTGAAATGTAATTAATGTAATTAATTGACCACGTCCATTGTGGTTCTCACACTAGTGGGCTACTGCTTGTGACGTCATTTTATAAAGACCTATGCACTCTAAACACTCCCAGGTCAGAATTGACACGGAGTCCCTGACCCCATCCTGGATCAGGCTTGCCCGGAAACTGGTTTACAAATAGCATTTAAGCTCAAATTCTGCGTCAGTTTGACCCACTCCTGGGTCATTTTGACACAGATTCTGGGTCAGCCTGACCCAGAAATGACTCAGGTCCCCTTGGGTTGGACCCGGAACTGAGTCAATTCTGAAGTCAATACGTCAAACCATAGAGCAAAGATCCGCGCAATAGACCGATCCATTAAGCCCCGCCTCCTTACGAGTTGACCAATCACAGCCGCGAAACCCGATCACCATTAGTGCAAAGATCACCAAACGGCTCAAATGGTGATCAGATTTCGCGGTTGTGAT
This sequence comes from Leptasterias polaris, assembly GCA_037783415.1. Taxonomy (NCBI): domain Eukaryota; kingdom Metazoa; phylum Echinodermata; class Asteroidea; order Forcipulatida; family Asteriidae; genus Leptasterias; species Leptasterias polaris. The sequence goes on along the minus strand of JAZGTN010000090.1, from coordinate 1,854,071 downwards.
TGGTCAAAGAGAAATGGGCGTGGCTTAATGGATCGGTGTAATACACGACATTGTCACTACATTTCAGGCTCAAAAACTGGCATACGTTCAAAAAACGAATTATATTTATTTCCAATGCGTTTTGTATGACAGAAACTACATTGTTCTTCTTGCTTTAAGAATCTATCAACGTGAGAGTCAAGTTGATAATTTTTGAACATCAAAAAGTGCCAGCCGTTGTCGACATGTCATCGTCAGAAAAAGGTCATGTGATTTGTATCGAACAACCTCTTTGGTTTCTGTGGAAGCTCTTGAGGGGGGGAGTTCATACCAATATAAATCTTGTCCTTCTCCAGAATGTTGCCACTTGAACAACTGCCAATAGCTTTTGAAGAAACCCAAATTCGCCATTGCGTTGTTGCTATTGGCGCATCAAATAAGCATGTTATATGAATGGTAACATGCAAACATAATCCTCGAGAAAAAAACAACAACAACAACATCAATAACAACAATTTGTTGTTCTTCTCGTTAAAACGAGATCCCATGGGATTAGAAGAAACGTTCACTCGGGATGGTGTGATTATAAAACCTCCACATTCCAGAGATTACCAACAGGGCCTTATTTCATATTAGAGCTGCTTAAATTAAGCACAAAAGTAGCTAAGCACAACAAAATTATGCTTACCAGAATGAGGTTACCAGCCAAACTACCATGTAACATGTACAATTTGTGACTTGGCCTCTGCTCATTTCTGCTTAGCAGAAAAATGTTAAGCAATATTTTCTGTTTAAGCAGCTCTATGAAATTGGTCCCTGAACAACTGCCAAAGTCAAGAAATTCGAAAATAGCTTTTGAAGAACCCTGAAATTACCGTTGCTTTTCAGACGCTTTATTCCCCCCAAATACAACGGAGGGTTTACATTGTTATCGCCCGAAGCATTGCAATAATACGATTCGATTCAGCGTAAAGTTTCACATCATAACACTTATTTGCATGAACTACCGTGAGAACTCGCGCTAGTTTCAGGTTCAAATCGGAAATTGTTCACTTGAGCAGACAGTGTTGTTATTCATGGAGTAGATTCTATGGTCTATATGGTAGTGATTTCCAAAAGGTCAAATCCCGGGCCTAGATATTTCTGTGGAGGTTTTATTTACTAGTGCAAGTGAGGTATAATAATGTTGCTGTGACTCTGTGAGGAAGTGTGAGGAGCTGGCGGGGGGGGGGGGGGGGGGGGGGGGGTGTGCAACGACTTTGAAGGCAAACTTCTCAGGAATAACTTAGTACGCTTCCACAAAGTTGTTAGAAAGCACTGGTACCCCAAGCAGGGGTTTACGCGCCAAAACACTGTGCTATTTTGGGGATGTTTGTGCATTTGGACGACAAATCTTGAATATAACGCATGCGTAACCGATTTGCCATATCCTCTATATAATATACACGAATGGATTCAAAACGGAACTTCGTGTTAGTCACTCTAACACCCAAACCAAACCCCTTGTGGGTTTTAAAACAAATCAAGATTGAACATGGCTGACAATCCGACGTATTAAACACGAGCCATTGAATCTGCTGTAGACAGCATTCAAAATAGATGGTGCTTAAAAGATGTCAACTTTTGGTGTCAGTTCCTTTTATTAAGTTGAGGTTTATTGAAACATTTACAGACTGCCTCTCACACTCTTTGATAAATAGAACAATCAAACAGCAATCCAAATAAATTTTGAAACGTATTTCCCAAAGGCTTTCGTTTAGACCCTCTTTTCAAAATCTATTCCGGTGGCAAGGAGCAGCGAAGGCCACAGCAAACATAGAATTCAAAATCGTTTCTGTGGTTACCGCTTGGTCCTCCCTTGATGGTGGCACAAGAAATTTCATAAGAATCCAGCTAAACCATGATCGTGGTTTGTTGCCGCTGATGTGTGTACAAATTGAACCAACAATAGCTAATAAAACGAAGTGCACGTGGCCCCACATCACGAGAAGTGCATTGATGGGTCCACTGCTATATTATGTAAAATGTGTTATAACACTTGATACCGTACCATACACACTATCCAAAGCATTGCAAAAAATTACCTGAACAGCTCAAACTGGGTTTTCTCCGGTGTTCGGGTGCTCTCTTTGTGAAGACGGTCCAAGTGTTCCTGACCATAGATAGTGAATATTAAGATCAGACATAAGTTATTCCTGAAGTACTAGCCGGCTTAACAATCAGTTGTAATTTTTGGCTGATGTCGCTTCGCACCAACCAAACAAATGGCGCCGCTTGAGTGACTGTGTCAATATATGCATAAATGCTTACCTTCTTTTCTCAGTTCATGATAATGTTGTAGGTGGATATAAAATAGTGTTTCTGTGTGCTTCCGCGATATTCACTTTTTTTAAAGTTTAAAGTAAACTAAAAGAAAATAACTTTAGTCTGTCAGTCATTTACTGAAGTGCTATGGCGGGAGGTAAAATACTATTACTGGAGTGGATTGAGTTGTCACAGACGTTTTACAGACGTGTCTTGTCATGTCTTACATAAGCAATATGCGAGTTTCATACAATCGTTAGGCTATCATTATTACTTAGGCATCGAGTTGAGTCAATGCAATCAATGTGATGATGATTTGTGGACACAGTTTGATAAGCTGTGATAGTTGGAACACAAGTCACGCAACCCATTTTATTCACTCATCTCTTGTTTTGTTTCTTCTTCTTTTTTTCTTTTTTATTGAAAGACATTATTTCCGTTGTTCGCGGAAGAGGCACGCTTGGGGGTAACTCGTAGTGCCTACATCAGGTGTTTGTTTAAACTGAATAAGAATATTGTTTCATGAGCCAGAAGTAGTACAACAAGGGTTTAATTTTATTTTCGTTGTTTACCTTTTTCGTATTATTTTATTCGGGGACTGCGGCAGGATTTTAAATAATATCCTATCATAATATTAATTTATTTTATAACAACTTTGCACAAGATTGCACAACTAAAATGTAAAAATAGTATAGTATTCATCCCATCGGTAGGTCTGCGGTAAGGGGTGGAGAGGGGGTTGGCTGAGTGACAAATTTAGATAATTACTTTGGACCCTATACTAGTGTCTTCGGATGTTTATTTTATTTTTATTTTATTTATTATTTTGGGGGGGGGGGGGGGGGGGGGCGATGCGTGTGTCCCCCGGTAGGCTGAAGGAAGCTGATTCAATAGAGGGCGCTACCAAACAACATTATTTTCTACACACTATTCGCCAAATGAGGTGGGGTGGGAGGGGGGACACACACAAAATGTCCGTCCACATCGGCACCCGAATGTTTTCATCATAGACTGGTGCCTCGTGAGACCAGTTTCTAATCCATAAAACAAGTCATGTGTGTTAGTATTGATTCGAGACTTTATTGTCTGTACGGCGTTCTCATTAATTAATGAACAAAGTTTCCCCTCTCGCTCGGGGAGCACCGCACAATCAAACAGCAACTTAATGCTAAGTGTTAGATAAACAAAAATACTCAAAAAATGTTTACAAATTATTTCGGCCTCTTGAAGACAAACCAAATATACTTTTTGATAACTAAATTTTAATTTTCAGTTGGTCCGTTTAGGTTGGAGCAAGTCCAAAGTAAAAATTACTCCTGAACAAGTAACTGACCAAACTCCATGTTTAAAAATTGCCCACACTCTTATTAGCAAATAGGGTATTTTTTAGGGCTGGTACCCAAAATGCTCCAGGTTGAACGTCAACAAACCCACACAGGGACACAATATGGACCGTTTTTCAACACTCCATAAAAGCTATGACCTTCAAATTTCGATCTACAGAAAAATTGTTTACATTATTTTTTATCTTCGCGCGTGAGTTTCTCTCTAATTAGTGTTGCACCCCCTCGCTCGAGAGACAAATCTTCTTTTGAGTCCATCATCTATTCTTCGAATGTTTGGCCAGGATTGGGCACATCTCTCAGCCTTCTCGTTTACTGGTAGGAAAGACAAGACAATGTAGGACGCCCTCACTTTTGCACATGAATAGATGTGAATATATCTCCGTTGCACATGTGATAGTGTGAATTTTCTTCAACTGGGTACGAATCGTCAATGTTTACATAAATAATATTTTTAAAGTTTTAAACATTCACTAAACATGCATTCATTTCTACAAAAGCTACAAATATATTTTTGTTTGACAAATTTATGAATTCAAATTTCCCCAATTTAAAGAAATTTCAAATGTTTAAACCTCATACAAAATTATTTGATACACAAATAAATAGCTATTTTTTAAAGCCCTCTCGGCGTCATTCATTCATGGTAGACGGAAACGGAGAAACATTTGAGAATAGCTAGCGGAAATAAACGCTTTTTGACGATCAAAATAAAATTCTACTAATTGTTTAATTTTAGTTAAGATTTGTTATTAAATCTTTAAGCGACAGTTTAGGGAACAATTTTGTCAAAATATATCTTATCTAAATGGTCGCGGTTTAAATATACCTATTTTGTAACGTCGACGAATCCAAGCACCACGTGACCTGGAAACGCGCCACTAGCCAATGTCATATGTGTGCCACGAAAACTGAAATTGTTAAATCGCTGATATTTTGCCCAAATTTTTGAATCAACATGACTGAATTGACGAGTTATTTCTCTCGAAGAAAACGCATTGGCAGTGCACAGCCGTCGAAAAGACGTAAACTTCTTCTGAGTACAACTGAAGAGCAAGATGAAACTGTATTTTCCACGTCGTCGTCTGCTGCTGCGGAGGAGACACTCAAATTGAAGGTAACGTTGGGAGCCGCCAATTGAGTTCAGAATCCACTTCAGCTTCACATAGTTTTGGGAGGATGAGGGTTACGATTATCGCAACTACAAACTCTTTGTGCCTGTTGTGGTTTTCAATCGGCAGAATGATTGATAGTGATTAGTGTACTCCGTTGGAATTTGTTGGGAAAAGACACAAATTTGGGGGGGGGGGGGGGGATCAGATGTTTTTGAGAGTGAATTTTTGTACGCAATTCTATCATTGCTCTTTGTTTTTTTGTGATTTGAGAAGTGTAGCCCCATAATTTGTTGTGCCAATAATATACACACTGGACTCTGTCCGCTTTTTGGCCCTATGCCCAAGTATAGCTCATTTGGGGACAGAACATAGACCCTGTGCCCTGTACCCTAGCCCCACTTGTGTGGCCAAGGCTAGCTGAATCCTTGGCCACATGTCCCGACCATTTCTTTTTAAGCTAAGATTTAAGAAACAGCCATTTTTATAAACAATATTTAGGGCCTAGGCCTACAGCGCATTCCCTACGGGCCAGTCGGCGGTTTAAACTAGCTAATGTGTTCACTAAGCTCTTTAGCTTGCCTTGTGTGTTTTGGATGTTCAAACAAATAACTTTTTAAGAAGATATTTCAAACAATAATTGTGCGACTTGCATGATTGGGGTCATTCCAAAATGGCGGCTCCCACATCGCGGAAAGTAAAAAAACGGCAAGTTAAGTAGTCTTTATTTATTGAAAAACTAGCATGGTACTATATAGTAAAATGACAGCCAGTACTAAAAAGGAAAGAATAAAACAAAGAAAGAACTAAAAAAGCAGCAGTAAAAAAAAAGATAGGAAAAAAAAGGAGAGACAACTTATCTCTTACGCCTGTTACGTCCTTAGATTAGAACTCGCCCATTGCATGGTGGTATTGTCCAAGGGTGTTCCATAATACATCATGGCAGCCACTAAAAAAACACCCTTTTTTGCAGTTAAAAGTGCAAATTTTTCAACAGATTGAAGGTGATTTGGATACACACGACTCTCTTACATACATTCTAGTTTTAAAGGTTGAATCATGTTCAGGCAATGTTTTAAAGTGCACTAAATTTGTTGTCGTCAGTTGTCAGCTTTTAGTGCGACCGCGATCTTCTGCGATGACGCGGTATGCAGGGCACCCGTTTAATTCTGAGAGTGTTCTTAAACATAGATTTGTCGATCGCGATGGATGGTTTCACCGATTGTTGATTTAAAAACATCGATTTGTAGCATGTGTAGCACAAAAAATCATCATGAGTACAATTTAATGCCTGATGTTGCATCTTTGACATATTGAAAAGCCAGAGTAAGTGATTTTCAAGCTATTTTATTGGTTTTTTTTTGTCATTCTGGGGCATTTTGTTTTGTGGTTTGGTGTTTAAAAAATCATAGCAAATTGAGGTTTTCCATCGTATCCCCCTACAAGCTTTCGCTGGGAGGCTTGTACCGCAAATGTTAAAATGTTGACGCTCCAGTTACTGGGTCTAAAGAGAACACTAACTCGAAATAGTGTGCACTCATTTTTGTGTAATTTTATGAACAATCTCAGAATCAGAGCTTGCAATCAATAAAAAATAGTCGGCACCTAGACCCAGTAACTGGGGTGCTGTACTTTTTTTCCAGAAATTTTGAAATCTTTGGTCGTACTAGCGCCCCAGGAATCCATTGTAAGAACCGCACACACTGCATTTCGCTATGAGTTTAAAAGCACCCAGCCACGAAAAAATGCCCCAAAATGACAAAAAGACCCAACAAAATAGCTCGAAAACTACCAACTGGATTCTCAATATGTGGGAGATGCAACATCAGACATTTAATTGTACTCACAATCATGTTTTGTACTCCAAATGCCAAATCGATGATTTTTGACCCACATTGGAGAAACGATGTCAATAAGTGTGCCCTTCTTTTTTGTTTATCCTTGGTGCCCTGCCGTCTCAGTTGGTTCTCCGGTGTGTATAATCAGTGGTGGTTGTAAAGTAAAAACAATTTAACGGCACACTGGTTACAGGCACTGTAGCAAGTGCAATGTAACTTCTGCGGGACAGGTTGCACGCCGACACAGTTGAATGCCGACACAGTTGAATGAATCTGGGGTCACATTCAGTGCAGATACTCCATATTTAGAAAGTTGGATTATTTGAAAACCCATCGATGGCCCTGCCAAGAATCGGAGGTTGAGAGTCGAAAGCGTTGGCACTGTTAATGGGGCTAGGACTTCAATGCATCATTAAAAAATATTCTCTGGCAACTACTAGGAATAGGATTTAACTTTTAATATATTTTTTATTTTTTGTGCAGGAAAAATTCACGCACTCCACACCAAATGCAACAACCAAATCCAAGAGAAAGAGTCACACAACAAGTGTAAGACCGTCTACGAAAGCAAAGGGTCCTCTTGACAAACATTTACAGATTGTCTCCAAGAGTCCACCTGTGAGACGCTCTCCCCCATCAACTCCAATAAAGCGCCCCCAACAGTCTAGCGATACAGCTCCCAGTCAGAAGAAAAGATGCAGGGTCGGAAGTATAGACACAGTGGTAGACTCAAGTGACCAGGTGATCACAGAAACTCCATCGAGTGCCTCTAGAAGGATATTGCATGCTGAGAGGAAAGGGGTATCAACTCGGGGCAGACAGTCTGTCAAGAAAAGTCTGGAGTCGTCACTGCTGGAGTGCCTAAAAAACAAGGTATTAGTGATATGCCCCAATTGTAACACTCGGGTTGGGGCCGGTCCCAGCAATAGTTGTGGCGATTGTCAAGTTGGGGCAGAACATTATTACATCCTTTTAGAATAAAGCTTTTTGTGAGTTGGATAATCTTTAAATGATATCTGGTACAATGGCTTATTCGGTCACGAGCGAGTCCTTAGTTTGATTTCCGCAAACTACTGCAAGTGTTGCTATGACACATGGTTAGGGACAAGCTTTTTCTTATTTGCATAAGAGATGACAAACACAATTGTCAATGAAATATGTGGCGCAAAGATACCAGTCTTTGCTGATCTGGAGGTTGCAATGCAAAAGCTTGCCCCATATGACAAAACTGAATGTCTGTGGAATTCAAACTGAGCAGTCACTCGTGACCAAACAATACCATTCTACCTAAAATGTGGACTACACTGAATAACAGACACAGACATTGACTCCCAAAAGGCAAACCAAGATCATTATGATGTGATGATGACAGGGTTTTTTTCCCGGTGAGTTTTCAATTAATTTTATTTTCTTTCAAACCAGAGCCCTGGAGATGAATGTAAATCATCAAAGTCAAAAACGTCACAAAACGAAACGAGCTCCGAGTTACCCAACGTCAAAGTAATCTCCAGCTTATCCTCATCTTCACTTGACTCTGGGAGGCTGCAAAGCTTCATTGAGAGGTCTTCTCAGTCTGTCTCGTCTTCGACAGTTAACAGACGTAAGTTGACTGCTGGTGTGAGTGACCGCATTAGAGGAGCAGTCAAAGATGTCTTGCAGATACCCTCGACATCAGCTGGAAACTGTCTAAGCAGCGATGGTAGCAAAGTTAAGGTACATGTAAGTAATTTTTTAACTCTCTTCCTGTTTGCCTGAGAAATGAATTTTCCGGTATATCTAGGAAGCTTTTCCTTACCCATCTTAAAGATTTTTATTTGGACAGGTATATGGGAGATTTTGAGGCATTTTTCAGTATAGCATCTAAAAAAAGGATTAATGATAATATGAAAAGGTGGTTATTTAAAAAAAATTATTGCCCATGATTCTTTTGCTGTTGTTCCTCATGTATCAAAGTAGAGAAGTGTGCACCATACCGGTTGCCCTCTCAAACTGCTCTCGCTTTTGCCTTGTTTTCATGACTTTCTACTGAAGCTGTTTCTTCATATGTTGATTGTTTGTCATATTGAAGTTTATGGATGCTCCTAAACCAGTTTTGGACTGTATATTTCTGTATTGGTCGAGCTTTACATGAAATTTGATTTTTGAACTCCTTGCCTCTGATATACTACATTTAGTACATGGACTCCATGTTCTCATCACAGACCCTATCTTGTTCACTCAACTATGTCAATGGACCAATTGACATCAGACATCAACAATCCTGTTCACTCAACCTCGTAAAGGAGTCCATTGTCAGTGGACACTATGGCTTGGGCATCATTGCTGAACTTTTGGATTGTCCTGATTTTGCCCTTTGTACTTTCGCACAATGGAAATCTCCAAGTCTATTATCCAGCAGAAAGACTCAGTCAGTGCAGTGATGGAAGGCAGGGGCATATATTATGTGTGACAAAATACAGAGGGTCTCGTACTGCATATTACGCCAATTCTGATGCGACATTTCAGGTTTCTCTCTTGAAATATGGCGACATTTGCCCCAATCCTGGACCGGACGTTATTAATCACACTAAAAGTACGCACAATGAATGGACGCAGCGTCGTTTGTCGTATCACAGCTCTGAATTGCATAACTTAAATAGTCATGTAAAGTTTCAACGACTGCCTAATGTTGTTTTTGATTGCATCAAAACATTAGGCATTCTACGAAAAAGGAAAACTCATCGTGGAAGCAGGGGTTCCAAGAAGAGACAACAACAACTACAACAAATACAACAACATCCACACTCGATCTCTACAGTCTTGACCCATGATTCGTCAAGCACAGGAGAGAAACTGGATCATCTAAATTTGTGCATGCTCAATGTTCGCTCACTTCGGAACAAATCGACAGTGTTCCAGGACTTTGTGCTGGATCATGGTCTGGATATCGTCTGTATCTGCGAGACATGGCTGACGTCGTGCGATGATGCAGTGATAGCTGATCTGCGGCCCGAGGGTTTCACATTTAAGCACCAGCCCAGAGCTGGTAGAAGAGGAGGTGGTATTGGTCTCCTCTTTCGCAATGAATTGAATTTAATGGTCAGACCATCGCCTACATACGAAGCATTCGAAATGATGATGTGCACCCTCACTGCAAACAGTACCAGCGTGGACATCGTTGTCATTTACAGACCACCTAACACTCGGACATCATTCAACAAGTTTCTGGAAGAGTTTTCGTTAATGCTGGATGAGAGTATTTTCCGGCCAACACCTCTTCTTATAACTGGGGATTTAAACATTCATCTTGACAACCCTGCTTCTCCGAACACCAACAAGTTTCATGAATTGATTGTCAGTCATGGACTATCGCAGGAAGTCAACTCCCCTACACACGAGAAGGGCCACATCCTTGATGTTCTCATAATTCGCAAACTTGAAAGTCATCTGTATTCGAACGTTCAAGTAATACCTGGTATATCAGATCACTCGGGAGTTACATGTAAGCTCCACCGGAATAAGCCACTTCAACCTGATCGTACAGTAAATGCTCGCAACATTAAGGCCATCGACAGAGCTGCTTTTGCCGAGGAAATTCAAAAGTGCTCCATCACATCATCTTCTGATATCGTTGATGGTCTTGTGGACAATTACAATGTTCAGCTAAGAAGCACCTTGGATACATTTGCACCCGCCAAATCACGACGCATCAAACAACGTCCTGAGAGTCCATGGTATAATCATGAGATTACCATGGCGAAGCAGAAGAGAAGGCAACTTGAAAGGAGGTGGCGCTCAGGAGGTCAGCTTGAAATAGATCGACAGCTTTTCTGTGATCAAAGAAAGACTGTCAACAAGCTCGTGTATGAAGCTAAGAAGACCTACCTTGTTGGTCTAATCGACGATTGTGGGACTGACAGTAAACGGTTATTTACTGTGAGTAACCAGCTACTTAACCGCACGAAGTCATCCCCCCTTCCTTCCCACAACACTAGTGTGGCCTTGGCTCAGCTTTTCAGCAGGTTTTTCCAGTCTAAGATCGAAACAATTTGCAGACAGTTTTCTCCAGATGTGACTGCACCACTACCAATACGTACTTCAGCTGTATTGTCATCGCTCAGGCCTACAACTTCAGCGGAAATAGAGTCACTCCTCAGGAAAACTCCTCCCAAGACTTGCGACTTAGATCCAATTCCATCAAAGCTTGTCAAGGATTGCGCATTAACCTTCGCACCGATAATTTCAAATATCATAAACCTGAGTTTGCAGCAAGCTTCGGTGCCATCTGCTTTGAAGCTAGCTTATATTCGTCCGCTTTTGAAGAAGTCGTCACTCGATCCGGAAGTGCTTAAGAATTACCGACCGGTATCCAATCTTCCTTACCTGTCGAAAATTCTTGAACGTGTTGCATTCGGCAGACTCTCACATTACCTTCACGAAAATCACGTTCTTGATCCCCGCCAATCGGCTTACAGACCGCACCACAGCGTCGAAACCTTACTCGTCAACGTCTCAAGTGACATTCTTCTCAACATGGATGCTGGAAGAATAACAGCTATGGTGTTCCTGGATTTCTCATCTGCATTTGACACTGTTAATCATGAACTTCTCATAAACACATTGTTTTCACTTGGTGTAAGGGATCACGCTCTTATGTGGTTCAAATCCTATTTATCCTGCCGCCATCAAACTGTATGTGTTCATGATTCCAAGTCCGACCCTGTTCTTCTTAAGCACGGAGTTCCACAGGGATCAGTTGGTGGTCCACTGTTGTTTTCTATTTACTTAATCAGCCTCAAAAGCATTCTCCAACGTCATAATATAAAGTACCATTGTTACGCTGATGATATTCAGATCTATGTTTCTTTTAAACCTGACCAGGATGCTGCTTTTGAGGCAATCCACAAGCTCGAATCATGTGCCGAAGACATCAGATTGTGGATGTGTTCTAGTTCTTTAAAATTAAATGATGAAAAATCTGAGTTCTTATGTGTAGGATCTGTAGCACAATTAAGTAAAGTTAATTTACCATCCATTAAGATTGGAAATGTAGACATAGCACCGTCTGCGGCTTTCCGTAATCTCGGAGTCACTTTTGACTCATCTATGTTTATGTCCGCCCATATATCTTTTGTTTGTAGATCAGTTCGGTATTACTTACGTAATTTAGGATTCATTCGTAAATATTTGACCCGTTCAGCTACCGAAAAGATTGTTCATTCCTTTATTTCATCTAGGCTAGATTTTGGTAATGCACATTTCTTTCAATTGCCCCAAAATCAACTTACACGGTTGCAGAGACTTCAAAATTCTGCAGCTCGTCTCATAACACTCACTAGATATAATGACCACATTACTCCAGTCCTTCATTCTTTGCATTGGCTGCCCATTGAATTTCGTATCATATTTAAAATATTGCTTCTTGTCTTCCATTGTGTCCACGGTTCTGCCCCTGAATATAATAGGAGTCTTATCAAACGTTATGTTCCTTCCAGGCGTCTTCGCTCTTTGGGTTCTGGCTTACTTACTGTCCCCAAAACGCGCACAAACTGGGGGGACAGGTCCTTTGCACATGCTGGACCATTCCTCTGGAATCAGTTACCCTCACATATTCGGGATAGTAGCACCGTCGACACATTTAAAGACAGATTAAAATTTCATTTGTTTGAAACAGCATTTAAGTAGTCTTTAAGTAGTCTTTTCTTTCTTCCATTCATCTTCCTATATTTCTTTTCATGCGCTTTGAGCACCTTTTTAGGTGGATATTGCGCAATATAAATATTCATTATTATTATTATTTATTATTATTTATTTTTGTGTCTACTCAAAATATTTGGGTTTTGGGTTGTTTTTTTACTCGTTTGGACTGTTAATATGCATATAAGTAAAATTAATACTATTATTGAAGAAAATAAATGATAGTTTTGAATCTTAAAGCTCAGCTCACTTTCCATAGTATTGCAAAATTTGCCAGCAACTTCCACAAGAAACTCTTTAATTGTTGCCAGAATTTGAAAATAGGGAATCCTTTCTCAAAAAAGTTTATACTACAATACCAACAGCTGCAGTGCTTCTCACCAAGTAAGCAGAGCTGCCAACTCTTCCGGATTTTGCGGAAGACTCCCGTATTTGACGGCAATCTTCCGACATCCCGCAAGCAGTCAAAATCTCCCGGATCCCCAACCTGCTAATGAAAAAAATTATAAAATTGACGAATTTCCTAGCCCCCTCCGTCCTGTGTGTGTTTATAAGGTTTGCGCTTGTGCATATTTAATTGCATAGATGTGCAGAAAAAGTTGTTCTAACTGTAGTTTCGTCTTCTGCGCATCCATACATGTGCATGCTATGTCTGGCACTGATCAGCCTCGCTACCATGGGTAAGCACGCTATATCGATACCTCTCGTCACTGACCCCTGGAATAGGTGATTACACTTACAGTGGCTTGATACTCGTGTGGTATCGTTACGACGCACTGCCCACGATCGAACAAATGACACTGCAACATCGTACACCACACTGGGAACGTGGTTGGGAATGTTAAGCAAAATGACGCCGCCCAGCAGAGCAACCGGTAAGTCGTCAAAAAAAAAAAAATATGCTCAAAAATTCAGAGACGACTACCACAAAGAATGGTCCTGTATACAAAAATCGTCTAAGGATGAAAATCATGCATTTTGCACCACGTGCAATACAGATGTTTCTGTGAAATACGGCGGACGGAACGACATCTTGAGACACATAGACTCTCTCTGAAAAACATTGCAGTAGTACAACATGTGCAAAGCATTTAAAACATAAACAGCAATATTCTTTTTTAATATTTCAAATGTATATGTCTGTACATGAATATTGGTTTTTATTTCAGCAAAAAACGTTGTGACGCGCTGAGATTGAGTCTTTCTGACTTAAAAATTAAATTTCCCTGATTTTCAAAAGTAAGTTTTCTGAGTAAGTTTTTTGTAATTCGTTTTGGGAGTATTTACCAATCTATGACTATAAACTTGGAATCTGGGTGTTGAAATAGCTTTCTTACAAGACTTTTACAAACATAAAAATCAAACCCTCAAAAAAGGTGTACAAGAGCTCTAAAAAGACAAAAATAATCATTGTCATTTTGGCATTTGTTCTTTTTTTCCTTTTTCTGAGCAGACAAAGTTGTCACCAGTAGAGATGAGAGAGCGTTTGTCCAAGACGTGCAAGCTGGGTGATCTTCAAGCCCGACTAAGTAAAGTCAAGCAGTTTGCAGATCAGTCAAAAATCCAGCAGAAAGCTACAAAGGATTCCATTCCAGCAAGCAGCAGCATGAAGGCCAAAGAAGCAGTCAGTGAAAAAATGTAAGAGAAACTATAAAATATCAAGTAATAAACCAAGAAAAATTAGTCTGGATAAGGCGCCTCCAGACCATTCAACCCCATGGTTTGAACATCCAAAAATTACTCTGGATAAGGCGCCTCCAGACCATTCAACCCCATGGTTTGAACATCCAAAAAGGAAATGACTAATAACCTTTGGTCTTGCCTTCTCCTTTTCCCCATAGATATCTTCTTTTTTTAGTCTGCCTTAATCACTAATTATTAACTTTTCTCCCTCTTTCCATCTTCGATTTTATCCTTGGTCTTACCAACTTCTTGTGGTCAAACTAGCCCCTTCCCTCCAACCCCCCCCCCCCCCCCCGTCTCCCTAATCATTTTTTGAATGCTTTCTGCTTCTCTCTCTCTATTCATGTATTTCCACTTGACTGCTTCTGTTACACTTCTGTTTATGTGTGTTGTCATGTCTTTTAGCCTCACGAGAAAGACTTTGCTCGAGTCAAAACGTCAGGCCATTAACTATTTTTTGCAAAAAGTTAACTAGAACAGGATTTTAATCTGTGACTTCCAGATTTTAAAAGGTGCCGGCACTCTACCATAGTTGTTTTTCTGACCCCCCGATAAAAACATAGGATTCGAACAGCCTCTAGCGATCAGGCTAGCTCGGTGGTCTAGTGATAAGACATCTAGCAATGCAAAGGTCATGGTTTCGAATCCCACCCAATTGATTCGTCTGTGTTTTTTCTTTTACAGAACTTGGGAAAAGTACTAAATATACAGTGCTTAATACACATCAGTGTAAGGGTTATAAACAAAATTATTTAAAAACTGAAGGTTATAGTTTGAGTTTGTTGTTTTTATCAATTTTTATAAAATCTCAATCAAGATTTTTTTCAATGACAATATTACTAAATGTCCAGATGTTTAACTTAAAAGCTATTGCTCAAATGGCCATTAATTTTTAAGGAGTCTTTTTGTGTTCGTTTGACTTTATGATGTCCCAAATAATATTATTTTTGTTGTTAATGCACAAAGGGACGAGTCATCCATGCCGGCGTACCAGAAGTACGGATCCCTGATCAAGTCTTCACCACCAACCCTCACCTTACCTTTCAAGTATAGGATCCTAGAGGAGATGTTCCGCAGCATGGACACCATCGTCAGCATGCTTCATAATCGATCTGAGACTTGTTCCTACCCTAAACTCAAACAAGCTGTTCAAGAAATATGTCGCAGGTTTGTGTTTACTCGAATTTTTTTATTATTATAAAAAAAATCTTAGTTTGGCCATTAATCACACACAAACACTAGGTTACAAAATAAACAAAGAAACAAGTACAAGTAAATAATAGCTGAACAAACCATTTAAACTTGTTATTTCCAAACATTCCCATTTTTGTTGGAAATGGTGTGAGACCAGAACTTGGTGGAGAATATAATCCAAACAGTCAAAGAGTGCATACTTGATTTCACCATTCTGCTTTGGTACTTGTTGATTTAGGCTCAAACAATTGGCTTTCCAGGTAAGTTTTAAGATGCGATTTTTCGTGTTGCCTTAAACAAATTTCAAGTCGGTGTTTCTTGATATTTCTCTAGGACATTTGAATTGCGGAACGTTGGTCAGATCAAGACGGTTTACCCTACCGCCTACTTCATGAAGAGAGAAGCAAATGGCTCCAAAGACAAATCTGTGTTGGTCATTGAGGCAAATACTGGATCAGGAATCCAGACTTCTGCTGGTATGTCAAGAAAAAAGTTTGGTTCATCTCATCAATAAGTTTTTAATTTTAAGTTTGAACTACCGTATTTTCCTGCGGATAAGACGCGTCTTATCTGACTTTTTAGACCCCCAAAACATCGGTGCGTCTTATCTTTCGATGCGCCTTGTCTGCTGACGATTGATTTTTTTTTGATGATCACTGCGTAAAATAATACCTTATTTTGTCCTGTTCAAATCAACGGTCTTTGTGTGAAGAATCCTTACTCAATAATGCGGTCAAGCAAGGCTCAACTATCCAGACACTGCACTGAGACCGTATTTTCGTTTCAACAATGCCGCAATCCCCCAGACTGTCCTTTCATTCCAACAATGCCGCAAAATGTGTTGATCCCCCATGACTGTGCTTTCATTCCAACAATGCCGCAATGCGTTGGTGCTTTCGGTCCAACAGACGTCGGCGTTGTACAAACGTTTTTCTGTGTGGCCGCGTAATCGTTCCGAAAATGCTGCAATCAGATTTACTGTCAATGCTGTTGTACAAACGGCATTCACCCAACCTCTATTGTGTGGTGAACTTTGAGGGTTTTTATTGTACAGAATATCTCCGAAGTGTGCTTTAGGCTTGACGTACTATTTAAGGATGGGATAATTAAGTACCAATGTTTGTTGGCCTACCTATACGAATTGCACTTTTGTTTGTTTGATTAAACGTTCAAATATTCATTTGAGAGATGGTTCATGTGTCTGTTTCGTTTATTTCATTTATCAAATAAAAAAATGATCTTTGAAAACAAGGTAATGATCCTTGAAAACAAAACTAACATTATTAAAGAAGAGGAGAGATGTTTTAAACAAATATCTTATGAACGAGATTATATAAGTTTGAAATAAATAAAAAGAACTTTAAAACAAAATCTTATGAACGAGATTAACAAATTAAAGGTTTGAAATAATGGAGAAAAAAAATTATATACAAAAAAAAAAACATTACAAAAACTTAAACAAATATATATAATGAAACATTTTGTTACGTCTTCCCGGGTGTGACGGGATTATTTGCGTAAGGTAGGCCTATATATAAAGGCGACGCTAGTTTTGGTATTAGTCACCGGTAGAGGGCGCAACATCTACTGGCTCGGAGGGACTTCGACTGGTAACCTGTCTTTATCAGCAAGGATCCTCGTTGTGGGACGTCGGATGTTCAGGCTAGGATGGCCTGGGTTCGTGTTGCAATATCTTCAGACAGTGCGTGGACCATCGTTTCTGGCCGCTGATTGGGCCGGACTTCATATTATTAACAATGCACAGCGTTGGCTGAATGGATGGACGAAGGTCGGTATCGATTTACGTTGGTCTTTTCTGCATGGCTCTACACGCCCATGTGGTTACGGTTTCATTCATGCTTCGAATAGTGTGAACGCTCCAAAAGGCAACAAAATGACGTCTTTGTGTCAATGCACCGACACCGGGTGGCGCCTGGTGTTCTTCTGTGTGCTGTTAAACATGCGGCGGTGCGCCTTTTCTGTTGACGTTTGAATTTTTTGAGGGTCATTTTAGGGTCCTGCGTCTTGTCCGCCGAGCGTCTTATCATAAAATACGGTACATAAGTTCCACATTAAGATCTGAATGGGACCGGGAACAATGGCAAGGCTGATACTGGATAGAGGCAACAGGTAATTGCCTCAATGCCCTGTACATTGCCTCCATGCCCCTGGTCACTTGTCATTGCCTCCATGCCCCTGGTCATTGCCTCCATACCCCCAGTCACTTGTCATTGCCTCTGAGCCCCTGGTCATTGCCTCCTGGTCACTTGTCATTGCCTCCGAGCCTCCGGTCATTGCCTCCAAGCCCCTGGTCAAGTGTCATGCCTCTGAGCCCCTGGTCAAGTGTCATTGCCTCCATGCCACTGGTCATTGCCTCCAAGCCCCTGGTCATTGCCTCCAAGCCCCTGGTCATTGCCTCCAAGCCCCTGGTCATGTGTCATGCTTCTGGGCCCCTGGTCATTGCCTCCAAGCCCCTGGTCATTGCCTCCAAGCCCCTGGTCATTGCCTCCAAGCCCCTGGCCATTGCCTCCAAGCCCCTGGCCATTGCCTCCATGCCCCTGGTCATTGCCTCCAAGTCCCTGGTCATGTGTCATGCCTCTGAGCCCCTGGTCATTGCCTCCATGCCCCTGGTCATTGCCTCCAAGCCCTTGTCACGTGTCATGCCTCTGAGCCCCTGGTCATTGCCTCCATGCCCCTGGTCATTGCCTCCAAGCCCCTGGTCATTGCCTCCAAGCCCTTGTCACGTGTCATGCCTCTGAGCCCCTGGTCATTGCCTCCATGCCCCTGGTCATTGCCTCCAAGCCCCTGGTCATTGCCTCCAAGTCCCTGGTCATGTGTCATGCCTCTGAGCCCCTGGTCATTGCCTCCATGCCCCTGGTCATTGCCTCCATGCCCCTGGTCATTGCCTCCAAGCCCCTGGTCATTGCCTCCAAGCCCTTGTCATGTGTCATGCCTCTGAGCCCCTGGTCATTGCCTCCATGCCCCTGGTCATTGCCTCCATGCCCCAGGTCCTTGCCTCCAAGCCCCTGGTCATTGCGTTTATGTCCCTTGTCAATACTTCCATGTCCTGGTTATTTTGGCGGGAAAACCTGCCAAAGGGCAACTTCACATTACAAGGACTAAATATCAGGCCTGGCATAACTTTGGTCATCCGTGATCTTTTTCATTAAATCTCCCTGTCATGCTTCACCTCCAGGTCAGGACAGCAGTGAGCCATCAGTGCCAACCAAGAACAGCTCCACACATAAACTCATGAGCAGGTTTACTCCCTCGCTGCTCATCGCCAGACGAACCATATTTCATAATAATTTGCTGGACATCGTCAAGGAGCATCACAGTGTAAGTCTGTTTTCCTTGAAGATTCAAATTTATGTGTCTGAAATTAAAATTTCCTCAGATAAACTGCTTATAGTAGGCCTATACAGTTGTTGCATGCTGGGATGGGGTCCATGGTCTTTTGTACACCCAAGTGGGCAATGCCACTTGGCGCAAAGAAGAGAGTGCCATTTGCCCCTGAGGGTGTACGAAACCCATGGACCCCACCACACGGCGTGCAACACCTGTTTTGTTATACCATGATAATAGATTTGAGGCCATGTTGTCATCTTTCAACATTATATTATGAAATTGGCACAGTTTAAAAAAGCAGATGAACAGTGCCACTGGCCAATGATTTGTAATTATGTTAACATGGCAGTCTTTGACAGAAATGTTGTTTCTCTGTTCCCTCTTGCACATAGTATCTAGGAACGCCAATCAACTTACCTATTACCAGCGTCATTACAACCTCATACCTGGGGCTTTTTCTCATTGTAATGTAAGTAGGTGATCGCCTAACAGGCTGACCCTCTTCAAGCTCTGCATTATTTTGCTTATTATTTCTGCACTTTTGATTGAGGCATCATATATTTATCACCAGTCTGCTTGTTTCAACACCAGGATCAATCTGGATCAACTTCAGACATTTTAATTACTTATTGAGTGAAATAAGGGAGGACATTGATTTGCAGTTTAGATTTTAAGTAGTAAGGAGTTGAACCTAGGTCCACCATGTTGCATGTATGTAGCATTGAAGTTCACTCAAGCAGTTTCTTTATTGTCCTCCTGAAAAGCCACTTGGATCTGCAATGGAGTTAGTCAAGCTGATAACCTTTGTACTCATTGTATCTACCCTGGGAAGAAGTGGATTCACTGCTCACTGTTCATTCAACAAAGGCCTATTTAGTGGTGCACAGTACAAACTCAAGCACCTTAAATTTCTTGGAAATCGCCTTGCATACTATGCAAATACTACATCAACTTTTCAGCTCCAACTCTTGATAGCTGGTGATGTGAACCCGAACCATGGGCCTATTATCCATGACTTGACTTTGGAAAAGCAGAGCTATGCATCAACTACCTTACCTCCAAACAACCCGAGACAATACAGCAGGTATGAACTTCTTCAGTTTAAAGTACCTAATCTACAAAGAACGGAATTCCCTAGAGATGTTAGAGAGAACATTTGTTTTCTTGGTATTGAAAGGAGGAATAAGAGGAGAGATCGGAGGAGCCGCAGAGGGAAGAGAGCAGGAAGAAGAAAGCAGAGACCCATCCCAGTAATTATTACATGTAATCGACCTTCTTTGGACAATGCTCCAAAATGGGGAACTATTCATAACCTGATCAATGTCCCAAGATTGAAAACTAACATTTCTTCTGGCACAAAACTCTGTCTGTGGAACGCTCGTTCCCTTAGAAATAAAGTTCATCTTACTAGTGATTACATCCTAGAACACGACATTGACATATTAATCATTACAGAGTCGTGGCTGAAAGACGACGATCAAGTCATCATCGGAGAATGTACACCACCTGGTTACACGTTTCATAATTCGCCTCGAGAAAGTGGTCATGGAGGGGGTATCGCAGTCATCTTTAAGTCAGAACTTAATCTTTCTACAAAGCCAGTCTCTGACTTCACAACATTTGAATCAGTTCATATTATCAGCAGGACTTCTACGCTTCACATCGTTGCCATCTACCGTCCACCACCTTCGCCTGCAAATGTACTTACTGTTTCAGGCTTCTTCAATGAGTTTGAAAGTTTTCTAACTGATTTATCAGTCCTTCCAGGCAAACTGCTTTTGCTTGGAGACTTCAACTTTCATGTGGATCTACCTGCCAAGCCGGACGTTGGTACCTTTCTTTGAGCCACATCCTCTGCTAGTCTTCGTCAACATGTCATCGGTCCAACACACTCTCATGGTCACACACTGGACTTGGTATTCACAAAAGAGACAAAATCCTTAATTAAGAAATGCAATGTATATGATGTGCAAATGTCAGATCATTTTGTTATTGATGTACAGTTAGACATACCTCTACCGAAACCACAAAAGATTCTCACAATATCTCGTAATTTCAAGGCAATTGATAAGGAGGCATTCTCGACAGCTTTGTGTGAGTCAACTCGGGGTTTCAGCCATCGAGGAGATGCTGAATCTGGGTTCAAGTGGTACAACGAAACCATGCAATCACTTCTGGATGAATCTGCCCCTCCAACTGCCAAAGAACGTCCAGTACGTCGAAGGATGCTGTGGTACAACAATGATATTCATTTGGCACGTCGGGAGAAACGTCGAGCCGAGCGAAAGTGGAGGAAGACTAAATCGGATAATGACCGCGATGAATTCTTGAATAAACAACGTTATTCATCAAATCTTATTTGCTGCACAAAGATAGCATTTTTTCATAGAACTTTGTCATCATGTGAACATAAGGAACTCTACAAGACTGTTGATTATTTGTTGAATAGAAGGTTACCATCTCTCCCTGTCCATGACTCAGTTGAAACATTATGCAATAACTTTTTAGCATTCTTTGATGATAAAGTAAAGAAGATTCAAAGTAGCATTAATGATGATCAACATCATTCCACATTTGATCTCAATATGAATAATCAAGTGCATGTTAAACCACTCTCTTGCTTAGATCCTGCAACTGAAGATGAGGTATTGAAGATTATTATATCATCTCCTAGTAAGTCATGTAGTTTGGATCCCATTCCCACTTGGTTTTTGAAGGAATATGTACATTGTCTTCTTCCTGTATTGACGGGTATTGTTAATTCATCATTGCAGACTGGTACATTCCCTTCTGCAGCACGGTCGGCCATAATTTGACCTCTTATCAAGAAACAAAATCTTGATAAAGATTGCCTTTCTAATTATAGACCTATCTCTAATTTAAGTTTTGTTGGAAAGTTAATTGAGAAGGTTGCATGTCGTAGACTCACAGTTTACATGGATGAAAATAACTTGTGGGATCCTAATCAGTCTGCATATAGACCCTACCATAGTACTGAAAGTGCACTTATTAAAGTCAAAAATGACATTTTGTCTGCCATGGATAAAGGTCAGGTAGTTTTACATTTATCATTAGACTTGTCAGCAGCTTTTGACACCATTGACCGTCATATTTTGATTTCTCGTTTGTCAACCAGGCTAGGTATAGAGGGTGTAGCCCTGAGATGGTTTATGTCATACTTGGACGACTGGTCTTCATGCGTTGAAATCAAAGGAAAACATTCAGTAGTAGCTACCACCACAGTTGGTCTACCTCAGGGATCTGTATTTGGACCCATTGGATATACTATATACACTTTACCTGTCACAGATATTGCAAGACATCATAAGGTTTCATATCACACTTATGCTGATGATACACAGTTGTATGTTTCATTTGACCCTAAGCAACGAAATAGCCTGGATACAGCCTTGCAAACCCTTTCTGCATGTGTTATGGATATAAGTAATTGGATGGGAAAGAACAAACTTAAACTTAATGAGCAAAAAACTGAATTTTTGGTAATTGGCTCTAAACACAACTTGCGCAACATAAATGACGTCATTCTTACATTTGGAACCACTCAGATTGCACCATCAACATCAGTCAAGAACCTGGGTGTATATTTTGATTGCAATATGTCTATGTCTAACCAAATAGACCAGATTTGCAAATCTGTTCGATTTCAGTTAAAAAATGTGTCACAGATAAGGAAGTATGTATCTGAAGATGCATGTCATCATGTGATTCGCAGCCATGTTCTTTCCTGGTTAGATTATTGTAACGGGTTGCTTACAGAAGTCCCACAGATGCATATTAAGAGACTTCAAAGTTTGCAGAACTGGGCTGCTCGTGTTATCTTTAGGTTAGATCGCCGTCATGATGCCATGCCTCTTCTAAGATCACTTCATTGGTTACCATTTAAAAAGAGGATTGTATTTAAGATTCTTTTATTTGTATACAAATTCTTTCATAATCAGGCGCCAGAGTATTTTAATGATTGTCTTGAGTTGTATCGACCTTTGCGTACAAATCTTCGCTCCAATGCAGATCCATCTCGGCTAACTTTTCCCATGACTCGTAGTAAGGCAGGAGACCGTACATTCACTGTTACAGCAGCTAAGGAGTGGAATGAACTTCCCTCTTATATTAAATCTGCTCCATCAGTCAATGTGTTTAAGAAGATCCTCAAAACATACCTTTTTCCTAATTGATGTGTTAATTGTTGTTGTTTTGGTTTATATAACGTTTAATGATTTGTTGATATATTGCTCATTACTATTGTAAACGCTGTGATATAGTTATACTATGAATAGCGTATCTAAATGCATAATAATAATAATAATAATAATAATAATTGTACATTGCAGTGGAAACGACCAATGGTGGGCACAGTCAAGGTATGTACCCTGTGGGGGTACATCACTCGTGTTCCCCTGAGCCATACACACGTCTTTGTAGCACATTTGATTGGCTCAACCAATAAGATTCACAATTCATTTCCGTGGTATAACAATAATGGTTGTTTGACCTAACAATGCAAACAACTTCGTGCAATGTATTCTTTTTTTGCTGCAAAACTATTGTCATTAAATTTGAATGTAATATGTCATAAATGAAGAGTTTAGGTCAGACATCTGTTTTACTATTTTTGGAAATCATTGTTTTTCATTGTAATGTGTTTTTATTTTTTTATTTTTTTTTTTTATTTTTTTAATTATGATTCCCAACCATTTGGCTGTTATTTGTTCTTTTGGGTTTTGAATTTGTGCAAATTTAACCAAATACCAAAATTAAGTGTTGACATGCCAGACGTGTTCAAAGGAAATTAATATTCTTTTCCTGTGTGAGAAAAAATATGGTTTTCTTTAACCTGACTCTCTTGAGTATTTTTTAGGAATTCTTCCTCACTATAGCAAAACCCAACACCATATGGTAACTCAACTCTCTAAACTGTTGGACTCTGAGTATGGGGGTATGCCTGATCCCATGTAAAGCATGATCAGTTTACTAGTGCAGTCCTCAGTCCAACACCATTCAGTAACTCGAGACTCAAACTGTTGGACTCTGAGTATGGTGGCATGCATGATCCCATGTAAAGCATGATCAGTTTACTAGTGCAGTCCTCAGTCCAACACCATTCAGTAACTCAAGACTCAAACTGTTGGACTCTGAGTATGGGGGTATGCCTGATCCCATGTAAAGCATGATCAGTTTACTAGTGCAGTCCTCAGTCCAATACCATTCAGTAACTCAAGACTCAAACTGTTGGACTCTGAGTATGGGGGTATGCCTGATCCCATGTAAAGCATGATCAGTTTACTAGTGCAGTCCTCAGTCCAATACCATTCAGTAACTCAAGACTCAAACTGTTGGACTCTGATTATGCTGTTATGCCTGATCCCATGTAAAGCATAATCAGTTTACTAGTGCAGTCCTCAGTCCAATACCATTCAGTAACTCAAGACTCAAACTGTTGGACTCTGATTATGGTGGTATGCCTGATCCCATGTAAAGCATAATCAGTTTACTAGTGCAGTCCTCAGTCCAACACCATTCAGTAACTCAAGACTCAAACTGTTGGACTCTGAGTATGGGGGTATGCCTGATCCCATGTAAAGCATGATCAGTTTACTAGTGCAGTCCTCAGTCCAATACCATTCAGTAACTCAAGACTCAAACTGTTGGACTCTGATTATGCTGTTATGCCTGATCCCATGTAAAGCATAATCAGTTTACTAGTGCAGTCCTCAGTCCAACACCATTCAGTAACTCAAGACTCAAACTGTTGGACTCTGAGTATGGGGGTATGCCTGATCCCATGTAAAACATATTCAGTTTACTGATTTGAGTATTCAGACCAACAGCATTATGGTAACTCTGCACCCAAACTGTTGAACTCTGATTATGACGGTGCGCAAGATCCCGTGTGAATCATGATGAGTTTACTGGTGCAGTCTTCAGTCCTGCAGAAGGAAACAAAACATGCTGAACATTGGATTTGATGGGGTAGGGGTTGTTAGGGTGAATAGGAATACATAGGGTAGGGTCAAATTGTTAATGTTACATGAGGTTTATTTACCTGCATAAAAATTAGAATTTTTCTCATTTTTCTACATTCAGGAATTTCTGTCGAAGTTGGACCGACCCCTCAGTGTTCCAAGCGACAAGCTAGCTCGTTGGCATCCCAAGTTTCCTCTAGATCAGATTGCTGATGTTGAGTCTGCTGATTTACCACAACCTCCTACGGTCAAGACATACAACACAGCCAAAGATGTCCTCGACAAGGCTAGAGTCATAGTTAACCCAAGGGTAAGTACTGTAGTGGCAATACTTGCACTACTTTGTTAAATCATTAAATATCTCATTAATTAGCCCTCTTACACGCAGGTACCACAGACTGCCACAAAGTACCATACCCTCCAGGCTAGCATTGAGTGTATGTGTTTCTTCTGTTTGTACGGCTGGTGTTTTGTGGAAACCCCATGACTTGTGTACTGCAATTACCGTCATTGCCCCAGGGCCCAATTTTATAGAGCTGCTTAAGCAGAAAATATTGCTTAACAATTGTCTGCTAAGCAGAAATGAGCAGGATACAAGTCAACAATAGTACATGTGACATGGTAGTTTGGATGGTAACCTTATTCCGGTAAGCGAAATATTGTTGTGCTTAGCTTTTGTGTGCTTTAGCAGCTCTATGAAATTGGGCCCTGGTCATTGCCTTGGTGCCCCTTGGAATATTCTTATAGAAATTTACATTTACTTACAGAGGTGCCTTTTACCAATGAGAAAATGCTTTGGTTCCCCTGCCCTATCAAGAACAAGGCATCATGCCTGCACTGGGCTTATTTTGCTTGTAGCAATTAAAATAAGCAATCGGAGTTTGGGGATATTTTCTCAACGTTGACAGTATTTTAGACAGAAATATTTCTCTTCAAGAGGATTGGTTCTGACATGGTATGAACTGTATAGATAGTTCCCAGTAGATGCCATCTTTACGGGCAAATCGCATTTTGGCTTGCAGGCGCGTCAAGCGCTCAAATTATTAACGCAGCCGCGTCATTCACTAACCAATTATGCAATGAGTTTTGTGAAATGTGCGCGTGCTGCACGCCGTTCTCACGCGTAACGCATGACTGTGTGTTCCAAATTGCCCGTAAAGATCGCCGATTTAAGTCATATTGCAACCTATCTATAGTCAGAATAGCTTTCAGATTGAAACTAGTCAAAATTAATGTTTCAGATAAATACCAATGCTGTAGCTGGTCTTGAATTGACATATTCAATTGTCAATAGATCAACTTTGATACATGATCTACTCTTGACCCACTGATAGCTCGAAATATAAAAGCTAAAGCTGGAAGTGAGCACTATGTGCACTATGTCTCTATTCATGGCGCATCATAGCTGAGCAGTTAAGAGCACCAGACTCGAGCTCTGGTGTTTCTGATCAGCAGAGAGTAGGTCTGAGTCCTGGTTGTGGCACTGGTGTCCTTGAACAAGACGCTTTACCGTAATTGCTTTGTCTTTCGGATGGGACATTAAGCCGTAAGTCCTGTGTACCAGTGTTGTAACCAAGTAATTTTTTCTCAAGTCAAGTCAAGTCGCAAGTCATCTTTGGTCAAGTCAAGTCACAAGTCATTTTTGCTCAAGTCAAGTCAAGTCGCAAGTCAAATTTTCGCAAGTCAAGGCACAAGTCACATAATGTCCCGATAAGCCCACTCCCAAGATGTTGTGACAGACTAAATTCAACCACAGGCCTCGAACTTCGTGTTCAAAAGAGCACGGCAATAATTGCCGTGCTTTTTCTAGAATTTGAAGTGCATCGCAGCAATTTCGTAAGTCTAAAAAAGGGCACCACAAAAATTGTTGTCGAATGTGGGGGGCATCATGGCAAAAACAAAATTTTACAAAATTTAACACGACAGGTAAAAAAACTAAGGTTGAAAAAACGTTTACACAACCACGGATGTGATCTAAAACAATGCGTCTTTTCCAAAGCATTTTGACTGTGTACAAACACCCCGCAATAAAAATCCCCAAAACAAAAAACAAAAAACATATTTAGGAAGAAACAAATCTTACGTTTCACATTAAAATAATCTTTCTGTTGATCCAAAATGTTATAAATGGTGTCATTTTTGTAAAATAAAGCCTATAAGTTATGCATTTTTTCGTAAACAAGCTAACATTTTCCGAGGAACTGTGCTTTGAAGACCATGCTGTCGACGGCTTTTGTGTGAATACCAGTGGCTCATTGCTCTGTGCAGCATGTTTTTTCGCGCACCAGCGATGGTGATTATTGCAATTCAGGGGAAAAACCCTTTTCCCCCAGCATGCACAGACACGTAAAGTCTTTTGTCAAGGCGTTTCAAATAGGTGTTGTGGGATATTTCACCAATAGAGGGCTTTTCTTCCAATGGTATCGCGTTGTTTTGAAACGCCCTCTAGCTTTGAATGCTTCCTACCTTTATTGTTGCGCACAAAGGAACGATATAACAAAGACTAGGAGCCTCTAAATTGGAAATGATGTGACCGCGTGCGTTGTGTAAACTGTGATCGCAATGTGGTCCGTGTTTTGCGGAACTTCCGAGTGAATTTTTTCGACATTTTATCCGAACCGTAAAAATGTAAACGTATAACTTGACATTTAATATTCAACAGTGTTGCAACCAAGTATTTTGTTCTCAAGTCAGGTCAAGTCGCAAGTAATTTTTGCTCAAGTCAAGTATAAAGTCACGAGTCATTTTTGCTCAAGTCAAGTCAAGTCGCAAGTCAATGAAATTGGTGACTCGAGTCCAAGTCACCGACTCGAGTCAACAACACTGCTGTGTACTAGGATTGGTAGTGCAAGTAAATTGACCAAGAACACTTATCGTGGAAGAGCTAGGGGTTAACCCCGGTATTTCTGGTTGACATAGCAAGCTCCCTTGTAGACAGGTTTCCTTAGGCTTGCAAGCTAGAGTGATTAAGTTCACTTATGAGGCATCCTTGGTTTCATTACCAGAAATACAGAATAGTAATAATGCAGCTAGCTTTAAAGCAGGGTAGATGTAACCGTTAGAGATAGGCTAACCGAATTGTTCAAGGACAGGGTAATGACAGAGGCTTGTTAATTCTTTTACTCTTAATCCTTCTGCCTTTATCTATGGGCGTCTCAAATCTCTTTTTAAACTTTTTATTATGAGAGCCATTTACGTAGCACCTTTTAAGGTGCTGCAGTGTATTCAGTAGCTACTGCCAGAAACACTGGGGCAACCTCTTCTCTTCTTAGTGGAAAGTGTGGCTGGCTCTTTTATGTGCATTGCACAGGACACGGGACCTACAGCTTTATGTCCCATCCGAAGGAAGACGCAATATTTAAGGTTAATAGACTTGCTTAATGACACAAGTGTCAAGACTGTGACCTGAACCAACAATCTGCTGATCAGAAACACCAGGGCTTGAGTTGAGTGTGCTTGACCACTCGGCCATGATACAGCAAGATAGCTGTATCATGAATATACAATGCCAATGCAAAGCATTATGTGATACTAAAAATCAGTGGCAATGATTCTACACCAGGTGAATGCCTGCCCACCTGGTCAAAATGTTTCCAGATTGCTCGGTTGACGTCATGGTTTTTGGAGGGTTTTTTTTCCTCAAATTCATCTCGGTGTGATTTTATGAACTTGCTGTTTCTCTGTTTGAATTGTGTTGTATTTAAATTTCAATTACCACAGGTAGCCAAAGCATTGGAAGTTGTTGCCAAAAATTCAGCGTTATTGAAAGCAGAGAAAGATAAACCCAAAGTGGAAGAGAAGATCATTTCCAAGCAACCAGTCAAGAATGAAACCAAGACGTCGTCAGTTAATGGTGTTAACCAATCATTACTAGACAGAGTAAGTCATCATTCTGTTGCACTGGGATGGGAATATTGTTACATGGGTAGCTAGTACGCTTGCCATTCACCACTGTGGCCCTGGTTTGATTCCAGGCTAGGCCATTGTGTGAGTAGAGTTGTTCGTTGGGTTCTCTCCTATGACACGGGTTTTCCTCCAGTTTTCCTCCCTCAGGTTTTCCTCCATTCGGCAAAGTCAAACACTTTTGATCTCTGTTTGCTTTGTTGTCATATGGTGAATATGGCTGGCTGCCAAAAGGCGCCTTTACTTGCCCTTACAAGCACAAACAGTCAGGCCAAATGATGTCTGGCTGTAAGGAAAGTAATAGCCAACTCAGTGTATTTTTACTAGGCTCCCTTGATTAAAGGAAAAGTTGAGATGAAAAAAACTGGGGTGATAAACCAGCTATTTGGGGCATTGCATATCACTCAATGCATGGCATGCTCGGCCAAACTCACGTTAATATGATAGTCGGCTAGTTTAGCATCACATGTAAGCTGGCTGCAGTTGTTGCAAGTCTGGTAACGAAGTGTAAATTAATTACAAGGGGCAAGATTATAAAGTATTCTTCTATGAAAAAGCAGTGCACCAAAAACTTGTGAATGAAGTGCTTTTTTCAAAGGAGAAATACCATCCCAAATCAATCACAACCTAAAACTTTTGTTTTGAAAGTAATTTAACTGTCAATAAACAACAAGGGAAACTGATTGGGGAAACTTTGATTAATTTTGGGTTGAGTAAAGAAAATTTACTAAAGTCAGGATTTAAACCTGCGACCTCCAGGTTAACGTGCTGGTGCTCCACCAACTGATTTATCTAGCCTTTTGTTTGCGGTCTCCCTATTTTGTCAATATCTTTGTTCCGGGGTGCCATTAAACCTATAACTGCCGCATAACCTGGGTTTACACCCAAGTTTATGATACAACCTTGGAAGTTGCAGAACAATGATATTGACAAAATATGGAGACTGCCAACCTTAGGGCTGGATGGCTCACAATAATCTGGAGGTTGCAGGCTCTAATCCCGCTCTAGTAAACTTTTCTTGTTCGATCAAAAAATAAACTAACTGCAGCATGGCTTAAATTGTGTAGTAAACCTGTATGATTAAATAGTAGAATTTAACATTCCTGAATGAAATTTATTTTGTATGGTAGATTCGAGCCAAAGAAGCAAAAAACTTGACCGCTATGATGACCCGTAGCCCGGCTGCCCAAGAAAGAATCTGCATGCTAGAACGGCTTCCTGAGTTATGTCGCATCCTCAGAGTGTATCCTTTTCTTTCGTTGTCACATCCCTGGGGCCGATTTCACAAAGAGCTTTTAAAGATTGATCGTAACTGCAAATCAATCATTGTTGCTAAGTTAAGCGCGATGTCACAATACAAATCACTTTGGTAATACTGACATCTCATCTTAAGATAAATTTTAGTGCATTGTGAAATCTAACCCTATGCATTAACATTTTGGTGTTTAGGAGAAGAAAAAAAAAACAGGCGTTCAACTTCTCAGCTGAACAGCTGATTTCCTGTTTATTTGAATCACATATCTCCAATGGAAACTGAAAAACACTGCAGGAAGATTTGTGTGCTTGGCTATTTCTATTTTTATGCCCCGTAACTGACATGTTCTTCCATGAGCGTGTTTAAGCGCTACATACAAAGTGCTGAGCACAACTCTTTGCAAATAGTATGTCCTCCTTTTACCTCAGTGAGGGCACCGGGGGTCTATCCTCGCCAAGCCTTTTGCACTGAGCAACCTCGGGAAAAGATTTCCCAGCTTATAGTCGATTTGTCTTGTGGTTCCTTGAAAGATCATTTCCTTGAAGAGTTACTCCAAAGTCAAATTCAGTTTTGTGATGCACTCGTTTTCTAATAGATTGAGTTCTTATGAAAGTGGAAAAGAATTTTAAAGTCTCTTACCTCACGATAAAACGGTGATATATGTAATTTAATTTGATAGTTTTTCAGAGCAAAAATTTGAAACATGGCATCAGTGGATGTCAACAGTTAACAGGTTTGTACATTCCACGCAGGAATTTGTAACAGATGCTGTTTTAAAATGACAAAAACGTTAAAACACTTTTGCATTTAACTACCATTTACCATTGTCGGATTTTTTCGTGCAAATGGAAGCTTACAACTTCCTGAAGTTTAGATGCAAATAGCGATTTGAAATCAAAATTTGGGAGTCAAATCAGCCAGATTTTAGACATAGCATCTTTAGGAGCAGGATTTAACACCATAAATATAATTTTTAACCAGTATTGAGTGTTGTTTGTTTTTTCTTGACGGAATAAAATTAGATATTTTATCGCTGAGAAGAAAGCAGCGATACCAGTGGAGTCTGCTGTACAGAAACTAACAGACAGCTACTCATCAGCGTTATCAAAAGGTAAATGTTTATAACAAGAGAGTTGAATCGGGAAATATATTTATCTTGATTGTTGGTATTTAATCGTGGATTATGAAGTTGTTTTTTCGAATCCAAGTGAATGTTCATAGATGTTACTTGCGTATTGTTTTTGTTTTGTTTCACTCTTAAGCTAGGAGCTTCGTCAGACTGTCATCCATATCCAATGCTCAACTGCCTTTTGTACCCTTTCTTGGTCATCAGAGAGGGCGTTGTAGGTGCTGTTTGGACTAGTTGGTCATACCCTTTCTTGGTCATCAGAGAGGGCGTTGTAGGTGTTGTTTGGACTAGTTGGTCATACCCTTTCTTGGTCATCAGAGAGGGCGTTGTAGGTGTTGTTTGGACTAGTTGGTCATACCCTTTCTTGGTCATCAGAGAGGGCGTTGTAGGTGTTGTTTGGACTAGTTGGTCATACCCTTTCTTGGTCATCAGAGAGGGCGTTGTAGGTGCTGTTTGGACTAGTTGGTCATAAATGTAAAAATGCATGTAAAAGAGCCCAGTTACACTTAACACTAAGAGAAGGGCTTCGTCTCCGTGTTTCTGGCAGTTGCTGCTGAATGTACCGCAGCACTTTGTAAACCCTTACAAGGTGCTGCATAAATGGGTCCCATAATTCATCAACTTCAAGCTCTGTCTTAGAAGTGTTTTTCTTTGGTCAAATGCTTGAGCACCTTAGTCGTGGATACATGCACTATATAAGACTCCAATGTTGGTGTTGTTTTTGTTAAAGACAAAATATGTTTTATGAATTGTGCACAGCTCAAGGTGAGAAGCATGTTGCCTTGATGGTGGAGACACTACCAGAGTGGGTTAGCAAGGTAACAGTACGTAAGGATCAATACCTCAAGATCAACAAAACCATAGACATGGTGCAGGTCAACGACAGACTACATCAGCTACTAAGGGAAAGTAAATACGACAAAGGTCAGAGTTGAAGATAGAGCCCAAAGGATCATATCCAAAGAGTCAATTAGACCCTTTCCACGAAATATGTAAATTGCACATTACGCGTGCGCACTAACACTTTGGTTGGCGAAATGATGGAACATCGCGCCTTTTTGTGTGGGGATGATGGTGGCGTGACGCAGACGCGTTTGTGCGTCTGCTTAGTGCACATCTCCATGGCATTTGTCAACCAATAGTGCAAGTATGCATGCGTGAATGTAATTAGCATATTTCATGGGAAGGGTCTAATTGCCTCCACACTTTGAATCAATATAAGGTACAACATTATTTAAGACGCAGGCATGTGATTTCCTGATTTCAAGATTTGTCTCAAAATGGCCTGAGCCTTCAAACTTTTTTTCTAAGAAAGTGAAGCAGTCACAAAAGGGAGAAAGAAATTGGCCACCCCTGTAGCATATTGCATTTCTGGTGATTCACAGGGTCTGTAAACTTCCTTACAGGCCAGGTATACTCTTGGTACATTACTGCACAAGTTAAAGACCAGAAAAACTTACTTGATATTAAGGAGCACTGGGGAGCTGTTAATATTTAAACCATTGTTAGAAACAACCCCCTTTGATGTAATATAGTTTAGAGAAGGAGATATTTTTTAATCCAAAAACTTGAATCGGAGAAAAGCTTCAGGTCTCAGGCATCTGAAAGCAAACAAT
The DNA here is from genome assembly GCA_037783415.1 of Leptasterias polaris. Lineage (NCBI taxonomy): Eukaryota > Metazoa > Echinodermata > Asteroidea > Forcipulatida > Asteriidae > Leptasterias > Leptasterias polaris. The sequence continues at coordinate 1,821,710 of JAZGTN010000090.1, read as the reverse complement.
TTTATGCAACAAGGGTGTTTTTTCTTTCATTATTTTTTAACAACTTCAATGACCAATTCAGCCCAAATTTTCACAGGTTTTTTATTTTGAGCATATGTTGGGATACACCAAGTGAGGATACTGGTCTTTGACAATTACCCAAATTATACCCTGCTTTTAAAACTCCCGAGGTATAACCTTTTGGAGGTTCAGGGTCTAGAATAAGTGTTACCCAGACCTGGAATTGTGACATTTGGCAATTCTCAACCCTAATGCTGACAGAAAAGTGCTGATGTTGTTATGCGTACTCTCTTCAAAAAAAAGCATGATGCTGATTTTTACTGTTTCTTATAGAAATGATTTTACTGTTGTAAAAATGTAGGAAATAATGTTTGTTTGTTTTTGTACTTTTAAATGGTGCTAGTATGAAACTCTTCATGATTCAGTTTAATTTAAGGACACAAATTTTGCCACTTTGATTGGCAAACTTTGAGCAGCCATTTGTGTAAAAGAAAACCGTAATGTTAAGGTTTTTGTGGAAGAAACTCAAATCTAGACAACGCTTCTAATGGGACAGTTTTAGGAAACCAGGTGGTATCAGATTCACTGGGGTAGTCTACTGGTCTCAGAAAGGTGCACATGCCAGTAATGGGGTTTCTCAGGATTGTCTCAAAGTCTCCTTGAGCCTTCAAGTATTCTTGGTAGAAGAAAAGCAGTCACTAAAGGGAGAATTAGAAGAAAGTCCACATTGTGACCAAACATGTAGTTTTTGTATTTCCGATGATGCCTCCTGAATTGTTAAATCTGGTGAGGTTCTGGGTCTAGAATAAGTTGGAACCCAGACCAGACCAGACCAGCCAGCCATTTTCATCAAAACTTATCCGTGACGTGTTCAAAACTATGTAAACAATTGGAAAATTACCAGGTTATGATTGCTGCCACGTTCCAATAAGTCGAAGACTCCCAGAAAGAAAAGAAAAATGTGTAATTTAATTTGGGCAAAATCTCAGGCGCAATGCTGCAAATTTTCATCCTGCCCATGACAAAACACTGATAAATGTTGATTTAAAAAAAAAAAATCCTTAAAAGCTGAAATGCATCTAGGGAATACAGCCGCCTTCTTTTTGGCCATTACTACTGCACATATGTGGCATTTTAAAAGGTTTTGACTAGTTGAGGTGGGGGGGGGGGGGGAAAAGTGAAATTGACTTAAGCCCTTTTTATCAAAACAACAGCTCCGGGCTTTGGTTCTTGCATTTTCTCTGTCTTTACCAAAAAGATCACATTTTCAAATTTACTGACGGAGCCTCAGCCGGAGTGGTTTATAAAAAGGACCTTGGTTTTTAGATGCAAGTTTTAAATTAATAGAAACATGTGATTTTCATAATTGCCAAAATCTAACTTTAAAAAACAGGCCTTAATTTTAAAAGAATAATGAAAATATGTCATTACTGTTACGTGTTCTATTTTTGTCCCTATAATGTCATTAACTTTTCCAGTTGGCCTAAGACTTTTTATACTGTTTTGTATTTTAAAAATTTACATTTTAAAAAAGGCTTTAAAAGAGTCAACATGGAGGCAAAAACAGTTTATTGCTTAAAGGGAACGTATACGTTTGGTAATTACTCTTAAAATCAACGACAATAAAAACCCACTCAAAGAGATGTACAGCAGGTTTTGATAGCATAATTCATTTTGAGAAACTTTTCACTTCGAAGTGATGTGGTTATAGAAAAATATATCAGTTTTTATCCCCCAAAATTGGAATCTGAGAAACGTTTCTGTCAGAAACGTTTCTCAGATTGTGTATTCCAATGACGGGATTATTCTTCTCGCGTGGACAAAACCGCTCCAGATATTCGGTGGTATCTGAAAAACCTTTTGAAATGAAAATTTTACACGATTGTTTTATTGCATATGTCATCATTTATATAGGATTAATATAATCGAACGGTTCCAAAAAGCAGAGGTATACTTTGCCTTTTAACAATTTGCTGCAGTTGTAAACAATACCTAGTTACCTTTTGAGGGTAAACATAGCAAAAGCACTCCACACTGATGTTAAAAATAGAATCTCAGTACCCGAATCTCAGACAACAAGTTAAAATTCACTAACGTTCTACGAGCACGTAGCCTAAGAGTTCCAAGCTTTACGTTTACTCACGTGTACTGACTACTTCTTTTGCGGTCTGGCGCGCCGATGCGGTGATCGCAGGAGAACTGGTGGTGGAATGTTTGGCTGACTTTCAGGTAATTTAAGCAAAAGTGACATCAGTGTGGAGTACTATTTTTTGTTGTTGCTGTTTGTGCTTAGGCATCTCCATGATATTTGGTTCTCTGCACATACCTTCTAGGGGCTAGTTACTACTTTATGAGCAATACAAAAAATGTTTTGCCTAACTGATTAAAGGTGCTATCATGTTGAACTTTCTGAGAGAAAAAAACCTGTGCTGTTTCTACCTTTGACTTGCTTTAGAGCAGGGGTCACAGGAAGCTCTGAAAATGTCCTGAGTGGGAGACTAATGAACGCTAGATGGCAATAGACATACCAAGTACTATTCCATTTTTGTTGCAGTGCTGAGCATTTGTTAATTTCTGAGAACAGTGGTTTACGTGCCAAGTCTGCTGCCACCAAGAGTCTGCAGAAGTCTCCTACAATGTTGATTCATCGGGGCCCAATTTCATGGCTCTGCTTACCGTAAGCAAATAATTGGCGCTTACAGAAGAAGGGTATTCTGCGCTTACGTCAAGCGTATTTCACGGGTTAGCATTGATTTTTTGCTTGTGCTCTTCCTAGGCATTCTACGCTTACCCAGCTAGCGCAGAAATTCGGCGCTTGCTCGATAAGCGGAGAATGGTGATCACAAGCGCAGAATTCGGCGGTAAGCAGAGCCATAAAATTGGGGCCTATATGAAATATAGTACCTCCACTTTGTAAGGTTCTCTTTCAACCTGTTTGGCTGTTCTTAAAGATTGTTAACATGTATTTTTTAAAGAGTTATTGCTTTAAAACATATTTTAAAACTTTGATGACAATAAAGTATTACACATTGGAATTCATAACTTTAATTGATTATTATTGTGGTTAGTACCCCCCCCCCCCCCCAATATAAAGTTTTAAATTGTTAAAAAATAAACACAAAAAACCAGACATTTGTTCCATTTATTTTAACAATCTTTATTTGATTAAATTCCATTGACTCAATATTTGTTTTGTTTAACTTAAATGAATTGTCAGAGGAATTTAATGAAACATAGTCCCGGTCCTACAACTCCTTAATTACCCTCGTTCCACCATGAAGTTTGTTTGTTTGTTTGTTTGGGGTGTTTTGGGGTGTGTTTTTTTTGCAGCTCCAGAAAAATACACAAACACGCACCCCGTTCACACCCACTCCCCTCTAAACGTTTGGGTTCGTCTTCCGATTCCGGTTCCCCCATCCACTGCTCAGCCCTCAGAGCGCCCCCTTGCGATAATAATCATGTTCAGGATTATGACCGACCGGCCCCCCCATGCATGGGTATTTTTGGTACAGTAGTAGTGTGTGGTAAGCCACGCTCGGTTATAAAAAGCGCTGTTAATTAGGTGCTGACGATGCCCAATTAATGATGGTAAGAATGACATATTCCCTTTCTTTGAGACCTCTTTAGCTTTGAATAATTTCATTCTTCATTTTAAACTTGTTAGCTGTAAATTGCTAATTAATTGTCGTGGTTGTATAGCCCCAGGTTGAACCTCCGTTTTGCATACATGTAATGGAACGCGTATTAGTATTACGGAGTCCTGTAGTTGCGATAACGGAGACCAGAGGGTTAATACGAGACAACTAACGTTGGCCATACTTGCAATTTCGCCCATATTTGACAGAATAGTCACCAGATTTGCCCAATTTTTACCACTTTCGAAAATCATGACACTAATTCTAAGAACACGGATTTGATCTTCAATAATGTCTAATCATGCTAATGAATCCATTCACAATCAAAACAACATTGAGAAAATATTTTGAAGAAAAAAGGAAAAAAACTTACCGGCGACTGACCAACCGTAAAACACCCCTGTACGAGAAAACTTTACACAACCCTCCCTAATATATTTTTCACAATAAATCTGTTTTTATCCTTTTTAAAATTATCATTTTAGTTACAAAGTCAAAATATAAGCTGTTGAGAAAAGTTTGAAGACCTGGCTACACAGCAGCTAACGGTTATATTGCTTCTGACTGGCACCCCCACCCCCCGAACAAAGATAAATTATAGACAAAATAGGGACACCTCCGACATAGGGCTAGATATCTCAGTTGGTAGAGCGCCGGCATGTTAAACCGGAGGTCATTGGTTCAAACCCAGCTCTTGTAAATTATGTAAAGGATAATACCCGAGGTGCGCGTCATTTGTGGGTAGGAATGGCCCGAGGGTGAAGCCCGAGGGCCATTCGTACACCCACGAATGGCGCGTACACCGAGGGCATTATGCGACTTAACCCACACTTGTGACGTCATGCTATTGTTCCAGCGCTCCATTATTTCGCACGAATGGCGCGATGGGTAGGCCTACATTTCACCCATTGTGCAAACGGGTCGAAATCATAGAACAATTTTGTTATCGTTTTCGACAACGGTTAGAGCTACGCATTTTTTACATAATGGTCGTAAGTCTCTAAATAATATAGAGACTTTCCACATTTGAACAACAGCCACATTATTAAATTTATATTTAGTTGAGACATGTTCAAAAATATTAGTTAACAACAACATTCCTTATGTTGGCCATAAAGTCAGGTTTTTTTTGTTTTAACAAATAATTTTTAAGATGCAAAATGCTCAATTGATCAAACACAAAATGATACGTGATTATTTAATTATTTAAGAATTATGTTTGCAAAGAGAATACTTTCATATCAATATAAATTAACAGGAATTTAACTGAAATTTATCATAAAGTTAACTAATTTATTTATCAAAGTTATATCGAAAGCGTTCAATCACGTAACACAGGAGTGAACATGGTTACGTAATACATAAAAACACTTTACTTATATTAAACAATATCGCGCCATTCGTGCGAAATAATGGAGCGCTGGAACAATAGCATGACGTCACAAGTGTGGGTTAAGTCGCATAATGCCCTCGGTGTACGCGCCATTCGTGGGTGTACGAATGGCCCTCGGGCTTCACCCTCGGGCCATTCCTACCCACGAATGACGCGCACCTCGGGTATTATCCTTTACTTCAACCCAAAAGCATTTAAAATTTACCCAGTCAGTTTCCCTTGTGGTTTATAATTTGATATCTGAAAAAAAAAATCGCATTCCCTTGTATGGCTTCTGACTGGCATCCCCATAACAAAGTTTTTAAAAATAGGGAGACCTCCAACATACAGCTAGATACATGTAGCTCAGTTGGTAGAGCGCCGGCACGTTAATCTGGAGGTCTTTGGTTCAAACCCCGCTTTAGTCAATTTTTCATTGTTCAATTAACCCAAAATCAAAAGTTTGAAAAAATACAAAAATTACAATGACAGCCCAACACATGGATTTTTGAGACACTGTATCAAGTGCTTTTCCAATTGCACAAACTTTAATTTAAACTCGGGCTTTGTGGACTAAATCCTACATGGGGGAAACAGCCAACTGTGATTCTAATCATAGACACGCAGCTTTCACTTTTGAAGACCTTTCAAATGGTGTACTGAATGATGTGCATACTTTGTAGAAATCCAACGTTCAGGAGTTAATATTTATTAACATTATTTTATGTAATTCAATAGGACGACCTGATGACATCATCATGACATCATCGATGTGACTTCTTGATGTTGAGGTTCAGTTGTTTGATGAGTTCACTTCAAATTCACTTTCAATCTTGAGTTATACTGTTGAGAAGAGTTGTGATGAAGAAGAAAAGAAATAAATTACAAAACAAAAACAAGAGTTGTTTGTGCTCATATTGCACAAACACCTTAAAAAAATAAGATGAATTAAAAAAAGGGGGGAAGGCCAATTGGGCTGAAGCCCGAACACCTAAAAACAGAACACACGGTCCATTCCCCAGGCTCCAGTAATCATGTCATCACCCCCACAACAATCAATACACTGCTATCAAGTTAACAATTACCAAAAGTTCTAGTCCGTTATCATTGTTAATACACACATGTAATGTACAGATCAACATTAAAGGCAGGGAACACTTTTGGTAATTATTCCAAAAATGAATGACCATAAAACCTTACTTGGTTTAAGACTAAGAGCACTGGAGAGCTGTTGATATATTATAAAACATGGTTACAAATGACCGGGCTCTGACCCCCTTTGAAATAATGTAGTTTTAGAGAAAGAGGTAGTTTTTCACAAACAAATTTGAATCTGAGAAGGGCTTCAGGCATGATGCCTTCTTCAGGCCTCTGAAAGCACACAATAGACCCTCCCCACGAAATATGTAAATTGCACATCCCGTGTGCGCACTTACACTTTGGTTGGCAAAATGATGGAACAACGCGCCTTTTTGTGTGGGGATGATGGTGGCGTGATGCAGGGTTGTGACCCTACTTAGTTTTCATCTTTATGGCGTTTGCCAACCAATAGTGTTTGTACGCATGCGTGAATGTAATTAGCATATTTCATGGGAAAGGTCTATTCTATGCAACAAGAGTGGGGTTTTTTCCTTCATTATTTTCAAAATTTCCCAAAATTTCACAGGTTTGTTATTTAATGCATATGTTGGGATAAAACAATTACCAAAAGTATACCCTGCCTTTAAACATCCAAAGCAGAGCTTTCTATCAATTAGAGCCCAGCCACACACGCCTGCAACTTGTACACCGTAATGGGAGTGTGTTTGCAAGTTGCTAGATCTAAATCCAATCTGTGATCTTTAGACTTCGACCACCAGTTTGCATAATACGAATGATCAGTATTCATAAGTACCTAATACTCATCAATTGATTTATTGTTGTGCCTCCATGGTACAACTTGCAACCTACATGTAACCGATGGTGATAATTATGACAACTTATTTAAATCAGTTAAGTGTTATTTCCAGACACTTAAGGTACATGTAAGATTCAATATCGTCAAATGGAGTCCAGTTTGCAAGCTGATACTCAAATCTCTTCAAGTGTGTATGAATGTCAACAATGAAAAAATTTGTTCTAGTTTTAGGAACATCGGAGTGAAAAGCTTTAATTGAGTTGGGGGAAGGGGGTAGGGTTCAAATCAAATTGGCGCTACTCATGTGGCGACACAGCCCGTACTTTGTCTCTGTGCTTTTTAACTGTTTTTATGTTTTACGGATCTTAACACTGACATGGATGTCACTAACAGAAGTATCAAATGTTTGTGCCTTGGAATAGGTTTTCACTTTTTATTGATTGTCTTATAATTGTATGTGTTTGTGCAGACCCAATAACTGGGGCGCTGTACTCATTTGTTCTCCAAATTTTGACATCTGCCACCTCAGATGTCAAAATTTCGAGAAAAAAAAAAAATGAGTCTGCAGATGTCAAAATTTTGAAGAAAAAAAATAGATACAGCGCCCCATTTACTTCAGCCACCACTCATTATACATATGTACAAAAGAAGAACAGTATCCACATGTTGGTGAGACACCTGAGTAAAAGATCTTAGGAGGTACTTCAATATCACTGAAAATAAAAATGACATCATATGAACATTAGCTGGTACTTTTGTCCACTGGAAACAGGGCATTTTTATGCCGTATCTGGCAACAGTTGTTCAAAATCATTGATCGTAAACAACCCAAATATTGCTCCTTAAGAAACATTCTTGTTTTGTTCTTTTTCTTTTTCAAACAGTGAGCATTAAGCATCCTACATGTACATGTAAATACTGTGACGTTCTAAACCTCCTTCGGTATAATGGGCAAGAAAGTAGCTGTGATTGGTGCTGGAGCAAGCGGGCTCGCTGCCCTAAAATGCTGTCTGGATGAAGACCTTGCAGCAACATGCTTTGAGAGATCAGACAGGGTGGGTGGCCTTTGGGCTTATCGTGAAGACAGGGATGGCCAGGGTTGTGTCTTCAAGTCCACCATCATCAACACCAGCAAGGAGATGATGTGTTACAGCGATTTCCCCATACCTAAGGACTATCCTAACTACATGCACAACACCTACATTGAGAAGTACTTTTGGAGCTTTGCTGAGCACTTCGGCTTGAGGAACCACATCAAGTTTCACACCGAAGTTGAAAACGTGACCCCAGCGGCCGACTATGACTCAACTGGGAGGTGGCAGGTCACCCACAAGAAACGAGATGGTGGAGATCGTATAGTAGAGCATTTTGACGCTGTCATGGTCTGCATCGGTCATCATACCACACCCAATATTCCTACCTTCCCAGGACTGGAGGATTTCCAAGGTGAGGTAGTCCACACCCATGACTACAAGACGCCTTTTCATCTGATTGACAAACGAGTTGTTGTCATTGGCCTTGGCAACTCTGGAGGTGATGCAGCTGTGGAATTGGGTCGCATTGCATCTAAGGTATTTATTGATAAGCAATTTATGTATTAATTTCACAACTAAGGGTCTTGGCCAACATTTTTAGCCAAAATTATAAATAAAAGTCCAATGTGACAGTTTCAGCTGAATAGCCTACAGTGTCGCTGAGAAAACAGCAAAAACGTGTCGCAGTGTTTTCGCAAGATCGTCAATTTCATCGATGTTTAGTGAGATGACAGTGGTACCAACTGCATCTATCGCCGCAGCGTTCCAATGAGCGGACACCAACCCTCAGATATCTGAGAAAACATTCATGCATGAATGTTTTTTGTGGGTGACAAATTATCCAAACCATTTTACTTCAAAGGGAATCCTTTCCCAACACAGTTTATACTACATTGTATCAACAGCTGCAGTGCTTCTCACCAAGTAACTTTTTATCTGGTCATCAATTTTTGAGTTTTTACCACCAATCTACATGTATGACACTACAGGATTATTTCATTTTCAAGTTTCTAAAAATGTTTTTGGCAATTTTTGGTTGACTAGAGCCCCCATGTACACTCTATACTTCAAGTTGAGCTGACCATTTATAAGTATCCTGTTGGAGACTCGTGTATAGGAGTTGTGTGTTACATGTACATGTAGTAAAACTATTGCAAGTTTTTTGGTTTGAGGAAACTTTTGAATTGTGATAAGTGTATTTTTTACCATGTCCTTTTTGTGTAATGCGACTGACCGTTATTTACAGCGTTATAACATCCAGAGCACAAAGCCCACAACATTTCTAATATCATTACTTCAAAGCCTTGGGTGTCAAGTACAAATCAGTCTATAAACTTAGTGGAAAGACTAACTCACATAGAACTAATAGCACCAAGATCAAGAAATGACACAGAAAAGTGTAATATGCGACTGACCATGGAATTGCCCTAATGCTTCTACGAAACCTTGTAAATGAATCTATTTATTATAGCACATGGAACTCCTGTGCTCCGATTACAAGTAGTGCATAAAAATTACACCCAACTTTCAATGGCTTGGACATTTGGAGACCAAACAAACATCTTCAAATGTTAGTAAAAAATATTCCAAATAATATAGTTTGTGAAATTAAGTAATAACTGATTACTGCTCGAAAAAGCATTTGACTTGCCATAAATAAGTTTCAAAAATATGACGATGTGCCCAAGCATTTTCCCATGACTTCAGTGTTCTAATTAGGCTCCCCTCATGTCTCCTGTTCTTGCGCTACGTGTGTTCGAAGTATCGCCGCCAATTACAAATAGTCTGTACACAAAGCCAAATTTGCATCATGTGTCCTTGTTTGCGAGACTAGTGATTCGTTATATAGTGCCCTGTTTGTAGAACCCTCTTTCTATGTTCAAGTTAATATCAAGTAATAAACCACAAGACTGGGTAAATTTTAAATAGTTTGGGTTTGAACAAAGACAAATCGACTGGAGCGGGCCTTGAACCTCTGTGGGTGTCTCCCTATTTTTAGTCAATATCTTTGTTCAGAGGTTCCCTGGGTGTGATCCTTGGCTACACGGCAGTTTACGGTTGAATGGCTTCTGACTGGCACCCCCGAACAAAGATATTGACTAAATAAATAGGGATACTGCCAACATACGGCTGGATAGCTCGAGTTGGTAGAGCGCCGGTACGTTAATCCAGAGGTTGTTGGTTCAAGACCCGCTCCAGTCAATTTTTCTTTGTGCAAACCCAAACTATGTTCAAATGAGTAAGGAACCAGACCACTGAGTATGCAATCACGCTAGTGCTGGATCCCGCCATATGTTGTGGTTGTAGCAGTAGCCCTGTACACATCAGCAACTTGCAGAGGCATGTACAGAACTAAATGAGCATTTGCGATCGTTTCATTTTTTGTTTCCTGATTATTTGTAAATATTGGTAAAAATAGTTGATGTAAAATTTCCAAATCTACTTTACAAATTGCTGTATTTACCCGCCCGGAATATAAGCTGCGGAGCTTGTTGTTGGCATGAAAATCAATTCATAAACCATGGCTAATACTCCAAAGTTACAGTAACTTTAAATTGGAGTTTCTGCTGCCTCTAAAACATTATTCTGCACATAATACAGATGTTTCTCTTTCTACCTCTCGTTTTTTGCAATTAGCTTTTCTTGAGTACAAGGAATGGTGCATGGGTTTTCAATCGATTGGGCGATCATGGCTACCCTTTTGACATCATGGTATCAAGGAGAGTGGTGCTAGGTCTTCCTGCAAGATTTCAAAACTTCATGGTACAGAAACGGCTTCAGTCCAAATTCAATCATGCCAAATATGGCCTGCAACCTGCGTACGGCCCAATGAACGCTCATCCATTAGTCAACGATGACCTACCGAATCGTATTCTAAGTGGTGCGGTAGTCATGAAGCCCAATGTCTCCCACTTCACAAAGACAGGAGTGGAGTTTGAAGATGGAAGCCTTGAAGACAATATTGACTGCGTCATTATGGCAACAGGCTACACGTTCAGTTTCCCGTTTATCGACTGCCCATCTCTAAAGGTGGAGAAGAATGAAGTGAACTTATACAACTTAGTCTTCCCTCCAGACTTAAAACACCCAACTATTTGTGTGATTGGTTGCACACAGCCGTGGGGCGCTATCCATCCAGTGTCAGAGTTACAGAGTCGGTGGGCAACTCGTGTCTTCAAAGGCCTCGTTCATCTTCCCAGCCAGCCTGAGATGGAGGCATCCATCCAAAAGAGGAAAGATGAAATGAGTAAACGCTTCAAGAAATCACAGCGTCACACCATTCAAGTGGACTGGATCCAGTACATGGATACTATAGCATCGGAGTTTGGTGTCAAACCCAATTTACTCAAGCTGTTCTTTACCGATCCAAAGCTTGCTCTCCGTTGTTTCTTGGGACCCTGTGTTCCTTATCAGTACCGTCTGATGGGTCCAGGTAAGTGGAGTGGTGCTAGGGAAGCCATCCAGACAGTGTTTGAGAGAGTTGATTCCCCATTACAGACGCGCACCTGCAACATAACTGAGCAGAAGTCGGGACTTGTGGGCAAACTGCTGCGACTCAGTCTGGCTATTCTTCTCCTTTGTATCTTTGTGGCCAAGCTTCTGTAAAAAACATCATCAGATCATTGCAGAGATTTATCATTCCATTGAAGGTGAGATTATGTGTTGGTTTGATCAATGGTAATGGCACCTTGTGTTAAAGATGATAAAATCAAACTTCACAAACTTTTAAAGGGAAGGTATACGTTTGGTAATCACTTTTAAAACTAATGGCAATAAAAACTTACTTGGGTAGAAGTATAGCAACATTTGTATAAAGCGTTTTGAGAATCATTTCACTGCGAAGTAATGTAAAAAGAAAGCAGATTTTATGCCGAAAAATTTGAATTATGAGAAACGTTTCTGTCAGAAATGCTTCTCAGATTGTCATTCCTGTTGGGATTATTCTTTCTGCTTGGATATATTCGCTCCAGATTTTCGGCAATATCTCAAAAACGCGACCACCTTTTGAAATGAAATTTTCACAGGTTAGTTTTATTATAAAACAATGGAACGATTCAGCAAAAACCCACAGCCTACACCCAAACCCTAGCCATCGGCCAAAACCCTAGCCATCGGCACAGAAACCCTAGCCGTCGGCCCAAACCCTAGCATACACCCTAAACCCTATAGCCATCAGCCCAAAACCCTAGCTCTTAGTCTAAACCCTAGTTTACAGTCTTAACCTATTGTCCACAACTAACCGTATAGTATCTGGAATGGAATTTTGCAACATGCCCCGCCCACCCCCCGCCCACCCCTTTACCCCCCCCCCCCCCCCCCCTTAACAGCTAGCAAGATGAAACTTGGAAGAACAATAAATGTGGTAAAATGTGTTTGTTTGTTGGGAACTTTGTTATAAAGTTCACAATTTTAAACTCAATATGAATACATGGTTAGAAAAGTTGGAGGGAAAGCAAAAACGCCCCCCCCCCCCCAACTCAAGGCCCCCTTCCAACCTGTTTCCCTTTTTACCGCTTATCCACAATAATTAACCCCCTCTTGTCGATTAATTAAATAGTTTGTAAGGTTTTTAGAATCTTATTACGAAAAAGAGACATGTTAATAACTTTTTGAGGGAAGATTTGGACGTAACTTCCAAGTATTCCAATATTGTACACAGTGTGTCATGCAGGTTTTCCCTCTCACATTGCTTAAAGTACATGTAAATGCTTCAACATGTTTGACCTTGTTGTAGACAAACGCAATAAAATATTCCAATTTTTTTTCCAGATTTCATATCAGTGACTTATTCTCAACATTTTAAGCATAATTTTTTTCCCATAAAGAATAATTGACTGCCCTTATAGGGTGCACTACTCTAAATCGACCAAAAATTCATGCGCCAAGCTACTTATCATAATTTGTAAACCCACAACTTATTTTTAATTATAACGTTTTGGGGGTCATGCAACTAATAGAGTGTGTAATTATAAGAACTTATCACAACCTGGGGGTTCTGGGTTTCAAGTTTTGAGGAGATTTGATAAATTTGGGCTTTAAAGTTGGTCCTATTTAGCTTGGGAATTGGAGGAGTGCCTCATGAAAACTGGCGGCAAGTCGGTTTGGGAAAAAACACATTTTCGGGGGTGTTTTTTTCTGGGGTAATTAGCAAAAATTCCAAACGGCTGACCTGCCAAAAATTGAAAAGAAATCTGAAGTTTAGTGGTCTGAAAATATATTTGATTGGTTTTCAAGAGGCTGAGAGACTTTTAACTATTTTTTGAGAATTTTTGAATATTTAGCATTTATCATTGTTTGCTATGGGAGTCTATTTAGAGGGGTGAAACCCCCATCCACTGCTCAGCCCTCAGAGCGCCCCCTTGCGATAATAATCATGTTCAGGATTATGACCGACCGGCCACCCCCCCATGCATGGGTATTTGGTACAGTAGTGTGTGTGTGGTAAGCCACGCTCGGTTATAAAAAGCGCTGTTAATTAGGTGCTGACGATGCCCAATTAATGATGGTAAGAATGACATATTCCCTTTCTTTGAGACCTCTTTAGCTTTGAATAATTTCATTCTTCATTTTAAACTTGTTAGCTGTAAATTGCTAATTAATTGTCGTGGTTGTATAGCCCCAGGTTGAACCTCCGTTTTGCATACATGTAACGGAACGCGTATTACGGAGTCCTGTAGTTGCGATAACGGAGACCAGAGGGTTAATACGAGACAACTAACGTTGGCCATACTTGCAATTTCGCCCATATTTGACAGAATAGTCACCAGATTTGCCCAATTTTTACCACTTTCGAAAATCATGACACTAATTCTAAGAACCCGGATTTGATCTTCAATAATGTCTAATCATGCTAATGAATCCATTCACAATCAAAACAACATTGAGAAAATATTTTGAAGAAAAAAGGAAAAAAACTTACCGGCGACTGACCAACCGTAAAACACCCCTGTACGAGAAAACTTTACACAACCCTCCCTAATATATTTTTCACAATAAATCTGTTTTTATCCTTTTTAAAATTATCATTTTAGTTACAAAGTCAAAATATAAGCTGTTGAGAAAAGTTTGAAGACCTGGCTACACAGCAGCTAACGGTTATATTGCTTCTGACTGGCACCCCCACCCCCCGAACAAAGATAATTATAGACAAAATAGGGACACCTCCGACATAGGGCTAGATATCTCAGTTGGTAGAGCGCCGGCATGTTAAACCGGAGGTCATTGGTTCAAACCCAGCTCTTGTAAATTATGTAAAGGATAATACCCGAGGTGCGCGTCATTCGTGGGTAGGAATGGCCCGAGGGTGAAGCCCGAGGGCCATTCGTACACCCACGAATGGCGCGTACACCGAGGGCATTATGCGACTTAACCCACACTTGTGACGTCATGCTATTGTTCCAGCGCTCCATTATTTCGCACGAATGGCGCGATGGGTAGGCCTACATTTCACCCATTGTGCAAACGGGTCGAAATCATAGAACAATTTTGTTATCGTTTTCGACAACGGTTAGAGCTACGCATTTTTTACATAATGGTCGTAAGTCTCTAAATAATATAGAGACTTTCCACATTTGAACAACAGCCACATTATTAAATTTATATTTAGTTGAGACATGTTCAAAAATATTAGTTAACAACAACATTCCTTATGTTGGCCATAAAGTCAGGTTTTTTTTGTTTTAACAAATAATTTTTAAGATGCAAAATGCTCAATTGATCAAACACAAAATGATACGTGATTATTTAATTATTTAAGAATTATGTTTGCAAAGAGAATACTTTCATATCAATATAAATTAACAGGAATTTAACTGAAATTTATCATAAAGTTAACTAATTTATTTATCAAAGTTATATCGAAAGCGTTCAATCACGTAACACAGGAGTGAACATGGTTACGTAATACATAAAAACACTTTACTTATATTAAACAATATCGCGCCATTCGTGCGAAATAATGGAGCGCTGGAACAATAGCATGACGTCACAAGTGTGGGTTAAGTCGCATAATGCCCTCGGTGTACGCGCCATTCGTGGGTGTACGAATGGCCCTCGGGCTTCACCCTCGGGCCATTCCTACCCACGAATGACGCGCACCTCGGGTATTATCCTTTACTTCAACCCAAAAGCATTTAAAATTTACCCAGTCAGTTTCCCTTGTGGTTTATAATTTGATATCTGAAAAAAAAAATCGCATTCCCTTGTATGGCTTCTGACTGGCATCCCCATAACAAAGTTTTTAAAAATAGGGAGACCTCCAACATACAGCTAGATACATGTAGCTCAGTTGGTAGAGCGCCGGCACGTTAATCTGGAGGTCTTTGGTTCAAACCCCGCTTTAGTCAATTTTTCATTGTTCAATTAACCCAAAATCAAAAGTTTGAAAAAATACAAAAATTACAATGACAGCCCAACACATGGATTTTTGAGACACTGTATCAAGTGCTTTTCCAATTGCACAAACTTTAATTTAAACTCGGGCTTTGTGGACTAAATCCTACATGGGGGAAACAGCCAGCTGTGATTCTAATCATAGACACGCAGCTTTCACTTTTGAAGACCTTTCCAATGGTGTACTGAATGATGTGCATACTTTGTAGAAATCCAACGTTCAGGAGTTAATATTTATTAACATTATTTTATGTAATTCAATAGGACGACCTGATGACATCATCATGACATCATCGATGTGACTTCTTGATGTTGAGGTTCAGTTGTTTGATGAGTTCACTTCAAATTCACTTTCAATCTTGAGTTATACTGTTGAGAAGAGTTGTGATGAAGAAGAAAAGAAAAAAATTACAAAACAAAAACAAGAGTTGTTTGTGCTCATATTGCACAAACACCTTAAAAAAATAAGATGAATTAAAAAAAAGGGGGGAAGGCCAATTGGGCTGAAGCCCGAACACCTAAAAACAGAACACACGGTCCATTCCCCAGGCTCCAGTAATCATGTCATCACCCCCACAACAATCAATACACTGCTATCAAGTTAACAATTACCAAAAGTTCTAGTCCGTTATCATTGTTAATACACACATGTAATGTACAGATCAACATTAAAGGCAGGGAACACTTTTGGTAATTATTCCAAAAATGAATGACCATAAAACCTTACTTGGTTTAAGACTAAGAGCACTGGAGAGCTGTTGATATATTATAAAACATGGTTACAAATGACCGGGCTCTGACCCCCTTTGAAATAATGTAGTTTTAGAGAAAGAGGTAGTTTTTCACAAACAAATTTGAATCTGAGAAGGGCTTCAGGCATGATGCCTTCTTCAGGCCTCTGAAAGCACACAATAGACCCTCCCCACGAAATATGTAAATTGCACATCCCGTGTGCGCACTTACACTTTGGTTGGCAAAATGATGGAACAACGCGCTTTTTTGTGTGGGGATGATGGTGGCGTGATGCAGGGTTGTGACCCTACTTAGTTTTCATCTTTATGGCGTTTGCCAACCAATAGTGTTTGTACGCATGTGTGAATGTGATTAGTTCATGGGAAAGGTCTATTCTATGCAACAAGAGTGGGGTTTTTTCCTTCATTATTTTCAAAATTTCACAAAATTTCACATTTGTTATTTAATGCATATGTTGGGATAAAACAAGTGAGGATACCGGTCATGAAAAAAATTGCTAAAAGTATACCCTGCCTTTAAACATCCAAAGCAGAGCTTTCTATCAATTAGAGCCCAGCCACACACGCCTGCAACTTGTACACCGTAATGGGAGTGTGTTTGCAAGTTGCTAGATCTAAATCCAATCTGTGATCTTTAGACTTTGACCACCAGTTTGCATAATACGAATGATCAGTATTCATAAGTACCTAATACTCATCAATTGATTTATTGTTGTGCCTCCATGGTACAACTTGCAACCTACATGTAACCGATGATGATAATTATGACAACTTATTTAAATCAGTTAAGTGTTATTTCCAGACACTTAAGGTACATGTAAGATTCAATATCGTCAAATGGAGTCCAGTTTGCAAGCTGATACTCAAATCTCTTCAAGTGTGTATGAATGTCAACAATGAAAAAATTTGTTCTAGTTTTAGGAACATCGGAGTGAAAAGCTTTAATTGAGTTGGGGGAAGGGGGGAGGGTTCAAATCAAGTTGGCGCTACTCATGTGGCGACACAGCCCGTACTTTGTCTCTGTGCTTTTTAACTGTTTTTATGTTTTACGGATCTTAACACTGACATGGATGTCACTAACAGAAGTATCAAATGTTTGTGCCTTGGAATAGGTTTTCACTTTTTATTGATTGTCTTATAATTGTATGTGTTTGTGCAGACCCAATAACTGGGGCGCTGTACTCATTTGTTCTCCAAATTATGACATCTGCCACCTCAGATGTCAAAATTTCGAGAAAAAAAAAAAATTAGTCTGCAGATGTCAAAATTTTGAAGAACAAAAATAGATACAGCGCCCCATTTACTTCAGCCACCACTCATTATACATATGTACAAAAGAAGAACAGTATCCACATGTTGGTGAGACACCTGAGTAAAAGATCTTAGGAGGTACTTCAATATCACTGAAAGTAAAAATGACATCATATGAACATTAGCTGGTACTTTTGTCCACTGGAAACGGGGCATTTTTATGCCGTATCTGGCAACAGTTTTTCAAAATCATTGATTGAAAACAACCCAAATATTGCTCCTTAAGAAATCATTCTTGTTTTGTTCTTTTTCTTTTTCAAACAGTGAGCATTAAGCATCCTACATGTAAATACTGTGACGTTCTAAACCTCCTTCGGTATAATGGGCAAGAAAGTAGCTGTGATTGGTGCTGGAGCAAGCGGGCTCGCTGCCCTAAAATGCTGTCTGGATGAAGACCTTGAAGCAACATGCTTTGAGAGATCAGACAGGGTGGGTGGCCTCTGGGCTTATCGTGAAGACAGGGATGGCCAGGGTTGTGTCTTCAAGTCCACCATCATCAACACCAGCAAGGAGATGATGTGTTACAGCGATTTCCCCATACCTAAGGACTATCCTAACTACATGCACAACACCTACATTGAGAAGTACTTTTGGAGCTATGCTGAGCACTTCGGCTTGAGGAACCACATCAAGTTTCACACCGAAGTTGAAAACGTGACCCCAGCGGCCGACTATGACTCAACTGGGAGGTGGCAGGTCACCCACAAGAAACGAGATGGTGGAGATCGTATAGTAGAGCATTTTGACGCTGTCATGGTCTGCATCGGTCATCATACCACACCCAATATTCCTACCTTCCCAGGACTGGAGGATTTCCAAGGTGAGGTAGTCCACACCCATGACTACAAGACGCCTTTTCATCTGATTGACAAACGAGTTGTTGTCATTGGCCTTGGCAACTCTGGAGGTGATGCAGCTGTGGAATTGGGTCGCATTGCATCTAAGGTATTTATTGATAAGCAATTTATGTATTAATTTCACAACTAAGGGTCTTGGCCAACATTTTTAGCCAAAATTATAAATAAAAGTCCAATGTGACAGTTTCAGCTGAATAGCCTACAGTGTCGCTGAGAAAACAGCAAAAACGTGTCGCAGTGTTTTCGCAAGATCGTCAATTTCATCGATGTTTAGTGAGATGACAGTGGTACCAACTGCATCTATCGCCGCAGCGTTCCAATGAGCGGACACCAACCCTCAGATATCTGAGAAAACATTCATGCATGAATGTTTTTTGTGGGTGACAAATTATCCAAACCATTTTACTTCAAAGGGAATCCTTTCCCAACACAGTTTATACTACATTGTATCAACAGCTGCAGTGCTTCTCACCAAGTAACTTTTTATCTGGTCATCAATTTTTGAGTTTTTACCACCAATCTACATGTATGACACTACAGGATTATTTCATTTTCAAGTTTCTAAAAATGTTTTTGGCAATTTTTGGTTGACTAGAGCCCCCATGTACACTCTATACTTCAAGTTGAGCTGACCATTTATAAGTATCCTGTTGGAGACTCGTGTATAGGAGTTGTGTGTTACATGTACATGTAGTAAAACTATTGCAAGTTTTTTGGTTTGAGGAAACTTTTGAATTGTGATAAGTGTATTTTTTACCATGTCCTTTTTGTGTAATGCGACTGACCGTTATTTACAGCGTTATAACATCCAGAGCACAAAGCCCACAACATTTCTAATATCATTACTTCAAAGCCTTGGGTGTCAAGTACAAATCAGTCTATAAACTTAGTGGAAAGACTAACTCACATAGAACTAATAGCACCAAGATCAAGAAATGACACAGAAAAGTGTAATATGCGACTGACCATGGAATTGCCCTAATGCTTCTACGAAACCTTGTAAATGAATCTATTTATTATAGCACATGGAATTCCTGCGCTCCAATTACAAGTAGTGCATAAAAATTACACCCAACTTTCAACGGCTTGGACGTTTGGAGACCAAGCAAACCATCTTCAAATGTTAGTAAAAAATATTCCAAATAATATAGTTTGTGAAATTAAGTAATAACTGATTACTGCTCGAAAAAGCATTTGACTTGCCATAAATAAGTTTCAAAAATATGACGATGTGCCCAAGCATTTTCCCATGACTTCAGTGTTCTAATTAGGCTCCCCTCATGTCTCCTGTTCTTGCGCTACGTGTGTTCGAAGTATCGCCGCCAATTACAAATAGTCTGTACACAAAGCCAAATTTGCATCATGTGTCCTTGTTTGCGAGACTAGTGATTCGTTATATAGTGCCCTGTTTGTAGAACCCTCTTTCTATGTTCAAGTTAATATCAAGTAATAAACCACAAGACTGGGTAAATTTTAAATAGTTTGGGTTTGAACAAAGACAAATCGACTGGAGCGGGCCTTGAACCTCTGTGGGTGTCTCCCTATTTTTAGTCAATATCTTTGTTCAGAGGTTCCCTGGGTGTGATCCTTGGCTACACGGCAGTTTACGGTTGAATGGCTTCTGACTGGCACCCCCGAACAAAGATATTGACTAAATAAATAGGGATACTGCCAACATACGGCTGGATAGCTCGAGTTGGTAGAGCGCCGGTACGTTAATCCAGAGGTTGTTGGTTCAAGACCCGCTCCAGTCAATTTTTCTTTGTGCAAACCCAAACTATGTTCAAATGAGTAAGGAACCAGACCACTGAGTATGCAATCACGCTAGTGCTGGATCCCGCCATATGTTGTGGTTGTAGCAGTAGCCCTGTACACATCAGCAACTTGCAGAGGCATGTACAGAACTAAATGAGCATTTGCGATCGTTTCATTTTTTGTTTCCTGATTATTTGTAAATATTGGTAAAAATAGTTGATGTAAAATTTCCAAATCTACTTTACGAATTGCTGTATTTACCCGCCCGGAATATAAGCTGCGGAGCTTGTTGTTGGCATGAAAATCAATTCATAAACCATGGCTAATACTCCAAAGTTACAGTAACTTTAAATTGGAGTTTCTGCTGCCTCTAAAACATTATTCTGCACATAATACAGATGTTTCTCTTTCTACCTCTCGTTTTTTGCAATTAGCTTTTCTTGAGTACAAGGAATGGTGCATGGGTTTTCAATCGATTGGGCGATCATGGCTACCCTTTTGACATCATGGTATCAAGGAGAGTGGTGCTAGGTCTTCCTGCAAGATTTCAAAACTTCATGGTACAGAAACGGCTTCAGTCCAAATTCAATCATGCCAAATATGGCCTGCAACCTG
This sequence comes from Leptasterias polaris, assembly GCA_037783415.1. Taxonomy (NCBI): domain Eukaryota; kingdom Metazoa; phylum Echinodermata; class Asteroidea; order Forcipulatida; family Asteriidae; genus Leptasterias; species Leptasterias polaris. Next base: position 1,801,090 of record JAZGTN010000090.1, on the reverse strand, counting down.
CGTACGGCCCAATGAACGCTCATCCATTAGTCAACGATGACCTACCGAATCGTATTCTAAGTGGTGCGGTAGTCATGAAGCCCAATGTCTCCCACTTCACAAAGACAGGAGTGGAGTTTGAAGATGGAAGCCTTGAAGACAATATTGACTGCGTCATTATGGCAACAGGCTACACGTTCAGTTTCCCGTTTATCGACTGCCCATCTCTAAAGGTGGAGAAGAATGAAGTGAACTTATACAACTTAGTCTTCCCTCCAGACTTAAAACACCCAACTATTTGCGTGATTGGTTGCACACAGCCGTGGGGCGCTATCCATCCAGTGTCAGAGTTACAGAGTCGGTGGGCAACTCGTGTCTTCAAAGGCCTCGTTCATCTTCCCAGCCAGCCTGAGATGGAGGCATCCATCCAAAAGAGGAAAGATGAAATGAGTAAACGCTTCAAGAAATCACAGCGTCACACCATTCAAGTGGACTGGATCCAGTACATGGATACTATAGCATCGGAGTTTGGTGTCAAACCCAATTTACTCAAGCTGTTCTTTACCGATCCAAAGCTTGCTCTCCGTTGTTTCTTGGGACCCTGTGTTCCTTATCAGTACCGTCTGATGGGTCCAGGTAAGTGGAGTGGTGCTAGGGAAGCCATCCAGACAGTGTTTGAGAGAGTTGATTCCCCATTACAGACGCGCACCTGCAACATAACTGAGCAGAAGTCGGGACTTGTGGGCAAACTGCTGCGACTCAGTCTGGCTATTCTTCTCCTTTGTATCTTTGTGGCCAAGCTTCTGTAAAAAACATCATCAGATCATTGCAGAGATTTATCATTCCATTGAAGGTGAGATTATGTGTTGGTTTGATCAATGGTAATGGCACCTTGTGTTAAAGATGATAAAATCAAACTTCACAAACTTTTAAAGGGAAGGTATACGTTTGGTAATCACTTTTAAAACTAATGGCAATAAAAACTTACTTGGGTAGAAGTATAGCAACATTTGTATAAAGCGTTTTGAGAATCATTTCACTGCGAAGTAATGTAAAAAGAAAGCAGATTTTATGCCGAAAAATTTGAATTATGAGAAACGTTTCTGTCAGAAATGCTTCTCAGATTGTCATTCCTGTTGGGATTATTCTTTCTGCTTGGATATATTCGCTCCAGATTTTCGGCAATATCTCAAAAACGCGACCACCTTTTGAAATGAAATTTTCACAGGTTAGTTTTATTATAAAACAATGGAACGATTCAGCAAAAACCCACAGCCTACACCCAAACCCTAGCCATCGGCCAAAACCCTAGCCATCGGCACAGAAACCCTAGCCGTCGGCCCAAACCCTAGCATACACCCTAAACCCTATAGCCATCAGCCCAAAACCCTAGCTCTTAGTCTAAACCCTAGTTTACAGTCTTAACCTATTGTCCACAACTAACCGTATAGTATCTGGAACGGAATTTTGCAACATGCCCCGCCCACCCCCCGCCCACCCCTTTACCCCCCCCCCCCTTAACAGCTAGCAAGATGAAACTTGGAAGAACAATAAATGTGGTAAAATGTGTTTGTTTGTTGGGAACTTTGTTATAAAGTTCACAATTTTAAACTCAATATGAATACATGGTTAGAAAAGTTGGAGGGAAAGCAAAAACGCCCCCCCCCCAACTCAAGGCCCCCTTCCAACCTGTTTCCCTTTTTACCGCTTATCCACAATAATTAACCCCCTCTTGTCGATTAATTAAATAGTTTGTAAGGTTTTTAGAATCTTATTACGAAAAAGAGACATGTTAATAACTTTTTGAGGGAAGATTTGGACGTAACTTCCAAGTATTCCAATATTGTACACAGTGTGTCATGCAGGTTTTCCCTCTCACATTGCTTAAAGTATGTAAATGCTTCAACATGTTTGACCTTGTTGTAGACAAACGCAATAAAATATTCCAATTTTTTTTCCAGATTTCATATCAGTGACTTATTCTCAACATTTTAAGCATAATTTTTTTCCCATAAAGAATAATTGACTGCCCTTATAGGGTGCACTACTCTAAATCGACCAAAAATTCATGCGCCAAGCTACTTATCATAATTTGTAAACCCACAACTTATTTTTAATTATAACGTTTTGGGGGTCATGCAACTAATAGAGTGTGTAATTATAAGAACTTATCACAACCTGGGGGTTCTGGGTTTCAAGTTTTGAGGAGATTTGATAAATTTGGGCTTTAAAGTTGGTCCTATTTAGCTTGGGAATTGGAGGAGTGCCTCATGAAAACTGGCGGCAAGTCGGTTTGGGAAAAAACACATTTTCGGGGGTGTTTTTTTCTGGGGTAATTAGCAAAAATTCCAAACGGCTGACCTGCCAAAAATTGAAAAGAAATCTGAAGTTTAGTGGTCTGAAAATATATTTGATTGGTTTTCAAGAGGCTGAGAGACTTTTAACTATTTTTTGAGAATTTTTGAATATTTAGCATTTATCATTGTTTGCTATGGGAGTCTATTTAGAGGGGTGAAACCCCCATCCACTGCTCAGCCCTCAGAGCGCCCCCTTGCGATAATAATCATGTTCAGGATTATGACCGACCGGCCCCCCCCCCATGCATGGGTATTTGGTACAGTAGTGTGTGTGTGGTAAGCCACGCTCGGTTATAAAAAGCGCTGTTAATTAGGTGCTGACGATGCCCAATTAATGATGGTAAGAATGACATATTCCCTTTCTTTGAGACCTCTTTAGCTTTGAATAATTTCATTCTTCATTTTAAACTTGTTAGCTGTAAATTGCTAATTAATTGTCGTGGTTGTATAGCCCCAGGTTGAACCTCCGTTTTGCATACATGTAATGGAACGCGTATTACGGAGTCCTGTAGTTGCGATAACGGAGACCAGAGGGTTAATACGAGACAACTAACGTTGGCCATACTTGCAATTTCGCCCATATTTGACAGAATAGTCACCAGATTTGCCCAATTTTTACCACTTTCGAAAATCATGACACTAATTCTAAGAACCCGGATTTGATCTTCAATAATGTCTAATCATGCTAATGAATCCATTCACAATCAAAACAACATTGAGAAAATATTTTGAAGAAAAAAGGAAAAAAACTTACCGGCGACTGACCAACCGTAAAACACCCCTGTACGAGAAAACTTTACACAACCCTCCCTAATATATTTTTCACAATAAATCTGTTTTTATCCTTTTTAAAATTATCATTTTAGTTACAAAGTCAAAATATAAGCTGTTGAGAAAAGTTTGAAGACCTGGCTACACAGCAGCTAACGGTTATATTGCTTCTGACTGGCACCCCCACCCCCCGAACAAAGATAATTATAGACAAAATAGGGACACCTCCGACATAGGGCTAGATATCTCAGTTGGTAGAGCGCCGGCATGTTAAACCGGAGGTCATTGGTTCAAACCCAGCTCTTGTAAATTATGTAAAGGATAATACCCGAGGTGCGCGTCATTCGTGGGTAGGAATGGCCCGAGGGTGAAGCCCGAGGGCCATTCGTACACCCACGAATGGCGCGTACACCGAGGGCATTATGCGACTTAACCCACACTTGTGACGTCATGCTATTGTTCCAGCGCTCCATTATTTCGCACGAATGGCGCGATGGGTAGGCCTACATTTCACCCATTGTGCAAACGGGTCGAAATCATAGAACAATTTTGTTATCGTTTTCGACAACGGTTAGAGCTACGCATTTTTTACATAATGGTCGTAAGTCTCTAAATAATATAGAGACTTTCCACATTTGAACAACAGCCACATTATTAAATTTATATTTAGTTGAGACATGTTCAAAAATATTAGTTAACAACAACATTCCTTATGTTGGCCATAAAGTCAGGTTTTTTTTGTTTTAACAAATAATTTTTAAGATGCAAAATGCTCAATTGATCAAACACAAAATGATACGTGATTATTTAATTATTTAAGAATTATGTTTGCAAAGAGAATACTTTCATATCAATATAAATTAACAGGAATTTAACTGAAATTTATCATAAAGTTAACTAATTTATTTATCAAAGTTATATCGAAAGCGTTCAATCACGTAACACAGGAGTGAACATGGTTACGTAATACATAAAAACACTTTACTTATATTAAACAATATCGCGCCATTCGTGCGAAATAATGGAGCGCTGGAACAATAGCATGACGTCACAAGTGTGGGTTAAGTCGCATAATGCCCTCGGTGTACGCGCCATTCGTGGGTGTACGAATGGCCCTCGGGCTTCACCCTCGGGCCATTCCTACCCACGAATGACGCGCACCTCGGGTATTATCCTTTACTTCAACCCAAAAGCATTTAAAATTTACCCAGTCAGTTTCCCTTGTGGTTTATAATTTGATATCTGAAAAAAAAAATCGCATTCCCTTGTATGGCTTCTGACTGGCATCCCCATAACAAAGTTTTTAAAAATAGGGAGACCTCCAACATACAGCTAGATACATGTAGCTCAGTTGGTAGAGCGCCGGCACGTTAATCTGGAGGTCTTTGGTTCAAACCCCGCTTTAGTCAATTTTTCATTGTTCAATTAACCCAAAATCAAAAGTTTGAAAAAATACAAAAATTACAATGACAGCCCAACACATGGATTTTTGAGACACTGTATCAAGTGCTTTTCCAATTGCACAAACTTTAATTTAAACTCGGGCTTTGTGGACTAAATCCTACATGGGGGAAACAGCCAACTGTGATTCTAATCATAGACACGCAGCTTTCACTTTTGAAGACCTTTCAAATGGTGTACTGAATGATGTGCATACTTTGTAGAAATCCAACGTTCAGGAGTTAATATTTATTAACATTATTTTATGTAATTCAATAGGACGACCTGATGACATCATCATGACATCATCGATGTGACTTCTTGATGTTGAGGTTCAGTTGTTTGATGAGTTCACTTCAAATTCACTTTCAATCTTGAGTTATACTGTTGAGAAGAGTTGTGATGAAGAAGAAAAGAAATAAATTACAAAACAAAAACAAGAGTTGTTTGTGCTCATATTGCACAAACACCTTAAAAAAATAAGATGAATTAAAAAAAGGGGGGAAGGCCAATTGGGCTGAAGCCCGAACACCTAAAAACAGAACACACGGTCCATTCCCCAGGCTCCAGTAATCATGTCATCACCCCCACAACAATCAATACACTGCTATCAAGTTAACAATTACCAAAAGTTCTAGTCCGTTATCATTGTTAATACACACATGTAATGTACAGATCAACATTAAAGGCAGGGAACACTTTTGGTAATTATTCCAAAAATGAATGACCATAAAACCTTACTTGGTTTAAGACTAAGAGCACTGGAGAGCTGTTGATATATTATAAAACATGGTTACAAATGACCGGGCTCTGACCCCCTTTGAAATAATGTAGTTTTAGAGAAAGAGGTAGTTTTTCACAAACAAATTTGAATCTGAGAAGGGCTTCAGGCATGATGCCTTCTTCAGGCCTCTGAAAGCACACAATAGACCCTCCCCACGAAATATGTAAATTGCACATCCCGTGTGCGCACTTACACTTTGGTTGGCAAAATGATGGAACAACGCGCCTTTTTGTGTGGGGATGATGGTGGCGTGATGCAGGGTTGTGACCCTACTTAGTTTTCATCTTTATGGCGTTTGCCAACCAATAGTGTTTGTACGCATGCGTGAATGTAATTAGCATATTTCATGGGAAAGGTCTATTCTATGCAACAAGAGTGGGGTTTTTTCCTTCATTATTTTCAAAATTTCCCAAAATTTCACAGGTTTGTTATTTAATGCATATGTTGGGATAAAACAATTACCAAAAGTATACCCTGCCTTTAAACATCCAAAGCAGAGCTTTCTATCAATTAGAGCCCAGCCACACACGCCTGCAACTTGTACACCGTAATGGGAGTGTGCTCTCACTTTCGGTACCTTCTGGAGACCAAGGACAAAACAAAAAGGGAAAACAAAAGGACTCCACATGGAATTTCTAAAGACGGGGTGCTCCACAGAAATTTACAAACTAAAAAAAAAAAAAAAAAACTAAGGAAGTATTAGTGTACAAAGTACATCATGGGAAACTGTTCCGAGCAGGGACCAAGGACGAACATAAGAGAGCTCCACAAGGATGCCTTATTCCGTCAGTGTGTTTGCCAGTGCTAGATCTAAATCCCATCGTGATCTTTAGACTTCGACCACCAGTTTGCATAATACGAATGATCAGTATTCATAAGTACCTAATACTCATCAATTGATTTATTGTTGTGCCTCCATGGTACAACTTGCAACCTACATGTAACCGATGGTGATAATTATGACAACTTATTTAAATCAGTTAAGTGTTATTTCCAGACACTTAAGGTACATGTAAGATTCAATATCGTCAAATGGAGTCCAGTTTGCAAGCTGATACTCAAATCTCTTCAAGTGTGTATGAATGTCAACAATGAAAAAATTTGTTCTAGTTTTAGGAACATCGGAGTGAAAAGCTTTAATTGAGTTGGGGGAAGGGGGTAGGGTTCAAATCAAATTGGCGCTACTCATGTGGCGACACAGCCCGTACTTTGTCTCTGTGCTTTTTAACTGTTTTTATGTTTTACGGATCTTAACACTGACATGGATGTCACTAACAGAAGTATCAAATGTTTGTGCCTTGGAATAGGTTTTCACTTTTTATTGATTGTCTTATAATTGTATGTGTTTGTGCAGACCCAATAACTGGGGCGCTGTACTCATTTGTTCTCCAAATTTTGACATCTGCCACCTCAGATGTCAAAATTTCGAGGAAAAAAAAAAATGAGTCTGCAGATGTCAAAATTTTGAAGAAAAAAAATAGATACAGCGCCCCATTTACTTCAGCCACCACTCATTATACATATGTACAAAAGAAGAACAGTATCCACATGTTGGTGAGACACCTGAGTAAAAGATCTTAGGAGGTACTTCAATATCACTGAAAATAAAAATGACATCATATGAACATTAGCTGGTACTTTTGTCCACTGGAAACAGGGCATTTTTATGCCGTATCTGGCAACAGTTGTTCAAAATCATTGATCGTAAACAACCCAAATATTGCTCCTTAAGAAACATTCTTGTTTTGTTCTTTTTCTTTTTCAAACAGTGAGCATTAAGCATCCTACATGTAAATACTGTGACGTTCTAAACCTCCTTCGGTATAATGGGCAAGAAAGTAGCTGTGATTGGTGCTGGAGCAAGCGGGCTCGCTGCCCTAAAATGCTGTCTGGATGAAGACCTTGCAGCAACATGCTTTGAGAGATCAGACAGGGTGGGTGGCCTTTGGGCTTATCGTGAAGACAGGGATGGCCAGGGTTGTGTCTTCAAGTCCACCATCATCAACACCAGCAAGGAGATGATGTGTTACAGCGATTTCCCCATACCTAAGGACTATCCTAACTACATGCACAACACCTACATTGAGAAGTACTTTTGGAGCTATGCTGAGCACTTCGGCTTGAGGAACCACATCAAGTTTCACACCGAAGTTGAAAACGTGACCCCAGCGGCCGACTATGACTCAACTGGGAGGTGGCAGGTCACCCACAAGAAACGAGATGGTGGAGATCGTATAGTAGAGCATTTTGACGCTGTCATGGTCTGCATCGGTCATCATACCACACCCAATATTCCTACCTTCCCAGGACTGGAGGATTCAAGGTGAGGTAGTCCACACCCATGACCTACAAGACGCCTTAGTTCTGATTAGTACAAAAGAGTTGCTTATTGGCATGGCGGGGGATATACCCGTAGATGCAAAAAAATTTTTTGGGGGCCCGACCCAATTCCACAGCGGTCTTGGCCAACATTTTTAGCCAAAATTATAAATAAAAGTCCAATGTGACAGTTTCAGCTGAATAGCCTACAGTGTCGCTGAGAAAACAGCAAAAACGTGTCGCAGTGTTTTCGCAAGATCGTCAATTTCATCGATGTTTAGTGAGATGACAGTGGTACCAACTGCATCTATCGCCGCAGCGTTCCAATGAGCGGACACCAACCCTCAGATATCTGAGAAAACATTCATGCATGAATGTTTTTTGTGGGTGACAAATTATCCAAACCATTTTACTTCAAAGGGAATCCTTTCCCAACACAGTTTATACTACATTGTATCAACAGCTGCAGTGCTTCTCACCAAGTAACTTTTTATCTGGTCATCAATTTTTGAGTTTTTACCACCAATCTACATGTATGACACTACAGGATTATTTCATTTTCAAGTTTCTAAAAATGTTTTTGGCAATTTTTGGTTGACTAGAGCCCCCATGTACACTCTATACTTCAAGTTGAGCTGACCATTTATAAGTATCCTGTTGGAGACTCGTGTATATAGGAGTTGTGTGTTACATGTACATGTAGTAAAACTATTGCAAGTTTTTTGGTTTGAGGAAACTTTTGAATTGTGATAAGTGTATTTTTTACCATGTCCTTTTTGTGTAATGCGACTGACCGTTATTTACAGCGTTATAACATCCAGAGCACAAAGCCCACAACATTTCTAATATCATTACTTCAAAGCCTTGGGTGTCAAGTACAAATCAGTCTATAAACTTAGTGGAAAGACTAACTCACATAGAACTAATAGCACCAAGATCAAGAAATGACACAGAAAAGTGTAATATGCGACTGACCATGGAATTGCCCTAATGCTTCTACGAAACCTTGTAAATGAATCTATTTATTATAGCACATGGAACTCCTGTGCTCCGATTACAAGTAGTGCATAAAAATTACACCCAACTTTCAATGGCTTGGACATTTGGAGACCAAACAAACATCTTCAAATGTTAGTAAAAAATATTCCAAATAATATAGTTTGTGAAATTAAGTAATAACTGATTACTGCTCGAAAAAGCATTTGACTTGCCATAAATAAGTTTCAAAAATATGACGATGTGCCCAAGCATTTTCCCATGACTTCAGTGTTCTAATTAGGCTCCCCTCATGTCTCCTGTTCTTGCGCTACGTGTGTTCGAAGTATCGCCGCCAATTACAAATAGTCTGTACACAAAGCCAAATTTGCATCATGTGTCCTTGTTTGCGAGACTAGTGATTCGTTATATAGTGCCCTGTTTGTAGAACCCTCTTTCTATGTTCAAGTTAATATCAAGTAATAAACCACAAGACTGGGTAAATTTTAAATAGTTTGGGTTTGAACAAAGACAAATCGACTGGAGCGGGCCTTGAACCTCTGTGGGTGTCTCCCTATTTTTAGTCAATATCTTTGTTCAGAGGTTCCCTGGGTGTGATCCTTGGCTACACGGCAGTTTACGGTTGAATGGCTTCTGACTGGCACCCCCGAACAAAGATATTGACTAAATAAATAGGGATACTGCCAACATACGGCTGGATAGCTCGAGTTGGTAGAGCGCCGGTACGTTAATCCAGAGGTTGTTGGTTCAAGACCCGCTCCAGTCAATTTTTCTTTGTGCAAACCCAAACTATGTTCAAATGAGTAAGGAACCAGACCACTGAGTATGCAATCACGCTAGTGCTGGATCCCGCCATATGTTGTGGTTGTAGCAGTAGCCCTGTACACATCAGCAACTTGCAGAGGCATGTACAGAACTAAATGAGCATTTGCGATCGTTTCATTTTTTGTTTCCTGATTATTTGTAAATATTGGTAAAAATAGTTGATGTAAAATTTCCAAATCTACTTTACAAATTGCTGTATTTACCCGCCCGGAATATAAGCTGCGGAGCTTGTTGTTGGCATGAAAATCAATTCATAAACCATGGCTAATACTCCAAAGTTACAGTAACTTTAAATTGGAGTTTCTGCTGCCTCTAAAACATTATTCTGCACATAATACAGATGTTTCTCTTTCTACCTCTCGTTTTTTGCAATTAGCTTTTCTTGAGTACAAGGAATGGTGCATGGGTTTTCAATCGATTGGGCGATCATGGCTACCCTTTTGACATCATGGTATCAAGGAGAGTGGTGCTAGGTCTTCCTGCAAGATTTCAAAACTTCATGGTACAGAAACGGCTTCAGTCCAAATTCAATCATGCCAAATATGGCCTGCAACCTGCGTACGGCCCAATGAACGCTCATCCATTAGTCAACGATGACCTACCGAATCGTATTCTAAGTGGTGCGGTAGTCATGAAGCCCAATGTCTCCCACTTCACAAAGACAGGAGTGGAGTTTGAAGATGGAAGCCTTGAAGACAATATTGACTGCGTCATTATGGCAACAGGCTACACGTTCAGTTTCCCGTTTATCGACTGCCCATCTCTAAAGGTGGAGAAGAATGAAGTGAACTTATACAACTTAGTCTTCCCTCCAGACTTAAAACACCCAACTATTTGCGTGATTGGTTGCACACAGCCGTGGGGCGCTATCCATCCAGTGTCAGAGTTACAGAGTCGGTGGGCAACTCGTGTCTTCAAAGGCCTCGTTCATCTTCCCAGCCAGCCTGAGATGGAGGCATCCATCCAAAAGAGGAAAGATGAAATGAGTAAACGCTTCAAGAAATCACAGCGTCACACCATTCAAGTGGACTGGATCCAGTACATGGATACTATAGCATCGGAGTTTGGTGTCAAACCCAATTTACTCAAGCTGTTCTTTACCGATCCAAAGCTTGCTCTCCGTTGTTTCTTGGGACCCTGTGTTCCTTATCAGTACCGTCTGATGGGTCCAGGTAAGTGGAGTGGTGCTAGGGAAGCCATCCAGACAGTGTTTGAGAGAGTTGATTCCCCATTACAGACGCGCACCTGCAACATAACTGAGCAGAAGTCGGGACTTGTGGGCAAACTGCTGCGACTCAGTCTGGCTATTCTTCTCCTTTGTATCTTTGTGGCCAAGCTTCTGTAAAAAACATCATCAGATCATTGCAGAGATTTATCATTCCATTGAAGGTGAGATTATGTGTTGGTTTGATCAATGGTAATGGCACCTTGTGTTAAAGATGATAAAATCAAACTTCACAAACTTTTAAAGGGAAGGTATACGTTTGGTAATCACTTTTAAAACTAATGGCAATAAAAACTTACTTGGGTAGAAGTATAGCAACATTTGTATAAAGCGTTTTGAGAATCATTTCACTGCGAAGTAATGTAAAAAGAAAGCAGATTTTATGCCGAAAAATTTGAATTATGAGAAACGTTTCTGTCAGAAATGCTTCTCAGATTGTCATTCCTGTTGGGATTATTCTTTCTGCTTGGATATATTCGCTCCAGATTTTCGGCAATATCTCAAAAACGCGACCACCTTTTGAAATGAAATTTTCACAGGTTAGTTTTATTATAAAACAATGGAACGATTCCAAAAACCAAAGGTATTCTTTTCCTCTAAAGAAAACTTTCATGTGTACATTCATTGAATTTCTTTCAGTTATACAAACATCTTCTTAGAAGGAAAGTTGGTTTTGGGAAAGTTGGTTTTGTTTAAAACAAGGGGATGGAAAATTAAACACACCTTGCCAACACATGAAATTTTGATTAAGTTCAGCGGAAAGGTTCAGCGGAAAGGATTAAGTTCAGCGGAAATTTGTTTGTGATAACAAAAAACAGCTTTTGTTTTGTTCGGTTAATAATAATAAGATTTGTATAGCGCTGGTATCTAGAAAACTATTCACTGCGCTGAGACCTCGGGAGAGTTAATTATATGCCTGATTGAAAAGATAAGTTTTGAGACGTGATCGAAAAGAAGCAATGTCAGGTTGTGTTCTTAGAGTCATTGGCAAATTGTTCCATAGGTGGGGTGCTGCAACTGAAAAACTTCTATTTCCATAAGCTTTCATCCTGGCAGATGGAACCACAAGCAAGTGGGCATTACTTGATCGTAATTGGCGCACCGGGTTGTATGGTGTGACAAGTTGCTGCAGGTACTGGGGAGATGAGCCATTGACAGATTGGTACATGTAGGTTATATGAAGGATTTTGAAAATGATGCGTTGTTCAATTGGGAGCCAGTGTAGTGCTTCGAGGACAGGGGTGATGTGGTGGAACTTGCCAGAGCGTGTTAGTATACGGGCTGCAATGTTCTTGCAGATATTATGCAAATTTGTCCCGGAGGTACTTACTTTGTTGTTGCTTTGTTGTAGAAGGATCAAGTTTTTTTGGTTAAAGCTAGATGGTACAGTTTTCAAGAAAAAACATTGTAAGAACAATTACCCGGTAATAATTTTGAGGGATTTTGTACCAAAATCAATATGTGCTTGTTTTGATTCGGCAAACGGAAATAAGAAACCAATTTTTGGGCAAAAAATTTCTCACAAATCATTGTGTTTCAAACAGAGATATTTCTAAGGAAAATTGTTATTGACCCAATTCACCTGAAACCATCCACAATATTCTTGGTTGTGCCATTTTGGGTGTTTCTGTGTCTGTGGTATACAGTTGTAGCGCACATTGTAGGCAACGTGGTGTTTACACACTTAGGCCTACATGTGACTTCCAAAATGGCGAACGCGGTGGACAGTTCCTTCGTGAAGAAGATCAGGCATCTCCTTGTCACAGCTGGCCTGGAGATTCCCACACCTGTACCTAACACCCAACCAGTCCATAAACTCTCTAGTTTCCAGCCCGTTACTGCAAATCACGTTTGTAAGCTAATATCATCAGCGCCCAACAAATCTTGTTCACTTGACTCACTACCAACGTGGCTTCTGAAGGAAAACATCAACACTGCACTGCCATTCATCACATCTATCATCAATTCATCTTTATCATCAAGTGTCTTTCCTTCTGCCTGGAAGGCAGCAATTGTGACACCACTCATCAAAAAACCCAACCTTGACCAAAATAACCTCAATAACTACAGACCTGTATCCAACGGTACGTTGTCAAAGATTCTCGAGAAGGTCGTGCTACATGAAATATCTGATCACCTTGCACATAATGATCTTCTTGCCGAACACCAATCTGCGTACCGGAGTGGTCACAGCACCGAGACAGCTCTCATTGTAGTAAAAAGTGACATCATTGAGGCCCTAGATAAGAAGAAGTTAGCTGTCATGATGGTGTTCCTTGACCTGTCTGCAGCGTTTGATTCCATCGACCACTCCATACTACTTCGGCGCCTGTCTATGGAATTCGGCTTTTCTGACAATCCTGTGTCGTGGCTTAGATCATACCTCAGCAATCGGACAAGCAGAGTTAAAGTCACTAATGATCTATCCGAACCCCAAGCACTTGACTTCGGCGTCCCACAAGGCTCTGTAATTGGCCCACAACTGTTCACAATGTACACCAGTCCTATTGCTAACATCATCAAGCAGCATGAGGACGTGCAATACCATTCCTATGCGGACGATGTACAACTATTCATTGCTGTCGACCCTAGGAGTCCTGATTCCATCAAAGCCGGTCTATCTTCATTGTCAAATTGCATCACTGACCTACAGAAGTGGATGGTTCACAACATGCTAAAACTTAATTGCAGCAAAACTCAGTTTATGGTTGTCGCTAATCCTCGTGCACTTCCTCAACTTGCTAATATTTCACTTCAAATCAACAACGAGATCATTGCACCTTCCGCTACTGTACGGAATCTTGGCGTGGAGTTTGACTCTGCTCTGAAGATGAACCATCACGTGTCTTCCCTTTGTCGCTCGCTCCACTTCCATCTGCGCAATATAGGACGCATAAGGCCATTTATCAACGAATCCACATGCGAGAAGGCAGTTCGGGCAGTCGTTACGTCAAGACTCGACTATTCTAACACACTGCTCCACGGAATCTCATCATCTGATACCAAACGTCTTCAGCGTGTCCAAAACCGGGCTGCCAAACTGATTTTCAAGTGTGGTAAATACGACCACGCTACACCACTCCTCCATCAACTCCACTGGCTCCCAGTCCATCAGCGAATTGTTTTCAAGATCCTCACCATTGTATATAAATGTCTCCACAATACCGCTCCTGCATATCTCACCAGGCTCATCAAGGTTTACCATCCCGGACGACCTGGCCTTCGCTCTGGTTCAGACAGTACACTATTGGCTGTTCCAAAGGTGCATTCTGCTGCTGGAGATCGTGCATTTTACGTACAAGCCCCGCGCCTTTGGAACAATCTCCCACATCAAATTCGTTCCGCTGAGTCACTTGAAGTTTTCAGGAAACATCTAAAAACTTTCCTGTTCAATGGTTGATTTCCATGGACCAACTGTCTTTTCCATTTGAGTGCCTTTATTTATTTATCTGCTTACTGTTTAGTTTATTGTAAAGCGCTGTGGTACCCAGTGTAAGAGCGCTCTATAAATGCCCGTTATTATTATTATTATTATTATTATTATTCGTGTAGCATTGATTCAAGTGGGAAATACTGGTAAAAAGCTATCAACCAATGATCTTTCAGATTAGAAGTGTTTTTAAAGTTTTATATATGATTTCTTAAGATTCGTGAGGAATTCGATATAGTGAATGATTTTCATATTCCTAAGCGAGATGCCCCAGCAAGTGAATTTACAGGCTTTGATGCAGTATCTGAGCAAGAAGTACTTAGGATTCTCTCAAAATCCCCAGGAAAGCATTGTGATTTGGACCCGCTTCCAGCATCACTACTGAAGAAGTGTGCCACCACAGTACTTCCAGCCATGACTTCTATCATCAACAACTCTCTGAAGTTGGGTGAGGTTCCTCTTTCACTTAAAGTAGCCAAGATCCGTCCTGTGCTGAAAAAAACAAACTTGGATTCAAGTGTGATGAGTAATTTCCGTCCTATTTCAAATCTCTGCTTTTTAAGTAAAACTTTAGAGAGAGTAGTAATCCAACAGCTCACAACTTTTCTACGTGAAAACAATCTGAATGATACTTACCAATCAGCTTATCGTGCTCACCACAGCGTTGAGACTGCCGTGCTTAGAGTTCAGAACGATCTTCTACAAGCTATGAACATGGGCAAAATCTCCCTCCTGGTCCTTCTCGATCTATCCGCAGCATTTGACACTGTTGATCATGGGGTGCTTCTAACTCGCATGAAAAACCGTTTTGGAATATCTGGAACCGCACTTGATTGGTTTTGCTCCTATCTCAGCCAGAGAACAAACTTTGTGGGCATAGACGGTGCAACCTCAGACAGAATGCCACTGCAATATGGACTTCCTCAAGGTTCGGTACTTGGCCCAGTGCTGTTCTGTATGTATTGCACACCAATTGGAGACATCATCAAGAATCATGGCCTTGGTTACCACTGCTACGCGGACGATACCCAGATATATTTATCAGTCAATCCTGTCCAATCTGAAGTAATCCATGCAGTACAGCAAATAGAAGCTTGTGTTGATGAGCTACGCCAGTGGATGACTTCAAACTTCCTAAAGCTGAATGATGGGAAGACCGAGTTCATAGTAATTGGATCTCAACATCAGAGATCAAAGGTAAATATCTCTGGGATCAGGGTGGGTACAGGCGTCATTCCTCCATCAGACACTGTCAGGAATCTTGGTATCATCTTGGATTCTAATCTCTCCATGGATAGCCACATCTCCGCTGTATCCCGAGCAGCATTCCTGTCACTCAGAAACATTGGTATGGTCCGCAAGCATATCAATGACCATGTTGCAGAACTTTTATCCCATGCATACATCACTTCCAGGCTTGATATGGGAAATTCTGCATTGTACAAACTGAACAAATCACAACTGAATCGACTCCAACGTCTACAAAACAATGCAGCCAGAGTAGTTACATTATCCAAAAAGAGTGTAAGCATCAGCTCTCTTCTGAAACAACTTCACTGGCTCCCAATTGAACAGCGGATTAAATACAAAATTGGCTTGCTTGTGTTTAAGGCGATGAATGGTTATTCCCCGTCTTATATATGTGATCTTGTGCAGCCATATGTTCCAACACGAGAAAACCTACGCTCTGCAGACAAATTTCTGCTTGAAGAACACAGGGCACGCAACTCTTGGGGAGAGCGTTCATTTCAAGTCGCAGCAGCAAAGATATGGAATGGTCTTCTACACAAAGTCCGGGCAGCTGTCACAACTGATACATTCAAATCAGCACTCAAAACACATCTGTTCAACATGCACAACTAATCATTGTCTTTGACATTATTTTGATATGGACATGTGAATTTGACCACAGAGCATAATAACTATAACTATTTTATTAGATGTCACGAGCAGTGCACTTGGAGCTCAGCTGACTAGAGTGCAGATTTTTGAGCAAGCGCCATGAGCGCCTGCATTGGCGGATACCGGCGCTATATAAGACTTCGATTATTATTATTATTATTATGTATCATATTTTATTCTTATTTAATGTTCACTTCTCAATCCATTTATTTCTACATCCATGATTGCATGTAATCGGTACCTGCATGTGGCATTGGCTCACATGTAGTCCATACTGACAAGTGCTCGAATTTTGGGTGAAATTCCACAGCTTTTAGCTCAAAATTTCACTAGACCAGAATTTATTTTACAAGAGACCAGAATTAAAATGAGTTGAACAAACACTAGGAGAAGATCTCGAGATAGATCTCATTTGTCTATTGTGTATGAAGCGTACTTTGATACTTTGATAAGAATTGAACGATATTTTCAGATTCATAGTCAACATGTTTTCACAAAGAAATAACACAATGAGGCAGCCTTTTGTTATTCAATTGAGAAACACAAGACCACTGGGCTTGTCCGGTCGTGAATTTACTGGCCTGACGCTTAAAATCACTGGCCTCATCAGGCCTGCATTCTAATGTTAATGTTGAGCCCTTCTGGCATAAAGTTCTCAACAAATGATCACTTAGATTACAGTTGTTTCATAAGTTTTATTGATAATTTCTTATCATGTATCAAAATGTATTCTTATATGTTCAGCTCTTACTCCATTGCCAGCTCTGTACCTGTATTTATACCTCCATGATTGCATTTTTATAGACAGTACGCGTATGGCATTGGTTTAATGGTTAATACTGGTATAAAGAGTTCAACAATCTTTTAGATTAAAAGTGTTTGATAAGTTTTATTGATAATTTCTTATCATGTATTCATATATTAATCAATGTAATGTTTACCTCTCAGTGCATAAGCAGCTTTAGATGTACTTTGTATGTCTACCTCCATGATTGTACAGTAGACTTTGAAATCCAAGGTTAAGTAAAGAATCTTGACTCAAGCCTCTCCGATAGATCGTGTTGCACAAGCAGATTAACTATAAAACAGATCAATCCTAATGGGGCTGTTGTTAAATCCATTTTGTTTACATTGGCTGAGACAGAACTCTGGAAACCTTTTTTGAAACAATTAGTGAAACAAGAAAATTAGACTGAATTTAATTTCTTATCATCTGTACACCTGTACATACATGTGTAGCTGTTACCAAAATGTACAATGTAGCCTGAAGAAATATCCGATTTACATCTGGAGTCAGACTCTCTATTTTTTGTCTGCCTGATTAAAAAAAAACAGTTATTTCTTCAGAAATATAAAAATGAGGGGTAAATTGGGGGGGGGGGGGGCTTGTTACACATGTGGAATCTTATCAGCATCCGTCCAAAACCAAGATATGGAAGGCAAATTACTGTCTCTCAGGTGAGATTTTAAATATGTGTTACATGTGTGTACCTCCCATGACGAACAAATATCAGACTTTTTCATTTGTTCAGAATCTTATCCCTGACTTCAAGCAGGCGGACGATGCTGAAGCCAGGGCCCAAACCCAAGCTGTGGTTTTGAAAATGCATATATACCAAAAATAGGCTATATTCCAAAAATATATTTATTTAAGTGTAATATTTATTGTGATCTTTACATCAAACTCAAGATGACTTTATTGTATCACTGTAATGAAGGTTATAAATTAATCTATTGACTACAATGTTTTTAATAAATATTGTATGAATGGAAATGTAGATTGTGTAGACTTGTATATTTTGTTTGTCAGTTGTAACTGTCAAAAACATGGTTAAAAATGACCGGGCTCTGACCCCCTTTGAAATAATGTAGTTTTAGAGAAAGAGGTAGTTTTTCACAAACAAATTTGAATCTGAGAAGGGCTTCAGGCATGATGCCTTCTTCAGGCCTCTGAAAGCACACAATAGACCCTCCCCACGAAATATGTAAATTGCACATCCCGTGTGCGCACTTACACTTTGGTTGGCAAAATGATGGAACAACGCGCTTTTTTGTATGGGACTGAAGGTGGCGTGACGCAGATGCGTTTGTGCGCCTGCTTAGTGCAAATCTTTATGGCGTTTGCCAACCAATAGTGTTTGTACGCATGTGTGAATAAATAAGCATACATGTATTTCATGGGATGGGTCTATTCTATGCAACAAGGGTGTTTTGGGTTTTGGGGTTGTTTTTTTCTTGCAACTTCGATGACCAATTGAGCCCAAAATTTCACATTTGTTATTTAATGCATATGTTGGGGTAAAACAAGTGAGGATACCGGTCATGAACAATTACCAAAAGTATACCCTGCCTTTAAACATCCAAAGCAGAGCTTTCTATCAATTAGAGCCCAGCCACACACGCCTGCAACTTGTACACCGTAATGGGAGTGTGTTTGCAAGTTGCTAGATCTAAATCCAATCTGTGATCTTTAGACTTTGACCACCAGTTTGCATAATACGAATGATCAGTATTCATAAGTACCTAATACGCATCAATTGATTTATTGTTGTGCCTCCATGGTACAACTTGCAACCTACATGTAACCGATGGTGATAATTATGACAACTTATTTAAATCAGTAGTGTTTTTTCCAGACATAAAAGGTAAGATTCAATATCGTCAAATGGAGTCCAGTTCGCAAGCTGATACTCAAATCTGTTGTGTGTATGAATGTCAACAATGAAAAAATGCGCACTAGTTTTAGGAACATCGGAGTGAAAAGCTTTAAATGAGTTGGGGGGAAAGGGGGAGGGGTGTTCAAATCAAGTTGGCACCGACAAGGTTGCGCTGCTCATGTGACGACACAGCCCGCACTTATCTCTGTGCTTTTTAATTTTTTTTATGTTTTACGGATCTTAACACTGACATGGATGTCACTAACAGAAGTATCAAATGTTTGTGCCTTGGAATAGGTTTGTTATCACTTTTTATTGATTTGTCTTAAATGTGTTAGAAGTGCAGACCCAGTAACTGGGGCGCTGAACTCATTTTTTCTCAAAACTTTTACATCTGCCACGGCAGATGTCAACATTTTTGGGGGGAAAACAAAACGAGTAAGCAGATGTCAAAATTTTGAAGAAAAATGAGTACAGCGCCCCAGTTACTAGGTCTAGCCTGTAGGCACCACTCATTATACATGTACAAAAGAAGAACAGTATCCCCATGTTGGTGAGACGCCTGAGTAAAAGATCTTAGGAGGTACTTCAATATCACTGACAATAAAAATGACATCATATGAACATTAGCTGGTACTTTTGTCACAAACGGGGCATTTTTATGCCGTATCTGGCAACAGTTGTTCAAAATCATTGATCGTAAACAACCCAAATATTGCTCCTTAAGAAATTGTTCTTGTTTTTGTTCTTTTTCTTTTTCAAACAGTGAGCATTAAGCATCCTACATGTAAATACTGTGACGTTCTAAACCTCCTTCGGTGTAATGGGCAAGAAAGTAGCTGTGATTGGTGCTGGAGCAAGCGGGCTCGCTGCCCTAAAATGCTGTCTGGATGAAGACCTTGAAGCAACATGCTTTGAGAGATCAGACAGGGTGGGTGGCCTCTGGGCTTATCGTGAAGACAGGGATGGCCAGGGTTGTGTCTTCAAGTCCACCATCATCAACACCAGCAAGGAGATGATGTGTTACAGCGATTTCCCCATACCTAAGGACTATCCTAACTACATGCACAACACCTACATTGAGAAGTACTTTTGGAGCTATGCTGAGCACTTCGGCTTGAGGAACCACATCAAGTTTCACACCGAAGTTGAAAACGTGACCCCAGCGGCCGACTATGACTCAACTGGGAGGTGGCAGGTCACCCACAAGAAACGAGATGGTGGAGATCGTATGGTAGAGCATTTTGACGCTGTCATGGTCTGTATCGGTCATCATACCACACCCAATATTCCTACCTTCCCAGGACTGGAGGATTTCCAAGGTGAGGTAGTCCACACCCATGACTACAAGACGCCTTTTCATCTGATTGACAAACGAGTTGTTGTCATTGGCCTTGGCAACTCTGGAGGTGATGCAGCCGTGGAATTGGGTCGCATTGCATCTAAGGTATTTATTGATAAGCAATTTATGTATTAATTTCACAACTAAGGGTCTTGGCCAACATTTTTAGCCAAAATTATAAATAAAGGTCCAATGTGACAGTTTCAGCTGAATAGCCTAACGTGTCGCAGTGTTTTCGCAAGATCGTCAATTTCATCGATGTTTAGTGAGATGACAGTGGTACCAACTGCATCTATCGCCGCAGCATTCCAATGAGCGGACACCAACCCTCAGATATCTGAGAAAACATTCATGCATGAATGTTTTTTGTGGGTGACAAATTATCCAAACCATTTTACTTCAAAGGGAATCCTTTCCCAACACAGTTTATACTACATTGTATCAACAGCTGCAGTGCTTCTCACCAAGTAACTTTTTATCTGGTCTTCAATTATTGAGTTTTTACCACCAATCTACATGTATGACACTACAGGATTATTTCATTTTCAAGTTTCTAAAAATGTTTTTGGCAATTTTTGGTTGACTAGAGCCCCCATGTACACTCTATACTTCAAGTTGAGCTGACCATTTATAAGTATCCTGTTGGAGACTCGTGTAGGAGTTGTGTGTTACATGTAGTAAAACTAAAAGTGTATTTTTTACCATGTCCTTTTTGTGTAATGCGACTGACCGTTTTTTACAGCATTATAACATCCAGAGCACAAAGCCCACAACATTTCTAATATCATTACTTCAAAGCCTTGGGTGTCAAGTACAAATCAGTCTATAAACTTAGTGGAAAGACTAACTCACATAGAACTAATAGCACCAAGATCAAGAAATGACACAGAAAAGTGTAATATGCGACTGACCATGGAATTGCCCTAATGCTTCTACGAAACCTTGTAAATGAATCTATTTATTATAGCACATGAAACTCCTGTGCTCCGATTACAAGTAGTGCATACAAATTACACCCAACTTTCAATGGCTTGGACATTTGGAGACCAAACAAACATCTTCAAATGTTAGTAAAAATACTCCAAATAAATATAGTTTGTGAAATTAAGTAATAACTGATTACTGCTTGTAAAAGCATTTGACTTGCCATAAATAAGTTTCAAAATTAAGACGATGTGCCCAAGCATTTTCCCATGACTTCAGTGTTCTAATTAGGCTTCCCTCATGTCTCCCTGATGTCCTTGCGTTACGTGTGTACGAAGTATCGCCGCCAATTACAAATAGTCTGTACACAAAGCCAAATTTGCATAAATGTGTCCTTGTTTGCGAGACTAGTGATTCGTTATATAGTGCCCTGTTTGTAGAACCCTCTTTCTATGTTCAAGTTAATATCAAGTAATAAACCACAAGACTGGGTAAATTTTAAATAGTTTGGGTTTGAACAAAGACAAATCGACTGGAGCGGGCCTTGAACCTCTGTGGGTGTCTCCCTATTTTTAGTCAATATCTTTGTTCAGAGGTTCCCTGGGTGTGATCCTTGGCTACACGGCAGTTTACGGTTGAATGGCTTCTGACTGGCACCCCCGAACAAAGATATTGACTAAATAAATAGGGATACTGCCAACCTACGGCTGGATAGCTCGAGTTGGAAGAGCGCCGGTACGTTAATCCAGAGGTTGTTGGTTCAAGTCCCGCTCCAGTCAATTTTTCTTTGTTCAAACCCAAACTGTGTTCAAATGAGTAAGGAACCAGACCACTGAGTATGCAATCACGCTAGGGCTGGATCCCGCCATATGTTGTGGTTGTAGCAGTAGCCCTGTACACATCAGCAACTTGCAGAGGCATGTACAGAACTGAATGAGCATTTGCGATCGTTTATTTTTATTTTTTCAAATAATAAACCACAAAGGAAACTGACTGGGTAAATTTTAAATGATTATTTGTAAATGTTAGTAAATTTATATATTTGAGGCGAAATTGTCCAAATCTACTTTAATGTATTTAGCCGCCCGGAATATAAGCCGTGAAGCTTGTTGGTATGAAAATCAATTCATAAGCCATGGCTAATACTCCAAAGTTATAGTAACTTTAAATTGGAATTCTGCTGCCTCTAAAATATTTTTCTGCACTTACAGATGTTTTTTCTCTCTACCTCTCTCTTGTTGCAATTAGCTTTTCTTGAGTACAAGGAATGGTGCATGGGTTTTCAATCGATTGGCCGATCATGGCTACCCTGTTGACATCATGTTAACAAGAAGAGTGGTGCAAGGTCTTCCAGCAAGGTTTCAAAACTTCATGTTTCAGAAAAAGCTTCAGTCCAAATTCAATCATGCCAAATATGGCCTGCAACCTACGTACGGCCCAAGGAACGCTCATCCATTAGTCAACGATGACCTACCGAATCGTATTCTAAGTGGTGCGGTAGTCATGAAGCCCAATGTCTCCCACTTCACAAAGACAGGAGTGGAGTTTGAAGATGGGAGCCTTGAAGACAATATTGACTGCGTCATTATGGCAACAGGCTACACGTTCAGTTTCCCGTTTATCGACTGCCCATCTCTAAAGGTGGAGAAGAATGAAGTGAACTTATACAACTTAGTCTTCCCTCCAGACTTAAAACACCCAACTATTTGCGTGATTGGTTGCACACAGCCGTGGGGCGCTATCCATCCAGTGTCAGAGTTACAGAGTCGGTGGGCAACTCGTGTCTTCAAAGGCCTCGTTCATCTTCCCAGCCAGCCTGAGATGGAGGCATCCATCCAAAAGAGGAAAGATGAAATGAGTAAACGCTACAAGAAATCACAGCGTCACACCATTCAAGTGGACTGGATCCAGTACATGGATACTATAGCATCGGAGTTTGGTGTCAAACCCAATTTTCTCAAGCTGTTCTTTACCGATCCAAAGCTTGCTCTCCGTTGTTTCCTGGGACCCTGTGTTCCTTATCAGTACCGTCTGATGGGTCCAGGTAAGTGGAGTGGTGCTAAGGAAGCCATCCAGACAGTGTTTGAGAGAGTTGATTCCCCATTACAGACGCGCACCTGCAACATAACTGAGCAGAAGTCGGGACTTGTGGGCAAACTGCTGCGACTCAGTCTGGCTATTCTTCTCCTTTGTATCTTTGTGGCCAAGCTTCTGTAAAAAACATCATCAGATCATTGCAGAGATTTATCATTCCATTGAAGGTGAGATTATGTGTTGGTTTGATCAATGGTAATGGCACCTTGTGTTAAAGATGATAAAATCAAACTTCACAAACTTTTAAAGGGAAGGTATACGTTTGGTAATCACTTTTAAAACTAATGGCAATAAAAACTTACTTGGCAAGAAGTATAGCAACATTCGATTTTGAAAAGCATTTTGAGAATCATTTCACTGCGAAGTAATGTGGTTATGTAAAAGAATTTTAATATGAGAAGCGTTTCTGTCAGAAACGCTTCTCATATTGTCATTCCTAATATTAGGGACTATTCTTTTTTTATGGACATATTCGCTCCAGATTTTCAGCAATATCTCAAAAACGCGACCACCTTTTGAAATGAAATTTTCACAGGTTAGTTTTATTATAAAACAATGGAACGATTCCAAAAACCAAAGGTATACTTTTCCTCTAAAGAAAACTTTCATGTGTACATTCATTGAATTTCTTTCAGTTATACAAACATCTTCTTAGAAGGAAAGTTGGTTTTGGGAAGCGTGAACTAATTTTCCATCCCCTTGTTTTAAATAAAACACACCTTGCCAACACATGAAATTTTGATTAAGTTCAGCGGAAATTTGTTTGTGATAACAAAAAACGGCTTTTTTTCTTTCAGGTTCTTGCAGATATTATGCAAGTTTGTCCTAGAGGTACTTACTTTGTTGTTGCTTTGTTGTAGAAGGATCAAGTTTTTTTGTTAAAGCTAGATGGTACAGTTTTCAAGAAAAAACATTGTAAGAACAATTACCCGGTAATAATTTTGAGGGATTTTGTACCAAAATCAATATGTGCTTGTTTAGATTTGGCAAACGGAAATAAGAAACTGATTTGTTAAACTTTGCAACAAATTTCTCACAAATCATTGTTTTTCAAATAGAGATATTTCTAAGGAAAATTGGGATTGACCCAATTCACCTGAAACCATACACAATAATCTTGGTTGTGCCATTTTGGGTGTTTCTGTGTCTGTGGTATACAGTTGTAGCGCACATTTTAGGCAACGTGGTGTTTACACGCTTAGGCCTACCATAATCTTTACATGTAAGACCAAAAATTGGCGGACGCGATGGACAATGCTGTGTGTAGCATTGATTCAAGTGGGAAATACTGGTAAAAAGTTATCAACCAATGATCCTTCAGATTAGAAGTGTTTTTAAAGTTGTATACTTATCATGTAAGGTGTCGTGGCCGAGCGGATAAGAGCACCGGACTCAAGCTCTGGTGTTTCTGCTCAGCAGAGTGTGGGTTCGAGTCCCGGTCGTGACACTTGTTTCCTTAAGCAAGACACTTAACCATTATTGCTTCGTCCTTCGGATGGGACGTAAAGCCGTTGGTCCCGTGTGTTGTGTAATGCACGTAAAAGAACCCAGTACACTTATCGTAAAGAGAAGGGGTTTGCCCCGGTGTTCCTGGTTTGATTGGCAGCATAAATTGCGCCACAGCACCTTGTAAACCATTACATGGTGCTATGTAAAGGAATAGGTCTCAAACTTCAAAAAGTAGCTCCACATATATACCTTGCAGGAAAATACTGACTGTTGAAGCGCCTTGAGCGTCACTGAGTGACGGATATGAGCTCTATATAAGAAGCCACTATTATGTATCATATTTTATTCTTATTTAATGTTCACTTCTCAATCCATTTATTTCTACATCCATGATTGCATGTAATCAGTACCTGCATGTGGCATTGGCTCACATGTAGTCCATACTGACAAGTGCTCGAATTTTGGGTGAAATTCCACAGCTTTTAGCTCAAAATTTCACTAGACCAGAATTTATTTTACAAGAGACCAGAATTAAAATGAGTTGAACAAACACTAGGAGAAGATCTCGAGATAGATCTCATTTGTCTATTGTGTATGAAGCGTACTTTGATACTTTGATAAGAATTGAACGATATTTTCAGATTCATAGTCAACATGTTTTCACAAAGAAATAACACAATGAGGCAGCCTTTTGTTATTCAATTGAGAAACACAAGACCACTGGGCTTGTCCGGTCGTGAATTTACTGGCCTGACGCTAAAATCACTGGCCTCTGGCCTGCATTCTAATGTTAATGTTGAGCCCTTCTGGCATAAAGTTCTCAACAAATGATCACTTAGATTACAAGTGTTTCTGAAGTTTTATTGATAATTTCTTATCATGTATCAAAATGTATTCTTATATGTTCAGCTCTTACTCCATTGCCAGCTCTGTACCCGTATTTCTACCTCCATGATTGCATTTTTATAGACAGTACGCGTATGGCATTGGTTTAATGGTTAATACTGGTATAAAGAGTTCAACAATCTTTTAGATTAAAAGTGTTTAACAATCTTTTAGATTAAAAGTGTTTGATAAGTTTTATTGATAATTTCTGATCATGTAGCAAATTGTATTCTTATATGTTCAGCTCTTACTCCATTGCCAGCTCTGTACCTGTATTTATACCTCCATGATTGCATTTTTATAGACAGTACGCGTATGGCATTGGTTTAATGGTTAATACTAGTATAAAGAGTTCAACAATCTTTTAGATTAAAAGTGTTTGATAAGTTTTATTGATAATTTCTTATCATGTATTCATATATTAATCAATGTAATGTTTACCTCTCGGTGCATAAGCAGCTTTAGATGTACTTGTATGTCTACCTCCATGATTGTACAGTAGACTTTGAAATCCAAGGTTAAGTAAAGAATCTTGACTCAAGCCTCTCCGATAGATCGTGTTGCACAAGCAGATTAACTATAAAACAGATCAAACCTAATGGGGCTGTTGTTAAATCCATTTTGTTTACATTGGCTGAGACAGAACTCTGGAAACCTTTTTTGAAACAATTAGTGAAACAAGAAAATTAGACTGAATTTAATTTCTTATCATCTGTACACCTGTACATACATGTGTAGCTGTTACCCAAATGTACAATGTAGCCTGAAGAAATATCCGATTTACATCTGGAGTCAGACTCTCTATTTTTTGTCTGCCTGATTAAAAAAAAGCAGTTATTTCTTCAGAAATATAAAAATGAGGGGTAAATTGGGGGGGGGGGGCTTGTTACACATGTGGAATCTTATCAGCATCCGTCCAAAACCAAGATATGGAAGGCAAATTACTGTCTCTCAGGTGAGATTTTAAATATGTGTTACATGTGTGTACCTCCCATGACGAACAAATATCAGACTTTTTCATTTGTTCAGAATCTTATCCCTGACTTCAAGCAGGCGGACGATGCTGAAGCCAGGGCCCAAACCCAAGCTGTGGTTTTGAAAATGCATATATACCAAAAATAGGCTATATTCCAAAAATATATTTATTTAAGTGTAATATTTATTATGATCTTTACATCAAACTCAAGATGACTTTATTGTATCACTGTAATGAAGGTTATAAATTAATCTATTGACTACAATGTTTTTAATAAATATTGTATGAATGGAAATGTAGATTGTGTAGACTTGTATATTTTGTTTGTCAGTTGTAACTGTCAAAAACATGGTTACAAATGACCGGGCTCTGACCCCCTTTGAAATAATGTAGTTTTAGAGAAAGAGGTAGTTTTTCACAAACAAATTTGAATCTGAGAAGGGCTTCAGGCATGATGCCTTCTTCAGGCCTCTGAAAGCACACAATAGACCCTCCCCACGAAATATGTAAATTGCACATCCCGTGTGCGCACTAACACTTTGGTTGGCAAAATGATGGAACAACGCGCTTTTTTGTATGGGACTGAAGGTGGCGTGACGCAGATGCGTTTGTGCGCCTGTTTAGTGCAAATCTTTATGGCGTTTGCCAACCAATAGTGTTTGTACGCATGTGTGAATAAATAAGCATACATGTATTTCATGGGATGGGTCTATTCTATGCAACAAGGGTGTTTTGGGTTTTGGGGTTGTTTTTTTCTTGCAACTTCGATGACCAATTGAGCCCAAAATTTCACATTTGTTATTTAATGCATATGTTGGGGTAAAACAAGTGAGGATACCGGTCATGAACAAAATTGCTAAAAGTATACCCTGCCTTTAAACATCCAAAGCAGAGCTTTCTATCAATTAGAGCCCAGCCACACACGCCTGCAACTTGTACACCGTAATGGGAGTGTGTTTGCAAGTTGCTAGATCTAAATCCAATCTGTGATCTTTAGACTTTGACCACCAGTTTGCATAATACGAATGATCAGTATTCATAAGTACCTAATACGCATCAATTGATTTATTGTTGTGCCTCCATGGTACAACTTGCAACCTACATGTAACCGATGGTGATAATTATGACAACTTATTTAAATCAGTAGTGTTTTTTCCAGACATAAAAGGTAAGATTCAATATCGTCAAATGGAGTCCAGTTTGCAAGCTGATACTCAAATCTGTTGTGTGTATGAATGTCAACAATGAAAAAATGCGCACTAGTTTTAGGAACATCGGAGTGAAAAGCTTTAAATGAGTTGGGGGGAAAGGGGGTGGGGTGTTCAAATCAAGTTGGCACCGACAAGGTTGCGCTGCTCATGTGACGACACAGCCCGCACTTATCTCTGTGCTTTTTAATTTTTTTTATGTTTTACGGATCTTAACACTGACATGGATGTCACTAACAGAAGTATCAAATGTTTGTGCCTTGGAATAGGTTTGTTATCACTTTTTATTGATTTGTCTTAAATGTGTTAGAAGTGCAGACCCAGTAACTGGGGCGCTGAACTCATTTTTTCTCAAAACTTTTACATCTGCCACGGCAGATGTCAACATTTTTGGGGGGAAAACAAAACGAGTAAGCAGATGTCAAAATTTTGAAGAAAAATGAGTACAGCGCCCCAGTTACTAGGTCTAGCCTGTAGGCACCACTCATTATACATGTACAAAAGAAGAACAGTATCCCCATGTTGGTGAGACGCCTGAGTAAAAGATCTTAGGAGGTACTTCAATATCACTGACAATAAAAATGACATCATATGAACATTAGCTGGTACTTTTGTCACAAACGGGGCATTTTTATGCCGTATCTGGCAACAGTTGTTCAAAATCATTGATCGTAAACAA
Organism: Leptasterias polaris; assembly: GCA_037783415.1. Lineage (NCBI taxonomy): Eukaryota > Metazoa > Echinodermata > Asteroidea > Forcipulatida > Asteriidae > Leptasterias > Leptasterias polaris. Next base: position 1,772,848 of record JAZGTN010000090.1, on the reverse strand, counting down.
CCCAAATATTGCTCCTTAAGAAATTGTTCTTGTTTTTGTTCTTTTTCTTTTTCAAACAGTGAGCATTAAGCATCCTACATGTAAATACTGTGACGTTCTAAACCTCCTTCGGTGTAATGGGCAAGAAAGTAGCTGTGATTGGTGCTGGAGCAAGCGGGCTCGCTGCCCTAAAATGCTGTCTGGATGAAGACCTTGAAGCAACATGCTTTGAGAGATCAGACAGGGTGGGTGGCCTCTGGGCTTATCGTGAAGACAGGGATGGCCAGGGTTGTGTCTTCAAGTCCACCATCATCAACACCAGCAAGGAGATGATGTGTTACAGCGATTTCCCCATACCTAAGGACTATCCTAACTACATGCACAACACCTACATTGAGAAGTACTTTTGGAGCTATGCTGAGCACTTCGGCTTGAGGAACCACATCAAGTTTCACACCGAAGTTGAAAACGTGACCCCAGCGGCCGACTATGACTCAACTGGGAGGTGGCAGGTCACCCACAAGAAACGAGATGGTGGAGATCGTATGGTAGAGCATTTTGACGCTGTCATGGTCTGTATCGGTCATCATACCACACCCAATATTCCTACCTTCCCAGGACTGGAGGATTTCCAAGGTGAGGTAGTCCACACCCATGACTACAAGACGCCTTTTCATCTGATTGACAAACGAGTGGTTGTCATTGGCCTTGGCAACTCTGGAGGTGATGCAGCTGTGGAATTGGGTCGCATTGCATCTAAGGTATTTATTGATAAGCAATTTACGTATTAATTCCCCAATTAAGGGTAGGGTCATAGATTGGTTTTTGTCAACGTTTTTAGCCAAAATTATAAATAAAAGTCCAATGTGACAGTTTCAGCTGAAAAGCCTACGGTGCCCCTGAGAAAACAGCAAAAACATGTCATCCATGTTTAGTGAGATGACAGCGAGTACCAACTGCATCTCCGGCCGTAGCATTCGTGAGCGGACACCAACCCTCGGAAATCTGAGAAACGATTCATGCATGAATGGTTTCTCAGATTCAAATTTATCCAAACCATTTTACATGTACTTGAAAGGGAATCCTTTCCCAACACAGTTTATACTACATTGTATCAACAGCTGCAGTGCTTCTCACCAAGTAACTTTTTATCTGGTCATCAATTTTTGAGTTTTTACCACCAATCTACATGTATGACACTACAGGATTATTTCATATTCAAGTTTTGAAAAATGGTTTTGGCAATTTTTTGTAGACTAGAGCCCCCAAAACACTAATGCTAAATTACGAAACCTTGTAAATGCATCCATTTATTATAGCACATGGAATTCCTGTGCTCCAATTACAAGTAGTGCATAAAAATTACACCCAACTTTCAACGGCTTGGACGTTTGGAGACCAAGCAAACCATCTTCAAATGTTAGTAAAAAATATTCCAAATAAATATAGTTTGTGAAATTAAGTAATAACTGATTACTGCTCGAAAAAGCATTTGACTTGCCATAAATAAGTTTCAAAATTAAGACGATGTGCCCAAGCATTTTCCCATGACTTCAGTGTTCTAATTAGGCTTCCCTCATGTCTCCCTGTCCTTGCGTTACGTGTGTACGAAGTATCGCCGCCAATTACAAATAGTCTGTTCACAAAGCCAAATTTGCATCATGTGTCCTTGTTTGCGAGACTAATGATTCGTTATATAGTGCCCTGTTTGTAGAACCCTCTTTCTATGTTCAAGTTAATATCAAGTAATAAACCACAAGACTGGGTAAATTTTAAATAGTTTGGGTTTGAACAAAGACAAATCGACTGGAGCGGGCCTTGAACCTCTGTGGGTGTCTCCCTATTTTTAGTCAATATCTTTGTTCAGAGGTTCCCTGGGTGTGATCCTTGGCTACACGGCAGTTTACGGTTGAATGGCTTCTGACTGGCACCCCCGAACAAAGATATTGACTAAATAAATAGGGATACTGCCAACCTACGGCTGGATAGCTCGAGTTGGAAGAGCGCCGGTACGTTAATCCAGAGGTTGTTGGTTCAAGTCCCGTTCCAGTCAATTTTTCTTTGTTCAAACCCAAACTGTGTTCAAATGAGTAAGGAACCAGACCACTGAGTATGCAATCACGCTAGTGCTGGATCCCGCCATATGTTGTGGTTGTAGCAGTAGCCCTGTACACATCAGCACCTTGCAGAGGCATGTACAGAACTGAATGAGCATTTGCGATCGTTTATTTTTATTTTTTCAAATAATAAACCACAAAGGAAACTGACTGGGTAAATTTTAAATGATTATTTGTAAATGTTAGTAAATTTATATATTTGAGGCGAAATTGTCCAAATCTACTTTAATGTATTTAGCCGCCCGGAATATAAGCCGTGAAGCTTGTTGGTATGAAAATCAATTCATAAGCCATGGCTAATACTCCAAAGTTATAGTAACTTTAAATTGGAATTCTGCTGCCTCTAAAATATTTTTCTGCACTTACAGATGTTTTTTCTCTCTACCTCTCTCTTGTTGCAATTAGCTTTTCTTGAGTACAAGGAATGGTGCATGGGTTTTCAATCGATTGGCCGATCATGGCTACCCTTTTGACATCATGTTAACAAGAAGAGTGGTGCTAGGTCTTCCAGCAAGCTTTCAAAACTTCATGTTTCAGAAAAAGCTTCAGTCCAAATTCAATCATGCCAAATATGGCCTGCAACCTACGTACGGCCCAAGGAACGCTCATCCATTACTCAACGATGACCTACCGAATCGTATTCTAAGTGGTGCGGTAGTCATGAAGCCCAATGTCTCCCACTTCACAAAGACAGGAGTGGAGTTTGAAGATGGGAGCCTTGAAGACAATATTGACTGCGTCATTATGGCAACAGGCTACACGTTCAGTTTCCCGTTTATCGACTGCCCATCTCTAAAGGTGGAGAAGAATGAAGTGAACTTATACAACTTAGTCTTCCCTCCAGACTTAAAACACCCAACTATTTGCGTGATTGGTTGCACACAGCCGTGGGGCGCTATCCATCCAGTGTCAGAGTTACAGAGTCGGTGGGCAACTCGTGTCTTCAAAGGCCTCGTTCATCTTCCCAGCCAGCCTGAGATGGAGGCATCCATCCAAAAGAGGAAAGATGAAATGAGTAAACGCTACAAGAAATCACAGCGTCACACCATTCAAGTGGACTGGATCCAGTACATGGATACTATAGCATCGGAGTTTGGTGTCAAACCCAATTTACTCAAGCTGTTCTTTACCGATCCAAAGCTTGCTCTCCGTTGTTTCCTGGGACCCTGTGTTCCTTATCAGTACCGTCTGATGGGTCCAGGTAAATGGAGTGGTGCTAGGGAAGCCATCCAGACAGTGTTTGAGAGAGTTGATTCCCCATTACAGACGCGCACCTGCAACATAACTGAGCAGAAGTCGGGACTTGTGGGCAAACTGCTGCGACTCAGTCTGGCTATTCTTCTCCTTTGTATCTTTGTGGCCAAGCTTCTGTAAAAAACATCATCAGATCATTGCAGAGATTTATCATTCCATTGAAGGTGAGATTATGTGTTGGTTTGATCAATGGTAATGGCACCTTGTGTTAAAGATGATAAAATCAAACTTCACAAACTTTTAAAGGGAAGGTATACGTTTGGTAATCACTTTTAAAACTAATGGCAATAAAAACTTACTTGGCAAGAAGTATAGCAACATTCGATTTTGAAAAGCATTTTGAGAATCATTTCACTGCGAAGTAATGTGGTTATGTAAAAGAATTTTAATATGAGAAGCGTTTCTGTCAGAAACGCTTCTCATATTGTCATTCCTAATATTAGGGACTATTCTTTTTTTATGGACATATTCGCTCCAGATTTTCGGCAATATCTCAAAAACGCGACCACCTTTTGAAATGAAATTTTCACAGGTTAGTTTTATTATAAAACAATGGAACGATTCCAAAAACCAAAGGTATTCTTTTCCTCTAAAGAAAACTTTCAGTTATACAAACATCTTCTTAGAAGGAAAGTTGGTTTTGGGAAGCGTGAACTAATTTTCCATCCCCTTGTTTTAAATAAAACACACCTTGCCAACACATGAAATTTTGATTAAGTTCAGCGGAAATTTGTTTGTGATAACAAAAAACAGCTTTTTTTCTTTCAGGTTCTTGCAGATATTATGCAAGTTTGTCCTAGAGGTACTTACTGTGACGGAAATGCATGTGAAAGACATGTGATTGTGCTATTTTTAGGTTGTGTATATAGGGTTTGCTGCGTGACGACTTGGCAGTGCAAGTGGGCGGAGCTTAGCGCTTGCAGTGACCCGGTCTGGCAGGGTGAGCGTGCGCAGTGGCGGTGTAGGACCGCATGTCTGGGCCAGGCAGAGCGGGGCTGGCGAGATTGCGGGCACTTGGAGAATAGTTGTTCAGAAAAGCAGTCGCAGAATAGTTGTTCAGAAAAGCACTTGGAGATTAGTTGTTACGAAAAGCGGTTGCAGATTAGTTGTGGAGTAAGGCAGTCGGAGTTTCTAGTTATTAAGTAAAGATAGTCCCACAATACGGTGAATAGTTAGTGTTGGGCGACGACGGTAATATTAGTGTTTGTAGGATAGGAGACGGGGTTTCCAGCGGCGGTGGTAAATCGAGAAGCAGGGAAGATCGTAAGTTGGACTCAACTGGTGTTTATTATATTGTGTTTGTCTTGTATTTTGTGTGATAGGCTAGGAGCCTTCAGACAAGTTTATCGTTGCATTTTGTATAATGGGCTAGGAGCCCTCTTGCAAGATGATCGTTGCAAGAAATTGAGGAAGATTGCTGTATATACAATTTATTGTGTTTGGTCTATTAGACACGCTAGAGGAGTGTAGTTGCCGGTCACAAAAGCGTTGGCTTGTGACTAGGGGAAAACGCACCTTCTAGAAGTGTGGGAGATAGTTAGGGTACATAATTAAGTAAAGGCACACTTGGACAGCGAGAGTCGCGTCCATTGAGGGTTATTAAGCAATCATTGTCTGCAACCGTGACCGGTATTTAGTGTTCCGTGCACAGTAGGGGTCTTCTTAGACCACACTGTTCGCGGGTACACGAGTGCAAGGTTGCTTACTACGGCCTGTGTTGCTTACTACGGCTAGTATTGTTTACATACGGCCTGTGTTGCTTACTACGGCCTGTGTTGCTTACTACGGCCTGTGTTGCTTACTACGGCCTGTATTGCTTACTACGGTCTGTATTGCTTACTACGGCTAGTATTGTTTACATACGGCCTGTGTTGCTTACTACGGCCTGTGTTGCTTACTACAGCCAGTGTTTTTATAGACGGCTAGTAGTGATTACATGGAAGTGATTACATCCTAGGGTCACTATGGTTATCTGTTAATGTTAGAGATGATACCGGGCTGTGTCTAGGGACTCAGAATATTAGGATGACAACGTGATATTACATGTTCATTGGCCCAAAGAAACAGGTTGAAATAAAGAAACCCCTGCCCAATTTTGTACACTGTCAATTAATTTGTTGATTGATGCAATAAACGATCTTGTGATCAGTTCACCGACAGTTCTCTCGTCAAGGTGTCCATGTATTTGGGTAACTGTGTAGCAACAGGACTAGACGATCATTACGCAATCGGCGGTATATTTCCTCCAAACGGACCTTGTCCCTTTGCCTTTAGATCATCGAGTGATCCGAAGCCTGAGGTATAAGTAGGCCCAGGATCAGATTGTAATTTGCCCCTAACAAATGCAATTCCGCCACAAATGGTGTCAGAAGTGGGATGATTGCGAATGATTAAGTCTAGCTCCTGTTAAGGTAACGCCTCCTTCTGTGGAAAGGCGAGTACACAAGTTACCAAGGTTGGCGATGAGATTGTGGGTTGTTGTGCTTCTGTTAGTGATTGTTGTCATTGTTGTTCTGATTGCGACTTGTCAGTTTGCTAAGACTCGTTTGGAGTTGAGGCGGTTACGACGAATTGCAAGGGATCAGAACTTGATACTGCTGAGAATTAACAGTCTGTCTGGTCAAATTGGCAGTACCAGGGTTTCGCAAAGTTTGGAATTACAGAGAAGTGCGACACAGACTGCGATGCTAGAAGTGACTCAGTCACCTAGTGGTCCGTGGCCGAGTGTAGCAACTTTGTAAGTTCTAGCAAACTTTATGTTAGTGTGGTAGATTTGTCCTGTTGTGTCTTATACTGGCTTGTCTGGGTCTGGTGATTGTGCTGTACTTTTGCGGTTGGCGCTTGATCCAAGATCAGAGGCGGGGTGTTCGTGGGTGGCTTCGGCTACACTGAGGCAACCCCCAAAGTGTATGAGACAACAGTATGACCGAAGAAGCGAAGAGGAGGATGGGCACCTCGGGTGTTGAGGTAGAGGTGCAGAGGCTCCGCATGGAAGCCCAATTTCTGCAATGGGAGAAGGATCTCCTTGCAAAGAAGTTGGAAGCTGCCATGAAGGGGTCGTTCCAAGGGGACATGCCAAGTGAGGATGGGCATGTGAGGCATCAGGTAGATTCGGATGTGGACTTTCGGTTGAGAGAAGAGACATCTGGGTATGTCTCTCCCTCGTTGGAAAACCGAAGCTCTGTACTTGATGAAGCACCCAGGGTGAGGAAGGAGGTTAGCTTCGAGGAAAGTACACCTCTTAGGCGTGGGGGCTCAGGGATATTTTCCCGGGCACCAGAGGTTACTCCCATAGCTAAGTCATCGATCAGACCAGGGATCGATGATTTGTCGTTGTTCCTATCGGGTCAGGGTGTTGCGGAACAGGGTAGACGCAGTACCAACCCGTTCCTGGATGATCACGAGGCAGTTCGACCCAAACGGACCAACAGCGAACTGTTAAGTGACATGACCTGCCCAGTGCAGAAGGCATGTAACAGCAGCTCAGCTGTAGAGATAGTTGACCCCCCGGTGAAGCCCCAGCCACCGGGAGGGAGTTTGTTGGGTAGTAGTGACGAAGGAGATCAGAGGGGATTGGTGGATCGGGTGAATCGACGGCCATACATAAACCCTGATCGGTATGGTGGTAAGGTGCTTTGGAAGGAGTACTACCGCCATTTTGAGTCGTGCCGTGAGGTCAACGGCTGGAGTGACACACAGGCTGCAAGGTTTTTGACCGCAAGCCTGCAGGGTAATGCACTCCGATTGTTGGGCGAGACAGGGCAAACCTATGAGTACAGTGCCCTTGTCAAGTTGTTGGAACGGAGATTTGGCTCTGGTCGTCAAAGTGAGAACTATCTGGTTGAATTGCGACACAGACGGCAGGGGACGAAGGAAACCCTGCAAGAGTTGGGCCAGGCCATTCAGGAGCTGACGGCTCGAGCATACCCTGAAATTGAGGAAGTTGCTCGTGACCGGTTGGCCAAGAACCATTTCATTGATGCGGTGGATAATCATTCCATCCGGGAAGGCATCAACAGGGCCCGTCCAACGAATTTGGACGAGGCTATTCAGGCAGCTTTAGAAACTGAGAACTTTGACAGGGTCGAACGACAAAGGTTACTAGATCGACAGCCCGCCAAGTTGGCAAGGGCTGCAGACGCTGTGGGTACGGAGCAGAGGCTGGGGAGTTTGGAAACGAACCTCAGTGAGCAGGCCCGTACTTTACAGACGATGGCGGAGATGTTGAAGTCGCTGGGGAATCGGAGTTCCACTGAGGGTGTGTCTTCATCATTGAAGAAGCACAAGCCCCAGGGGACGGAACCCGGTCAGAGGAGGTGCTTCAATTGTGGAGGCTTGGGGCATTTCGCCCGCGAGTGTCAGCAACCTCGTAGACAGTTTACCCCGAAGCAGGGAAACGACAACCAGCCTCAAGAGGGACCCACGGACAGGCTGGTTTTACAAGAGGGTCCAAAAGACAAAACAACGGCAGTAGTGGTAGTAAAGGGAAAAGGTCAAGACAGGGAGAAGGGCGAGTAATTACACTGCCCATGTCAAGTCTGAGTCCCCGCTATGGACTATTTGTTGATGGATTGGTAAGGGCTACCAAGTGTCGGTTTTTAATTGACACGGGGTCCACCGATACTTTAATAAGTAGTGCCATATACTACCAAATACCAAAAGAGTGTAGACCCGTCTTGGAGACGGAGGGTGTCCAGGTTAAACAGATTGATGGTAGCCCTTTGGCAGTGTTGGGCAGTGCTTTGGTTGAGGTACAAGTTGGTCGGACGGCTAGGTTGGTGAAGGCGACGTTTACCGAAATGAAGTACCCAGGCATCCTGGGAATGGATTTTCTGGTGCCCACCGGAGGAAATTTGGATTTCCAGTTGAAGGAACTTCGGCTCAGTGGAGAGCGAATCAAGTGCACCAGTATAGCTGGTGAACCCTTCATTGGGCGAGTGGTAGTGTCAAGGACCACAGTCATTCCTTCAGGCCACGAGGCAGTCGTCCCTGGTGTGCTTTCCAGAGGAAAGGTTGATGTAGCCGGTCTGGCTATTGTTGAACCTTTAGAGGGTGGTGGTGAGTTGGCTCAGAAAGGGCTGGTATTAGCCAGGTCCCTAGTCAACATGGAGTCGGAAGTAATTCCATTGAGACTGTTTAACCCAGGGCGAGAAAAGAGAGTTGCTCGGGCAGGAACGACGGTGGGTGTAGTCTCTCAGGTGGAGGATGAGGCGGTCATTGGTGACACTGAACAGACGTCAGGGGCAAAGCAGGGCTTGCCCATGCATTTGCATGATCTGTTTAGTCGGGGGACAGCCAATGTGGAGGCTAAGTACCAGGGAGAGGTCCGGAAGTGCTTGGCTAACTTCCAGGATGTTTTCTCGAAAGGAGATCATGATATTGGTAGGACTGATATGGTGCAACATCATATTAAGACAGGGGAATCTCCGCCGGTCAAGGAAAGACCAAGGCGGCATCCCTACTGCAACCAGGAAGAGATTCAAAGGCAGGTCGGTGATTTGTTGAAGAGAGGAGTTATTGAACCCTCTGATAGTCCTTGGGCGGCGAATGTTGTTTTGGTTGGCAAGAAGGATGGGACTAAGCGTTTCTGTGTTGATTACAGGAGGTTAAACGCGGTCACCATCAAGGATGCTTATCCGGTACCCCGGATTGATGAGACGTTTGATGCCTTGAATGGGGCCAAGTGGTTTGCGACGCTTGACTTAGCATCGGGGTATTGGCAGGTTGCCCTAGATGAGGATGCTAGCCAGAAGTCTTCGTTTGTTGTCAGGAACGGACTTTACCGTTGGAAGTGCATGCCGTTTGGGCTATGCAACGCTCCAGCCACCTTTGAACGGTTGATGGAGAAGGTCATGGCTGGGTTGCAGTGGGAGATTTTGTTAATCTACCTGGATGACATCATTGTGTTTGGGCAAACCGTAATGGAGACCCTAGAGCGTCTCAAAGTAGTGTTGAGTAGGCTCCGGCACGCTGGGCTTAAGCTTAAGCCAAGCAAGTGTCACTTGTTTCAGAAGTCGGTGGCTTATCTGGGGCACATTGTGTCCGCAGAAGGGGTTGCTACAGATCCAGAAAAGGTCAAGGCAGTTTCTGACTGGCCTGTTCCGAGGTGTGTACGAGACGTCCGAAGCTTTTTGGGCCTCGCCTCGTACTACCGGAAATTCATCCAAGGTTTCGCAGAGATTGCGAGTCCACTTCATGCCTTGACAGAGAAATCGAGGGTGTTTGGGTGGACTGAGTCATGTCAAAGGGCGTTCGACGAATTGAAGGACAGACTTCAGTCTGCCCCGATTCTGTCGTACCCCAACCCCGAAGGCGATTTCATTTTGGACACGGATGCCAGTGGGGAGGGCATCGGGGCAGTCTTATCCCAGGTCCAAGATGGTGTAGAAAGAGTTGTGGCTTATGCGAGTCGAAAGCTCAGCAGACCTGAGCGGAATTATTGTGTCACCCGAAGGGAGTTGTTGGCTGTGGTTGTCTACTTGAAGAATTTCAAGCAGTACTTGTATGGTCGCAGGGTTACAGTCAGAACTGACCATGCTGCGTTGAAATGGGTTCTCAACTTCAAGAACCCAGAAGGTCAGCTGGCCCGATGGATGGAGGTGATATCGCAGTACGACTTGATCATAGAACACAGGCCAGGGAAAAAGCATGGAAATGCTGATGGTTTGTCTAGGAGACAGTGTAAGCAGTGTGGCCGGGGGGAGCCAACAAGTGACGAGTCAGGTCACCAGGTGCCCGAGGTGGAAACTCAGGGTAGAGAGTCTTTGGTGAGGGGTCTGGTGGCCCAACCAATGATTCCTGGAGAGGAGATGAGGGCGGCTCAACTGGAGGATGGGACGATGGGTTGGCTTATCAAGTCCAAAGAGGAGGGAAATGATCGGCCTGAGTGGAAGACTCTGTCCCACTCTTCCACGGCCTCCAAAACCTATTGGTCTCAATGGGACCAATTGGAGGTCAGGGAAGGACTGTTGTGTCGGCGCTGGGAGTCCGACGATGGGAAGTCGGTGAGGTGGCTGTTGGTTTTGCCACAAAAGTTGAGGAAAGGTGTCATCGAAGAGTTGCATGGTGGACAACTCAGTGGTCATTTGGGTGTCAGTAAGACGTTGGCTAAGACGAAGTTCAGGTACTTCTGGGCAGGTATGTCGGCAGATGTACGGTCGTCCCTGCGGGTTTGCGACCTCTGCGCCAGAAGGAAATCTGCTGCTAAGAGAAGGCTCGCCCCTCTAAGGCAGTACAGGGTCGGCGTTCCAATGGAACGGGTGGCCATAGATTTGCTTGGGCCACTGCCCACATCGGACAGTGGCAATAAGTGGATTTTGGTAGTTGGCGATTACTGCACCAAGTGGATGGAAGCGTATCCCCTTCCTGATTCCACTGCGAGGACTGTTGCTCTTAAGTTGGTGAACGAGTTTGTGTGTCGATTTGGAGTGCCCCAAGAACTGCACTCAGATCAGGGTAGAAATTTCGAGTCTGAGGTGTTTGTGGAAATGTGCCATCTCCTTGGCATTACCAAGACTCGAACGACCGCATACAATCCTAAGTCGGATGGTATGGTCGAGAGATTCAACAAGACGTTGGTAAACATTGTCGCGATGTTCATTGACCCAAAGAAGAGGCAAAGGGATTGGGACGAGTTCCTCCCTTATGCCACCTTTGCTTATCGATGCACACCGCAAGAGTCGACTGGGGAGACCCCCCACATGATGATGTTGGGTCGTGAAGTTAGCATTCCGGTGGATCTGGTGACTGGGAGTCCTGAGGTCGAGAATGACACCAGTACCGACTTTGCTGAGAAGTTGCGAGGCAATATGCAACAAGCTCATGAGAGAGCAAAGGTCTGCCTCGGGAAAAGTGCCCGCAGACAGAAGCGAAACTACGACCGACATGCATCGACTCATGGACTGCGGGAGGGTCAATTTGTGTGGCTGCATAATCCTGCAAGGAAAAAGCATGTGTCTCCCAAGCTTCAATTGCGTTGGGAAGGACCATGGCTTATTGTGAGGAAGTTGTCAGATGTGGTGGTGCGCATCCAGCTTCGGCGAGGAGGCAAACTTAAGGTGGTCCACGTCGACCGACTAAAACCGTATGTCGGTGATGAATTGGAACCTTGGGTCAGTCAGCTCAGCGAGGGGGTGACAGAAAGCCCTCTCGTCGAAGGAGCGACTGGTCCACAGTTTGAGGTTCAAGAGGTGGAGATTTTTGAATCTCAAGAGGAAACCCCTAGTGATGGAGGTAGTGACGGTCCCGGGATGGTTGACACCATCGATGGCGACCCTGAGGTCGAAGGTCAGCTGGGTAGTTCGCCAGAGGTCACTGGTGAAACACCGCCGAGGCGGTACCCAAGGAGAGACCATAGAGTACCCCTGCGGTTTCGTTAGGCAGGGAAGCAAATTTTGTTGCTATGGGGAGATTTTATCTTTCCAAAGGAGGGGGCGAGAGCAGTTTCCCCCAGTCGCTCCCAATAGAAGGGCAGTGACCAGTGAGAGAAGGGGCGTGACCAGTTTCCCCATCACCCTACCAAGGACGATGGAAGACAGTGATGGTGCTGAGAGACACCTCCTTCAAGACCATCCGGGATGGCAGAGAATTGAGCCACAGCGAGGAGCACCATGACCGCAAGAGATGCTGATGGACGTGGACGCGGAGGACCGGGTCCTCTGGTGTAATTAGTAAGCTTTAAGAAGAAGTAAGTTGCCGAAGAGTAAAGTAACTCTTTGAAAGTTGTATTTTTGTATTTAAGAAAAGGTGCTAGTGTGATTTTAGTGATTTTCAGGGACGTCCTTAAATCTGTATAAATTTTGTGATTATGTGTTCAACTTGAGATTTAGGCGGATCATGGTGCAAATTGTATTTCTTAAAAACGAGTCCTTTTTCAAACTGTATAAATGGGGTAAAATAGTTTTGAGGTCAAAGCAGACCCCCCCCCCTTTTAAGTGTTGTATTGTTTTGTAAAGAAACACTTAAGAACTAATGCATTTCCTTTTTATTTTTGTTAGTCATGGCTGGCGAGTCGGGGACGACTCGGCCATTGCTTGGGCCTTTGTGACGGAAATGCATGTGAAAGACATGTGATTGTGCTATTTTTAGGTTGTGTATATAGGGTTTGCTGCGTGACGACTTGGCAGTGCAAGTGGGCGGAGCTTAGCGCTTGCAGTGACCCGGTCTGGCAGGGTGAGCGTGCGCAGTGGCGGTGTAGGACCGCATGTCTGGGCCAGGCAGAGCGGGGCTGGCGAGATTGCGGGCACTTGGAGAATAGTTGTTCAGAAAAGCAGTCGCAGAATAGTTGTTCAGAAAAGCACTTGGAGATTAGTTGTTACGAAAAGCGGTTGCAGATTAGTTGTGGAGTAAGGCAGTCGGAGTTTCTAGTTATTAAGTAAAGATAGTCCCACAATACGGTGAATAGTTAGTGTTGGGCGACGACGGTAATATTAGTGTTTGTAGGATAGGAGACGGGGTTTCCAGCGGCGGTGGTAAATCGAGAAGCAGGGAAGATCGTAAGTTGGACTCAACTGGTGTTTATTATATTGTGTTTGTCTTGTATTTTGTGTGATAGGCTAGGAGCCTTCAGACAAGTTTATCGTTGCATTTTGTATAATGGGCTAGGAGCCCTCTTGCAAGATGATCGTTGCAAGAAATTGAGGAAGATTGCTGTATATACAATTTATTGTGTTTGGTCTATTAGACACGCTAGAGGAGTGTAGTTGCCGGTCACAAAAGCGTTGGCTTGTGACTAGGGGAAAACGCACCTTCTAGAAGTGTGGGAGATAGTTAGGGTACATAATTAAGTAAAGGCACACTTGGACAGCGAGAGTCGCGTCCATTGAGGGTTATTAAGCAATCATTGTCTGCAACCGTGACCGGTATTTAGTGTTCCGTGCACAGTAGGGGTCTTCTTAGACCACACTGTTCGCGGGTACACGAGTGCAAGGTTGCTTACTACGGCCTGTGTTGCTTACTACGGCTAGTATTGTTTACATACGGCCTGTGTTGCTTACTACGGCCTGTGTTGCTTACTACGGCCTGTGTTGCTTACTACGGCCTGTATTGCTTACTACGGTCTGTATTGCTTACTACGGCTAGTATTGTTTACATACGGCCTGTGTTGCTTACTACGGCCTGTGTTGCTTACTACAGCCAGTGTTTTTATAGACGGCTAGTAGTGATTACATGGAAGTGATTACATCCTAGGGTCACTATGGTTATCTGTTAATGTTAGAGATGATACCGGGCTGTGTCTAGGGACTCAGAATATTAGGATGACAACGTGATATTACATGTTCATTGGCCCAAAGAAACAGGTTGAAATAAAGAAACCCCTGCCCAATTTTGTACACTGTCAATTAATTTGTTGATTGATGCAATAAACGATCTTGTGATCAGTTCACCGACAGTTCTCTCGTCAAGGTGTCCATGTATTTGGGTAACTGTGTAGCAATAGGACTAGACGATCATTACGCAATCGGCGGTATATTTCCTCCAAACGGACCTTGTCCCTTTGCCTTTAGATCATCGAGTGATCTGAAGCCTGCGGTATAAGTAGGCCCAGGATCAGATTGTAATTTGCCCCTAACAAATGCAATTCCGCCACATTACTTTGTTGTTGCTGTGTTGTAGAAGGATCAAGTTTTTTTGTTAAAGCTAGATGGTACAGTTTTCAAGAAAAAAACATTGTAAGAACAATTAATAATTTTGAGGGATTTTGTACCAAAATCAATATGTGCTTGTTTTGATTTGGCAAACGGAAATAAGAAACTGATTTGTTAAACTTTGCAACAAATTTCTCACAAATCATTGTTTTTCAAATAGAGATATTTCTAAGGAAAATTGGGATTGACCCAATTCACCTGAAACCATACACAATAATCTTGGTTGTGCAGTTTTGGGTGTTTCTGTGTCTGTGGTATACAGTTGTAGCGCACATTTTAGGCAACGTGGTGTTTACACGCTTAGGCCTACCATAATCTTTACATGTAAGACCAACAATTGGCGGACGCGATGGACAATGCTGTGTGTAGCATTGATTCAAGTGGGAAATACTGGTAAAAAGTTATCAACCAATGATCCTTCAGATTAGAAGTGTTTTTAAAGTTGTATACTTATCATGTAAGGTGTCGTGGCCGAGCGGATAAGAGCACCGGACTCAAGCTCTGGTGTTTCTGCTCAGCAGAGTGTGGGTTCGAGTCCCGGTCGTGACACTTGTTTCCTTAAGCAAGACACTTAACCATTATTGCTTCGTCCTTCGGATGGGACGTAAAGCCGTTGGTCCCGTGTGTTGTGTAATGCACGTAAAAGAACCCAGTACACTTATCGTAAAGAGAAGGGGTTCGCCCCTGTGTTCCTGGTTTGATTGGCAGCATAAATTGCGCCACAGCACCTTGTAAACCATTACACGGTGCTATGTAAAGGAATAGGTCTCAAACTTCAAAAAGTAGCTCCACATATATACCTTGCAGGAAAATACTGACTGTTGAAGCGCCTTGAGCGTCACTGAGTGACGGATATGAGCTCTATATAAGAAGCCACTATTATGTATCATATTTTAATCTTATTTTATGTTCACTTCTCAATCCATTTATTTCTACATCCATGATTGCATGTAATCAGTACCTGCATGTGGCATTGGCTCACATGTAGTCCATACTGACAAGTGCTTAAATTTGAGGTGAAATTCCACAGCTTTTATTACATGTAGCTCAAAATTTCACTAGACCAGAATTTATTTTACAAGACCAGAATTAAAATGAGTTGAACAAACACTAAGAGAAGATCAAGATAGATCTCATTTGTCTATTGTGTATGAAGCGTACTTTGATATTTTGATAAGAATTGAAAGATATTTTCAGATTCATAGTCGACATGTTTTCACAAAGAAATAACACAATGAGGCAGCCTTTTGTTATTCAATTGAGAAACACAAGACCACTGGGCTTGTCCGGTCGTGAATTTACTGGCCTGACGCTAAAATCACTGGCCTCTGGCCTGCATTCTAATGTTAATGTTGAGCCCTGCTGGCATAAAGTTCTCACAAATGATCACTTAGATTACAGTTGTTTCATAAGTTTTATTGATAATTTCTTATCATGTATCAAAATGTATTCTTATGTATAATGTTCAGCTCTTACTCCATTGCCAGCTCTGTACCTGTATTTATACCTCCATGATTGCATTTTTATAGACAGTACGCGTATGGCATTGGTAAATACTGGTATAAAGAGTTCAACAATCTTTTAGATTAAAAGTGTTTGATAAGTTTTATTGATAATTTCTAATCATGTATTCATATATTAATCAATGTAATGTTTACCTCTCGGTGCATAAGCAGCTTTAGATGTACTTTGTATGTCTACCTCCATGATTGTACAGTAGACTTTGAAATCCAAGGTTAAGTAAAGAATCTTGACTCAAGCCTCTCCGATAGATCGTGTTGCACAAGCAGATTAACTATAAAACAGATCAATCCTAATGGGGCTGTTGTTATCCGTTTTGTTTACATTGGCAGAACTCTTGGTTTCAACTCTACACTTTTTGAAACAATTAGAGAAACAAGAAAATTAAACTGAATTTAATTTCTTATCATCTGTACACCTGTACATATAGCTGTGACCAAAATGTAGCCTGAAGAAATATCCGATATATACATCTGGAATCGTAACTCTCTATTTTTTGTCTGCCTGGTTGAAAACAAAGCAGTTATTTTCCTCATAAACATAGAAATGAGGGGTATATTCGGGGGTGTGGGGGGGGGGGGTGCTTGTTACACATGTGGAATCTTAAAAGCATCCGTCCAAAACCAAGATAGGGAAGACAAATTACTGTCTCTCAGGTGAGATTTCAAATCTGTGATTTACATGTGTGTACCTCCCATGACGAACAAACATCTGACTTTTTCATTTGTTCAGAATCTTATCCCCGACTTCAAGCAGGCGGACGATGCTGAAGCCAGGGCCTAAACGCAAGCCGTGGTTATGAAAATTTAATATATTCAACAACAAAAATAAGCTATATTCCAAAAATATATTTACTTAAGTGTAATATCTATTGTGATCTTTACATCAAACTCAAGATGACTTTATTGTATCTCTGTAATGAATGTTATTAATTAATCTATTGACTAAAATTATTTTAATAAATAAACTATGAATGAAAATGTAGAATTTAATTATTTTAATAAATATTCTATGAATGGAAATGTAGATTGTGTAGACTTGTATATTTTGTTTGTCAGTTGTAACTGTCAAGTATTGTACATCAGGCATTCAGGTTGGTGTAGTGGTACATGTATATTTTCTTGCCTTCCACCTTTAAGACTTGGGTTTGATTCCTGCTGGGGGCACTGTGTAGACTGGGTTTTCAGCACCCATCTTGCATTTTTGTCAAAAACAGGCTGAAAATTGATAAAATCACTAGGGGGTGTGCCTTGTATTTTTGTCAAAATTGGGCCGAAATTTTATAAAATCACAAGGGATAAACGTTGCATTTAATTATAATTTTTTAAATGGGCAGAAATTGTCTGAAGTCACAAGGCGTAAAGCCTTGCATTTTTATCAAAATGTGCTCAAATTTAATAAAATCAAAAGGGACAACCCTGACATTTTCTTGAAATTCGGCTAAAAGCTAGATAAAAACACAAGGGGTAAGCCTTACATTTTTGTAAACATTTAAAAGGTAGGGCCTAATCAGATAAAATCACAAATTGTCAAAATTGGGCTGAAATTTGATAAAAAGACCGTAAGTCTTGCGCTTTAAAAAAGAACTTGCTGAAATTTGATAAATCACATGGAGTAAGTCTGCAGCATTTTTCTTGAATTTTTGTCAAAATGTTCCTAAAATTTAATAAAAAGACATGAGCTCATTTACGATTTTTATATATATATATTTTTTTGCTATTATTTTCCGTCTGAAATGGGTATCAATATAAAACAACAACCCTTGATTCTACTTGGCAAACATCACAAAATATTACTCAATTACACTCTAAGTTAGTTTTTAAAACCACAGGTGGCTTTATTCAGAATAAATGTAGTGATTACAATGAATACAAGAGTACTTAAAAATAAAAACATTTTAAACTTTTTGTATTTACCCGAAAAACAGCTTTAGATATGAGCTACATGTTTACATTACCATTTGTCTAAATTTGAAATAAATCAACAAACACACGAAAGGTACAGGCAATGTGACAAATTCCAATATCACAATAAAAGAATAACAATTTGTCTCCTCAATCGTCATCAAATCATTTCAAAGGGTTTGCATGATGAAAACTTTAATGCTGGAAATATATTTCTCAATGTTAAATATAGTTAAATTACCCAAAGGGGAAGCTTTTTCTAATATGCAGATTTGTATTCTTTTATACCATAGTTTTTAAGTAGAAGTGATGGGAAAAAACCCAAACATTGTAACCTTGACTTACACACAATGTGCAATTACCAAGTGTTATAAATATCTTTTATCTACGACTCTGTCTTATATTTCAGCCACCATCTTTGTATTGCTCTCTGTATGCCAATGCAGTTGTTGAATACTGATTCTTGTCATAAGAAATGGGGCCCGACTATTTACCCCTCTGAATGGGCAGCTGCAGTTACGGCTACCACTGTTGCTACGGGTGTTGCTAAGGATGTACTATACTTAATAAAATAATAATTTGGGAGGCTAATCATTGTTACTTGCAGCTGAGAAGCTGAATTGCGAAGGATTTGGCCGCAATGTGTTCTAGAAGCAGGCATTTAAGGACGCCTTTTGGCAGGCAGCCACATCAACCCATATTAACACGGAGCACAGCCATACAGATTTTTTTCTGGAGGGTCGAAAACCGGAGAGCCCAGATAAAACCAACGCACATATGGCCTCAGCCGGGAATCGAACCACCCATGAACGCATGATAATGTGAAAATCTAGCAGTAGCTGTGGTTAAAAATTCTTAGTTTGATTAATTGCTATACCTGATTAAAGCCACTGGGTTCCTGAGGTAAAATAACCTAAATTATACCTAAACCATGTACCGGTAAATACAATAAATAAATCAGCATTGTCCCTTCACAGTGATTGGCTAACCAGATGCCAGTTAAAACATCCAAGTACCAGTCAACCTCACTCTTAAGTGGTCAGGCTGGCTAGTTCATTGTTGAAAAGCATCTCAGTTTAATTTGAAATATAGACTGGAGTAAAAGCTAATGGGCTAGTGAAATGACAAGCTACCTTGCCCAGCTAGTCAGTCACTACAAATTGAAGGGCAAAACCTGTAAATACTGCTTAATATAATTCTATCTCCTGCCCTCTTATTGGCCATGACTCTCTCTAATTGGATATCAAATTAAATAAAAATATAATGAAATGCATACAAAAGAAATTAAGTAGGACATGAATTAATGAATGCATAAAACCTCTTTGTGTATCGTTGTTCAATGTGAATACAAAACCATCATCAGCCTCAGGTACCTACACCAGAATAATAAATTTGATCATGAAAGACTGGAAGTAAAAAACAAAATCCCCAAAAGGGCAAATAATTCCTCAATATATACAAATAATATCAATAAATATACAGTACAGCTGCAGTTTAAAAGTTTTAGCAAAGCTATATCGTTTGACTCTGTGTAAGTGTCTGACCTCACACATTGACAAAGCAGTATAAAAAGACATGCAAAATATAGGTTTTAAACAAGCGTTTCTTTTAAGTATATCATGCATTAGGATCCAACTAAAATGTGCGCTGTGCCAATCATTTATTTTACCAAATATGAAGAGATCTATAAACTGCTCTCCTTAAATTATTGAGGAGAGTTCTTTGCACTCCTCATCAGAAGCAAACTTCACACATCAGCCTAAACACAATTAAAACACAATTTTATAAAATATGTCATTCATGATGTTTAAATGAGCATGTAAAGTAAGTTATTTCCATTTGACTGCTTCTGTTACACCAGTATACATGTTGATGTGTGTTGTTGTCATTTAGCCTTCGAGAAAGACTCTGCTAGGGTCCAAACGTCAGACCATTAACTATCTTTTGCATTTATACCAGACTTTTGGTTGGTAAGCAGTTTGTGCAATCCAGCTAATTATATGTTCCCTTGGTTTTCTGTGAGCTTTCTGCCTTTCTCTCACCCTATCTTTTTATTTCTTCCCACTTAACTGCTTCTGTTACACCAGTATATTATTTGTTTATGAGCGCTGTGTTATCATATAGTCTTTGAGAAAGACTGCAAAACGTCAGCCCATTAACCATGGGTGTATAGGACTCTTTAGTTAAGGTGGGCAGAGGGGTTGATTCACCTGAAATTTTACACAGATAAAAACATAAGTACCAATACCAGGTAAAAAGGACAGTACACATAGTAGACTTTTAAAGATTGGCGGTGGCGGCAGAATTTTTAAGTAAAACAAATCTCTGAAGATATTGTAAAAAAACAAAACAAGATCCACCATGCAATGCATTATAATGCTGGAAAACAATTGTAAGTTAAAAACAATGCAAACATTGAAAAAACTTTTTTTTTTAAACTACATTAAAAAATTACTCAGAAATAAAAAATCAAGAGCTTGAGTCAATGCAGACAAAGTAAGAATGAACTACTTTCATTAAAAATACACCAAGTTGGTGTGATACCTCTTTCCATGCCTGTAGCATTGTTTTATCGCAACCTAAGAAGTGTGGACCTGAGAGTAAAAGAGGTCCATGCAATTTAGGGACTTGGAAACACTACCTGGACTTACACAAGTTCACACAGTGTATTTTTACAATGTTGAAGAATAGGATTTTCCTTTAGTGTACAGAACAAAGGAATGTCTACAGAGTGACTGCAACACAGAGCTGGGTGTTCTGCTTCTTTAGATGTGTGTAGATTGGCAATATCAACAGTTAATCTGGATGCAGTCAGTGGCTAAGCCATCATTGAGAATAGAGTGTTTTTCCCCCTATTATAGGATTTTCCGATGTTTTTTTAGGTCGGTGGAGTGTGGTAGGAAGCACTTGTATTAATGGCAGTGAATTGTGCTTGCCCCAAAATAAAGATATGTCTGTCATTGGCAATGTTTTCAGTATTCTTTGGTTTTTACCCTCAGACACACCAATGTGTGAAAAGCATTGTACACTCAGTGCTTTCCCCGAGTCCTGCCGAAAAAAATCCCCAGGCAGACTACTTGGTTGGACCCATGACCCTTCCACAGGCTAAAGCAGATGTCTATAATGGTAGAACACCAAGCATGCTGATCGATGAGAGGCCAGTCGAGTCCAGTAATTAACAGGGAGTATTGCAATAATTGTCTTTGGTGAGGAATAAGAACCAACAACAGCTTCCTTCATTGCACCATTGAAGGAACTAGACCCAATCTAATAAAGCTGTTTACAGGTAAGCCAATGTTTGTGCTTACTTATAGCAGAAAAACATGAGTAAGCAAAACTGTGTTTCAAAGATGATCGAGTAGGTTGGACACCATTAGTGCGTGCTCACAATGGATTTGCTTTGTTGTGTCAACCAGTTAAAGTCATCATTATTTTTATTTTTTTATATAAATAAAATCAACCAATCTACAGAAACCGCCGGCAAGTTATTGTGCCTTTGGTTTTGTTTATGGTTAGCACTGTTTATGAAATAGAAATTCTGCTTATGGCCGCTCCCTAAGCAGAAAATGTCTGCTTACAGGCTTTATGAAATTAGGCCCTGATGATGATTGTAAATTCTACTTAACTATCCACACTAAATACTTATGAACTACAGTGCCCCAGAACCAGCCTGGAGACAAGTCTAAGAGGTCATAAATGTTGCCTTTCCCTAACTATTAAATATCTGCCTACTGATGATATTGTCTTTGAATGAGGAATATGTAGTCTTGTCTCCAGAAGAACACTTCTCATTGTCCTGGTAATGCTCCAATCAACCAATACACAATTTACTTGGAGAGGAGATGTTGATTGTCTCTACACATAAGCAGCTTCTGATGACTCCATTATGTTGGGATCGGACTCACTTTTTCTTAGCTCATTTCTGTTCAGATTCCAAATGTACATAAGCAATCATTAGTTGTATATTTGGTTTGCGGTAACACCATGTGTATATCTACTTACTAGGTAGATGGTACATGTACCAATCTTTAGTTGATATCATCCAAGTCGATAAGTTGATTGGAGGAAAGATTGCTGAACAAAATATTAAAGTGCATTTAGTTTATGTTTTTCCTCTGCATTTTAGCTCACACAAACACCACCAAGTACACACATGACAAAAATCAAACAGACCTTAAGTTCAAAACCAAAACTAAGACCGAGACCTGGAAGTCAGAGATGTGACCAAGAGCTTTTTCCAAACCTTGGAGTAAGCTCTGTTTCCGCCATCATTTGATGTTGAAAACATCATACAAAATGTACACTGCTTCAAGATTGATGGCAGAGCCCAAGCTAGAGCTGGAGCCCAAGCTAGAGCTGGAGCCCAAGCTAGAGCTGGAGCCCAAGCTAGAGCTGGAGCCCAAGCTAGAGCTGGAGCCCAAGCTGATGTTTGGGAAATAGCCCAAGACATTTAGTTTGCAACCAAGATGGAGACTTGAAGGTCTGAGAGTGAGAACCAAAACAAACGCCCTTTTTGAAATCACGACTTGGGCTTAGGCTTAGGACCACATTTCAGGACCATCTGTTATTAAAGGCACTGAACACGTTTGGTAATTGTCAAAGACCAGTATTCTCACTTGGTGTATCCAAACATATGCATAAATTAACAAGCCTGTGAAAATTTGGACTCAATTGGTCATTGAAGTTGCAAGAAAATGATGAAAGAAAAAACACCCTTTTTAGGTCTTTACAGAAACTGAGAATAGTCAGAGATTGAAATGAAACTGAGATCAAATGTTGTCTAGATAGAGACCAATGCCAGCCAAGAGAAAAGTAATGAGACAGGGACCAAGACCAGTATGGAAATATCTAGCACGCTGCAAAAAAGTAAGTTTTAAAATTTTGAGTGCAAGTAAACTCCAGTGCCACATCACCCAAAGAAGAAAAAAATTGTGCTCCACAAAAACCCAAACCCTACATTTATACATACTTAACTTGATTCACTTTACAATAAGGGATGGTACAAAATGGGTTTTATGTTGTAAGCCTCTTGTTTTCAAGAAAACATCTCAAAGAAGTGAACATTTTTTAAAGAGGTGCTTAGCTAAGAGCTCCACATAGTAATAGATCTTTGTAATTTTCATTGTGGCTATGTAAGGGGTCTATATTGTATTTAGGACCGCTACCAATTTTGTACCATCCCCTTGAAAGTTGACGTACCTTGCAAAAGGAGCAGTTATTTCAGAGTGTGTTCTAGATTTAGGTATTGCAGCTGGGGGCGGCATCAGCTACAACAGGAAATGGAACAAGTTAAGTTGCGCAATGTTAAGAATTTTCTGGTATCCTTCTAGGATTACGGCAGTGCTTACCGTTTTGTTCCCAAGATAAATGTTCTACTATACAGGGCTAGCATCAGGGTTAGCATTACTCTTTGCAAACCCAGTCCAGCATGACTTTGCTCTCATGTGAAACAAATTTAAGAATAAAACAAATAAAAATACAGAGTCCACAGCTTGGTGGTTGAACTCTAGAAAAAGAAAAAGTTTTTTATACAGTCTGTTTATGCTGTTTACAGCAATGAGATTTGACAATTGTGAAATTCCTGAAAATGGCTTCTGGGTCTGGATTTTGGAACCTCCCAGATATTACGATTCAGGAGGTTTAGAGACTCTGTGCATCACCAGAAACACAAAGGTAAAACATGTACTATTTCTTTCTCCCTTTGATGACTGCTTTTACTTCATCAAGAAAATTTAAAGGCTCTAGGACATCTTGAGAAAATCCTGCCATCATAAAAATCTTGAGAAAATTATATGCCTGTGTTTTTGATAATCCATTTTGAGGAAACAAAATGCAACCGAAGTAATGTGAGTATTGCCAGTTAAAATACTAAGTGCTACCAACCGCATAACACACCCCCTATGTTAGATGCACACAAAATCAACCCAACACTGCAAAATTAGCACCCAAACCAACTAATATAATATTGAGTAATAAACCACAAGGGAAACTGACAGGGTAAATTTTAAATACTTTTGGGTTGAAAAAAAGAAAATTTGACTAGAGCAGGATTTAAGCCAGCGACCGGATTAACGTGCCGGCGCTCTACCAACTGAGCTATACAGCCCTTATGCTGGCGGTCTCCCTGTTTTATCATATCTTTGTTCGGGTGCCAGTCATAAGCCATACAACCATTAACTGCCGTATAGCCAGGGATCACACTCAAGGTTCTGATACAACCTGGGAAGGGGCAGCAGAGGGATCACCTTCCCATGTTGCATTGTAAGCTTGGGTGTGATCTATGGCTATACAGTAGTTACAAGTTGAATGGCTTCTGACCGGCACCCCCGAACAAAGATATTGACAAAATAGGGAGACTGCCACTATTGGGGCTAGATATAGCTCAGTTGGTAGAGCGCCGGCACGTTAATCCGGAGATTGAAGGTTCAAATCCCACTCTAGTCAATGTTTCTTTGTTTAACCTAAAACTAATATAATATTACGCAGTGCTCTGAAAAAGACACAGGTTACATCTAAACACTGGCCAAAACGGAATGGCAACTGGCCTTGTCCGATCCTAGGAAATGTTGCTTACTCTTATTTCATGTAGTCAGTGCAAAAATGGTGTAACTTAATTTTGCATTAGATAAGCTCCATGCACAAATGCTCTGTCTTGGTGAAATAGGGTTTGTGTGCTCGTTTGTTTGTTTGTTTGTTTGTTTAGATGATCTTCCGAAAAAGGAACTCAGCAAAGCTCCCACAAGGGGATATAAACGCCACGCTGGAACAGCCAATCTCTCTCATACAAACATTGGTTCAATGTCTATGATTAAGATTTGCACAAATCAATAGACTGTGATTCTGTAACAAGACGACAATACTTACTCTAGTCATAGTGAAATCAGCGGTTAGCTTGGCCAGATGTGAACCCACAACCTTGTGATTGCAAGTCCTGTAGCCTAACCACTGGACTACAGTGACTGTATATCATGTATTTTTGTGATAACGATAAGAAGTTGTTGAAGATTCAAACAGGGTCCAATTTCATGGCTCTGCGTACCGCAGAATTCTGTGCTTACACCGCCCTGTAAAGCACACAATTCTATATGCTGTAAGCACAGAAATCCACAGTGAGCAGAGCCATGAAAGTGAGCCCTGATAGGTTGTTTGCATTGACAAAATGATTTCAAGTTTTGGTTTTAAAGCCGACTTGAATTATTCTTTTAAACCTGTGTCATTTCCCTATTTGACTCTGTTGGGTGGTGGGGAGGGGGGGTGGTGGGGAGGGGGGGTGGTGGGGAGGGGGGGGTGGTGGGGAGGGGGGGTGTCATCTTACATATTCAATGCCGGAAAACATGTTCTTTGGTTTGGATTTAGGAGACAGCGGCGCTTGTTTGTGACCGTCAGGTTGATCAAGATTATCTGCCGATCCCCACATCCGAAACGACTGACGGATTTCACGGAAGGAGCCGCCGAAGATGGAGCTCATGATGGAATGGTGTCTCTTCTCTGGAGGGGAGCCCTCAGCCAGGGCCATCAGTCGGATGCGAGGAAGTGACGCTGTGAAAAATATTACATAAATCAATTACTGTATATTGATTACACATGCTGTGGGAAATAATACATATTTTTGATGTAACAGCAAAACGTTTTCCATAAATGAAGCCAAAATTCCATATTTTCGAGAGACTCAGTATACATGGTTTTAAGTGCTAAAAGTGAAGTGCGTGATGTTGTACGGTCGCAACCTTGTTCCAAGTGGTGTATGATCTTGCCATGCCTTGATCAATCATAACTGGAAGTGTGACTGGAAGTGTGACTTTGAAATATCAAAATGCATTGGAAATTTTAATTAGTCCTGTGGTGGATCTATTCTGTGTTTGAGACGTATGCAGAGCGCGCAATCCAAAGACGCATCAAGTCCTAGAGCAACTGGTCCCCTCTTGTGATATATTTAACTGTATGCAGTTTAGGGTGACCGTGTAAAAACAAACTTGACGTGGATTGCATCAAAATACTTGCATCAGAGTGTGGGTTTGAATCCCGGTCATGACACTTTTGTCATGATTGCTTCTCTTAACCAGGTGTATAAGAGAGGTCTGAGACAGGATTGTGTTGGATTAATCCCTTAGCGCTAATTTAAGCAGCTTGGGGTTCTATGCTCCCCAGGGAGTTGAGAAAGTTAGAGGAACAGTCTAAAAGTATACCTGATGAACAGGGATAATGATGTTGTAAAGCGCATTGATTGCTACTAGGATATGTGCTATATAAGAACCACTAAACCATGTACATTGCTTCAACGCGAGATGGAAACAAAACACATGCACTTTAATGTGTCCATATGTTCGAATACGCCAGAACTTTGAACAGTCCATTACAGTATATCCATATTTTGAATTTGAAGTCACAAAAATCATACTCACTCACTGGCTTTCCAGTCATCATTTCTGTAAAAAAATAATAATAATAAACAAAAAACACTTTAGGGTAAATATTGTACAAAATGCACCATTAGCATGGAAAGCACTAGTGGCTGGAAGAATGAAAAGATAAACTATATACAAGAAGATAAAGAGAATTAATGTGGTTTCTTTTTTGCTCTTAATTTGTCCGAAAGTTCACAAAGATATAATTTGAAGAGTTTTGTGAGCAGAGTCAGGCACAAAGGACAAAATGTCTGTCTTTGTTTAAGGGTTTTTATCTTTTTAATCTTTGTGTTTGGTGTGATACCATTCTAGAAGAAGATATACTCTCTGCATTTCTGCATCAACATAGCAAACAGAAGAGTGATAGAAAGTTGGAAGAAATGAGACGAGCATTACTGCATTCACTAGAATTGGAGGTGCAAGAGAAAAATCATGTTTGCATTTCGGTGACAAAATGTGTATACATCATATCACAACAACAGTGTGTAGCCTTTTTGAGGTATGGCGATCACCATTGGAGTACACTGTTTGGTTTGGGTGTATACAGACCAGATTCTACCCAAACCAAACAGTGCATTTATAATGTGTCCACCATATTATCAAAAAAATGGCCGACTCCATTAAATTCATTCCATTGTGAAATGTGAGCCTGAAATCTATAGACCTTTCTATTGTTGGTAAACAAACCGCCCTGGTTGGCATGGACGGCAGAATTCAACATTTTCTGCAAACTAACAATTAAATAAAATACCTCCCATGATTGGTTGCTATTTTTGAACACTATTTTTGAATATTTGTGTAACATTGTTACAAACTAAACTGTGGCCTTCTGTTTTTGCTTTGCAGTTATGGGTTTCCATAGTTTTCCAACCTCGGACTGTGACGTTGCAATAGAAAGGTCTGTAGAACCCTTGCAGTCACAAACAGCTGCTATCTACCACTGGCCTAAAATGTGCACCACACAGTGTACTACATCGACTCCCAAAATGGCACAACCAAGACCTAATGTGATGACCATGTCAGGTGGATGGGGGTCAAGGGGTATTTCTAATTTGGATCTCAATGTGGAATTTGAGGCTTGGAGATAGACGATACTTAGTTTTTTATTGGCTTGCATCTTGACAGGTCATATCCAAAATAGTTTAATTAACTTTATAAATCTCTGTAATTTAATGATTGCTTTGAAAAATTTGTTTAGATGATTGTGACGACTACTAGATCATTGCACCTGCTGTTGGTTAATATCTACAAAATACTCTAGCTAAATCAAACGGAAAACAAACAGCACAAATAAATACAAAACAAAAATTTGCAAACTAAAAGAACAAAAATGAACAAGTTAATTAGATAGTTAAATCTCTAAGCAATAACACTTGAAGAATTCCCCAGCAATTATCTTTGTATCATTTATCTTTTGATAATCAAATCATAAATCACATGAAGTGGCTTATCTGCAAAGAAATTCTCAGGTATTGTTATACATTACACTTCAATACATGTAACTTTAGTAGTTTGACACATGTCAACCTTCCCCCCCCCCCCAACAAAAAAATATATATAAACAGAAAAAAAGAAGAAAACAATTGAATAAAAAAAAATTGATCGGAGAAGTTTTTTATTTTGTGCTTGACAGACCAATTTGTGAGCATGAAGACTAGCATTTAGTCAAGGCGCTCGCGGACAAAGCGCCGACAATGCAGACACGAAAAAAAACTTGTGCCAGGGTTGCCATGTATACCATTTGGGTTGCCGCATTCACCCTGACTAAAGGCTAGAAAGCAACACATTGATTGACCTAGCATAATCATTGCACTTGACATAAAACTGTGTCAATTTCTGCCCAGTCACATGACATAATTCCTGGAAAAACAAGTGGAGGGCCAGCTTATAATGAGCGCTCGTGAGCAAGATGAGAAATTTTGCAAGGTCTTCTTGGAAGAGAGCAGAGGAGACAAGAGCAGACAGAAACGGTGTGACAGATAAAACAAAATGTCTGGTGGATGAAGAGATGTGTTGTGTAATGAGTTAAAGCACTGCATCCCGCTGAATGATCTTAAAATGAATGACAGAATTAGAACCCGACTCAATCAGGCATGATATTTGACCTATGGATAAACGTAGTAAAGTTGTACTGAGAGAGGGTCAACCTACATACTGTCGTGTAAGTGCAATAATGTCACATCTCCTTGAAGAGCATTTACGTACACGCCAGTTTGAAAGTGCCCCCAAAACAAGGGAGGTTCATGGAGTGCCATGGAGTGCCATGGAGTGCCATGGAGTGCCATGGAGTGCCATGGAGTGCCATGGAGTGCCATGGAGTGCCATGGAGTGCCATGGAGTGCCATGGAGTGCCATGGAGTGCCATGGAGTGCCATGGAGTACCATGGAGTACCATGTACATAAACTTTCTTTATGAGTAGTTGTGGTCCTGAGAAGATTCTTCGTTTGGTTTGACAACTCAACGTTTCACATACCATCAGAGCACACTGATCGAAACGTCCAGTTGTCAAACCACCGACTCTTCACAGAACCAAAACTCGCAAAGAGAGTTTATGTACATGGTGTCTCCAATAACCTCCCTTGATTTTATTCCCACAATGCAAAGTTTCAAATCCTAGTTAAGCCAAAACGTATATTTCTCGTTTCAAATATCCCGCATGTGCACATAAAACCTTTTGGCGCCAGGACAACATTTTGCACAGAGCATCTCTTGTGCGAGATATAATGCCATTACAAAATGGAGATGTAACATTGTTGCACTGATACAGCAACACATGTATGGTATAAACTTTGATAGGCATTTTATTAATAGTAATCTTACTGATTTTCTGAGGGGAGAAAGTGGGGTACCAGACTAAAATAGGGAGAATATCAGACCCGCTCTATCACACATTTACACTGCTTGACTAATGGAAACAAAAATTTACAATTTAATAGATGTTATTTTTTGCATCGGGGATAATGAATATGATATGTTTTTTACCCTTACACCGATGTGTGTTAAGAACTGTATACTCAGTACCTTCCCGAGTTCTGTGAAAAAAAAAAAAAAAAGTGCTTTACCTGTGGATTTTTTCACAGAACTCGGGAAAGTACTGAGTATACAGTGCTTAACACACATCGGTGTAAGGGTAAAAACCAAATTATAAAAATTTACAAATCGTCTATGTTTACCCATGCTGTGGGTTATACACCTGAAAAATTGCATTCTTAATACATTCCTTCTATGGTTGGACAAACTAGAACTGGCGTTGATACTTACCTCTTGAGTTAACAGGGAGAAAATGTAAACAAGTACGAGCTTTCACCTACCTCCCTCTACCCGCTCTATGCCCAGTTAGAGGGTGCTAGGATGGGCTGTTCACCCACAAAACACATTCCTCTAACACCCAGTTACCAAGTGTGTACATGTATCATGAAAGCACGCCAGAATTACCCACTTCACCCTGTTCCCCTGTTTGACAGTGTTATAGTTGGCGTTTACTGGTTCCTAACACACAGTTTACAAGCAGTATGGATGTGTATGACAAAAACATGTCCCAAACTACCCACTTACACCCAGTTACCCTGTTTGAGAGTGCTAAAATGAGCATTCGCTCGATCTTAACACATGGTTAACATGGGTGTGGATGTGTATGCCAAAAACACGCCCCGAACTATACCCACTTACACCCAGTTCTGTTTGAGGGTGCTTGGATGGGTATCCACCTACAAACACAAACCCTTTATCCTATCTCCAATCATCTCTACCTAACACTAGTTCAACTATGCACCTACGCTGTCCAGCCAAACCTATTTACTGGCTAAAAGAAAGGCCACTGGCCACGGGAATCATCCAATGCAAAGAGCAGAATGGCCAAACGGATAACTGCTTACTTAAAAGCTACCACTTCAGTTAAAACAATTAAGCTTCGCCTAAAATCCAACCTGCTTCATTATATATTACACAAACATGTCATACTCGACATTACATAACATGAATGTGACACATGACCATACAGTGAAAGCATGGCATTAGTAAAGAACGCATTAATGATATGATTGTGGGTTATGGATGGTGATGAGCAGTGAGCAGTGACGGAATAAAATTAAAACATTAAGCATGCTGGTGGATAAAAGTTCAGTAACAACCGACAAATTCAAAGATCAAAATCACAGGACACTCGATAGATAGTCGAGTGGTTAAGACATCTTCTCCAGAATGCAGGGGTTGTGGGTTCGAATCCCACCCACCACATACTATCCCTGTGCATTTGTTTTCTGCTCAGAGTATACAGTCCTTATAACACATCACTCAGTCTAGGGTTAAACCAAAAAGAGTTCCTGCTAATAATTTCCAGTATGATTTACTGCAATTTTCACTTTTGTGACGTATTTCACGGTCAAACACAACTGTGATACACGAAGTTTAGCAACAATGGTTGTCGTTTCATCTTTGATATACATTTGCCAACTGAAACTGAACACATATCTTACATTAATAAAGAAAGGCTCCAAGGTCAAGTTAAGTTTTGTGATCCATTCATTCATTTTTCAACAGATAGAGTCCTAGATAGAGATGAACATGAAAGCTAAAATACAAGTCTCTAATTGTGTCAAATGCCACTGTTTGATACCCTTCAAATGCCACTGTTTGATACCCTTCAAATGCCACTGTTTGATACCCTTCAAGTGCAACTTTTGTCAGAAGTCAAAAACGTTCAATGATGTCTCATTTCAAATATATGGTCTGTATGTTTTTGTAAAGAGAACTTTTAAGTTCTTTCCTGATTTTTGACGATCAATCAAAACAGCATTGAATTTGACCTTTTGATTGGCACAACAAATTCCTCTTAGGAATGTACAGACCCGTTTGACGATGACGTCACATTTCAAACCGCTATAAAGGAGTATCAAATAAACTAGCATTTCACTCCACTACGAAGTTAGCGTCTTGTAAATTTTTCCACACTTTCATTAGGATTCTTTCTATTTGAAAAAAGAGTGCATGACAATTGACCTCGGAGTCGCTCTTTAAGGAAGCAACAGGAAGAAACACTTCTTACCTTCTTAATCTGACGAATCCGATAGTTTTTGTTTTTACAATTTGTCCTCAAGAGATACACTGGATTATATATTTTCTTATAATAGTCTAGTTCATGAACACTCTAGAAACAACATGGGGATATGATGGGTTAAAAAGTAGCTTCAGAACCTGGTTTAATGAGATCGAAGTAGGAGTTTAGCATTATTAGTAATGTAACCAGCTCTTGGTTGCTAGTTATTTCCACTCATAATCAGTTTGTATTAAACAATGAGATGTAATTTTAAGCAGTGTTTGCCCTTAATGACCAGATAGGTTGTCATTTCAAGTTCAACAGCTTTCTTACTAGTCTTTATTTCCTATTTAATAGGAATGCTTTTCAACACTGAACTAGCCAGCCAGACCACTAGGAGTGAATTTTGACTGGTCCTCGGCAGTGGACCACGGTTAGTGTTAAAGGAGAATACAATTTTAAGGCATGGAACAATTTTCTCATCTCATGGAAAAATCTCACAGAGTCGTGCTAAAACCACACATTTATAATTTTGCAATTTTGTCATTGATAAAAGCTCATCTCAAAACAAACATTATATATAACCTAATGCACACTATTAGTTTGTTTTTAAACATGAGTAGCCTAAATGGGTGTTTTATCAGTTTGTCATACATTGCAGTCAGCTAAAAGCACATGTTCATAACATATTTGCATAAGGAACTCTCAGTAAACAATAATCTTTGTAAAGATAAGTTTGTATTGATGTACACTTTGTGCTAAGGCCCCCCCCTCCCACCTCAACCCCTTTCCACAGTTACATAACATGACAGTGACTCTCCAGTTAGATACCTGGGCACTATTTCATAAAAGTGGTTGAGCAGACAATTTTGCTGAACAATTTTGCGCTAAGAAAAAAAGGAGCAGGATACCAGTCAATGATGATGCATGTGACATGGAATTTTGGCTTGATAACCTTAGTCTAGTAACCCGACTTGGTTGTGCTTAGCTACTTTTTGTGCTAAGCAGTTCTAAGCATCTCTATTAAATTGGGTGCAAAATATTGCACAGTTTTCTTTGGAGCATTTTGTGATGTACAAGTTATTGAAAAGTTCAAGTTCCAAGTCACTAGTTTAAACAAAATAAACATAAGGATGTGGCACAAACATACAATGCTTTCTTTCTATTTTTTTTCTTCTATAGTTCCAGATGAGTGGTTTTTTTTTATTCTCATTTTTTTTTTCTCAGAAATGGACTCTCTCGGCAGGTTGAGTATCACCCTTCGTGAACTGCCTTTGCGAAAGTTCATTGTTCCGTCTAAAGACAATAAAAAAACAAAACAACATGCTGACCTTTGCAAATTTCTAATGTTATATTTTAACAAAAAAAGGTACTCAAAAACGAAATTGTAATCGTTCATTTGTAAAAGGAAAACTACTTA
Source organism: Leptasterias polaris (assembly GCA_037783415.1). Lineage (NCBI taxonomy): Eukaryota > Metazoa > Echinodermata > Asteroidea > Forcipulatida > Asteriidae > Leptasterias > Leptasterias polaris. The sequence continues at coordinate 1,740,566 of JAZGTN010000090.1, read as the reverse complement.
TGGATACCTCCCCTATAATATTTGTATTCCTTATTTGGCATATTAATTCACTACACAACACTTACAGAGAGGCAATATTTACAAATCAATTAAACTATTTCTTTCTCACTATAATAAAATATTTAACTTTTAAAATTTGATATCTAGTTTCATTTTCTAATAAATGTAGATTTTCACTATGTTCATACTTGTTTGCAATTTACTTAGTTTCATTGATAAATCTTTGAGGTAAAATTTTTGATTAGGTTTTGGTAAAAATATTCATTTAAAAATGACTTAATGATTTAATATTGCATTTTAGCACTGGTTGTTTTACTTTAAATTATCAAGAACAGTTTCTCTAATAATAAAAAATGTAGAAAATAAAAATGAAGGTTTTTAAACCCATTATACTACACTGGATAACAAAACTAAACTTTTAGCTTAAAAAGAATGTGTGAATTTTACTACTAACTCTTAAAAAAAAGCACAACAATAGATTTTTTTTATATTTCAGTGAATTTTGATGAAAAAATTCATAAATTAAAAGGCACATTTAAAGTTTTGGTCTCTGTCAAACACACACTTCAAGGATGACTTGTCTTTCCTTCTTTAAAAGTTGTAGAAAATAAAAAAAATGTCAAACTAGAATTTACCTTAAAGGCACTGTACACGTTTGGTAATTACTCAAAATATATATTAGCATAAAAACTTACTTGGTAACGAGCAACGGAGAGCTGTTGATAGTATAAAACATTGTGAGAAACGACTCCCTCTGAAGTAACGTAGTTTTTGAGAAAGAGGTAATTTCTTACTAAAATAATAAAATACTTCTGGCCAGAAGCCTTCTATTCCTATCTGAAAGCACACTAATTTGTACAACAAGGGTGTTTTTTCTTTCATCATTTTCTTGCAACTTCAATGACCAATTGAGTCCAAATTTTCACAGGCTTGTTATTTTATGCATATGTTGGGATACACCAAGTGAGAATACTGGTCTTTGACAACTGCCAAACGTGTTCAGTGCCTTTAACTCAGGTATGGCGTAAACAGTAGCCCAGTTTTGGTACACAATAAGTGCAACAAGTTGGCAAGCTCAGAATGTTTTTCTAAATGAAATCTAAGTTTTGCAAGGTAAAATTGTTGTCATGTTTTGCAACTCCCCCCCCCCTCCCGAAATCACACTTTATCTTAATCATGACTAGGCTATTCAACTTCTCTACTGATATATGATACTAAACGTCTACAAGAATCTTAACTTGGCACTTTGAAATGCCTAAGGCAAATCACGTATCGCAAACAAATCATGTTTAGCTTAGTTTGCAGATCTTGAGCAGAGTTTTAAGCTTATACTGAGCCAGAAGGTTTCAGGCATTTGTTCACGCAAATCCACTGGCGTGCTTTAAAGATGCTGAGGAGTAATCAACCAATCAGACGTCAGGACAGGCATCCAATCAGCATCCTGCAAGAAGTAGGAGCAGGATCGAAGTTTCATCATCATCATCATCATCATCATCATCATCATCCAAGATGCAGTCTAGCTAGTTAACAATCTCATTGGATGCTAAGCAAAGTGGGGGATATAGCGTGCAAGGAAGGGGGCTGTGCATCACAACGTACACACTATCAAAAGCAAAGTCATGCATCAATTTAGACTGGATTTACAAGGTCCCTCCAATAGGAATGCAAAAGATCTGATTCCTAATAAACAAACAGGAATCTCATAGACTTACCAAGAAATAACATATTATACGAATCGTGAACAATGACTTGATCACTTCATGCAATATCGATACCAAGAGAATTGGTTGTTGCTCGGGCCTTGTCTTGCTTCAATGGGGTTTGCGTAAATTTCATGCAAAATGCACATTTTAGTCTAAAATGTGACACTAACTGAACGGAAAGCAGTTTACAGAGTACACACAGCAAATCAAGTGCAAAGTTACTATAGAAGCTATGATGATTTCCTGGTTATTTGAAAGAAAACTTGGAGATTACTCAAATAATTCTACGGTGACATTAGAAGTAAACAACAGGTCACTAACATTACTCCTGAGTTCAAACAGATTCACATTGAAGTGAAGTTGCATCAAGGCAATGAACATAAGACATAAGTATACTCAATGCCCGGTTGGGCAACCCATCTTTGCTACCATTCGGACTGGGAGTAGTGCAACAAAGACAGCCTGTGCAATCACGGCTGGGACTTGTTACATCATTACTTACATTCAACCAAGGCTTTGAACAATCTACTGACTGAAAACTAACGGTGCAGGAGTCAATTTAAAGCAACATGATTGGTCAGACCATGAAGAAAGGAACCTGACTGATGACAGGGGACTGCAGCACTTTCATATTTTGTTTCCAAGGCCTATCTCCACACGTACGCCATAAGCTACAAGCTATTGTAACATGCCAACATACAAACGATTTGGAGTTCAAAAACACTAATTGAGACAACCCACATTTGTTTGGAATAAAAACTGATAAAAAGAAACATATGCTCTTGATGTCATTTGAAAGAACAGCACGTTACTGTGAATGAACCAGTAAAAATATGCAAAAGGAGACAATTTAACAGTGCTGTTCAAGCACACAAATTTGCTTAGTGCACACAAATCTTGCTTAAACCCAACATGTAACCAGTCAAGATGCAATGTGATACATACATGTGAAGTGAACTGTTCATGACTGGTACCCTGCTGCTGCTTAGTTTTCCTAAGCAATATTTTCCGGTAAGTAGATTGCAGCTTGAAGATGAAATAGCAGCTTATCAAGGTTGTTAAACACTAATATCATACCATGGAGCTATACTCCATGGTCATATATACCACTATGGTTTTATACCATGCAACTATTGGAAAGGGAGACTTCAGGGGAAAAACGAACCAAGACAACATCTGACTGCATTGCCACAGATGCATGGTATCCTGACTTCATTAGCTATTTATGTCATGAAGAACATGCTTCTACAAAGGACCATGGTACAAACATGGATGTGTCTGAACTGGCGGCTGTGGCTGTTGCTATGGCTGTTGCTAGGGCTGTTGCTATGGCTGTTTGCTATGGTTGTTGCTAGGGATGTGGCTATGTCTGTTGCCATGTTTGTTGCTAGGGCTGTTGCTAAGGGCAGTCTATGCTTTAACGAGTGATGACGCTGTGACCAAGCCACAACCTGAGCCGTTAATTCAGACACGACCAACAGCCAAAATCAAACATAACATTTGACACACTTTTCAAAAATGCCACAGGCAAAGGAATACATGTACTTTATTTTTCAAGCCTCAATTAAAAACGGTTAATGACTGTAAACAAAGTTATTAAAACGAGCTTCACAATGTCATTGCCACTGTGGCCAGGGACTTGTTTACCGAAAAAAACTTGAGCTTTGACAGAATTGTAACGTTGATTTTGTAATAATTTGGAGTTGAACAAAGAAAAATTGACTAGAGCAGGATTTGAACCAATGCCGGTGCTCTACCAACTGAGCTATCTAGCCCCATGTTGGTGGTCTCCCTATTTTGACAATGTCTTTGTTTGGGGGTGCCAGTCAGAAGCCATAAAACCATTATCTGCCGTGTAGCCAGGGATCACACCCAAGTTTCTGATACAACCTGGGAAGCAGCAGCCAGGGATCACTTTAAGGGGATGCAACTTTTCTTTTCAAATATTAAGTTGTTTTTTCTTTTGCTTCTGTGTTTGTTGTCGTTCACCAGTTTGCAGCAGGTAGTCATGAAAAACAAATCAAGGCTTGAATCCAGATTTTGATAGAACTCTGTCAACCAATCAAAAGTTGGTTTCGAGAACAATACTACCAGTAGCACTAACAGGTGAAATATGATTTCGCCTGTGACATCACTTATTAAAATGAAAGACCCAGAAAATTTTGAATATTGAATATTTGCAAAATGGAACTTAAACAATTTTTTTTAAAACAATTTTAGGGGTTGTTTTGCTCCATTGTCAGTCATCAAAACGAACTTTAGGGTCCAATTACAAACAGCTGCTTGAGCAGAAAATAATGTTGAACAATCTTCTGCTAAGCAAAGACAGGCAGGAAACCAGTCACAAATGGTACATATGTGCCAATGGAATTTTGGGGCTGGTAACCTACATCTGGTTAGCAGAATCCTTTCATGCCAGGTCCGAAATGGCGCTTGTTTCAAGCGTATTGATAAAGTGATACAGCCATAGGCGTAGTAACCAATTCCAACATGGCTTTTGAAATTAAACCCCGACTAGAAGCAGAAATAGTCTAATCCCTTTGGATGAAATCACATATATTGCTATTGTGTATACAGGGAACCAGACCAGGAGGACCATACCAACATAAAGTTCTATCAACAAAGGAGATGCACACAGTGTGACGACCAAGCCCCTGGCCAAGTGACAATGCAAACTGTATTAATAAGGAAATGGTTGAAAATGGAGACTGTTAACGTGAAGAAGAGTATCAGTTTCCCCAGCACCACTGAGATTCAACAATCTCTCAAAATTTTAATCAATGAAATTTGTTTAGGTGGATAATTTTTCGTCTTTGATTTGTATGTTTCTTTATTTGTAATGAAAAGACAATTACCTATTTATGAGTAAATATGTGAATGCTGTTTCTTTCTGTTTAATTGAATTTACACTGAACTAATTCACAATAATGGGAATAACTTAATTTCTGTACAATGTTAAACATTATTTATATATCGATAATCTACAAAAAAACCAACGCTTAACAAAAACATAGACATAACGTTCAAACATGCCATGTCTACAATTGTGGATTGGTGCATGCATCTAAAAATGGAACAATCAAAAAATCAAATTCTGTACAAAAAAATACAAAATCCAATAAAAGCAAAACTATTAAAATAAGATGCCTTTTCAAAAAGCTTAAGAAGTGTTTTTATAGAAAGACCATAGCTACACGTAAAAAATATATAAATTTCAAAAAAAAATTAATAGCTGATTTGACTGTAGTACTGTTGAACAATAAAATAATGCTGTCTTAATTATAATTCTCACTTGGCACAGACCGTGAAAATCTGGCATAATTGAGCATTTTTGGGGAACCTTGCGTTCGCAAGTACAGTACTTTCAAATGTGAAAGAACAAAATCCTACATTAAAACGGGTCCCAATATTTTATGAGCGAGAATTACACAACCTATTACCTGCTTAAAATATGATGCTTTGAATTTTTCAAACAAACCACAATGCACTTGTTTGTTGTTTTTTAGGCCATGGGTCAAGGAATTATTAATGACCTCTAGTTTAAAACCAGGGGTGATTGGGGTGGTTGTATTCAGTGAAATGTTATGTAATATCTCAAGGGAGACTGACTACCTGATGGTTAGTGTGAACCCTGAGACTTTGGACTAGGGTTTGGTAGCTTCAGTGTTAGACTTGTTCAGGCTAGGAGATCAGGAAGTATTAATGTCCTACTTTAGACCAAGGGATTATTGGGGTGAATAAATTTAGGGAGATGTTAAGTAATATCTCAAGGGAGAACTAACCAACCGTTAGTGTGAACCCCGAGGGTTTGAACTAGAGGTAGGTAGCTTCAAACAGTAGTTAATACAGGGAGATACACTCAACCCAGGATTAGTGTAAACCCTGAGATTTTGGACTAGGGGTTGATAGCTTCAATCACTTTTAACATAATTCTCACTGAGATACACATACCGAGGGTTAGTGTGAACCCTGAGATTTAGGGTGCAGGTAGCTTCAATCATTGTGGATAAAGGGAGACTATACAACAAGGAGACTTAAACCCAGGGTTAGGGTAACTCTGGGTTTAAGGACTAAGAGCAGGGGCATAGCAACTGCAGGGTTTGAGAAGGGTGAGGGCGAGGATGTCCACCAGTAGTTTCCCTCAATCAGCATTTTTAGCCCTTCAGTCAAATGAAGCATGGAATCAACTGGCACAATTTCAATCTGACAACCACCAGCTCTTGGTTTGCAGACCTAACACTTTGTTTCTTTACAACCACTTAAAAGATCTTGATCTGCTGAAGTTGTTGAAAGCTAAACTTGCTGGTCTTTTGGACTTAGATGTTTCCCCTCTGAATGAAAGCGTTATTTGGCAAATTTGCCTCCATGCATTCCCCCAACAAAACTTCCGTTGCTCTACCCCTGACCTGACCAGGGAAAGTAGTTCAATGATAAACACAAACATTGGGGAGATACTGAGGGTCTGGACCCATATTTCATACAGCTGCTTAAGCAGAAAATATTGCTTAACAATTTTCTGCTAAGCAGAAGTGAGCAGGATACCAGTCACAAATGGTGCATGTGGAATGGTACTTTAGCTGGTAACCCTATTCTGGTAAGAATACTTTTTGTTGTGCTAAGCTTCTTTTTGTGCTTAGGCAGCTCTATGAAATTGGACCTTGCTGGTGAGGATCAGGAAATAGTGTGAACACAAAATTCAATATCTGTCTATAAGTAATCCTTTCATTTTTTCTATAGAAAAAAAATCATTAATAAAAAAAACTTTTAGAGTCTTTTACAGTATCTTGAAAAACTGTGTATAAGTTCAGCCCAAATGTAAAAATGAAGGGATTTTTTCAATGCTAACAAAAAATGTGACGTAGAAACTGCCTTCCAAATTAAACTTTGCAATAGTATTAAAATCTTCTTTTCAGTGAACAGAAGACCATTCTAATGTTCTAAGCTGCTTGTAATCTCAGTTGCATCGATTCAAAATAAAATCTGCACTGAGATCAGACTCTGACAATCTCCTTGGGGTTTTTACTATGCTGGCGTCTCATGCTAGGGGACCGCATTGGGGTAGTAGTATTTGACACAGGCATTGAGTGTTTCTCACTCTTGGACCTCTTGAGGGCCGAAGGACGCCTGAATGAGAGCCTACCCATGGCCCGAGAGAATGAGTTACCGGGTGTGTCCTCAGTGCTATATGATGCTGCTGCAGTGTTTGAGCTACTACTATAACCTATGCCGTTATGGGAGGAGGGGGTGGAGTAAGAGGAGGAGGGCCAGTTAGAAAAGGGATCTGTCTTACGTTGCATGTAGCTGGAGGCTCCCTCCTTCAGGTAGTGGCGAGCTTTACGACCGCTGAAGTCTCGAACGTTGATATCAGCATCTGCGGTGGAAACAAGAGGATTGTTACACTTGAGAATTTGATTGAATAGTATTTTTGTGTAACTGGTCATTTTCAGAACCACATGGAATGGGTTTAGGCTCAACATTAACCCTAACAATCCCTAACCCTACAAATTCAAACAGGGCAAAGTGTTTAATTTTGTTAGGTTAAGTACAGTGAAGTTAGGATTGGGTGTTTGATTCTGTGGGATTGTGTATCCTTGCTGACAAGTAATGGTGTTTGAATTTGATTGAGTGGGTATGGTGGATGTGTGAAATGTACATGTCTGGCATTGCTCTTTCCTCCATGGTCTAATGAAATAGTTGTTGGATTATGTTATGTTGGGTACTGTGTGATTTCACTGATCAAATTTTGCACATGCCAAGTGTACACACTCCAACAAAATCAAACAAAAAAGGCCTGTTGGAGTTTGTTAGGTTGTGTATCGTCCCCCTAAGATTGGGTACAGTTCCCATCTCATGGTAGTATAAGCTGTTGGAATGTGTTGGGTTAAGGATGGATTCTAGTAAAAACGCTTTGGGAGTTAGGGTTAAAGTATGTTTCCAACAAGCATAGCAAAATGTGGACCCTGTTTACACTGCATTTTTCTCTTGTTTTCTGCTTACAAATGACTAACACATTTCTATGTATCATGGATGACACCATTAAAAGCAATACCATGGGAATTGCTTATAATCTATGGCGAATATTTGTTTTTTAACGTACGTGTATGAACTCCTGTGTCAGTTGTTAACGCCCATGCATAACATGGACGCCGCGATTACGCATCACGGGAACACACAAAGTATTGACAAATCCGTATCAGTATATGCATCAATAGACTTGCCAAACCTTTCTAATATTACTGACATTGGGTCTTGATTCGCGAGATTAAAACTAGTTGTTTTACTCATTTCTCAAAATCTATCGCATTTCAAGCAAAAATATTTCGGGAAAAGTTTCAATATGACCATCTTTATTCCAAGTAAGATACATGCAAATCTGTGAATACAAATATTTTCAATCTTGTTGTGCACACCTTGTCAGCACAAAAAGCAGCTTAACACACCAAAATTATGTTTACCAGAATAAGGTTACCAACCAAACAATGATGTAACATACTGCATCTTGCTCATTTTTGCTAAGCAGACAATTGTTAAGCAGTTTTTCCGCTTAAAGGCCCTGTACACTATCTGTGATTATTTTGTCAGCTCTGCCAATCCTGTATAATACCTTTAAAGGTAGGGTCATAGATTAGTTTTTGTCAATGTAATGCTGTTTTTAGGCATCATTATAACGAAAGACACAATGTGAATACATTGAATACAGTGTCTACTTGCTGAAAAAAACAGCAAAAGAACTGTTACGGTATTTTCACAAGAACGTCAAATCCATCGATGCTTAGTGAGGTGATAGAGGGTACAACTGCATCTCTGGTCGCAGCATTCGCAAACGGACACTTACCCTCAGAAATCTGAGAAAGGACTCACATAATTATTCACATAATTCACTCACTATTTAAATAAACCGGTTAGCGCGCCCTCATCGGCCGCAAGACGCCAGAGGGTCACTCTCACCTCTGACGTCTTGCGGCCGATGAGGGCGCGCTAACAGGTTTATTTAAATAGTGAGCGAATTATGCGAGTAAATTATAAAGAACCCAGATGTGTTTTCTTCTACATGTCGCACAGGCAATATGACTCAAACCATATTACTTCAAAGGGAGTCCTTTCCCAAAAATAGTTCATACTATCCACAGCTGCAGTGCTTCTCCAAGTAAGTTTTTATGGTCATTAATTCTTGGGTTATTTACCAATCTATGACCCTATACCTTTAAGCAGCTCTATGAAATTGGGCCCTGGTGTACAGACTTTGAAAACATGTTTGAGTTTAATTTCTTTTGTCTTCACAAGACCATGATCACAGATCGAGATGAAATGTTGAAAGAGAAATGTCCGCTTACGGTAATCTTGAATAAGGAACTGCATGACGGATTCCTTGCTGTGGATAGCAGCAATGTGCAGAGCAGTATAACCCTGAGTAGAAAAACACAAATAATATTTTATTTAATCATTTGTTTCTTGTTTATCTTGGGTGACCCATTCAGTGAGAAAAACTCACTGATCTACCATGGATCCCAGCTCACATACAAACAACAAAAATGCAATTAAATATTAGTACATATGTAAGTAATTTGGGATTGACAAAGACTAATTGACTAGAGCGGCACTTGAACCTGCGACCTCCCAATTAACATGCCAGTCCTCTACCAACTGAGCTATCAAGCCCTATGTTGGTGGTCTCCCTATTTTGTAAATATCTTTGTTTGGGAGTGCAAATCAGAAGGCGTTCAACCTGAAATTACTGTATTAGCCAAGGATCACACCCAAGTTCTTTCGAGATATACCAAGATATGTTGAAATCATGTCATTGATCAGGTGAGGTTTACTCCCACCATACAAAGTTTCAAATTTTTAAGGTTAACAAATAAAAAATTTGAAAAAAAACCCCCACCCCAAAACACATTTGTATAAAAATCGTTGTCATCGTAATGTCATTAATTGTGCCCAAATCTTGAACCAAAACTTCCTTGGTTATTTACAAGGGTCCTTTCTCACTGACAAAATGGCACAGTTCAGTATTCAGCTGTTGATTTCTTTCTACTTGAATATGAATCATGAAATGAAAAGGACAGAATTTCAGCTTTGGGTTATTACAAACAGTAATCATTAGACTTTTGTATAAAGTAGTGGCTATGGCTGGATCGCTGAAAAGGTCTATTCTTTAATGTTGTCCATTGCAGGGAACAGCCATAGCCGTAGCCGTAGCCACTTGATTTAGACAAGGAATAATAATGCTCATAGGGTGTTCACATGTTTAGTACAGTAGGGTGCTAACACAACAATAGAGGGCGGTATGACAGTGGTCCTTTAGTTTGATATTTTTGCTTTGGCAAGGTAACAGCCAGCAGCGAAAAGGTTTTTGTTTAACCTCTTTTAATTTGTACACTTCTCAAGGTCATTTAATCAATTGGTATTCAGAGTAGCAGTAGCATTTCCAGTTGAATTTAAAAGTTAAATTTTGATGCCCACATTTCACCTTTTGGGATACAAATTTGATTAAAAACAAATGTTTTGCTCTTTAAATCTTTTCCGTTTTTAAAATTGTAAATTCAAAATGCAATTCAGTTGATGGATTGCAATTTTTTTTAATGTTTCTAAATAAACCATAAACCAAAAACCAATACACAGACTGGTATACATGAAGCAAGGATCCTGTCTTTAACAGTAAATTACAATTTTTTGACGAATAAAAGTTGGTTAAAGTAAACAATTTCACTTACCCCTTGCTGTTTGTTGGTCATCAGAGTTGCAATGGTTGCATAAGTGAACAAAACAAAAAACATCAATGTTCAGTGAGAACTAATAAAATATGAAGGCGAAACCGTTCAGCAGAAAGTCATGTTCTTTTACAAACATTATGAAGTTGCAAAAGTGTACATTCAACAAAATTTGTAAGGTTCAACAAAGTATGTAAAAAATAAATTAAAAAGGTTTTCAAAATTTTCTGCAGATTTGATGCCAGTCAATTATCAGTTTCTTCTATAGCTTGCTGAAAGAAACTTACAGGATGGTGTGACTGAGGAATACCATAGTTTATGCCCACACTTTAAAAATGTTCACACTTTTCTCTTGTGAATTACAGACAAAACAAATGTTTCAATTTATGGCAATTCAACTAGGAAACATTGGGAGAATCAATCACTGTTTGTGGCTCCCTCGTAAAACTACCATTTTATACAAAATGTTAACTGTTAATTCTTTGTAATTCTTTCTCCAAACAGAATCACTTTTTCGATTGAATAATAAGGAGAAAATTAAATTCAAACCCACCGATCTAGTGTTGACGTCGGCTCCTCTATCAGCAACTAATCGGATCATTTCTTTCTTTCCGTGTTTGGCTCCCCAGTGTAACGCTGTCTGTGTTATTAAAGAAAGAGTAAAAACAAAAATATGCAAATATAATAGGCTGAATAAAAAGCTGAACAAACAAAACAGTCAATCAAATCATTATCAAAGTTTGGTCCTTTGTATACAAAAGACTTGAAATCAAGTCGTTGATGAATATATTGTAACTCCCACTATTAGCATATTGGCTCTAAGCACTACTACTCTCATATTAATCAACAATCTCCTTTAACAGTGGTCCACTTGCCAATTAAATGCCAGTTAAAACACCTGAGGACCGGTGAAAATTCACTCCAAGTGGACCAACTGGCTAGTTCAGTGTTGGAAAGCATCCCTATTTCTTGAGTTACATACTAGTGAAAAAGCTGATGGACAAGTGAAATGACAAGTTAACTGGTCCTGCTCTATTCTGGCCAGTCACTCCATAGTCTTGGTACAAGACATTACTATCTGATACTCGTAACGTGTGTTTACCAGACAGAGGGTGCCCTTTTCGTTCTTGAATCAGCGCTATGACAACTGTAGCTAGAAATTGAACCAAGGAGAGTGGTGCCCTCTGTTGTTGGAATTGATCCATTTCGGTGCGAACCAAGGATAGTGATGCATTCTGTTGTTGAAATTTTATACACGCGAATATCTTGGAACCAAGACTAGTCACTACATAGACATTGCCATCTTGTTTAACCCTTTAGAGACAATAGCGACCACAAATGGCTTGTACCAATCTGCCCATGGCTGCCGCAAAGTTTAACCTACTTCTATTCACATAAACTGATAAAGAGGTCAAAGTAAAGGTCATGGCCACATATGAAATTTTTTGATGTAGTATGTTGACATAGTATCCCAATTTCTAAACAAGAAACTAAAGTTTTTCTTTCATTTTATTTATTTTGACATTAGTACTGACTTCAATAAAGAAACTAACAATATTAGCAATGTCTGGGCGCTTTGTGATGATTATACAGAAATGAATGGTTAAAAAAAATAGTGACCTTATGCATGCAGGGGGGCTTCCTGGCAGACATGATACAGCACTGTTCATAAGAGAAATGTTACCTATTTTTTATATCATAATTATCACATCAGATGAGATGTGGCCCCTTTGTCATATCAGAAGTTGAGAGCGTTTGGTGCAATCTCCATATAATGCTAGATTTATTTTCTTTCAGGAAGTCCAGCCACTGTGGCTCTTTTGTAATCTTGAGATGTCAGAGGAATGGTCTATAATGACTAGAGGGTGCAACACTACACTAGTTTCAGAGGACATTTTTGGAAATTATGGTTCACAAGAACTTGATGTTGAGTCTATATGGAGCCAAGGTGCAGATATAAAACTAATCATTCAAGAAAAGAATGTTAGACATAGAGACAATTGACCAGCCAGTTTAACCAAAAGATAGCTGACCAATCGCCTCCACGATGACGTATTCACAATAGTAGATAAAGTCCAGAATGCGCATGTGCACCTTATGGCAGGCATGGCAAGAGCATTGGGGCACGCACACAGAAGCTCTACAGGCTCATTCATTGTTACTCACAGTCACACCCAGTTTAACCGTAGACTTCTGAAATAATCTCAACAAGAAGCCAACTGAACAATTGTTACCCCAAAAGTACAAGAGTCAGGGCAGAACAGCAATTCAATATTCCCGTTTTAGGAAGTCTTTGTAATCAGTCAGCACAGACAGGCAGTAAATACATCCATTCTGTTCGCTCATACAACCCAAATTTATGTCTTCACGACATACTTCCACTCTATACAAACAACCAAAACCATATCATTCTTCTCCTTATAAATAAATCTTATCTTTGGAATAATAGCGGGAGGTTGGTATGAGATATATTGGTCGCCTTGTGGACCTAGCATTTATATCTCAACCTCATTGTACAACTGGCATATTTATACTTAAACCGACTGACTTCCTGTTGTAGTTTATGTTTGATAAACGGCGCTGTACCCCCATGACCTCAATTTGTGACTGATGTTTTGTTTTTCTTCTGCGGATTGTCTTTTGTGGAGATGTTTTTGTCGCCTCTGCAGTACTGTGTGAAGATGTTGCAGATATGTAAACACGAACTAACCACTTGAGAAAACATGTAAATCAAACATATAATAACAAAAAAACATTGAAATACATCTGCTTTTGCTTGTCTTGTGTCTGTTCTGATTTGTAATTTATGTGAAAACTGTATAAATAACTAAAGCTAAAAAGTAAAATAATATAGGTTTTCCCAACCAATTTCAGCAACAAAATAAATCAGTTCAAGCATAAATCAGGCATGTTTCCCAAATTCATTCAAACTAGGGTTGCTTTTTAGCTACTATTACATTCAATTTCGTTTTCGTGCACACATGATTTCGTTCTTCTCGTTCAGGCTCCTTTCAGACATTCTGTAGGATTGAATACTTAATAACCCGCATGAAGCAAGACAAGCCTCTCTTTTGAATTTGGAGAAATAAGAGTGATAATAGGAAAAAGCCTATCAAAAGGGTTCCCCCCCCCCCCAAAAAAAAAAAAAAAAAAAAAAGCAGACACCAATAGTTGATAAATGTGTTCTACATCTGACTGGATTGTTGATGTTAAGTCTGTCCATAGTTGTCCTTCCTTGTATGAGAGATTGATGTACTTCAACAGTGTGTACAACAACAAGGATACCAAACTCACATTGACATCCATCATTCTAAATCCCCCAGTGTGCATCCCTCACCCCTATGTTGATCAACCTCTTAATACCAAAACTGAAGCAAATAAACACTTCCCCCAAACAAAGCATGTAGCTTGTCCTATTTTGTTCACAAACCTTCCCCACGTCACCCCTTGATGTAACATAAACACAATCAATCCAGTCTTTGTATTTAGGATGGAGAGGGAGGGAGGGAGGGAGGGAGGGGGGGGGGGGGGGGGGGCACCTAGTAATACAATTTGTCCAGGGTGTACTTTTTAGGGGCACAGCTTCAGCATCTCCCAGTCTGGTGCTTATGTCATCAAGGGGGAACCTGTCTATACTTTATTACGTCCATCGTCCCCCCCTACAACAAAGGTCTAAGAGATCACAGCAACAAGCAGCTAATGACACATGTATCATGTGTTTGTACACTTGTACTTGAAGTGTGTGCACATACAGGAGAACTATAAATCTTTTCACAGAGTGGTAACTCTTGCCTGTTCCTCCTCCCCCAAGGTTCTGAAAAATGGTTCAAGTATCATCACAGTGATTGAAAAGTCTCCATTCTGAAAAGAAAACTTTTGAGTCAAATTGTGGTCATTTAAAGGGAAAGAATAACTTTGGTTTTTGGAACTGTTCGATTTTTAAAATCCTATAGACCATGTGACCTGTGACATCACATGTTTACAAAAGAGCCACAGAGCCTGGACTTCCTGCAGGCAAGTTTGTACGCAGCTCAATGGAAGAATACAATAAATCTTATGTTTTATGGAGATTGCGCTGTCTGATTTTTCTCAACTTTTGATATGAAGAAAGGGGGGACATCTCAAAAGCTGTACAGCTGTTGCTTTTGTAACTCTTGAATTTATGTGAAAATTATGACACAAAATGTAAAATTTCCCATATGGCCTGTGTAGTATCTTGCTGTCAGGAATTGCATTAGAATGTACAAGGTCACTACACTGTAAACAAAGGTAACATGGTCTATATAAATGTTGATATATACAATAAAACTAACCTCTGAAAATTTCATTTCAAAAGGTAGTCACCTATTTGAGCAATCACCAAAAATTCAGAGCGGTATTGTCAAGGTAGGAAAAATAATCCGTAATTGCACAACCTGAAGAATGTATCTGACAGTAACGTTTCTCAGATTCAAACTTTGGGGAATAAAAAGTGATTTCTTTTTCAATAACCACATTACTTCAAAGTGAAATGATTCTCAAAACGCTTTTTACTATCAAAAGCTGCTGTACTTCTACCCAAGCAAGTTTTTATTGCCATTAATTTCAAGAGTGATCACCAAACGAATACCTTCCCTTAAAACAAAGCCATGAAATCTGTTCTCGAGTACAATACACCGATCCATTAAGCCACGCCCATTTCTCATTGACCAATCACAACCGCGAAATCTGATCACCATTTGAGCCGTTTGGTGATCTTTGCACTAATGGTGATCGGGTTTCGCGGCTGTGATTGGTCAACTCGTAAGGAGGCGGGGCTTAATGGATCGATCTATTAGCTACCAGTGCTTCATATGTCAAAAGCTGTATATTAACTATAATGTTATTTTTGGGGAGAGAAAAGACAAATTTACAAGAGTTGGATTTGAACCTACCAACTCTGGGTTTTCCTTTTGATGCTCCAGTAACCAACTGAGCTACCCTATGTTGGCAGTCTCTGGTTTATTTCTCAAAAATTGGTGTCCGAGGGCGCCAGTCAGAAGTCACACACCCTGTATACTGCCATAAAGGGATCATGCCCAGTTCATGATACAATTTTGGAAGTGACACTGTAAGAGGATCACATTAAGGGGATGGAACTTTTCTATTAAATATCAATAAACCACAAGGGAAACCAACTCGGTAATCATACATCAATTTGAGGTGACCCCCATCTCAAAACAGTCCTCAAGAAACAGAGGTGCCAACATTTGCATCTTGCAATCAGGGAGATTTTGTACAACAATCAAGGAGACATCTGGAATTACATTCAATATAATAAGAAAAAAGTTTCCATAATCAGGAAGATTTTCAAACTTGTTCATAAAATGTAAAGATTAATTTATTTTCAGGAAAGTTTCTGCCGAGTCAGAGAGAATTGGCAACTCTGGAGAAAGCTTTTTTTATTACTTTGAAGACCACACAACTATTTTTACAAATCTATTATCAGGTTTCTTCAAGTTATGTAGCACAAAAACCAATTCACCACATAGCATTTAGCCTGTATTACAGATTTGCAATGCTCTCAAAACAATCCCCCTATGTTCCGACACACTTAGTGTATTTTCCTATTCCTAACCATAACCCTAACCCTGGCATGTAAATTAAACCTGGGTTCCTGGGAACATTTAGGGTCAGAACATGAATGTCGGAAGAGCAGTCACCATTTTACACATTCAAGACAAAAACAACAGGGCCAACCAGGCGGAAACAAAATATGTTGTTGCCTTATTCTAGGACATCATGGTGGATATTGATATGGGAAACGCAAGGAAGCCATGCTGGAGCCATGGTGGCGCAACACAACTCTCCACTGAATTCTAATAAATCAAAACGTGTGAATTACACCAGCGCTCGTATGTCAAGTTGACACACAGTCCATAGGTAGCTGCTCCAAGGCAGTCAAACCAGATTCCTTCCAAACAGCTTCACAAATAAAGATACATTCCTCGCCAAAAAAATGTGAATAAAGCACATGTGTCAAATGGTCAAAGACCCTTATCCGCTCTTGATGGGACCCAAATACATGAAATAACAAACCTGTGAAAGTTTAAACTCAATTAGTCATTGGAGTCACAAGAAAAAAGTTGGGGAAAAAAAAACTTTAAACGCTTTCACTGTTTTCAAACATTAAGTTTTTGACTCGCAAGGTCAAAAAAAATTATTTTACTCATTTTTCAAAAACTGTAGCATTTCAAGCAAAAATATTTCAAAGGGCCCTTCCCACCATGACCAATTTGATACCATGTACATGTATGTTGTGTGCAAATCTGTCAACATTTATATTTGTACTCTAACCAATGCACACTCTTTACATACAAAACATGAGATTAGTAATTGGTAAGGAAAACAAACAGGGAAAAAAAGAAAAGAAAAAAAGAAAAAAAAAGCTTGGAAAGCTCACTACAAAAGTCATACTTAGTGCCAACCCTCCAGAAAGAACAAAATGTTTGTCTGAACAATTTCAAATTAAAGAAAAATAACATTTGGAGACTCAAAACTGCTGTAGTTATTTTTATTGCCAACAAATAACCACATATATTAGATGCAAGAAATTCCTGGGAAAATGTAATCCATTTTTTAAAAACCTAATTTCCTGAAGATTTCACACTCACAGGTTGGCGGATTAATTGAAAGCCAGAGGGTGGAAATATATTTATTCTCATTCTTCAGAAAAAGAAAACCCCAATGAAGTAACGCACCTTTAAGCCTGGTGTTTAGATTTAGACCAGTAATGTCAAAAACACATCCATCCACGCTTGGAATTCACATGATCCAAGCTAGTGGACAACATCTATTTCCTGTTGCAAACAGTTGCAAACTATTTGATGATGGTTTTGATAGTCAGCGTGAACTTGGGGAGAAATTTATTTTCATGTTTGTCCCAGGCAATGATTACACCCCCCCCCCCCCCACACTACCAACATAACAAAGCGAAGGATCCCTGGATGAGTCTACATCAACCCCCAAGATGTAATTATAAAGCCATTCTACTTTACCTCATACATCACTTTTTTTTTTTTTTTTAATGATCCGAGGTAATGTGTCTCCCCTGATTGGTGCTACCATGATTGAACTTGGCACAGGAATGACATGATGTGTACATGCATCTACAATATTATGATCTTGTGTAATCATTTGTCATCTGTCTCCGACCAATAGACTCGACATGTAAATTGAAACTTGGTTCAAGTTTTCCCTGACTAA
Source organism: Leptasterias polaris (assembly GCA_037783415.1). Taxonomy (NCBI): domain Eukaryota; kingdom Metazoa; phylum Echinodermata; class Asteroidea; order Forcipulatida; family Asteriidae; genus Leptasterias; species Leptasterias polaris. The sequence continues at coordinate 1,722,928 of JAZGTN010000090.1, read as the reverse complement.
ATGAGACTCATTTAATCTTGTCTGACCTGACTGACTTGTGACCTCAACTGATGTCTGACAATACTGACCTGTGACCTCATCTGATATCTGACCCCATCGTTACACATTAAAAAAAATTATGAGAAACATGTTTCTAAGTTTAAAAAGTCACTGCAATGGGCATTTTATTTATATATAAAATTTAGTATTGAAATAAAATCCCATATTTTGAGATATTCAATATAGAGGACTTTTATAGCAATAAAAGTTAGCAGGTTTTACTTAATAATCAAGACATTTCTTTCACAACTGAGTAGTCTCCCGAATTCCAAACTCTACTCCACGGAAGTAGAATAAATAGCAAAACAAGTACTCCAAAGAACAAATCTAAACAGCAAAGTTGATAAATACACATGGTGTTACCGCAAACTAAATATACAATGCTACTCACCATGTGCCTCAAAACCCACATAATAAAAGTTAAGAAATCAATGACAATCACCCCAGGGATATTTAAAGAAACAGAAAACAAAATAATCATCTTCTGCAGGCTTTTTCTTCCCCAAAGTAACCCAGACAACGCCTAATCTACACAATAGCAGATAATAGCACGCACATGCGAGTGAATTAGGCCACATTGATCCTGACCGCCATATACATTTCAGCACCACCGCAAAAACTGTTGATCCCTCTCACTGACCCGACTCAAGTAGTTTGTGTTTGATGCCAGTGTCTGACGACACCGAGTCGCCAGACTTGTTCCACTCCTCCTCAAGAAAATAAACTTTGTGGCATCAGTATCCAAACATTCGGTGCACTGTACTTTTCCGGATTGGTACAGCATCACAATCAACTGTGTACCGCCTGATATATGAATGAAGTCCACTTATTACATTGAACTACAGCACTCCTTGGGCCAGTTTATTACATGTTCTACTTGCGGGAGTGGCTGTTACCAAAATCTTTAGTTCATTACCACATGCTAAGAGCAAGTTCCAGTGAGCACATTTAATTGACCCTTGGTTGACCACTGATTAGCAACGTACATGCACAGTGACATACTCACTCTAATACCTCATTTGGAAGTCTAGTCAACCATACGGTATTCAACACTTCCATTGCCTTCCGCTATTTCGCTATAGTGTCACTGGTTCCCTTTTGAACTTAACACAGGTTAGCATGAAACAAAGCTGCTGGGGGACCAGGAAAGAAACCATGGTCCTGAGGCTGGTTCCAAATGGTCATCCACAGTAGTCAACCAATGGCCACCAGCCTTGGTTCGAGTCAAAATAGTCGACCTTGAGTTAACCATGGTGCGCACTTAACCTTGCTCCAACTCACCAGCAGTTCTTGTAAGCAGATGAGTGATGTAACAATGCAAATCCATAAGCCACTTTGGGTTATGATGGACACATTATACTTGTACTAGTACTAGGTTTGGGGTAAATTTGTCTGTGTACACCCAAACCAAACAGTGATCTTCTATAGTGTCCACCAAATCTCAAGAAGGCTAATTGTGAAAGAGCCCACGAATCTTCTCAAACGTGTCTGAGAGACGATTCACGCATGAATTGTTTCTAAGATTTCTGAGGGTTGGTGTCGTGAATGCTGCATCCAGAAACGCGGTTGGTACCTGCTGTCACCTTGCTAAACGTGGATGGATTCGGCATTCGTGTGAAATACCGTGACATTTTTTGCTCTCTTCTCAGCAAGTTGACACTGTATTCAACTGAAACGTTCACTTGTGACTTTGATCGTACCTTTTGTTATAATGTTGCCCAAAAATCAGAATTCTGTTCACAAAACCCAATCTATGACTCTACCATTAAACACACAAACTTGCTCAGCACAGAAATTGGTACCTTATGGAAGAAACGGGTTACCAGCCAGATTGTGGTTTAATACACTAAGTAATAATTAGCGACTGGTTCCCTGAAGTTTTGTTCTGCATCAAAATATTTCCACTCTGCCGAACAGCTTAATGACTTAGAACTCATCAGGAGAACTAATTATTGCAGTAAAGTGCAGTGAATCACTAAAGGCACATATGCTTTTCCCAAGAAAAACCGACACCACAAACCAAACTGAAATAGGTTTAACTTTGTACCTGATTTGTTATTGAGATCAATTAGTCTTTCAGTATTATTGGTATTGAAAGATTGGTTTAAAGGGAAGGTATATGTTTGGTTATCACTCTTGAAATTAATGGCATTTTGAGAATCATTTCACTTTGAAGTAATGTGGTTATGGAAAAAGATATCAGGATTTATGGCACAAAATTTGAATCTGAGAAGAAACGTTTCTCAGATTGTGTATACCTATAGGGATTATTCTTCCTGCGTGGACATATTCGCTCTGGTTTTTCAGCGACATCTAAAAAACGTGACCACCTTTTGAAGTGAAATTTTCACAAGTTAGTTTTATTGTATATATCTACATTTATATAGGATTGAAACAATCGAACGCTTCCAAAAAACCAAAGGTATACTTTACCTTTAAGTGAGGCTTCAAATCATGCTTTCTGAGAATGATAGATATACCAGAATAAAACCGAGTGTAAAATTAGCAGTTCTGACTTCGGCTTTCCCACTGGCTGCCTTGACAACCACAAAGAATATATGCTCACAAAGCTGTTAGCCATAGCCAGGTTGGAAACTATCAACTCAGATGAGGCCTTCAGTAGCATGTCTTTTAACTTAATTCTTGTGTGGGTTAGATTTGAATAATGTCTGGGGACAATGACATGTGCAGTCACAAGTAACATGCTTAATTTTGAATTCCTCAGACTACAGAGACAGTTGCTATGTCATTTGGGTGCAAGCTTTTGTACAGCAACCTCCAGATGAGCAAACCCTGGTACCATTGTGCCCCACACATTCATTCAGAATTGTGTATGGGTGTTCGCTGTCTTCTTTGTAACTATGCAAAAGTTTGCCTCGAATCAAGTGATGTATTTCAATTTCAATTCAATTCAGTTAAATTTATTTGTTCATCATATGAAAACACATGAAATTTGTTCTCCAGTGTACAGCATTTTAAAAAGAGTACATACAATTTATACATAGCAACTGTCTCTGCAGTCTGAGGAATTTAAATTTAGGCAGTAACTTGTGACTAAATAAGTCACTGTACCAGACTTACTCAACTCAGTTCCAAGAGACTTTTATTAATTTGCAGACATCTTAAAGATGGAATCTTGATGTTTATCTCAGCCAAACAACTTTGTAATTAAACAAACAAGAGGACATGGTCAAATACAGAAGACTTTTGTACCATGTTTCTCAGTTTTTATAGCATTATTTAATTACATAAGAAGAAACCAGCTAATAAGCTGAAAACTTGCACGCTGTCTGAGATTTGTGGTAAATTCTTCATTATTTATTAGGCTAACACTGGGGGTGCCATCTTGCTATTCAACAATTTAGTGGGCCTGCGCGCCTGTTCGGGGTTTTCCTTTTGCACTACGGGGTTTTCCTTTTGCACTTCGTTGTATTTTTAAGTTAGTGCAATAAAGGTAATAAACTGAACTAATAAGAGTAATGACAGACATATTATGGCTCGCAGTATCTGGTTACCAACTCAAAGGCATCAGTCAATGGGTAAACACTAAACATTCATATTGGACGAGAGATAGAAGGAATAAGATGGTGCTGGAATGAGGAAGGATCATTTAAATTCCTCAACTCCTCCAGCAAGGACATTCCAGAGACGGGCATGCAGCTACAAAATGCCCGGTCTCCATAGGTTGCCAGGCCAGTTTGAGGAATAGAGAGTAACTCCTTGATGAAGAACTGAGGACCTGGTTGCAGGTTGTGGATTTGCAACAGGTCCCGAGTGTAGGACGGAGCTAAACTATGAATGGCTTTTAATATGAGAGGAAAAGGATTTAGAATTGTATTCTGTTTTTAGTAGGAAGCCAGTGAAGAGGGCATCTACAAACTTTAATAAGTCAATTTAAGACTGTTTAGGACCCATACATACAAACAAACTGTATACAGTGCTTTATACACATCAGTGTGTGGGTAAAACACATAACTTTATGCATAGTTTTAATGCCTAAGAGTGAGTGTTCATTGAGAACATGTTATCAATGGCATTCTCATCATGGTTTGATGTACAGGCATGTAGCAACTCTTTGCCATTAATATGGCACAGCGCCCTCTATGGACGGACAACTTCTCTTGCTTTCCTCACATGAATTCCTTCTATCATGTCTTTCAACAACTAACGATGTACACCTGCTAGTATGGGGAAAGCTATCATAATGTATGTGGATAAAAGCTAATTGGAAGTTTATGGCCAGCTACCATACTAGGGGCAATGGTTGAACTGACCAGCTCAATATGAATGAAAAACACCTGGGGGTACGTTTCTGCAGATCAGCTCAGAATAAAGACCAGGGCTTGGACTTATACCATCAATGGTTTCAGACTTAGGTTGAGACTTCCTTAGGACTTCGGATTTCGGCTCATGCTTCCCTTAACAACTTGAGATTTACGTTAAGACTTCCTTTCAAGGAGTTGGGATTTTAGTTGAGATTTCTCATTAAAGACTTGAGACTTTAACTAAGGCTTCCCCCTAACGACTTGAGATTTTTATGTTGAGACTTCCATCAGGAATTGAGAGTTTGGTTGAGACTTCCCATTTATGACTTGAGCTGGAGTTGAGACTGTCCCATTCAGGACTTGAGACTTTAGTTAAAACTTCCCTTCAGGAATTGAGATTTACTTAAGATTTCCCTGTAAGACCTTGAGATTTAGAGTTAATATTTAGTTAAGATTTCCCTCTAAGGACTTGAGATTTAGTTAAGATTTCCCATTTAGGACTTGAGATTTAGTTAAGATTTCCCATTTAGGACTTGAGATTTAGTTAAGATTTCCCATTTAGGACTTGAGATTTAGTTAAGATTTCCCATTTAGGACTTGAGATTTAGTTAAGATTTCCCAATCAGGACTTGAGATTTAGTTAAGATTTCCCAATCAGGACTTGAGTTGCGACTTCCCTCTAGGAATTGAGAGTCTGGTTGAGACTTTCCTTTAAGGACTTGAAACTTTAGCTGAAACGTTCCCTTACAATTTTAAGACTTCATTTGAAACTTTCTTGTCATGACTTGAGCAAATCCTTTACCGCAAAGGATTGAGATTTTATTAGAAACTTTCTATTAAGAACTAAATTTAGTTGAGCCTTCCTGGACCCCCCCCCCCCCCCCCACCCCAAGGATTTGAGATTTGATTAAAGGCTCGACTCCAGGGACTTGCAAGTTATCTACACTGACTCAATGACATATCTGCACAACACTTGCAATTCAATTACTACATGTAAAACAAAGCAATGTTGACTGTAATAATGATGACCAGTGACAGCTCTGTAGATCGGTGGTCACTGGTTACTGTTAATTAGTTTCCTTGTACAGGTGATTCAGCTGATCATTTAATCCATGTAGGAATCTTTCATCCTGTGATCCAAGTCAATGACCAGAAAGTGACCAGGTGGCTAGCTTTAAATTGTGACTCAGCATAAATGACAGACCCTGGGCCTAATTTCGTAGCTCTGCTTACTGCCACTATTGTCTGCTTACAGGGTAAGCGCCAAATTTCTGTGCTGGCTGTGTAAGCAAAGAATGCTTGGTAGCATGGTGTATGCACATGCACAAGCAAAACTCCTGTGCTAAACCTGTGAAATATGCTTATGATAACCTTAAATTTGTCTGCTAACCTTAGCGCTGATTTTACGTTTACGGTAAGTGGAGCCATGAAACTGTACCCCCACTATCGTTCAACGGTTTGTGAATACATCAGAGCTGCCAGCATTTGCATCTTGCAATCAGGGAGATTTCGTACAACAATCAGGGAGATGTTTAGAATTACATTCAACATAACAGGAGGGACAAGTTTCCATAACCAGAGAGATTTTCAAATCTGTTTATCGAAACATGGACAGATTGGTTTATTTTCAGGGAACTTTTTGCAGAATCAGGGAGAGTTGGCAGCTCTAATAGGGGGACTCTCAATAGACCCCTTACATTGGACGCCATTGCTGAAGTAAACCAATGGAAACACGCCCTGCACAACTGTCAGCCAATGATAGGTCTTCATTGACCTCAGAGAGGGCGCTGTTTGGGTATTTTGAAGTCATGTGCAAGGGGACTATAGTAGAGGGATAAGGAGCAATGTCATTTTTACACCAAGACTAACCATTAAGTGGTCATCAGTGCAAAATTACTGGCAGTCCTGTCAAACTAAGATGACTTCCTGGCTATTAATTATTCAACTTCTCCAGGTGACCACAACCCCTTCCCCCTTGTCACATCCGAATGCTACTAGTAATTCACAGAAACTCCTATGGATGGTTCTGCATTAGATCATGGACGAGGGCCTTGCTTGGATCAGAATCAAGGATGCATGCCACCTAAACCCTTCATGAACTCTTCATTAATGCAAACTGCTGAGTGCATTTACAGGTAATTGAGCAGTTGAACTAAACCATTTTTGAAGCTAAAATAACCAGAGTTAATCACCTTACACATCTACAAGACCCAACTTGCCTGGTTTGGCCACATAGTGAGAATGGAAAACAACAGACTCCCAAAACAAACAGTAACTGGGAAAAATAGATGAGGTAGGCCAAAAAAAGAGATGGGAAAATGACATAATTGCTAACAACACCTTCTACCTGGAACACCGAAGAGTGCAAGATGAGCTGAGAGTGAAAATTTGTGGAGCCAACTTCCTTCGGGATATGGTGCAAAATTTATTGATTGGATGAACATTTCAAACTACATGAACAAAATCCCTACAAAAAATCTTTACTTTGGTGTGGGACTAGCTATTACAATCCTCGCCTCGCATCAGTCATTTTGTGGCGTGTCGTGGTCGAGCGGTCTAGGTCACCGGACCTAAGCTCTGGTGTAGTCAGCAGCAGAGTGTGGGTTCGATACCCGGTCATGACACTTGTGCCCCTGAGCAAGGCACTTAACCATAGCTGCTACGAAAAAAGTTGGGAAGGTAGTGCATTCTGCTCTACCAGACAGGCTCCTAGTGGATGATACCCATGCCTACATCCTTATGGACTGTGAAGGGGTAACCCTGTTTCAGCCCCAGGAGTAGGAGGCAACGTGCCCCTGGTTTCAATTGATTTGGGTCGATACAAATCAGTTATGTGTAGCCCTCACCTTGAAGTGGCCGTCCGTGGCCTTGTGAGTTAGGCGATATCTCATTTAAAAAAAAATTAAAAAAGTCACGCCAAACCCAAACCCTTGGAGAAAACTACAATCCCGGCAATATCTTGTTGGCCCATCGCCCCTCGTTCAATTCACTCATTTTTTTATTCATTTATTGTCACTTGGCCGAAGCATTTTGGTCGAGATTGTAGAAAAAAAAGTAATTCCTACAAAAGGTTATACTTCTTACAGTTAATCTAACATTTTCCATCTTTTCCCTAAAAGCCAAACATCAACTATCAGCATGTTTGAAGAAACCATGAAATTCCTACACAAAATAATTATTTAACTTGATATATGGATGATTCCATTCCTATCTTTGCCTTGCATCAATCATGCCAAAAGATTAGCATTTGAATATTAAACCAGATAAAAGTAATTCCTACAAAACAAATATTTTCCTTATTGTTAATACAACATTTTCCATCCTTGCCCCACATTGCAAACCCGTCACCCTTATGTTCAGACACCCCTACGTTTGGACAACCTTAGTGTATGTTCCCAACCCTAACCCTAACCTACCCTCAGTATTTTTGATAAAACTGAAAAAATACTTCTTTAAAACAAAAGGGTAAGTACATGTATACTTTTATCTTTCATTCCAGCATTTTCCGTCCTTGCCCCACATCCCCCATGTCAACCTCCAATTGCTGATCATGAAGGCAGTGGACTCTCTGTTCAACATCAAGTCATTATTCTACACAAGAACATGTAACATTCATTTTTGGGGGTATGAAGCCCATGTCCCAGGCTGCCCAGACAAGACTACCTATCAAGGACAGTAGTAAATTAACGCCAAGGTTCCAGGTGCTGATGGAGACACTGTACCCTCATCAGCTGTCACATCCATCACCTTTTTTATCTTGACAAAGTAAGCGCTTGCATTGCCAATTGACTGTCACATTTCAACTTTTCTCAGGAGATATTTTTAAGCAAATGAGACAGGTTTCAGCCAAGTTGCTTAAAAATACATTTACTTTTAACTGTTTTTTTTTTACACTCGGCTCCACTGTTTCCTTCCATTTGGGAGAAGCAAAACCGACATTAATGGGAGACTTTTGGGGACACTTGGTGGCAGCAGACTCACCTGGTTAACCCACTGCACTAAGAAATGTGTGAGCATGCTCAGAACTACATAAATAATGGAGAAGTACCTGGTGTATCTGCTACAAGTGGCCCACTGTGATTATTAACCTTGACACATGAACTACATCGTTCTATACATTTTTTAACCCCTTGCTAAAATCACTAATGTTAGGATGATTGATCAGGTTGGCTCAGTGGTTTCTTTCCCTGCCTTTCACCTCTGTGGACCCTGGTTTAAATCCCACCTCAGACCAGAGCCTTGCATGTGGATTGGGTTTTCAGTCCCTACCTGATTGCATGGGTTTTCCCCCATCTAGAGTGTTCCTCCCACATCTGAAATCATTCCTTCTAGTTCCCTGTAATCACCATCTTGTTACTGGCACTTTGCGCTGTTGAATGTGTAATGAAATAAACAAATCATGGTCTGGCCTCTCCTTATCAAATGGCAAGGGGCTGCTCTGCAATGTGGAAGGTTTGATTCCTACCTAAAGCCCAGTTCATAAATCATGCAAATGTGAAGATAATTTGACTGACTCTATATTCACAGCCAATGTTTCGTAAGAGTTGAACACATTCGATTTCAACTTGAGTGCAATGTCCGTTGTGAATTTGTGATGGCAATTTCGGTTCATATGAACCGGGCTCAAAGGTACATAAGTTGTTGGTTTTGTTCTTTTACCTGCACTGTCTATAGCACTGACTGAGTAGACCTGACAGTGCTCTAGAACAGTGGGAGTTATTGTATAAACTAAACTGAAACATTCTGGAAAATGGAAAGAGGTCTTTACTATGCAAGCTTTGTCTTCAAATGATATTGCCTTCAAATGATTTACACTCTCTCCACATGAACACTAACAAGGAAACAAGAGGTTTTGACACAATGGGGCTCTTGTTTCCATACTTAGAAAGTTTGAAGGCAAAGACAGATCTGAGGAACCATGTCATGAATTAAAGTAAAACAAATCAAAAATTACAGGCCTTTTATAAAAACAAATTTCATCAATAAAGGGCAAAACCAAACACACAGGTGTTTATCATCCCAAAGCAAGAAGTACTCAACAACTTTTCAAGTTTGGTTGCACAAAGGAGGTACGAACTACCAAGAACTTCACACCAAGAAAGAAAACAAGCGGACAACTATCTACTACATTTTGATCAGGGTGCGACTCCTGTTAAAATGTTCAATACACACTTGGGATCAGACCACAGGAAGTGAGTTACAAGAGACACAAAGCACAATAAACCTCAATGCAATACACCAACAACCAGTTGCCAAGAGATCACGACCCCTTAACCGGCCAATATTTTTCTTCCAATCTGACAAAACAATTTCATGCGAAATTCCACCCTTGAGAGGCAATGATGAACGTCTCAAATATGACAAGGGTCTAGACAAAGTAATAAAGTTGTTACCAAATACTCCGGACAGGGCTCCAGGCTGTCAAAAGCTAAGACAAGACAGGCTAGATAAAATAAAACAGGCCCTTGCTTGATACCAGGTTGATCAAACTTTACACATATTATTCATTAAAGTTAGATTTAATGCAGGTACACTAGGGTGGAAACTTGTCTGGTGGGTGATTCATTTTCACACGAGAGCAGGGCCCCAATTAAATTACATGTACATACATGAACATGTACATGTATATGGAGAGCTGCTTAAGCTATATTACAGCTTCTTTAAACCAACTGTTTCTATTATTTGAATAGATGTTCAAATTTGCATCAGTGTAGATTTGATTTTAGACATCAAGTAATAAACCACAAGGTAAACGAACTGGGTAAATTTGAAAGAAGTTTGGGGTTAAACAAAGAAAGATTGACTAGAGCGAGACTTGAACATGTGACCTCCAGATTAACGAGCCAGTGCTCTACCAACTAATTATAATCGCGCATTCAAAACAAGCGTTTACGTAAGTTTTATGATCGGAGGCGAGCACAAAATTCTTAATTTTTTGCAATAACCGGAAGCTGAGGTCAAGTTTAATTCTTGGGTTTTCTTCGTTATATTGTTGAATGCGTTTTACTTTCATATGTTGTTATCACTTAGTATTACATTCCCAACAACATGTATACTTTTCTAGGTCATAAACTAAAGCTAAAATAATTGACGAAACAAAATCTCGCCCACGTAAAACTCCATATGGTTGGGACCACTATGGTCCCGGAAGTTCAAATGCGCGCGAGACTTGCACGGTCTATTGAGGAGAGAGTTACAATAATCCAGTCTAGACAACACAAGGGCTCTGGCAGCAGCATGGCATGTGTTTGTGTCAATATATTTATGTATTTTGGAGATAATCTAAAGTGAAAGTCACTATCATTCAAGGACAAACTGATTTTAAAGACAATTAATTCAAATACCATTATTAACCAGTAGGAGCTAATAATGCACATCAAGGAATCCTCAGTAGTACAACAGGTAGATAATGGGATTATGCCTTTGATGATACAAGCATGGAATTTGGTACACAGCCAGAGTATGTCATGAGAAAGGTATTTGGCTATACAGCAATCCTTCACCGATCTTGAACTCTTGGTGGCAGCAGATACCGCCATTATTGCGGTGGTACCTGGGTGGTACTGCGCTGCCTAGCGACGGGTTTAAGCGGTTTGCAAAGTGAAAGTCCAATAACCCGCGACTGATCAAATGATCGCCGTGTAGCCCAAAACTTATACCAGTCGCTAGGCAGCGCAGTACCACCCAGGTACACCGCAGTAATGGAGGCATATCTGCTGCCACCAAGAGTTCAAGATCGGTGAAGGATTGCTGTATAGGACCATCACAGATTTCTCCTTTGAAAAATAAATAGAATAATAAACAATGGCAGCCATTTTGAACATTGCTTGCTATTCTACCTATAATTTTTCAGAACTCAAATCTCTGATAGCCCTATATAGCTGAACATCTTTCTCATGACATCAAAGGCACAATCCCATAATAGTTCCCCTATCTCATCTGTCCCACTATAGTTCAAACTAATCATCTCTTCAATAGCTTCAATACTAATATTGACAAATTTGTTCGAGGCAGAGGACTGGGTTGGTTACTATTGAGTAAAGAAAATTATATAGTTTCAATCTGACAGCTCACTCATTAATAACAACAATAATATTAACTTAAAATGAATATTGTGACCTTTACATAAACATTATAAATAGTGCCTAACACGTTTCAAAATACACGGAGGAAAGAACAAGATACAGAAAAAGACTTGTCACCAGAAGAGTGCCCCAAACCACAGTATAATAATAATTTAAGAATTTAATATTTATATTGCACCATTTACATGTTTACATAAACATGTCCAAAAGCGCATAACCTGTTTTAAAATGCACAGAATAGAAGAAAAAGATAAAGAAACAAGCCGTGTCCCCAGTCCAGTGCCCCAAACCACATCCATCCCGCCAAAACAAAACAAATAGTTATATTACATAATATCATATGAATTGGACAGAGTTCAAAGATTACAAAATAGTGCAGCTCGTTTAATATGTTCCACACCCTTGAGAGAACATATTACCCCATCACTTAGGGAATTTCATTGGCTACTGATTAGAGAACGAGTTCATTTTAAGATTGCTCTTCTTGTTTTTAAAGGCTTGAACAAAACTACTCTGCGATATATTTCCACTTTACTGTCACATTACACTCCACCACCATTTCTTCGGTCCACACTTGATATCACTCGCTTGAATGTTCCCCGAGCAAACAAAGTTCTATAGGTCAAAAAGCTTTCAGTGTAGCTGGGCCAATGATTTGGAACAATCTTCCTACTGTCATTAGGGAATCTGTTACTTTATCTACATTTCGTAAAGTTCTAAAGACTCACATTTTTCTATGTTAATTGCTTTTATGTGCGCTATGATCTTGATGGAATAGCGCCTTATAAATTGTAATTGTTATGTTACGTTATGTTAATCCAAACCCTAATGGCATCCATAATGTTTTGATCTTTCCAGGACACAGACCTCTGTAAACCCCAAGTTTATACCAGTACCAATCCTCCAGGTCCAGCTGAAATACTGTCAAAGCCTAGAAAATATTAAAGGCACTGAACACGTTTGGTAGTTGTCAAAGACCAGTATTCTCACTTGGTGTATCCCAACATATGCATAAAATAACAAGCCTGTGAAAATTTGGACTCAATTGGTCATTGAAGTTGCAAGAAAATGATGAAAGAAAAAACACCCTTGGTGTACAAATTAGTGTGCTTTCAGATAGGAATAAAAGGCTTCTGGCCAGAAGTCTTTTATTATTTTAGTGAGAAATTACCTCTTTCTCAAAAACTACGTTACTTCAGAGGGAGTCGTTTCTCACAATGTTTTATACTATCAACAGCTCTCCGTTGCTCGTTACCAAGTAAGATTTTATGCTAATATATATTTTGAGTAATTACCAAACGTGTACAGTGCCTTTAATTGAAGACCCCAATCCACCACGCTTATTTTGGTTGCCTCAATGGACACAAACCCAACCGGACACAACAATTCTGACAGTTTTTTGCTGTTTTCACTAAAACGTGATCCCCAAATTTTCTCTTCAGGTTCTTTGTACTCTTGACGTCATCACCTTTGTACTCTTGTTTGCGCCATTTTGGGAGTCAAGTCCCTGTGTGTAGTACAGTGTAGTAGCAATTTAAGGCCACACAGTGTTTACGCACTAACCACATTTGTGCGCGATTTAACTCTTAAAATGGAGAGCACAGCAACGTAGTGGTGTGTTATGCTCCAAGGGGGGTCACCAGAAAACTAGAAGATGGGAATTTAAAAAAATATAAAAAAAGTACTCTCCCTTTAAAAAGTGTGTCAACATTTTCATTTCAAAGAGCAGACAACCAACAGCATCACAAGTGACCAAGTCAGCTGCGATACGAACACATGTTCTACATGTAAACCAGTGTGGGAACACAGGTAGACCGAATACACAGCCTGGCTATGTCAGATTTTACGAAGTCACAGCTGTGACCCCAAAACACGCTGGTAAAATATTATCCAGGTATTAGGCTCCCGTGTAAATCCACCAAACTAGAGCCTATGTACTTTTGGTTCAATGTCTATGTTGATTTTGTAATAATAATTAGTCGGGCATGTAACTACAATTGATCAATAATGTTAAACACTGGGCGTTGGACATGCCAGCCACGTACTCGCAGAATTAAAACAAATAATGACAGGAGTGAGTATATTTACAGTTCAACCGATCCGTCCAGCCCCTCCAAACATAGGCTTAAAGGGATGGCAAAAAGTGCAGGGACACCCGATGATGACAGCTGCTATGCTATCCACTCATGAGAAACAAGTTCCCATCGTTCCTATATGCATGACAGGATCAAAGTGTCTTTTTTTACTTTTTTTTTTCTTTTGCGTTGCTGGTAATTAGTTTTGGGTTAGCGGTAAATGCCAGAAGCCATGGTTTGATCAAGAACTTGTAAACAATGCATTGGTGTCCGAGTTTGCTGTAATTGATATCCAGGGCTTGAATTTCAAGAAAATCAAGAAAATCTTTACGAGGACATTTTTGGACGAGGATCAAAATTTAAAAGCCTAAAGTAATAAGGATGTACATTAGTAAATCCTCAAAAGTATGTATTTGGAAAACACTTGACTGCAGAACAGTAGCGTAAATCCCCTGCTCTCACAACCCTGCCCCCCCCCCTCACCTTCACCAATGAGATCAACAAATTGCACATGAATGGTTCTATAAATTAAAAATAGCCCCCGCAAAATTACGTCTTTGCCCTTATTTGCTTAGTGCTATATCAGATTATTCAATGAAATTTAATATCCATAAGGCGAAGTAAAAAAAAAAAAATATTTCGCGTCCCCGCCCGCTTCCTTTTTTGAGGCCGCCTGGATTTATTTTTTATTTTTTATTACTTTTCTTTCTTTTTTCTTTTTTCACAAAAATGAGAAAAAATATATTCAAAATGTCAACGAATCCGTCGAAAAATAAATCTTTCGTGTCCGTAGCGTTCTGAATCATGTGTGTATAGGTTGCGTTCGATCAGCTTCCCCGGGTCGACCCCAGTGTACTCATCCGGGTGAGCCCCTGACATTAGCTAATAAAGTGTGTTGCAATGTCAATTGCGTGCATGATCTAAAATTAAATGAGTGCCCAAGGCAAGGAGCATGTGAACGTACAGCATGTGAATACCATACATGTACTCTATGTTTAATACGTTGAATATCAATCCCATCCCAGCATCAATATCTACTGATCTGCATTGAATTGGGTACTCAAAGTGCTAAACACTATTAAAACAATGTAAATATGTATATGGTGCTAACACTATTAATAAAACAATGTAAATATGTTCAGTTCTTTTTTGTCTAACAATTGTCTCTTTTAAATTATCATTTCATTTAATAGGGAAAACACCATGGATTGCCAGAAATCTCAAACGGCGGCCATTTTGAAAAAAAAATTAAGAAAAAAAGCCTCTCTTCCTCCTTTTTTTGAAAAACCCGGACGTGAAACATGTTTTTGTTTGTTTACTCCGCCTAATGATATCAAAATCCACAAGTAAATGTTTTTCTTAAAAGCTTATTGTTTCTTTTTACAAAACAATTACTTTGGAGACAACTCTTGATCAATAAACCCCATCTACCAGGAGTTCCAAATTATGCAAAACCTATAGACCTATTAAGAAATCCATTTGCATTTGTAATCAGGGAGATTTTGTACAACAATCAGCGATATATTTAAAATTATGTTCAACATAACAGGATTTCTTTTTCAAAAATCTGGGAGATTTTCAAATTTTTGTTAATTCATCAGAACATGGAAAGATTGGTTTATTTTTAGGGAACTTTCTGCAGAATCAGGGAGAGTTGGCAGCTCTGCTAGAGACAAGCTTAAAGTCCTGAGAAGACAAGTGCGTGTACTGTTTATGTTTTTCTATGTCTTCTGAACCAAATGCTTGAGCTATGACTGTAACTTTAATTTATTATATACTTTTAAAGTGTGTACTTTTAACATGACACTTTACATTGATGGATAGAGCCCAAGCCTCTTGCCTTGTCCAAAGTTGAGGTTCAGACCAAAGATTGAATGACTTTTTAATCAATGTTTCCTCCAAAATACTTTGGGATAATTATCATGATCCTGTTCCTAAAGAATTTTAGCAACCTTTTAGAAAGAGAGAAACAAAAAACCAAGATAATGTCAAGATTTGTTGGTCTGCGGTTTGTTTTTGAGGCAAAGTAATACCTTTGGAATCGTTTGGTTGTTTTAATCCTATATGAATGCGGAGAAATGCAGAGAAATACAATAAAATTAACCTGTGAAAATGTCATTTCAAAAGGTGGTAGCGCTTTTGATATGTTGCCCAAAATCTGGAGCGGTTATGTCCACTCAGGAAGAAATAATCCGTAATTGGAACACACAATCCGAGAAACATTTCACGCAGAAACTCTCAGATTTAAACGATTTTGAATCCCTCTCTCTAAAACTACATTTCATTGAAGGGAGTTGTTTCTTAAATTGTTGTACATTAACAACAGCAGCAAGTAAGTTTTTGTAGTCATTAACTTTTGGAGTAATTAATAAAGGTATCCTCCCTTTAAAACATGTCATGAAAACTTGGAAGTGTTTAACCTACTCACATCAAGGGCTTTGTTTGTGTCAGCCAAACTCAATTGACCACCAACACTAATGACAAAAACCCCTTCAATATGACCCTTGTCCCTATGGTGAAATTACCTGAAAGCAGGGTCAAGCCGAAGGTCAAGAATTTTATCTGGGGGTACACATAAATGAAGACTTAGGAAATTAGGGGTGACACTCTGACTGTTTCTTTTCACACAAAGAAAGTTTAGACTTTGACCTAAAAGTTTTGGCTGACTTTGATGTGAATCGACGGTGACAGTCAGAAGGAGCGAATGGGAATAGTCAGGGGCTGGAGTTTAACTCCCCCAACAACAAACCCAGGTAACCAAGGACATGTGTACATTTAGAGGGGAGGAGAAAGACAAATCCAATAAGGCAATTGCAGTCTTGTAATTATTAAGGGATCAACCGAAATTCAACCTCTATTCTTAGATCATACCTCAATACTACTGCATGACACTTTCAAGTGTGGGGGAACATGGGGGAGGGGGAGGGGGGGGGGGGGTTCAATCCATTTGATTTGTGCTCATCTTTCATTTTTCTGTCACAGGTATGTTTCAAGTCTTAATATTTACTCCACCGTTCCTCCGGCAAAGAGCAAACCAAAACAGCCTTTAATAAAATAACATTCAACCGCTGAAATATTACACCTTCATAAAAACTAATGTACAGTTGGGTTTTTCTTTAATACAGGTATGTCTCGTGATATTTAGATAAGGCGTCATTTCATAAGCAAAATCAATCATCATGTCATGGTGGGTAAGCAGTTAGATCTATATCCTACTCACTGTGAATGTAATTCCTCACCAGGTAGATTTGTAATCAGGGAAGACGACATGAAAGGCTCACCGAGATTCATTATTGCCATTACATCCGTACTACGCTCAGTCAATCATCTTTATGTCATAACAATCCCATGTAAGAATAAATTTTGATAAAACACAGAGTTGGCGTTGACGGACTCAAAACACCAAGCTGAATCAATGGGAACATGAGGTGGCAGCAGACAGACCAGGTAAATTTCCATATTGCATGCAGTACTGAGGATGCGCAAATATCCAGGAAGAACGGGTTTACCCGATACATGTAAGTCTGCTGAAGTCATTGAATTATACAATGGCCACGTCCGCCATTGCGCTGGTCTTGGGCCTTTCCAAAAAATTTCCCATCAACTTCAAGATTTTCAAATTGAAGTGCCTTTAATAATACAGGGATGTGATAGGCGGTTGAAAAAAAAAACCTGAACTCTGAGCGCAAAGCGCGAAAGCATGCGAGCTCGAAAACTTGCGAGCATGAAGCCCAATAATAACATTTATCTCTGGGTTTTTTTAAAGCCCTACTCTGCAATCTGGGGCGTTATATGTGGTTTTGTTTTTATTTATTAATGAATTTGATCTTTAAAAAAAAAATTTAAAAAAAACATATTTCTTTTTTATGGAGGGCAAAAAAAAAACGGAATTCCGGTTAAAAACGGAGAAATCACATCCCTGATAATAATATAAATACCAACACTTTTAAAGCGCACTAATCATGCAGCCATGCTCTATGGCGCTGAACAAAGTTATACAAAAAATGGCACTAGTCAAAAGCACAACAGAAATCTGAAATCATCCATAAGGTGTTCCAACACGTGAGTAGATTGGCAATTTTATACTGAAAATAATTTGAGTTGATTCATTTGTTAATTTTATTTATAATTTTAAATCTATTTTTTTGAATCACTATCAAACTTCCAACAAAAATGGACGCAAAAAATTACCTGATTTTTTAACACCCACTTGTTTGATTGAAATTTGAGGGTAATTGTTTAAAAAATAACATAATGAACTGAATTTATCTTCAAGACATAGGGTTAGATAGCCCAGTTGGCTGTATACCTGTTGGTTGTGGGTTCAAATCCTGTTGTAGTTAATGTTTCTTCATTCAACGTGACCAAAATAAATCTAAAATTACAATTTTGTCACTCTCATTTCTTTTTTCAAGAGGGGGATATAAACGAAGGATGGATAGGCGATGTACAGATGTTAAACACATCTTCCTGTGAAAGTTTGACAAAATTTTGACATTACCATTAATTACCCACACTGGTTAACAGCAGTTCAGTTCACATACAAGATAACCACAGATCAATCAAAATTCTTTGAATATCTACTCCCACTGTGGAGTTCATTGTACTTCACACTAGTTAGATTCCAAAGTCCATAATCTAATTTTATCTCATAGTGGCATCTCTATGATGTTTGAAACCAAGAAGCCTGACAATGTTTGGTAGAAGGATCAAGGATAATGAGCTGGGACTGCCCTGATGCCCGCCTCTTTTCCTGAGTCCAGTCTGGGAAAGTCATCTACATGTATTTCTCTAACCCCCGAGGTTTCCTACCATAGTGCACAACAACCCCAAATAAAGTCCCTTTTACTTCGGCCCTATTCCGATGATTCTGATTATTAGGTGTTCCCACAAGTGCAGAGGCCTTTGTACCCTAAATGAACCCCCTTTACTGTAATTTCCTGCACACACTCAGACCCCTTTATACATACATGTGAAACCATGGAGGAAGGAAATGCTATAGAACACACCTCTATGATTAATACAAGTTTTAAAAAATCCCAGAGAAGTGATTTTTTTTTTTATACACAACCCATTCCCGCCGCTAGAATTACACATGGCCTCGGTGCCCTGTTCAGGAGTTTCCCATAGACTTTAAGATTTCCCATTGGAAGTGCCACTTGCAAAATGTTAATAGCCTTGCCCTCTCAAAGATGAGATTCCTGGCCAGTATTAGGTTTGGGTAAATTTGTCTGTATAGACCATGTTACCTTTGTTTACAAAATAGTGACCTTGTACATTCTAATGCAATTCCTGACAGCAAGATACTACACAGGCCATATGGGAAAATTTACATTTTGTGTCATAATTTTCACATAAATTCAAGAGTTACAAAAGCAACAGCTGTACAGCTTTTGAGATGTCCCCCTTTCTTCTTATCAAAAGTTGAGAAAAATCAAGTGCAATCTCCATAAAACATAAGACTTTTTGTATTCTTCCATTGAGCTGCGTACAAACTAGGCTCTGTGGCTCTTTTGTAAACATGTGATGTCACAGGTCACATGGTCTATAAGCCTACACCCAAAACCAAATGGTGCACTCCTATAGTGTCCACCCTATCTCCAAAAGGCTAATGACACAAACCCTTAATGTGGCTCTACAAAAGCACATCATTAGCCCTACATAATCTGCCCGTACTATACTCTCGAAACCCAGATAAGTTCCTCAAACTATATAATGATAATAAGACTATATATGACCCTAAAATAAAGAAAGATAGAAAGAAAGAAGTAAATATAAATAAATAAATCAATCAATCAATAAATAAATAAATACATTTTCACAATTAATAACATATGATATAAAAATCATAAGGCAAACCAGAATCCTGCTACCCGTGGTCAATCAAGCATAAATGATTGTTGAATTGCTCACATGACTGTGTCTTGCAGCCTGCATTCAACATGACAGAAAGAAGTCAGGCGATATATTTTGTCTTATTTTGAGGCAAACATCGGTTCCAAGTTTCTACAATAGGAAAGCAGTGTTCGATGCACATGTCTCAGAAGTTGAAGTAAACATTTCTAACACCCCTAAAAAAAATTATTAAAAAAGTAGCATACAAAATCAGGTGAAATGGGGAGGAAAAAAGACAATAAACTAAACATCTATGAAAATAAAAATCTGAACAAAAAGGCAGTCAAATGATGTTTGCAACATGCATGAGGCACTTCATTAGAACATGGGGGAGTGCGGAAACATTTAACAATAGAGCCTCAGCGCATGATACATGAGTTCATAATCCGGTAATAATGACTACATAATACGTGAAATATCAACATGAATAATAACAAAGACCACGGTCGTGGGGAGTGCATCAATAGTTAATATCATGTCTTTTGCACCCAACCCATGCTGGGTCACCTTTGGACTATTTTCACCCTCGCACAGTGGGTGTCGTACACACAACAATAACCCAGGATTTGTGACCAATTTCAGGGCTGTTTTGGAAACAGAACGAAGGGCGCATGGCAACTCCAACTATGAGACACAAATTGCCCTGCAGTGGTGAGCGCAACGAGTGAACATCGTGGATCACACACGCTGGGCTGCCATTGTGCGATCCTTCAAATGTTTACGCTCAAAAGAAGAGGGTTCCCTTCAGGAAGAGCAAGCTGGCTCGTGGAAATATAGCTGGCCGAGACTCCCGCAATTAAAATTCAATTTATGCCGTTTTATGAGGCCTATATTATCAGTGTGTATTGATTTTGGGCAAGTTTGGTGGAGAAAGATGTTGTTTGAACTGATCATAAATGAGAGAGCCGATTCTGTGAATCAGGTTTGATAGGAATTTCTTACAATGCAAACCAAGACATTGCAAAGTTAGGCAAACACTATCTAATGGCAGCAATGCAAACGGATGGAGTCAATTTAGTTAGGCAAATTACCACTCCTTGCAAAGTTGGAATCTGTGGTTAGGCAATTTGTCAAACCACTGATACCAGCAAGCTGATGGAGACTTCTCATTGACATTATCAACACAAATGAAAAAATTAAACAATAGAATAGATCAGTTAAGAAAAAATAAAATCAGTTAAGATCAGTTAAGAACAGTTGAGATCAGAATAGACAGAAAGTTTCAATTTGATTTCATATCTAAAATCACTGGTTCCATAGGCCTAAAATTCATGCAAGGAACTATTCCTAAATGGTAGAAGATGAACTCCAACTACTGATGTCCTCTTCCATGTTATCACAAGTCAATAAAACTTCTTCTTTTTTACTTATAATTTTTTATAGGAAGTTGCCGATCACAAGTCCGTAAAAAAAGACTACTCAAGGTACCACAGAATAGGAAATCAAAATGTCAAATGATGACCATTAATATTGCGTTTGAACTGGGACAAATTGTAAGATGCAGGGGAGCAGGATACAGGTAGTGAATTCCAAGTAAGGAAGTATGCGGGAAGAAGCTTGATGAGTTCCACTGAGTGTTAGCTTTGCTGTTTGAGTAAAATGGAGAGGGGGGGGGGGGGGTGTAATATCAGTTATCAGAAATTAAGAAAACAGCTCTTTAACAAATTTGATTCACTTAAGCTGAGAGTAAAAAGGTCATATCATAATTTCCCCTTTTTATAATGTTACTACTTTACAATTCTCAGTGTTGAACTCCAAAAAAACGATTAGCAGGTCAAATCTTGATGGCTTGCATCAATCGTAAATTGTCTTGGGGTATGTTTGGATCTTGCCATCATAATATTTGTAGTGATACTAAATAATTCAAATGTACTTTACACATAGAGCAATGCAGTGGGGTGTTTATAACAGTGTGGTGATGGATTGGCGAGAATGCTCTGCTAAATTATGTGCAGCAATTAATCAGTAAAAATTTGCGGTTACAGAGAGGGAGAAAGTTACAAGCAATTTAACAATACATTTAAACTAATTTTTATGATGGCACACAATTGAGGAAATATTATTTTTATGAATCTATGCAACAGTAGATTTGTTGACGAATGAACTGATTACTGTAGATTTGTTAGTTAACAGTAAATTTGATACAAATACACAAACTGCATACAGACAAGAGCACTAATAATTACCCCTAAAAAGTATTTTATAAATTCATAAAGACTTGTGAATGACAGTGTGTCTGTCTTTTTTTATGCAATAATGTAACAGAACCTTATGACAATGCTACTAGTACTAGACTGTATTTAGTCTGAGCATGGAGCTCTGTTGACTGCTCTGTATTCCAACAACCCTATGTTCTGACAAACCTATGTTCCGAAACACCCTTTGTGATTTACATGCTAGGGTTAGGGTTAGGGTTATGGTTAGGGTTATAGGGTTAGGACATTACACTGTGTCAGAACATAGGGGGGTCGGAACAAAGGGGTGTCGGAACATAGGGGTGTCGGAACATACGGTTGTCGGAACATACGGTTGTCGGACATAGGGGTGTCGGAACATAGGGTTGTCGGAACATAGGGTTGTCGGAACATAGGGTTGTCGGAACATAGGGTTGTCGGAACATAGGGTTGTCGAAACATAGGGTTGTCGAAACATAGGGTTGTCGGAACATAGGGTTGTCGGAACATAGGGTTGTCGGAACATAGGGTTGTCGGAACGTAGGGTTGTCGGAACGTAGTAGGGTTGTCGGAACGTAGTAGGGTTGTCGGAACGTAGGGTTGTCGGAACATAGGAGTGATGGAACATAGGGGTTAACCTGGAACTCTAGTCTAAGGAGGGATTCATAACCAAACAGTCACTTGTGACCAGTAACATCATTGTACCAAACATTATAAAACTAAATAATACTACAATGCAGTTCATACCAAGTGCTTTATCACTACTTAATGGCGAATCAAAGTGCTCATAATTTTTACAGCAGGTATGCTGAGCTATGTTTTATATATTAAGACCTATTCATATAGCACCTTCATACAGAACACACAGAACCTATATGTATGGGTTTACATGCATTGCATCTCAAGGACAAAGAAATTATGGATATTAATGTCATGCTCAATAACACAATGTGCTCTGCGCTTACCGCCCATAAAATTCAGTGCTTTACAGAGTATTAAGCCATAAGCAGCCGGCATAAAGCTTGGCTCAGAGTTTAATAATAACCTTTACATTTATTTCAATGCTGCCATAAATCACAAGAATAGTACAAAAGGTTACATAATTTATAAACTGATAGTACACGAACATCAATATTTTACAGATTGAGATAATAGTGAACAGAAATCAAAAGGCAACATCTAGGTCCAGGGTGAAGCAACAGCTTTTGAACCCCAGCCTATGGACGGACAGACAAAAGACAGACATACATAAAAGACATTGAGTCCACTATCTAAACCAATTTGGCCACAACACTCAACATTATTCAAATTTTTTATCTGATGCCTTCGGATAGAAATTACACAATTTTTTTTATTGGAGTCACCAAAGTATGACCCTATCTTTAATCAGCCTACAGAGTTCCGAGCTTTACAGAGGCTGCCATTAGCACAGAATTCTGTGATAATCAGCCAGCATAAAACCGGGATCTGAGTAAGCCATAAGCAGCCGGCATAAAGCTGGGATCTGAGTAAGCCATAAGCAGCCGGCATAAAGCTGGGATCTGAGTAAGCCATAAGCAGCCGGCATAAAGCTGGGATCTGAGTAAGCCATAAGCAGCCGGCATAAAGCTGCACTGGAGCCCAGTGCACTGGAGTGCTCGGCCGCGAGGCTCAACATTATTCCTATTTAACACCCTAGCAACATAATACTAATGGGGTCTGAGCTTAAAGGCCATATCTGAATTAGCGGCTATGACTACAGCTGTAACTGTTGCTAAGGATGTTGCTAAGGATGTCCTATACTTCATTGCATGATGATGCGGCTATCCAGCCAAAGCCGTAGCAGTAGCCGCTAATTCGGACACAGCCCAAGTTTGTTGCACTAGACCTCTCAGCCACCACACTCAACATTATTCCTATTTAAAAACCCACAAATGACTGAATGCTGGGCCCAGGCAGAAGGGTTTGAAGACTGTTGTGATAGAGGCCAGCATTCATTGCATTGTTGGGCAGCATGGTTTGCAGTATCAGTTTTACAAATGCCCAGAGGGTTAGGACTACACTATAAACACACTGATCCCGTGGGGCATAACAAAGATGGCATGCTTGACATGCTTCATGGGCTGGGTGTGGGTTTGGGAGCCCTCTGTTTTAATGTCCCAATTCTTTGTTGTTACTCAGTCTGGTTGGTGAAAACAAAACCAGATTGGGATGGAAGGGGGGGGCGGTGCTTGTGGTTTGAATTAACAAGAGGAGAATCCTTTAGGCATACACCAAGTGACATGTCTTCAAGGATACTAACACTTATTTTCTGAAGACTGTCCTTTGATTTATACATAGTAGAAAGGACTCATACATTCATGTAGTTAATTAAACATAGCTTTCAGTTTTCTCATGGAGGAAGGAAAATACATCCTCCATGGTTTGCTGGACTTAATTTATGGAACAATCTCCCTCTTCACATCAAACAAGCTACCACCGTCACACATTTCAAGACTCTTCTTTGAACATTTCTCTTCAAGTTTTTTCATCTTCTGAAGGTGGTAGGCCCTTTATAAATACAGTTGTTATTATTTATAATTATATGCATCAGAATCCTTTTCCAAAAGACATTCGTACATTAGGGATTAAGGAACCATTTGACACTACTGTTTTTAGTACTGAGCCAGTAACCAAAGTCTGGCAGTTAAGAATTTTTGCCCGAAAGGTTTAAACTCATACTTTGTAATATTACTTATTTATTGCTTAGGCTTTCAACTCTAAAACAACTCACAAAGTCCTGCCAGTAAGAAGTATGAAACTGATAAAAGCAGTTGACCTGACCATGGCAAGCACCCTAATCATCTGTTATAGAAGTCGCATGTCCACAGTAAACAGACTAGTCAAAAGAGCTCATATGAAATATTTTGACTGGCGGAAAAGATCCACACTTCAAATGAAAAAGGTTTGAAAGACAAGGTGGCTGCAGGCTTGCCTAGCAAACCCTGGCTTTACAGATAACATGAGAACAGTCTAGAATGGGGTAGACCATAGCCTTTTGTCAAGGCCTTCGTGGCTTGGAGCCGCGATCACAAGCGACTGAAATGGGAGACCACGCACGCGAGTGGCGAAGCCACGAGGGCCTTTTCCAACTTGTTTGCGGTTTCTAATGTGTTTCTTTATAATCTCGACTTTTGCTACCCGAAAAGGTAGCAAAAGTCCAAACGAATCAGAAGCGCATAACGCACGTTTCATACTTCATGAATAATTAATTTAAAAAACCGCAAACAAGTTGGAAAAGGCCCTCGTGGCTTCGCCACTGTGCTCGGCTCGCGCGCGTGGTCTCCCGTTCCAGTCGCTCCACTGTTTACAAAGCTGTCCAAGCCACGATGGCCTTGACAAAAGGCTTGGTAGACCATTGATTCAAGTCTGATTTCCAAAAGAATCTGTTTCAAGGTTTGCCTCCTCATAGTCATATGGAAGACCCTACTCCTCGTATTGAAGCTCTTCAACTTCATATATGTTAGCTCAACCCAGATTTAGAACCTCTCGCTATGGTCAGCGTGCCTTTGACAATGCTGCACCTGACTTTTGATACAAGCTCCCAGCCACACTCCGTCAAACAACATCTTTGAACATCTTCAAGAGGGAATTAAAGTCCCATTTGTTTCGCTAGTTTTTCTCTTCAATTGAACATGACGTTTGTGACACTCTGGTTTTTTTATGCGCCTTGATCAGTTTCCGGAGATGTGCGCATTATAAGTCCATTATTGACTTGGACAGCATCCAGTATAGGTGTCTTATAAGAATGACTTCATTAAAATTTCAGAATTACATAACTAATGGGGGGAGGATTGGAATGTCTTCTCATGGAAATCTTTCCTCCATGGTCTGCTGCAATCTCTACATCTTAAAATCCCTTACTGCACATAAAACTTGCCAACGCTGCACATAGCTTTGGCAAGAGGGACTTATTTCTCCTGCAGACAATCACAGTTAGCTGACCATATTTTATGCAAACCCCATTCTGCTTTAATCTCACACCAAATTTCTGTCCAGAAAACCGCCCCCCCCCAAAAAAAAAAATATATATATATATAAATAAATCACACACATGTTTTCAATTTGGACCAGTGAGAAAGACAGAAAAAACCCAAACATTATCATGATATTTAATCCCAAGGAGCAATACAACAAATTAAATCCTCCACTTTACACATGTTTCCCCTTGGAGATAATCAGCGATTTCCTTTCACCACACCATCTTATCTTCAGAACTATCCAAACCCTTGGTTAGTTTACCTCACAAGGCCACGCTGGTGTTGAATTTTCCCTGAACACTGGACCCACAAGATGGTCTATGTTAAGAAACTTGTGAAAAACTGGCACCTCATGAAATGGTATCCTTCCCTTAAAAGCGCCGCCCCAGCTTGCCGTTGGGGGTTTTGGTGAGGTATCTGACATGTACACCTGACGGGGGATTTAAAATAAACCAAGCTTCGCCACCTCAGGGATCAATTGAAGTGTTTAAGGAAGTGATTGGGATAGAACTATTCAGGGATAACATCTCGGACACCGAAGTGCCTTGGGAGTCATGTTGGCCAGGGAGTAAAATGAAACAAACTTATTGACATCAGGAGGCACCTTCAAAAGACGAAGTTCAAATATCTAGGTTGGGTGACAGAGAAAAATGTGACCTATAGCAGTACAGGAGTAGAAATTACCGCTGGCCCGCGACCAGTGAAATAATCTCCGGGCCACCGATTACCCCAAAAACGATAGCCCGGTTTGACAGTGAGAAAATTAATGCCGCCCTGCTAAAAATTAGATAATTGGCCGCCCCGCCAAAAAATACAAACGGACTATTTTTAGCCTGCACTAAACACAATCAAACGAGTAGCCGACGAGCCAAGCCCGACTTCCAAACTGCAACATTGAAAGAGCGATCGTTCATTTCAAAACATGATGCACACAACCACATGTTTCTGACTGCCGAGTATCTGCTGCGCGTGCATCAGCCCGGGCCCCACAACGTTCGGTGGCCCATCCACCACCACACACCGGCAGACCGGTAGTCCATATAGCGCATACACGCGCGCACGTAACAACAGCGAGGTCCAAAGTCCAAGCTAATCAATATTCCGCACGCTGTGATTGGCCGTTTATGGCCGTTATAATTACCATATTCATAAGAGAGTTTGGCTAGACTCCAACGCAGTACACGTTCGAGCCGAGTAAAGAATTGCCGCACAGTGGTGCTGCACAGAGTAGTGCCGCAAGCCTCCCTGCAGATTGGTACAATATACAGCCTTGGATGAAGGATATTCAAACATTGACAACTTTTGCCGATAGAGGGCGATGTGGGGCAAAGTTCATCGAATTTGTTCATTGAATTTGCAATGTGCGTTGTCGACCGATTGTTGAATCTCGATGATTTTATTGCAAACGAAGTTCTAAACAACGGATCCTCTAATCACGAATCCATGAAAATGGTTGTTGATGGAAGAGGTATTATTTAGGGCAGAAATTAGGGGATAAGATCGTCCAAAAACGCATTCTTTTTAATGTGTTTTTTTTAGCGTTTTGAAACGTTTGTGCACATGTGTATCCACCTTTCTCTATGGTGTATCCGATCACCAACGCATATCCAGCTTTCTAAATCCCACACTGCACACTGTGCGGCATATCTCTCCGATGTTTTTGGCGCGGCACACAAAGCAAAATGTATAACAAATGGTAGGTTTTGAATTAGCTTTACAGTAAGGTTGTTTTGACAGAAATGGATGTCAATCATTCTCCTTAGATAGTGTCGGGGCCCAGGGGTTAATAAAAAAATTTTTAAAGAAAAGGATTATCTCAAATGTTTTTGCTTCCACGTCCGATGTCGTCATATAAAGGGCGCCATTTTGACGATCTCTGGCGATTTTTTTTTTTTATATAAAATAATTAAGATCGTATTTTTTTTACATTATTTAGCACACCGAAAAAGCACACAAGAAAAGAGGCTGACAACCATCTTTTAAAAAAAGCCCGGACGGTCGTCTTGAAAAAAAAAGTCGGTCGAACATTTTTTTTTTTTTTTTTAATAAAACAAAATTTTAAAAAAAATTAAAAAAATCCTTCCTTTTTTCAAAAAGGCAGGACTGGACCCCAAAAATGTTTCCCCCTGATGTACATGTGCACTGACCCCCGCCCGCGCTATGTTCATTGCTGATTTTAAAATACAAAATAGTGTTGGGCCACCAGATTGTCTGGCAGGCCAGTAACTTTTTATTTCTACTGTCCCTGCCGGCTAGTGAGCAATGTAGTTTAATTTCGACCCCTGAGTATGCACCTGTAAGGCTTCTTTCAGTTAACATTTATTGTCATAATTTAGTCTTGCATTTGGGTAAAACCTGTAACACCCCCTCCCCCCTTTCCCAAACACCAAGGTATGTCAACCTCGAAAGCGAAAGGACTGTTCACTTCAACCAAACGCAAGTATTTTGATGCAATCCACTTCAACTGAAACATGTAATTACACTGTCACCCTAAACTGCATCCAGTTTGACATATCACAAGATTACAGAAGAACATGAGGGGACCAGTTGCTTTATGACTTTATGCCTCTTTTCATGACACGCTCTGCATACTCTCTAACCCAGAATGGATCCACCACAGGACTAATTAATACATCCAATATGTTTGGATATTTCAAAGTCACATGCATTTGAGGTAAAATCATGCAGTGAGATCATACACCACTGGGAATTAAATTGCATTCTCTTATTTTCTTATGGCCAATAAGGCAATTTTACAGGCAACCAGTTCCACAGCATTCAAAATGAATGCTTTGCTCCCATTTTCCTAAGAGTATCTTGATGTGCAAACAAAAGTTGACCTGACGTTTCAACTCTAGCATAAATGTAAAAACCCAATTAACCATAAATGTAATAAAAATCAACCATAAATGTAATAACCACCATAAATACAATGAAAATCATAAAATTAATGTAATAATCTTGTGACAACAGTATACTAGTCGTAAACATGCGCCCGTGTCCTCGTGCTCACACCCCCATGAAACCAATGCCAACTAGACTTGACTCAAGTCCCAATCCCCTGCAGAGTCCTTTTATGTTCAGTCCCATTGCTTAACGTCAGATTTTTTTTGCACTGCACCAATATGCCGCGCAGCGGGATAGGAACTTGACAATCCCGCAGTTTCCTGATACGTAAATTTATTCACTTATGCATATGTAAACTTTTCTGCTAGATACATATTGTCCAATCAAACGCGTTTAAAAAGAAGACTCGTTGATTTTATTTATTTAATTATTTATTTATTTATTTATTTTTATTTGGGGGGGGAGGTAAAGTACTTAGTTTAGGATCGAAATATGTGCATTTACCCATTTTGGTAGATTTGCCAATATCAACATGTGGAAGTAAGATGCGACTCCGTCAAGTCCCATTCTCGGGACCACAATAGCTTCATTTTGCCGGTGAGGGCGCACTGCCTTACGGCTTGGCCACGATAAGCTTGCCTAGGGACCTCGTACGAGAACGGGACTTGAATCAAGTCTATAATATGCTAACAGACTTCCGTCCTCCGTTCCTGTTGCTCCAGTAGCCTGGAAACTCCATACTCCTTCTGTCCCCGTTCCTGTGCCTCTGGTTTCCCCTCTCCAGTGCCCCATCGCATGTTCCCAGGCCCCATAGGTTCTATTTCTGTGCCAGGCCCTCGTTAACCTCGTTTTCCATCCCCGTGAACCCCCATACTTCTAAACTTTCTTCCCCCGTCCTCGCGCTTCCGTTTCCCAATCCCCGTGCCCCAGTTTCCCGTCTCCAGTCCCCCATGCCCCTGTTCCCCCTCGCTCCCCATCCACGTAACCCCAACTTTTCTGCCCTCCGTCTCCTTTCCTGTGATTCCTCATCCCCCTGGCTGAAAAATATTATAGGTTTTCACCCCCCCCAAAAAAAATAAAAAATATATATATATAAATAAAATAATTTTCTTGTTGCTTTACTCAACTTTCTTCACTAGTTATTTTTGTTTTGCCCCCTATTGTGAGTTGCATTATCTTGATGCAACTTGCCCTCTAATCCTACCCTTTCATGCTTCCCGCATTGTTATACCCAGAATGCAGTTACCACCTTTATGGTCCAGTAATCCACCCTTTTCACACTGACCATCCTTTGTCCTCACTACTTTACTCTGATTGGTTCTTAGCCAACCCATTGTCTGTAAATTAATAACTTTGATTGGCTATAATCTTCCCGCTTTTTTCTGGATACCTTCCCCTAATCCTTTGCTCCTCTTTTTGCTATAAATGGATATGTTTTTGTTTGTACTTGTTAATGCCTCTGAAGAAGGTCCAGTTTGGATCGAAAGCTAAGGCCATCTACCCTACTAATTTTATATAAATAAAATAGATATAGATATGTAATAATAATAATAATAATAAAATAAAAAGATAAAATAAAACATTCGGGACGCGTTAACACTAATCGCAGCAAGGCACGGCTCATATTTCACTGTGAACTGTTTGTTTTTTTTACTCATATTTTGGTCATTCCTGAAAGGATGTTGTACATTCGTAATTTTTACGCGTCCCGATATTGCTCTAAACCTATTTTACTGACTTAGATAAATAATGAGAGAGCATTAAGGATACACACAAACACATATTTGCATAGAACATTGGGTGAATAATTTAATAAAAACAGAACTGAATAAAAACACACTTATGGTTGATTTTTATTACATTTATGATACCATGTTTTTATTTTATCAAAGTGTTATTCAATCGGTTGTTACTTTTTGTAGTATTGTCTGGTTCAATAGTCTGACTAACAAAAACTTGAAGAAGCTTCGTAGAGTCACCAAGGCTGCCAGCAGGGTTATCGGTATTAGTGTTCAAGAAATGGACTGTATTAATGATCAAGCTTTATTAGGAAAACTTAACCTGATCTGTACAGATAAAACCCACCCATTACATTCCCAAATTGTTTTTAGTAGGGCAGGGAGAATCTTGCAATCGCATTTGCGGACAAACCGCCATAAGTTTTCTTTTTTACCCAGTGCAATTCGAATGTTTAACATAAATCACAGGAGAGAGTTTTTAACTTAGGAAAGGGAGGTGAACTTGTGCATGTAGCCTGTATTTGTTCTGTAATAATTTTAAAACACTATTTTATTTATTGTAATTATTGAGTGATGTGTCCTGGAGTGGATGTTTGTATTTTTACATAAACTCTGGATTGTTTAACATACATCACAGGAGGGAGTTTTTAAAGGAAGGGGAGGGGGATGGGGATTTGCATATCATGTAGCCTGTATTTTGTATTTCTATTTTTAATCTGTATTGTTGTAAAAAAATATTTATTGTAATTTTTGTGTGGTGTGTCTTAAAGTGGATGTCTGTATTTTTATATATACTTTTCACACCAGGAAAAGGAATTTCATGTACTTTTTAACATGACTAATAAAAGTTTGAATTGAATTGAATTGAATTGAATTGGATTGGGTTATTACATTTATGGTTGATGGGTTTATTACATTTATGGTTGATTTTATAAAATTTTATGGTTTTTATTACAGTCCCTGCACTTAACAGTTTCCCATAAACATTGTACACAAATTTCCTTGTGAAGCACCCCGGTCTTTAGAAATTCCATGCAAAGACATTTTGTTTTCCTTTTTGTTTTTGTCCTTGGTCTCCATAAGGTACCGAAAGTGAGAGCACATCTGTGTTGCAGTCACTGTGTGGACATTCCTTTGTTCTATACACTTAAAGAAAATCCTGTTCCTCAACACTGTAAATAACACTGTGCGAACGTGTGTAAGTCCACATAGTGTTTCAAGTTCCTACATTATGTGGTCCACACTTCATATGTAGCGTTAAAACACACACACACACACACGCAAGTTTGTCAAAGGTGTAGTCCAAGAACTCTTCTTTGTTCTACAATACTTTTGTTTCTTTAGCAACATCCCTATTGCTTTTGTACCCAAAATCAAATTGTAGATGTCTTCTGTTCTTCAAAAACAGTCAAATCCCTTTAATTGAAGTCCTCAGTTTAAGTCTAGATCGGCAGACACATTCACACACTACATTATCACCTTATCCATCTACAAAACTAACTTGGAATTACGTGTGGCATTGAACAAAAGCGAAACTACTCCTGGATTCGCTTTTGCAAGTAATTCACCCCCACAACTTCTTGGTGTAAACATAGTAACTTTCGTGTCGCCCCAGGCAAAAACTGCATGATTATGTGGAAACGTTAATCGGTGGCCGTATGTACATGTATGTGCACATGATTGATAACGACTGCCTTAGGAACATTTCAGGAAGGTGATGCATGTAGAATGTAAATGACTTTCACACATTCATGGTACATGTATGGTGCTTCACATCTTGAGCTTTGTGAGACCAAACTTTGAGGTTAACAATTTCAAGACGTGATGACAAACCGAAATGGACATTATTTAAACAAAAAAGAAAATGTCTAATACTTACAAACTGTTGGTTGAAGAGGAGTTTATGAGTTCCAGTTCCATACACCGCAGAAACGGTTCCAGAAAGGTCACATTTGGAGGGGGGGGGGGGGGGGGGGGGGGTGGATAAATGATAAGAATAAGCTATATTTAGATCCTGTCAGAACTGAAGTTGAAGTCTTGAAACCAAGCTCTGATAAGGGAAACACCTTTGGGCCTTTCTTTGGCCCCTGGTGGCAGTCCAGATGGCTGGCAAACTAAGGGCAACCATCAATGCAAAACAAATCAATAAATCAAAATTCTTTAAAATAACCAAAACCAAATTGGCAGAGTAGGATTTGTTTTCCTGTGATGAAAGGGGACAAACGCCGGGCACTTCCTGGCAGGCAAAAGACTACACTGGTCATACGAGAAATACCATAATTCTCACATCAAACATTGGCTGAACAAATTTGAGATTTGCCCACTTTCTTCATATTGAAAAAAAAATTGTACACCGTGCATTTTCCATACGATGTAGGCCTAATGTACGTTTCCCTCCAGTGAGTTGTGTACAAATCAAGGGTGAGAGAGTCACTACTGACTAAAAAGGCTGAAACTTAGATCCCTATTTTAGAAAGTATGTTGAAATAATGGCATTTCCATCTTAAAGAGGAAGGGAAATGACCAATTCAATTTTGTGATGCAGTCATTTTCCAATAGAGAGAGTCTTCATGTGAGTGGGGAGAAAAAATTAAAAGTCTCTAACCTAACATTAAAATGGTGTAAATTGCAATTGTATTCCATACTTTTCCAGCAAAAAATTTGTCAAAATCAAAACATCTGATGACATCATTTTGAGTAGAATGGGTCTCTACATTTTTGTACAGGTTTGTTTTGGTTCATAACTGACTTTTTCAGAGCAAAATTTGAAATATGATGCCATTGGATTTCAACAACTTATGGATCTTTATCCATTCAACATCACAGGGAAAAAAGTGTCCATAATCGGGGAGATTGTCAAATTTGTTCATCCAAACATGGAAAGATTGGTTTATTTTTAGGGAACTTTCTGCAGAATCAGAGAGAGTTGGCATCTCCGCAACTCCCCATAAAGGGGTGAAACGAGTAGGGTGGAGCAGTCCTTTATATTCTGTGATGGACACTAGCTGTAGAGTTAGGCAACAGCTGATTGAAATTGATTCTTGTCCGCTATGTCTTTGATGTTATGTGGGAGGGCGATCCAGTCAATGAAGGTTCTTGGCATAAATGGAGCATACAGAACAATTGGAGAAAGACAATGAGACTTACCCCCTGTGATGGGTAATACACAGCAGCATCCAGGAGGAGCAATGAGCCAAGCCGGGGGAAGGTTCATCAAATGAGAACGGAAGAAAGAGGAGAGAGGGGGTTCAAGACAGTCAAAGGGTGGAGAGGAAAAGGGAAGCGGAGGGATTGTTAAATGAAGCAGAATTAAGTAGAATAGGATGTTGAATGGATTGGGGGAGGAAAGAAAACAACAAAAGAAGTTGGTTAATTACTGGAATGTTTTTTGAGAATCGTAGGGTCATTTTAATGTAGGTCATTTATGAATCAAGCCTACCTGTTGTTGGGTATTGAAAATGGAATCATTATTTTCAGAAAATAATAATAATCTTAAATTTATACATAATGTTAGCAGTAAGTGTAGTCCATTTTCTTATTTGTTTTGAAATTTTCCGCTGGGTACGCACAATTCCAATCTGGACCAAAATTTGGTTAGTCAATTGGCTGTGTGGTTTGTTTTTTACCAACCCAAACTGAAAGTGCCATTCACCTTTTCTAATGAGACGGCACACGACCATGTGTACTTTTCCAAGCCCCAAAATATAGTTTGGAAAAAAAAAAATGAACAAATAAAAAATCAACAACATCCATGAACAAAATGGGCCTTTTGTCAGCTGGCAATAAAAAGTCATGTCCAACAAGCAGCTGGATGGCTTCCCACATCTATGAGTGAAACGAAAGTACATGAGCTGATACCGTGTTTACTAACACAAAGTCACAGGGATTAACACACACACACACCTTCAAACCCTACCCCTCAGACCGCCCTGCCTCAGGCCCCCATCCCCTGCCCCCGCTTTGTTCCCGTAAGTGTGGATTAACACCTCTACGCCATAAAAGCCACCTCTCCCAGATCCTTTTGAGTTTCCGCCAGCGCTCTATACCCTCTCCGACCCACCACCTCTCCCCGATACCGATCAGCCCAGAGCCATGGTGAGATATCATCACGGTAGTGTTTGTGTTAAGCAATGGGGCGTACAGACATTATACCCTACTCAATGACTGGGTGCAAGCAATATATGTTCACAGCCCTTCAGTTGCCTAAACTACAGATGTTGCTCCATTCAGGAGAAGTTTGCTTTCTTTTGTTAGTACAGTCCTGTTGATGATGGGAGAGACTTCTTCAGAGGCTTTCCAATCAGGCATGATAAGTAGCTTTCAAGTCCATAAATCTGGTAAGCGCACTAATTTGCTAAGCGGGAAATTACAATTGAATGAATTCCATGTGATTTAACAGTGATGCTACTGCTTAGTCTGGTAATTCTTTGCTTAGCAAGTGAATTTGTGAAACAATACTTCTGCTTGCCGGGCTCTCTGTAGTTGGGCCTAGCTGATTGCCTGAGAGGTGGTTTTCTCAGCAGGGTTACAGCATGTAAGGTGTTGGTGGGAACTTAGGGGTGGTTAGGGGAGGGCGGGGCGGTCGGGTTTGGAGTGGGTATACCTAGACTAGCTGACTGGCTTTATGATGGAATTGAGCAGCTAACTTCCAATATTCCCTATTCATCATTATTTATTATTCCAACATAAAATGTGAGAACATTTCCTGAAAACGGGTTTAAAAAAATGTAATGTGGTGGTGTTGATGATAGTGGTAGGGGTGGGGGTACAATAGTGACTTTAAATTAAACCCATGATGGAATTGAGCATTAAAGGCATTGTATACTTTTGGTAACAGCTCAAAATCAGTGTCCACATTTTGTGTGATTCAACATATGCATGAACAAACAAACCTGTGAAAGTTTGAGCTCAATTGGTCATCGAGGTCACGAGAAAATAGTAAAAAGAGACCTTATGTGTTTTCTGTTTTTCAAACATCGAGTTTATTATCACGCGTGATAAAAACTATTGTTTTACTAATTTCTCAGAAATATTTTAAGGAACCCTTTCTCATTACTTACTTTAAATCATGTAAGTTATGTGTGAATCTGTGAACATTTGTGTTTTTCGATCTTACCAATAGTGTACAGGGCCTACATGTATAAACTTTCAACAAACATTTCAATAAATATAAAATATAACTATAATTTCAACAAACAGTTGTCAGCATAAGGTTTGTAGGTTCAAAATAATGTGTTGCAGACACTGGGTCTCCGTGACATCAGGTTGTAGTTTTGTATGGGGTGTGTGCAAACAGGGTGAACAGTACATCAAAACAAACAGTGCATTCATGTCAATACATGTACCCCAAGTCAACCTTGCGTCTGCTTCACCTGAACACACTACAGTCTTTTATGACTGTCTGTCTATATCGTTTAATAATAATACTACACCTAAAGATAGCTCCTATTCCTCCACTTCTGTCAGTCACATTGATTGGCACGACACTAATGAGGTATATGGGGGAGGTGTACTGCAACCTCACACTGAGGAACCAAGGCTTGAGGCTATGTGGTTAAACCAGGTGCACCTAGAGGCTCTAGGAATACCCAAATTCCTAGAATTTCAGGATATACAAACTGTCACCTTTTGACCCTCCAAAGGTAGGGTCATAGAATGGTTTGTGCCAACGTAATATATTTAAAAATATTTTTGAAAAGATACAATAAAAGTCACATGTGAAAGTTTCAGCTGAATAGAGTGTTTACTTGCCGAGAAAAACGGCAAAAAACTGTCAAGGTATTTTCACAACAACGTCAAATTCATCCACTGCATTTCTGGCAGCAACATGATTCACAAGCGATGACCAACCCACAGAAATCTGAGAAACGATTCATGCACAAATCATTTCTCAGATCCAACTGTTTTTGGGTGAAAAACTATATCCAAACCATATTTGGAAGGGAATCCCTTAGCAAAATAGTTGATACTATCAACAGTTGAAGTGCTTCTCACGTTTTCACCAAGTAAGTTTTTACGATCACTTTAATTTTTGGAGCATTCACAAATCTATGACCCTACATTTAAAGGCACTGGACACACTTGGTAATTACTCCAAATATATATTAGCGTTGAAACTTACTTGGTAACGAGCAACGGAGAGCTGTTGATAGTATAAAACATTTTGAGAAACGACTCCCTCTGAATTAATGTAGTTTTTGAGAAAGAGGTAATTTCTCACTAAAATATTTGAATCTGAAAAAGACTTCTGGCCTGAAGCCTTTTTCAGGCATCTGAAAGTACACAAATTTGTGCAACAAGGGTGTTTTTTCTTTCATTATTTTCTTGCAACTTCGATGACCAATTGAGTCCAAATTTTCACAGGTTTGTTATTTTATACATATGTTGGGATACACCAAGTGAGAATACTGGTCTTTGACAATTACCAAACGTGTTCAGTGCCTTTAACCACAAATAAGAATTTTTGAAAATCAAACAAATTTGCAAGATTATTTTTTTTTCAATCTAGAAGTTAATGCAAACATTGAAGTAGAATCTAAATAAAAACTTACCGTGATGAAGTCCTGAAATACGATAAGATGGCAGAAGAAGTCCGTTGCGACGAGTTGTCCAACACAACAAAGTGAAGATGGCATTAGTTGAATGATGCAAAGAGAAATCAAAGAAAATGAAATCAATTATGTACAGTATAGGTTTTGAGGAATTGCATGTTGAGATATCAATGTTTATTCCGTTTCCTGTAACACCATGTTATCAATAGTTATCAATATCACTTTACATTATGTTGAATCAGAAAGGCCTATATTTAACAGTATTTTACAGGATTGGTGGAGCTCACAAAATAGTTGCAGACAATGTTCATGTTTTGTGTGATCAACCATACAAAAATACAAGAAATGGCAAATCTGTGAAAGTTTGGGCTTAATCAAATGTGTGAGTCAGGAGAAAATAGTGAACCACGCACAATTTTCAGCATGTAAACACATTGTCCTTAATTTTGGTTGTAACAATTGAAAACAGATGTTGCATTTTTTTTAGGCTTTCAGATCAGAGGGAAATATTTCATAGAAAAAAATTTTCTAGTATAAACTTGTATATTTGGTTTGCGGTAACACCATGTGTATATCTACTTGCTAGGTAGATTTTTGTTCTTTGAGAACTTGTCTGGCTATTTATTCTACTGCCGCGGAGTAGATTATTCGGAATAGATTACTTCGCGGCAGTAGAATAAATAGCAAGACAAGTTCTCAAAGAACAAAAATCTACCTAGCAAGTAGATATACACATGGTGTTACTGCAAACCAAATACATTGATACCTCACCATGCAATGCCTCAAATACCATATAGTATAAACCTCTTTTCAGTTACCGTTCAGACTAAAAATAAACAATGTTGTTTTTATCCGCACTAATACTGTAACACCCAGAGAGTGCATTACATTGGTATGAATCAAAATGTGTTGTCCACAGATTGGCAAACAATGATATAAAACTTTAATTTGATCTGTAGGCCTAGAAATACATTTTTTTTGGGGGGGGGGGTTGAAAATAATGTATTACATTTCTTGTGTGCCCTCTCCATCCGAGGAAGCTCGAAAGCGCAAATTACAATAAAATTACAAACAAATTACAATAAAATTCAAACTCAACACTGCATTCATGTCGTGACCTTTTCAATGATAGAGGACGTTCTCTGGAAGCCCAGACCTGTTTTGGTGGTGGGTAATGGAAGTCTTCCCAACAGCGCTTGCTACATGTACATGTATAGCCATGGAATTGTTGAGTGATAATGAACAACAACGTCTTGAACTAAGAGTGCGTGTGACAATGAACAAATTTGTCAAAGTTCAATGAGTATTTTCATTGCACTACACAGATATTTTCTGGTGATGATTTTGCAGTTTTGCCACTATTTGTAATTTGACATAAAACGCTGATTTGTGCACAGCCATACCAAACTTCATGACCTCTTTGATATCCGTAGCAACCAAATACAAAGTAAAAGAAATATCACTTTGAATTGTACTGATGCTACGCAGATGAGCAGCAAATGCCAAGATCACACACACAGGAAAAATGATTTATGTTCCATAAAAATTACCCTATTAACAAAGGTTTGGCATGGTTCTTTTTTTCTTATAAGGTTAACATCACATTGTGGTTGACAACATGGGGGCCTGCTCATAAATTGTTTTTGAAGGGATTCAAAGCAGGGAGCTAGAACAGGGGGGAGGGGGCTGCAAGGGGTTCGAGGGAAAGCCTCCCACCCCACCCCCTAAATGGCACAGCTTCAGGACCCCCTTAAATACACACTCATGAAGCCATGCCAGGGTTTAAAGGACAAACCATCCCAGGACCCCCCAGAGAGGGGTTGCAAGGGGTCCAGGGGAAAAAGGCACCCCCCCCCCCCAACCAGCGCTGCAGTGGGTCCAAGTGATATAGTTTCACCAACACCCCCATGTGGGTTTGCAATGTGTACAAGCCAACGCCCTATTCTCACCCCCAGCCAGGGGTTGCCTAAGATCGACAGAACAAACTTTCAGGACCCCCCCCCCCTCCCCCAGCAAATTGGTTGCAAGAGGTTGGGGGGGGGGGGGGGGGTACCAACCCGTGGATCCCAAAATATCTCCTCAAGAGGGGAAATATTGTATCTATGAATCATACCCAGATAAGGTTTCATAAATCAATGACATGACAAACCCTCCCACCCTTAGTGTCATGAAGTGCATGAGGTGAGCCACTAGGCACAGAGTGGCCTCAAAAACTGACTGTCAGCAAATTGACTTATCAGTGTTCAGAGTTTGTCGAGAGAAACCGAACCCAGAAATACAGTGTATGAATTGAAAAAGAACACAGAATCCAAAATGAACCACATCTGGTTGGAAGACAAATAGACTAAATACATTTTTTTTTTTTACTAAAAAAATAATAACAAATAAATGAATCAAAATAAAATATTTTCCTAATTAATAAAAAATGCAAAGGTGCCCGAACCCGAGCCCAAAACGTGGTTTAAATTATTTGTCATAATTGTTAATGCATGGACGGGTGGTCGGGTTGGCATAGTGGTACCTTTCCTTGTCTTCTACCTCGAGGACCCCGGTTCGAATCACGCCGGGGGCTCTACGTGGATTTTCCCTGAAATAATTCTCTGGGGTTTTCCTCCCACATCTAAAACTGAAACCTCATTCCTTGTCTTCTCTCCAAGGGGTTCCTGGCTAGTACAGTGATTAAGTTTGCTTTTCTGAGTGTCCTTGGCTTCACAACCAGATGAAATTAATACTAATTAATTAATAGTGGCTTCTTATATAGTCACTCAGTGGCGCTCAAGGCGCTTCAACAGTCAGTATTTTCCTGCAAGGTATGTGGAGCTACGTTCTGAAGTATGAGACATATTCCTTTACATAGCACCATGTAATGAAAAAGACCACTGAGGCCATAGCCTTGACCAAGGCGTTTGAGTTTTATTTTCATTTATTAATTTGTTTGTTTGATTATGGTTTCCCTTTGCGCTATTGCGCCATTTGCTACCCACCCGAGCTATGTGCAGTCTCTGGATGTGTGCACATACATGTGTAGCGCAGTGCTTGCGTGGTGTGTGAAATGTACACGTAGACTCTCTGAATCAACGCCTTGATGGTTCTGTTTTGAGCTAGCCAGGGTCATTACTATAATGCGTGCGGAAGACAAACCCCATTGGTCAGTGGCGGAAGTCATGTTTACTAATAGGATTGGGGGTGGGGGCATTGCACAATCATTTGCAGTCGCAGTTTGAGTACACTCCATTTTAAAAAGAAATGCTTACCGTTAACAAAGAAAAAGAAAATCGTACCAATCGTACTGGACAGTAACAGGGCCATGTTTTTAGTTATGCTCGATTTGTCTGCTGCGTTTGACACGCTTGATCATAGCACAATGCTGCGTCGTCTTCAAAATCAGTTTGGCACCAAAAATACTGCCCTCAAATGGTTCACTTCCTACTTCCACGACAGGACGAGTCATGTTACCATTTCCGGGGCTGACTCTGATGTGAGCCATAATCATTTGGGCATCCCACAGGGCTCCGTATTGGTCCTCTTACCTTCACCATGTACTTGAGCCCTGTGGGTGATATTATTTGCCAGCACAACATCAAATACCACATAATGCTGATGATATCCAAATTTACATGGACTTCGACCCACCCATTCCTAACGATGCAGAATGTGCTCTCTTCAGGTTGTCAAACTGCATCACCGATGTTCAAAACTTGTTGATCACTAACAAACTTTTACTGAACAAAGACAAAACTGAGTTTTTCATTGCTGCATCTCCCAAACACCAGAAAGGTTTATGCCACTTAACTCTAAACATGAATAACACAACATTTAAGCCATCTCAAACCGTGCGGAATTTAGGCGTCTTTTTCTACAGCTCCATGACAATGAGTGCACATGTCACAAGTACATGCAAGTCCATCAACTATCACATCAGAAACATCTCCAAAATACGTAAATATATTGACACAAACACATGCCACGCCGCTGCCAAGCCCTTGTGTTGTCTAGACTGGATTATTGTAACTCTCTCCTAAATGGTATTTAAAAGCAAGCTGACATTAACCGACTACAAAGGCTCCAAAACAATGCTGCACGTATCATTTTCTCACAACCCAAATTCACACACGCCTCTACTCTTCTCCAACAATTACACTGGTTACCAGTTAGACAACATTCAAAACATCAGTGAACATGCACAAAGCACTCTATGACGTACTTCAGTATATCACAGAGTCTCTAAACCTCAACAAACCTGGCTGGAGTGGCCTCCGCTCCAGCCATAATCTAACAATCCCTCGCACTTACAAAAGGGCAGGGGACCGATCCTTCTCAGTTGCTGGTCCCCGATGCTGGAACTCACTACCAAATCAAATTCGCAACATCAACTCACTCCAGACTTTCAAGTGTAAATTAAAAACGCATCTGTTCTCTTCTGGCCCATAAACTGACAATTTTGTAGCATTCTTTAGCAGCGCATTGTATCTCTGGAAAATGCGCTTTATAAGTCTTACTTATTATTATTATTATTATTATTATTATTAATGCTAAAAACACTGGCCTCGGGCCTGCGGTCCAGTGTTCATTTTGAATCCTGCTAGTGATGTACAAGGCTCATGGTAAACAAATTCTTGCATCCATGTATGCTGCCATATAGCAGAGGACAGATGAAGGAAATGCCCACGTCTACCACAAGTTACTGCCACCCAATGAGGCAGCGTCGTTTGACTGCACTAAGAATGCTGAATGAGCCTGTGATGTCAAACGCAAGGTTTCTATTCAGTGAAGTATTTGGTGTAGAAGAACCAAAGAGGGTGGTACAAAGACATTCAAGTAGACTCATAGGGCAGACCCAATCTCATTGACTGTAAATTGACTATGAATTATTTATTTGTCAGATTGTAGACGCATGGAAAGTACAACTCAACCCTTTTCTAGTGTTTTCTCATCGCTGCAGAAACAGAACAACATTTGTAAGAGTACGAGCAGGAACTAGACACAGCCCTGTCTAGTTCCTGCAGATAGTCTTTA
Organism: Leptasterias polaris; assembly: GCA_037783415.1. NCBI lineage: Eukaryota > Metazoa > Echinodermata > Asteroidea > Forcipulatida > Asteriidae > Leptasterias > Leptasterias polaris. The sequence goes on along the minus strand of JAZGTN010000090.1, from coordinate 1,681,244 downwards.
TAAATTTCTTCAGTAAAGTCAAATATAATTTGCATATTCTAATTGCTCATTCAGGCCATCATGCCACAAATTGAAAGAAAAAAGAAATGGGTTCAGGATGAACTTGAGGCAGTGGGTGATAAGTATAAAAAGCTGACAAGATTCTTTGGGTATGGGGTAAGAATGATAATTTTAAAAATAATAATAATAATAATAATATTTAAAATTTATATTGCGCCCCTTACACACAAAATGATCAAAGGCGCAGAACACATAAAAAGCACAGAATGGAAAGAAAAAAGACTGATCACCAGGCCAGTGCCCAAACAAAAGTATGGGGATACGTCTGTCCCGTCAACAGTGAACTAATAATAATAATAATAATAATAATGGCTTCTTATATAGCGCTCATATCCGTCACTCAGTGACGCTCAAGGCGCTTCAACAGTCAATATTTTCCTGCAAGGTATATATGTGGAGCTACTTTTTGAATTTTGAGGCCTATTTCTTTACATAGCACCATGTAATGGTTTACAAGGTGCTACATAGGCCTATCCCTGCTGGCATCGGTAATGTTTTGACCTTTTCAGGAGACAGACGCCTCTAACCCTATCTATGCTAAAAATCTAAACTAACTGGCAAGGTGACCATAGAAGAAAGACACACTAAAAAGCGGCTTTAAAAAGGTGGGTTTTTATATTACATTTAAAAGAGGTAAGTTTCTGTTCGCTACGTATATGAAACGGTAGCGCATTCCAAAGCTTAGGGGCTGCCACAGAAAAAGCCCTATCACCAAATGTAGTCAACATTTTACCAGAAGGATAATCCAAGAAAATACCATTATTCCCTGACCTAAGTTGATATGAAGATACTTTCCGGATGGAAACAAGATCCTGTAAGTACTTTGGAGAAAGACCATGAAGAGCTTTGAAGATCAGAATAATAGATCAGATAATAATAATAACAATAACCAGTTCTTATATAGCGCATTTCACAATAACGTCTCAATGCACTTTACATTAGTGCCCTGGTCATTGGGCCAATAGCATTCCTTTAATCTTTCTCAGCTCCCTGGGGAGTATACAGCCCGAGCTGCCGTGGCGCTCAGAAGGCTTTTTCAAACACAATATCAACCTCTAACCTTGCAGGTACCTTATACCCCTGGGTGAAGAGAAGCAATTATAGCAAAGTGTCTTGCTCAAGGACACAAGCGTCATGACCTGGACTCGAACCCACACCCCGATGACTAAACCACCAGAACTTGAATCTGATGATCTAAACCACTCGGCCATGAAGGCAGTGCTCGAATTTAACACTGGTCTGCAGACTAGAATTTAAAAATGGACTGCAAGCCCCAGGCCAGTGATTTCGGCCTCGGGCCAGTAAACTTAGGAATGGACAAGTTCAGTGGTCTTGTCACTATTATCATACTGATTTGTGTTGTGACATCACACTTTGCTTAGCAATTAAGATTGATTCACACTTAAGAACAGAGATCTTAAGATCTTAGCTTTTTTTATGAAATCAAGCCCAGGCCTACATTGTACATTACAGCAACAGTTGCTTTGAGGATTCTACTTTTTCATAACAAATAGCCCCTGCCTATATTTCTCGCCTCAGTCATTCTCCCTCTGTCACTCGTCCTGGTCTAAGATCCTCTAGAGCCCCTAGACTTTTTGAGCCTCGATCCAAATGAAGTTGGGGGAGACAGGGCATTTGCTACAGCTGCTCCTCGTTTTTGGAATTTGTTACCGCTGCACATACAAACATCTAGTTCCTTACTTCTAAATCCTACAACTCAACATGCATTTGATGTCTCCTGCCTTTTCTCGCTCATTGTAATTGCATTTTCACCGTCATTTTCATTGTATATATTTGTAAAGTTTGTGTACACGTTTTTATACTGTATTCTTGTAGGCACATTGAGCACTCTAAGGGTGAATATTTTAACCAGAACGGTTTAAATCATGAAATAATATATAAAAACCTAAAATCCTCTGTTGATCACAACCTATCACTGTACTGCATCCACCTGTACATTGTATTTCAATCTCAAGATCATCTTTATTACAAACATTAGTGTCCATGCATGGATGCAGCTCTTGACACTTGTCAAGACGGAACTCTAATCAATCAAGACGTTCCTTCCCTACCTCTTCTCTCTCTCCCTCTCTCTGACTATACTTAACGATTCGATGCAGTCAGGAAAGTCAGAATTACCCCCCAGTAGTCGCTAGTAAACCACGACACATGTTTCCATGAGCCCTTTGTGATGTCTATCCCAAAATTCACTTTGGTTCACCTCCTCAAACCGAGGGGAGTCATCAGTCAGACGAGGGGCTCACCGATTGTAAGAAGCCCGGTTTATTGATCCGAGGCCCGCAGTGAAAATGAAAATCTCAATTCACCCTACGGCTTAATTTCCTGTTATACAAAGAGAGGAGGGCCATTCCCTTTGCCTGATTTGGTCATTAATGAGGTGAAATGGTTAGATTAGACCTCATCGACTAGCTGCTGCATCATGCTTAAGAGAAGGAAAAAAATCATTTCATTTTAACTGGCTATTTATCCAAGGACACTGACGCCATCCATACCACCGGTGGGGACTTATCAATGCTAAACTATAGAGATAGTCCACCCCGTATCATGTCTGTGAGCTAAACATGCAAAATCAATTGAGGGCGCTACAGACTAGTCCACTCCGGAGTCAACATGAGGGTGTTGCAACAACTGGGTCTTAATTATGGGACCTTTTAGTGGTGTCAGGAATGCAAATTTTAGGCAGCTATTATGAGTATATTGTTATAGACTGTGCAAGTCTCGCGCGTGTCCAAACGAGAAAACACGTCAAACGAAGAACATTTTTATTTCTGAAATTCAATCTTTGTTTTAAATTATATCTCATGACAAAATCTGAACAACAAAAATAAATCAATAAATTACAATTTTATGAAAAGTTTTAGCTTTTGAAAAAATACACAAGTGTGTTAATTATTATTTAAAAAGAAATTAAAACTCTGGGACAAGGATGCTTGTTTGATGTTAACTTTTTAGAAACCCCTTACGCGGATTTGTGATGGTCAAACAGGTTTAAAATTGACCCGTATCGCAGTTTAGAGGATGCTGACGCCTCAACAACCATGTACTGCAATGAAAAGGGTTCGCTTTGCAATTACAGCATCTGGTGATTATAACCGCGCATCCAAAACAAGCGTTTATATAAGTTTTATGATCAGAGGCGAGCACAAAATTCTTATTTTTTTGCAATAACAGGAAGTGAGGTCAAGTTTAATTCTCGGGTTTTCTTTGTTATATTTTTTAATTGGTTTTACTTTCATATTTTCTTATCACTTAGTATTACATTCCCCACAACATGTATATTTTTCTAGGTCATAACCTACGTTAAACTAAAATAATTGATGGAACAAAATCTCGCCCACGTAAAACTCCATATGGTTGGGACTACTATGGTCCCGGAAGTTCGAATGCGCGCGAGACTTGCACAGTCTATTGTGTTCCGATTGTATGATGGCAACAAAGCATGATTAAGTCTGATGCCTACTGCAATTACGCGCTGCAACTCTGGTCCAGCTATTGTGATATTTTAGACCTTTCATGTTTTGTAATATGCATAAATAATTTGGAATAACAATTTTAATGGTACGTAAAAAAGGGTCTGACTATTCAAATTTCTAGCCTTGATTTTGTTACATTAAAAGGAACGTATGTTGGTTTTTGGCACTGTTCGATTGTTTTAATCCTATATAAATGTAGCTAATACAATAAAACTAACCTGTGAATATTTCATTTCAAAAGGTGGTAGCAATTTTGAGATATTGTTGAAAATTCGAAATTGGAATACACAAACTGAGAAACGTATCTGACAGTAACGTTTCTCAGATTCAAATTCTGGGGCATAAAAACTGATACATTTTTCCACCAACACAATACTTTGAAGTGACATGATTCTCAAAATGCTTTATACTAAATTGTAAGCTGCTGTACTTCTAAACAAGTAAGATTTTATTGCCATTATTTTTAAGAATGATTACCAATCGTTTACCTTCCCTTTAATTTGAACTAGCGAAAAGCATAAAGACTCAACATTGTTATAAAGATCTACTACGCAAAAAAAACCCACCCCAAAACAATCAATTTATGTGAATTTTGCAATACTCAATTTGGGATTTATATTATTTTTTCACCAACAATGAGGGAGGGTAAAAAAAAGGACATTTTGTAATCAAGCGTTGTGTTCACTTGAACATCTGTACAAGTTTAGACACTGTCAATACATTTATCTTATACAAATAATTAAAGTGTTATTTGGTGTGGTATAAAGCCACAACCCAATTTTTAGAGTTGCTCTTAGCAGATAGTTGTTTTGGTTCAGCAAAAATATCCAGGATACCAGTTGAAATTGATACATTTAACATGCCATTTTGGCTGGTACCCTTTTTCTGTTAACCACAATTGTTTTGTGCTTGCTTATTAATTTTTGTGTGCTTAAGCAGCTCTATGAAATTGGGGCCTCGCAAAGGCCTATGTGTTGCTGTACGATATCTTTAACACTGTGCTTTAAAAAAGACAACTTCTATAAAATGTACAAAATATGGCACCAACTAAAGAAGTGTTAATTTGGAAGAAAAAGGGGCTTTTGAACTCAGAAAGGAGGGGGGGGGAGGTGTCTGGTGCAGACCAATGATGTACTGTACATTGTGACTTAATATAACTGGTCATCTCTACTATTACATCCCCCCCCCACCAGTATCACACACACGGACATTTAATATTTCATCACTTCACGTTAGAATTCCCTTATCAACCTGTGCCAACACCGTGCAATTTGCCCGCGCAAACGGTAAGCCGGTACTCAACCAACATCGCCTCACCCATGAGGAACATCGGCAAATATTGCACCGGTCCACCCCCGTCTAACAGGCCTGATTGGATTCCAAGCAACCTGGCGCATGAAAAACTACAGATTAAACCCCTGGGCAAAGCCAACCCTTTTTTTTTCTTCTCCTTCTTCTTTTGGGTTTTCCCCCCAATCTACAAATAAAGACTTGGTCAATAACGGTCAAGTTTAAAGAGGGGATTACATACGTACATTCTTTCCTGCGATAGTACGTTGTAAAACTCCAGGGACTTCCAACGGGCTGATATTGAGAGGAGCCCCAAGACCCACAGTTGATGATAGCCTAGACCTTCTAATCATTCTCGATCGTAAGAATGAACGCAGCGCTTAATTCCCATCCGAGGCGGCAGGGTTAAAATTCCTTGAGATCTAATATTTACTCGCTGAGTTTGAGACAAGGGATGTCTTTCATTTTTTATTATTTGCTGGAAAGGAAATCAATAGGCGCCTGGTTCTTCCTGTACTACAATCAGAATGTCAAGATTCCCACCGGAGTCAGGGTATCTGGACCCAGGCCAAATATTTACTGTCCAACCCCCTCCCCTCCCCCCTTTGACTTTATTGTCCCACCTTGTTTAAAAGTTCTGGTGCTGGTAGATAAACCTTCATCAGCCAAAAGTTCAATAAGGACAAATCAACATCCGGAAAAAAATTCAATGAAATTTGAGAAAACAATCAAATTCGACTCACCACAGAAAATGCGTAAATACAAGCTTTTATTTATTTATTGTAACTCCCTGAGGATTGTTGGTGAGTTTATATGAACTATTCTCATCAGATGTTGTGGAGTTTTTAATCTCAGGGCAATATGTGGTAAATGATTAGGAGTTTTCATGGGCAAGATATGCTTGCTGAACCTTGTTTGTAGGCCTGGAATTAAATCAAGGTACCCATGGGGATTGCCTCTGATGGTGCCCCTTGCCTTTTTTTTTGGTGCTCATTGTAAAGTGCCAAAACAAATTAACAATTTTCTCACAGAAAAGACCTTGCCAGGGAAGACTTTTTGCTACATGTATACCCTCTTCGAGGACTGAGTTCAAACCCTGTTTTGTCAGAAAAACTGAAAAGTTAAGAAAAAGAAACAACAAACGTTCAGGCCTTCTCCTACAAGTCAATGTTTAACCTGCAACTTGGAGGCAACAAACGGCACTGCATGCAAAATGAACACTTCAGTTGCATTATAATACATTTTTCAAACAGTCCCCTATCTTACTTTCACAAAACAAACAAATTATGTGAAATGAAAATGCAAGTGTTCTTTTTCTATCAGACTGCCTGGGCCTGATGGCTTGAAAAGTGCCACTTGTGACGAAAATTGAACAAGAAAATGTCTTTTCATAAACATTTACCAGTGCCTAGTGAACTATCTTCAAGGCAAGCAGCCAACATTGCTAACCGAGAAAGACCACAATCGGCACTTTGTGTATTTTTGAGTGGCCCAACATCATGTATACGTGAAATGAAAAACCTGTGAAGTTTAAGCTCAATCAGTCATGCCTGAAGCTTTTCTCAGATTCAAATTTTGTGGTGAAAAGTTACCTCTTTCTCTAAAACTACACTACTTCTAAGGGTGTCGTTTCTAACAATGTTTTATAATATCAACAGCTCTCCAGTGCTCTTTACCAAGTCATTTTTTATGGTCATTAACTTGTGGAGTAAAAGACTGTTCAAATCTCGCACGCATTTGAAGGTTGGGACTTGTTAAAGTGAGCGAGTTTGTTTCCTTCACACGTTAAAGCAGTGTACATGGGACTAAAGTGGTCCCAAATGTGTTTGAATACGCGCGAGACTTGCATGGTCTATAACCATAAGTACACTCTGCCTTTAAGGTTCTTAAATTAACTTGTGATCATAATATGTTGTCACAGCCCATGTTGCCCACCCCCCCCCCCCCCGCCCCCCCACCCCTGGATGTAAACAGTCACACTACTCCCCCCATGGGTCCATGCTCAATGATTTACATCATTTCATTTTGCTAATTTCTAAATACTAAGGTCGACTCAACATCCTGTTCTAATCAAAATCCTACTTAGTTTCCTCAAGAGTCCAAAACCCTTGGCAGGATATTGCCAGAAAATTCTAATTATGTAACTCCAGCTATGTTTTTATATCCTTTTTTATTTTTAAGAAATAAAAACTTTACAATATTTTTTACCCATGCATTTCAACTCATCGACAAAGACTAGAAAAACAACTGTTTAATCAGTTACGATTGTTTAATATTTTCATGCAGTTTTACTTCTTATAAAGCAGAGTTTGGTGAAATTAGTTTAGCGACTTCAAATTGTGTTGAAACAAAAAATAAAATGCTCACAAGTGCAAATTATCTAATCAACTCCCACATCACTTTCAAGCTAAAAATGAATTATGAAGAAAGTGCGACGGAAAAAAACCCACCATAAAATATGTGTAATAGGAAACAATCACTCAAGTTTCAGAGTTTCTGAAACACGGTAAAGCAGAAGGGAACAGTGTATGATATCATTGGAACATGCTCCCAGAAGGCTGTGGGCTCGCTGGAGTTCAGCGATAAGGGAAACCAGTAGGGAGGGTAATCCAGTATAGAGTCAGTGAGTCTAGTACTTCACACGGCCGGCTTCCGTAGCGTTTTATACAATTACCCTCCGTGACACAACTCATCAAGGAAGGCAAGCAATACTTTGATGAATGTGATGAAATGTTGTGGTCTTGTCTCATGTCAGATCGGCTCACGTTCTACGTCTGTATTCAACCCTCATCAAGAAGAAACATCTTGGAGGAACGTGGGTGGCTGCACTATTTACAGCCAGTGGATCTTTAAGGGTTGATCGGATGTCATTTTTATAATGTTCATGAATAAGCCATTTCCGAGTTAGATTTGAATAATGTCTGGTACAATGACTTGCTTAAGCCGTGTTCGCATTGGACTTATTTTGGGTAAACTAACCGAGCAAATGGGAAACTTAACCATTTTAAGTCCAATGCGAACAGCCCAGGATGTTTCCCTCCCAGGTATCTTACCCGACCCGAATGGGTAGTTTAACCGACCCACCTCTGCCCGGTTAAATTGACCAGGTCAGTTTAACCGAGCCGAATAGTCCAATGCGAACGTGATCTGGGTAAAAGCCGTCCCGGTAAAAAGCCATATCCGGTCCCTCGACCCGCCGCCACGTGATCGTGAGGTGACACATACACGCACATGTGCTTACACAGAAGCTCGGTTGCACTCATTGCATTCTCGCTGTCATGCACCCCGGTCAAAGGTCACTGCGATAGCGCCCTCTTGGGTTTGTCTTAAGTTAATCAGTTAGTTTCTACCGGTCGTGTCAGTTAGTTTACCCACGTCATTAATCCAAGTGCGGACGCTGGTACATGTACATGTAAGTTTCACCTTTTGGAATGTTAACCACGGTCTCGGTAAAACATTAATCCAATGCGAACACGGCTTTAGTTAAAAGTGATCGCTTAAATTTGAATTTGTGGTTTATTATTTTAATTTGAATTCCTCAGACTATACAGACATGTTCTATGTCAAATGGTTTGGGGTAAGCTTTCGTATAGCAACCTCCAGATGGTACATGTACATGTACCTCCTGGTACAATTGTGCCAAACACATTCATTCAAAATTGTGTATTTGTGTTCACCATCTCTTACGTAACTACGAAAAAGCTTGCCATGAGTGTTCACCATCTCTTACGTAACTACGAAAAAGCTTGCCCTGAATCATGTGACACAGCAACTGTCTCTATAGTCCTAGGAATTCAAATTTTATATTTAAAGGGTAACTTGTGACTAAAACAAGTTATTGCACCAAACTTTATTCAAAATATAACTTGCAATGGCCAGTCAATACAGAGTCCTCCAATTTAAATTACTCTTTTTAAATTTCAGGAAAAAAACCTAAAGCTGCAGAACGATGTCCACCATGTTTAAATGTCTCTAACATCATAACACATACATGTAGATGAAATTGAAATAGCACAAAGCGATCCATGTTGGAGATGACAATTTAATCCCTCTGGATCTAGGATTAATCTCCTCACTATCTCACTGATCCTACCAAGACGTTCACAAAGAATACAAGAGGAAATTACCCGATGCCCCCTCGCAGGGTGTTTACCCAAAACAGGTCCATAACCGGAAATAAGGGTCGTGAATAATTAATGTGGGCAGCCAATCCATAGACAGAGTTCCCATGAATAATTAACCACCTCATGAATAATAAATCAATTGTTGCATAATGGGACCAGCTGATCAATGCATTCATTTAATCTATACCATTCAAGTGGTGTGTTTTTGTCTGTCACTTAACTGCATGTACATGTAATGAGGGCTGATGCTGGATTGCATGGTTGCCTATTGATCAGAAAAGGGAACTTGACGCTTATCCAAACTCTCCAAGACCCACATTTTTCTTTTGACAATAAATGCAACAGGTTCTGTTCTATGAAGTGTCTTTGCAGTTTAAGCCCATTAGCCCAGCTGAAGGCACACAATCTTTATTGAGCAATGACCACATTCTATCAAGATGAAAGACCTTGGGCTGTTTTCCATCAGCGCAACCCAAAGTGTCTTGGGCTGTTGGTTCTAAACTAAAGTGGCCGAGCGGATAAGAATACCGGACTCAAGCTCTGGTGTTTTCGATCAGCAGGGTGTGGGTTCGAGTCCCGGTCTTGACACTTGTGTCCTTAAGCAAGACACTTAAACATTATTGCTGCCTCATTCGGATGGGACGTACATGTAAAGCCATTGGTCCTGTGTGTTGTGTAATGCACATAAAAGAACCCAGTGCACTTATCGCAAAGAGAAGGGGTTTGCCCCGGTGTTCCTGGTTTGATGGGCAGCTTATTGTGCCACAGCACCTTGTAAACCACTACATGGTGCTTTAAAGGAAAAAGGTCTCATACTTCAAAAATATAGCTCGACATACCTTGCAGGAAAAATACTGAGTGCTTTGATTCGCCCCTAGGGGTTTGTTAAAAAGTGCTATTATTATTATTATTATTATTATTATTATTATTATTAAAGTCCTTTCAAAATTGATGACTTTGAAAGTGGCTAAGGCCAGAACACTTTTCAGCATTCTTCTTCAACGTTGTTGTTGCAGACAACGGCTACAACGGCCGCCGCCAGAGTCACTTGATTCAGACACGGCTTAACCTTAGAGCCACAACCGTTTGGTTTCTGCCACAGTAGTTAACAAAACCAGACTTTAAGTTGCAATTTTTCTATGATTTAGCCATTCTGAGTAGAGTGATGTCCCAAGCTTCCTAGCTAAATAAAAACTTATAGAGAACTGTGCGCAAACAGGAAATAGTGATTTGGCTGGTAACCTTTTCTGCTAAGCGGAATTTGTATTTGCTCAGCACACACCAATTTTTCATTTTCCCCAAAAATAGTTCATGGGATAACATGAAAAAGGTTCAGGGTCTGTTTCTTTGCATTGCTGATTCTATGGTCCATCAACACAGAATTACGCGGTAAGCGGTGCCATGAAGTTTAGCCCTGTGATTATACAGCAATCCTTCACCGATCTTGAACTCTTGGTGGCAGCAGATACCGCCATTATTGCGGTGGTACCTGGGTGGTACTGCGCTGCCTAGCGACGGGTTTAAGCGATTTGCAAAGTGAAATTCCAATAGCCCGCGACTAATCAAATGATCGCCGTGTAGCCCAAACCTTATACCAGTCGCTAGGCAGCGCAGTACCACCCAGGTACACCGCAGTAATGGAGGCATATCTGCTGCCACCAAGAGTTCAAGATCGGTGAAGGATTGCTGTATAGGCTCATCTGTATAAATGTTGTATTTTATATTTTGTAAACACACTAAACCCATCAATCAAAAATATGAAAAAACGGGGAAATCAGGGGGGGGAGAGGTGCTGTCAAAAAATTCAAAATGTTACCTTCTTCCCGGCCAGTGAAATGTCCTGTTTGAGAAGATTTGATAATGCAGTTAAGTTGGCCTTGGCAGCTTCCATCATCCATTGGTGTTCCAGGGGCTCCAACTGTAAGTAATCAAAGAGGCTTTTAGCACACATGGATTGGGTTAGCCACAACCTCATCCCCAACCAAGGGATGAGGGTATGGCTTGCTGCATCACTGCAGTATCACTGCAATGATGAAAATTAGGTGTTAAATTTTGCTACAATGAGACTTTTATCACAGTGCTGCCATCTTTATTTATTCCCATTCAAATCAATGTAACCAAACTGAGGCCAGAAGAAAAATAGTCTGGTAGCTTTATATAAAATGAGAATTGAACCAAAGCGTCATTGCATATACAGGGAATCTGACAAACATGGCTGTAGTGTGATAAAGGTCCATTGAAGAAAGGGTGTCCAAATTACTCACTTACAACACTTTTACATGTAAAATGAACGACAATCGAAGTCATGTAAAAGATACCCGGATGCATATCAGAATAAGTAAATAAATAGTCATATCAGAATTGATGTAAAAACAAGATTAATATTTGGCATCTGAAATCTGCAAAAAGCATTAACTGCAACAAGCTGATTGAGGTTTTTGTTATTTAACAAAGCAGAAAATTACATGTAAAAAATGATATCAAATATAATATGACTGTTCACACAAAACTCTGGGATTGATAGATTCTAGAGTCACCTGACACCAATGATAAGGCGAAAGTCTTCAAGAAAGATCCACCCATTCATAACCTTGATGTTTGCTTTGCATTCAATTCTAAAAAACTCCATGTGCCAATACAGGAAGGTGCTTCTTACTTACTTACACAAATAATTTGAAAACAAATTATTTGAGCAAAATTAGTCAACACTTTCCAAGTGCAATGAAAGGAAAATATACAACACCACAACATAGTTCAAAAGCTTGAGGAATTGAAACATCGGAAGTTTCAAAAATAGTACTGGCATGTTTCAGAACCCCAACTCCAACACCCATCTGCAATGTTCTCGATTGTCCTTTCTGTGAACATCCAAGACTGAACATTGTTACAAGTTTAATTTCAGAGGAAGTACTAGGGCACGCTTGCTCAGATGTAATGAACGATGTAAACATGAAACGATGTAATGAAGTGATGTCACAAGCTCAAACAGCGCCCTCACTGAGGTCTCACACGCATTGTTTTGTTTATACTTCAGTGACAGCATCATAGCAACAATGGATGGGAACTTGCATGCAATGGACAAACAAAGCTCTTTAAGACCTTATGCACTGACGTCATGCCACTATCTTAGAAAAAAACCCATGATGAAACAACCAAAATGCGAAAAATAAGTACACTACGCACAAAATGGGCCAATGAGCAACCTCATTTGGACCTCACTGCAGAGACGCCATGTGCCTAAGGTCTATTGCATTAACTCTTCAGTAACAATGATTTATTAATAGTTAACAGGGAAGCAACAGAGTGGCTCAAAATGGAAGTTATGATACAATTAAAACAAAATTGTAAATAGCGTGATTAAACAACAACTTTGTCAGTGTTTAAACAAACTTGTGGCAGGAAATTTTACCTGACAAAACTGAGGTTGATTTTACATAGCTGTTTTAAGCATGCCCATTTGCAGAACATGGAAAACCTTCATGTTAGCAGCTATGAAAATGTTACTGCTCAGAAGGCACTGATAGGGACTGTGTCTTTGACTTAGCGAGTAAATTTGTGCTTAGCGGGTATATTTGATGAACTCGCTGAAAATTGATCACAGGGAAGAGGCAACTCAAATGTTCTATGTTCTTCACAATCAAACACACAAATTGAATATTACTTAAATATGTGAAAAAACCACAGGACAGGCAAGAGAATACAATAATTAAAAATGGAATAAAATTGAAACAAAAATAAAAAATTCAGGTATTTTCACTAGTCAATAGCACTCTGCACTAATGCTCAGAATAGAAGCTAATGACCCGGATCTCAGACAAACGTGTCAAATTTCACTAACATACGCTCACAAAGTTTTTATGCTTACTCGCGTGTACTGACTGAACTACTCGTGCAGTTTGGCGCGTCGATGGCGCGTCGATGGCGCGTCTGTGGTGCGGTGATTGCATAAGCGATGGAGTGTTAGTCTGGCAGCCTTGTATTTTAAGCAAAAGTGACGTCATTAATGCGGAGTGCTATTAATGGAGCTTTAGAATTGTCAATTACTGAAGTAAAGCACAAGAACAGCCTCTCATGCAAACACCATAAAAAAGTTCAACCAGTGGGGGGGGGGGGGGGGAATGCAGCCACAAAAACATGGATGGGTGGCAAGTTGACGGTGTCATACACAGGTTTACCTGTTGCCAATGCATTACGGTATCTGTACTACATGATGTGCTGGCTTCACTGCAAATAGATTGCATTGTACCACTGGACTGGAGCCCAGGCTACCATGGTAGGTAACGGTACAGTAAAAGGAAAGAATGGTTACGGGGAACGGTCTTAAATGAATCATTAGGTGGGCCCAATGTCATGGCTCTACTAAATAATATCGCAATGTACTTCAATAAAAAGCAAAGCAATTTGGCCAATAGTATTGCACTCCCAGATTTGGTTTTAGGGTGTGCACAACATTGGTAAGATTGTTGTTTACAGATTTGTACTTAAATGGTACAATAAAGATGGCCATGGTGGAAAACTACCCTTGAAATATTTTTGAGAATTGAGTAAAACAATTATTTTTGATCTTATGAGTCAAAAACCTGGTATCTGAAATTATAATTACAATGTTTTTTTGTGTAATATTATTATTTTCTTGTGACTCCAATGACTAGTTATTTTATTGTGTTGGGTCAATTGTGTCTTTGACAATTAAAAATGTTGGCAGAAAGCCATAAACAACAACAAAATAATTTATAAGGCTTCCCTCCAAATTGTTGTGCTTATACCGGGAAAGCAGAGCATTGTACGACGCCATTCAAAGAGCAAGCAGTGCCATGACAAGGGACCCTGGAAATTAAGGCCTACACAAATGAAAGAATTAAACTACTCTGTAAGAAACGCACAATTATGATTAGAGAACAATATTCATGTATGCTTTTAACTACAGTAAATCAACAGCAAACTGCATTCTACATGTTTGTACAAATGTTGACGATTTACACAAGTACAGTGTACACATGGACTGCCTGCTACAGGCAAAATGACAACAGACTGCGCAAACCTCACAAGTTTTCAGACACTTTTGGGAACCTTGTGTACCCATTTACATTAGCTTAAAGATGGAGTCCAAGGTCGAATTAAGTTTTGTGATGCACTCATTTTCCAATAGATAGAGACCACATGAAAATTGAAAAGAAATTACAAGTTTCTACCTAACGTTAAAATGGTGTAAAATATTTTTTTTTTTAATTCTTTCTCAGAGTGAAATTTGAAACACGATGTCACCGGACATAAAAAACAATTGGGTCTGAACTTTTCACCGAGGAATTGTTTTGTGCCAGTCAAACTCAATGCCGCTTTGATTGAATATCATCAAAAATCAGCAATGAACTATAAAAAAATCCCGCACAAAAATGTACAAACTGTATTATTTGAAATGTGACGTCATCGAATGTTTTTGGATTTTGACAAAAATTGCACTTAAAAATGTAACTACACAGTAGCATTTTACATTATTTTTACATGAGGTCAGAAACTTGTAATTTTTCCCCCATTTTCATACGGACTCCATCTATTGGAAAACGAGTAAATCACAAAACTGAATTAGACCTCGGAGCCCATCTTTAACATGTAAAGGAAACAAATAATGCATTATTCATGTTGGAATACAAGCGATACTTGCTCAGAAGTTACAGGTAATGAATCTCATGAATATGCATGAATATGAATATGCAAAGGGGCAACTTCAAATTATGGAAGCAATGTCTGAGTTTATTGATTTGGCTGTGGCTACAGCTATGGCTAGACTAATACAAGTCCTGTTCTTTATCATTACCACCGCAGTCAACGGCAACAGCGTTACAGCCACAGTCACTTTCATTAACCCTTTCAGCCCCAAGGGCGACTATAGTCGACTGTGCACTATACCCTGCTTCAGCCCTAAGGGCGACTATAGTCGCCCATGATAACACACAACAAAGCACTCAAGCCTGGGCACAAAGGCCATTTGTTAAAAATCTGTAGTTTTGTCCATGTTCACCCTCCATACCCAAGCTTACCATCATTGGAAAGAGAAAGATCGGATCTTTCCAATGACGGTGAAATAAAACAGGGTTGTTATTTTGCAATCACTTCAAATTAGAGTAGAAAGATCCGAAATGCCAAACACCTACGGAGCGCCATAAGGTTGTGTGCAAAAAAGTGTTTGGGTTTTCAGAACACACTGAGGAAACAAAGACCAAGAACTTGGACATTTGTTGGCTGATTTCAATGATTTCTGAATAATATGAAAGAAAATTCAATAAGTAAGACAATTTGTATTACTCATTATGCTCTTAAATAAAATATTCAAGGTAATAACAGAGTTTGTAAAATCAAACTTTGAACACCAGGTTCCTGTTGTGTGAGGAAGTGTGCTTCACGCTTGAGTGGTCAAAGAACTTGGGCTCCAGCAGTTGTTTATGTCAAAAGAACTTGGGGCTGAAAGGGTTAAAGGGACACGTTGCCTTGGATCGGGCGAGTTGGTCTATAAAAAGCATTTGTAACCGTTTGTTATGAAATGCATATGGTTAGAATGATGTTTTAAAAGTAGAATACAATGATCCACACAAATATGCCTCGAAATTGCGTGGTTTTCTTTTTACTTTGCGAACTAGAACGGTCGGCCATTTATGGGAGTCAAAAATTTGACTCCCATAAATGGCGGACCGTGTTAGTTCACGATGTAAAAGGAAAACCACGCAATTTCGAGGCATATTTGTGTGGATCATTATATTCTACTTTTAAAACATCATTCTAACCATATGCATTTCATAACAAACGGTTACAAACGCTTTTTATTTGACCAACTCGCCCGATCCAAGGCAACGTGTCCCTTTAATATTTAATAGATGCTAAGTTTGCATTGATAATAAAGAACATTTGTGTTTTACCCATGGACAGATGTGTTCTAAGCACTTTATACTTAGTACTTTCCTTGTGAAAGGAATTTTTAGCATATTACTCAGGTGGGATTCGAACCCACGTCCCTTGCGATTCAAGAGCAGTTGTCTTACCACTAGACCACCGAGATTGCCTGGTACCTAGAGGCAGTTTGAATCCTATAACAGCAGGTACGGCAACAATTCACATTGTCACCAAATAATTAGAAAGTGGGTATAACATCATCTAACACCAAACACTTCACACCGAACCAAACACTTACTTTCATTACACAATTACAAACAAATCCACAATTACAAACAAATCCACAATACATTCCAAACAAGTCAATAAGTTTCTTTATGATGCATTATTTGCCCTTCATTTTTTAAGCAGCATCAATTAGTTTGTCATTTCACTAGTCCCAAGCTTTTTTACTTGTCCATATTGCATGTGTGCACAGCCACAATCATGGGTACACTTTTTGTTACAAAGACACCAAATGAACAACATATAAATATTGAGTAACTACTTGCAGATCTTGTATTTGACAAACTCAAGCACTTTTTATTCATCATTGACACAGCGATTGCTAATTGATATATAAATAACATTGAGATAAAAAACAGTGGTTTTCAAACTGTTGTTCATAAAATGGACACGGAAAAAATGTGTACCCATGATCGTGGCTGTGCACATGTTCAGTTATTACTATTTTTCAACACTGAACTAGCCAGCCAGACCACTTGGACAGAACTTTGACTAGTCCTCAGGTTTTTCAACTAGCACTTGGCAAGCGTTCAACTGTTTTAGGGCGAACACTGTGCTTTGTCAGATGAATGTTTCCCCCACTGAAGAACTACAAGAAAGGAAGATGGTCGAATCAAATTCCGGTTGATTGAACTGTTATATGGTTGCAATTTTTCCCAAGAGTTTTTCATAAAAATTCATACCCAGACCTGCCAACCTCTGGAGTTCAAAAACTGTATTCTTTATTCCCAAAAGTCGTATTTTACTGACAAAAAATGTATTTTTTTTAAAAACACACGGACTGATCTACAGATTAACTCACCAGCGACGACAATGCTGTACAATGTATAAATTAGCTCGCGCACCAGCGGTGCAATTTTGGGGGAATAACCGGTTCGCGTAATTTCACCAATAGAGGGCGTTTAATCTCGTGCTATCGCATTGTTCCGAAACGCCCTCTAGCGCTCAATGTTTCTTGCATTTTTGTCGCACGCAAAGTGACAAAGACTACAGGCCTGAAAACGACGTCTGTGTGTGTAGTGTGTGCATGCGTTGTGTACAGTACTGTGTGTCATGCGTTGTATTTTGTGTGGCGTGATGCGGTCAGCGTTTCACGGCGCCTTCTGTTTTTGTTTACGTTTATATATCCGTCGGATCGTGTAACGCACATTATTCACGCACGAAAAGGAGACAAGGAAAGAAAATGACGATAACCGTTAATCAGAATTGGATAATTATCAAACGTCTTTATTATTATTATTATTTTTATTATAATTAGATTTTTGGAAAATCGTACTTTATAGAGAAAAATCGTACTGTCGTATTTTCATTGAAAAATCATACTAAATACGACAAAATCGTACTGGTTGGCAGGTCTGCATACCCATAAATGCATACTTTTTTTGGTTACTTTATTTATTTCAGTTTAAAAACACAAAACATGGTCTGTAGTTTCACAAGGTAATACTAAAAATGACCTGCTTACAAAATCAAACATAAAGTATTACACAGACAATAAAAAGTCAAAAACCCGGCCAGCCGGCTGCTGTTGTTTGTTTGTTTGTTTGTTTGTTTGTTTGTTTGTACCTTTGCAACAAAGCAAAGATATCTGCAAACATTACCAAGAAAACTAGTGAAAGTAAGGAGGCTTGCCATCTTGTGCTTGATTATGAATGGGAAACGGTATCCAAATGCAACATTGTTGTTGTTGCTGTTGCTGTTGCTGTTGCTGTTGTTGTTGTTGTTGTTGTTGCTGCTGTTGCTGTTGCTGTTATTGCTGCTGTTGTTTGTTGTTTGTTTCGTTTTTTTGTTTGGTTTTTTTCAAAACCCTGCGTTCTTTATAAAGTAGCCTTTTCACAACTGTACATAACCTGGAACTAATGGCATCTTTAATTAAATTGGCTCACTGGAATGGAATTTCTCACACTCCCAGACAGTATTTCCTCTGTCCATCAAAACATGACGCAACCCACCACACTAAACCACTTCACTTGTGAGGTTTTTTCCAAACCTGGGCTTTGGGCTCAGGCTCCATGATCTGTTTGATGTTTGAAACACACTGTGCAAAATGTACACTGCTTCAAGATCGATGACAGAACCCAAGCCAGAGCAGGCGCCCAAGCTGAGGTTTTGAAAAGGCTCATGTTTGTCAGAAGCTCCAGGCCATTGTAATGAACTGCCAAACAGTTCAAGCAGGAAGTACTGCTTTTAAAAGGAAATTCATTCAAAGTCATAAGGCTGAGTATTTCTCTTGGATCAGTATGTGTCCAAAATGACTCAAAGTGCTAACAAGTTGGATTTGAAACTTTGCATGGTGGGAGTATTATCAGGTGAGGTTTGCAGTAGCACAATGTGAAAATCTCTTTTAAGTAGTGTTGGTTAAACATATAATAATGCAACTTTGTGAATTGATTAAATGAGTGCATCACTTCTGTGTAGCTGCTCTCCTACACAAGGGATATCATTTACTATCATGTCCTGTTTAATAGTCGTTGCTTCTCAATAACCATGTTTAGTAAAGTTACAAATCTGCGAGAGCAATTTCTCATTTAGCATGCACAAATTGAAAACAACATTTAGATGGGTCTTAAAAATTTGAGGGAGAGGTTAAAGATAGGATCATCTTACTTTGGTAATGACCCCCCCCCCCCCAAAAAAAATGGTTGATTTTGTCTGAAAGCCTACTTGCTGTAAAGATGGTAACAGTAGTCAGCTTCCTGCAAATATTTCGTCTGCGATGATTAGAAATCAATACAAAATAAGTCAAAATTTGAATCTTCAAAGATCACCTACATGTACAGGCGACTTTTGGAAAGTATCCAGAAAAGTTTTTGCTGTTTTCTCAACAA
This sequence comes from Leptasterias polaris, assembly GCA_037783415.1. Taxonomy (NCBI): domain Eukaryota; kingdom Metazoa; phylum Echinodermata; class Asteroidea; order Forcipulatida; family Asteriidae; genus Leptasterias; species Leptasterias polaris. The sequence continues at coordinate 1,662,278 of JAZGTN010000090.1, read as the reverse complement.
ATAGACTGTTTTTAACAAAATAGGTGACTTTCATTGTCATCTGTCTTGATAATTTTTCCTATAAATGAATGAGCCTAATACGTTGACAAAAACCAAACAATGATCCAACCTTTAAAAACAAAGTAAATGAACAAACACTATCACAACTAAAAACAACACTATGAAGAAGTTGCATGCTGCTCTGTTTACCTGTGGCACTAACGCATCCTCACAGTTAAGGCTGTTTCTGGAAGAGTCAGGCTTTTTTGCAATGGAAAAAGTGGTAATTATTTGATCAAAGTTTGAGACAAGTTTTAACAGATGCTATTTTTACTCTAGCTGCTTGTGTTACCTCTAGTGTATCAGTGTTGAACCATTCTTGCATGACCACTGTCTGCAACTATTTTGTCAGCTCTAACAATCCTGAATAATACTTTTAAGTCTTGTTGTGTATTTTTGCTCGTTAATAAATCAAACCAAACTGATCTTTTCTAGCACATGTGTAATGTAACACAAAATCTGTAGACCATGTCACCTCATAAGGGTGAGCTTGTACACTCCAGGGCATTACCAGTCAGGCAAGATACTCCATAAATGATACTCAATCAATATTACATTTTGAACCAAAATTTCAATATCAAGAGTTGTACAAATAATACTATAGCTGATAAATTTGACCCAGTTCTACATATCAAAAGTCGTACACTGCACTCTCCATAAAATCTCCCCAAGATTGAATACTTTCTTTCGTTGAGATTTACACAAATATTGTGCCTGCAGGAAGTCTAGGCTCTGCATGGCTCTTTATGTGATGTAACACATGGTTTAAAGGCAATGTATACCTTTGGTTTTTGGAAGCGTTCGATTGTTATAATCATATATAAATGTATATTATCACAATAAAACTAACCCGTGAAAATTTCACCTCAAAAGGTGGTCTCGTTTTTGAGATACCGCCAAAAACCGGAGTGAAATATGTCCATGCATGCAGGGAGAATAATCCCTATAGGAATACACAATGTGAGAAGCGTTTCTGACAGAAACGCTTCTCAGATTCACATTTTGGGGGGATAAAAAGTGATACCTTTTCCCATAACTGCAGTACTTCAAACTGAAATGTTTCTCAAAATGCATTATACTACATGTATCCAAAGCTATTGTACTTCTTACCACGTAAGTTTTTATTGCCATTAATTTTCAGAGTCATTACCAAACATACAGACCCTTTAATGGTCTTTTGTGGAACAAGCGCACTCACAGCTGAATCTTTCTGATTGTTAATGAAATCCACATGTTTTACCCTTGTATGTATTTTGTTCTTTGTTTGCTACGTGACAAATAAGATAACAACAAAACAGCTTGCTAAAATTAAGCACTGCGCAAGTCCTGATTAACTTGAGATGAACTCTTTGGAATGACTCAAGGAATCATCATCAACACATGGACATCACACTTTCTGAAGCTTACCACCGTTCCTTCGAGACCACAAACAACTTTTTATCAAACAAAAATAAGAAAAACAAAAAACCCCATTGACTGTTTGATTTCATACTAACATCGTCACAATCCAAACGAGGCAACCTAACACGTGTTTCGGCACGTTCTGACAAATGACAACTACCCGTGAGGTCTGACACATCAGAGATGCCGAGGTGCCAATTTGAAGTAACGCTAAGAATTGAAAATCACGCGCCGGCCGAGGGATAAAGTCACTGGTACGAATCTAATTAGGATACAAGTCGTAATCAGAAATCGCTGGAGTGTAACGAGACAGATCTACATGTAGGTGAACTCCACACAGGGCCCCCCGATTATGGAGACAGAGAGAGAGGGGTGAAGTCTGACCTACAACCCGCGACTGCTCCGAGAATGGTGTGAAACTGCCACTGTTAATCTGACTGTGTTCACTTCATTATGGCTTATTGGGACAGTCATTTAATTTCAGATCAGAATAAATATACAGTGGAACACCGAATGAATACTAAAGTGCCTCGTACATTTCCCATGGGGACTCATTATATTCTACATGTACAATGATAGAAAGGAACAGGCTAGTTTGGAAAGTTATTGGTACTTCAGGCATAATTTCTTCTCTCGGTCCCAGTGCCTGAACCAAAGGTGCTTGGCAGGGCTGAAACTTTACACTGGACCCAAGGTTTTAGCCAGGATTTGGTAAAAGGGTGTCCAAATCTGCTGGAAATTTAAAAACTGGGTGTCCAAATTGTTCACTTACAATACATTTACATGTAAATGACAGATGAAACAGGGTGTCCAAATTTAAAACAGGGTGTCCAAAAGACACCCAGGCACCCCTCTGGCTAACACTATGACTGGACCACAGGCCCGAGGCCAGTGATTTTACTGATTTTAGTGATCAAAGTAAATGGCTCAATTTGGCCTCAATTGGTCATCGAAGTTGCAAGAAAATAATGAAAGGAAAAAAACATAACTTGTTGCATAGAAATGTGTGCTTTCAGACGCCTGAGAAAGCCTTTCTCATATTCAAATTTGTTTTGTGCGAAAAATGACCTCTTTCTCTAAAACTACACTACTTCAAAACGTTTCATAATTGTTTTATAATATCAACAGCTCTCCAGTGCTCTTTACCTAGTAAGTTTTTATGGTAGTTAATTTAAATTTTGAGAGTAATTAGCAAACTTCACACCAACTGGCTCCAATGATTGTCAAAATCCCACTGGCAAAGCATTGAGCTAGCTAACCTTTGTTGAGGAATAATGTACGAACATGGTAGTTTGTGGACTCAACAGCTAAATAAGTTCCTGTCAGAATTTTCAGTTTCATTATGCATGTACATGAACGATGAAATGGGTGGGTTTTTAAAAAGCAAATTTAACTACATAACTGTACAAAAAATATGCCAATTTCAGAGCCTGATGTATTGACGGTGTAGCGTGCAGCAAGGTCCAACTTTATAGAGCTGCAGAAGCAGAAAATATTGCTTGAACAAATTCCTGCTCAGCAGAAATGAGCAGGATACCGGTCACAAATGGCTGGTAGCCTTATTCTGGTAAGCATAATTTTGTTGTGCTTAGCATATTTTGTGCATAAGCAGCTCTATGAAATTGGGCCTTGATGCTAGCAATGATTGTATTGTGGACAAATAAAGCCAATTTCTGTGTATCTATTAACATTATGTTTCAATAGTTTATAAGTAACTCACCGAGGTAATCGGAGCCGTCTCCTCATCCTTCAATGAGCCTTGTCCTTCGTCTTGTCTCGTTGCCTGAAAAATAAGTCCAGACCCCAAAAATATGTCAGTCTTTCGTTTAGGTACATGTATACATGTAAGTTATACCATGCCCGATGTGTGGCAGGGGTGTCCCCCACCCCCCCAAAAAAGAAGAAAAGAAAAAAAAAAAAAAAAAATCCCCATACTTTAACACACTATTTTCCTCTTGTACAGAAGTTCATGTAGGTACCCTCTAAAGAATTCCTGAGATTCCCAGAACACAATGAAGACACAATAGGAGGGGGGGGGGGGGGGGGGGGGGGTACACCATGCCACATATCGAGTACCAAATGTATAAAGTGTAAAACAGAAATGCAAAATTTGGGCAATTCTACCTGAAAGTCGCTATAGGAAATCATGTCCAGAGCATGGCCAGCACAGTTTTAGTTGTGAAGTGTTTCCTGGTGTGACTAATTGTAGGGTTACTCTCCTAAACAGTCTGTAGGAAGACCACGCCGTGATTGTAATAATACACTTGTAAATCCTGTGCTTACAATTTCAACCATTGCGGACATAATATTTTGTGTTAAAGATATACATCGCAGTTTTATGAAAGAGTAAATCAGCATTTCCCCAATCTGCTGGCCACTCTAGTTTTCAAGTAGTACACCATCCAACCAGCCAGTGATTTGTTTATTATTTTTGTTTATAACAAATTTATAGCAAATTGGGTGATCCCCTTTGAGTGAGAAACAACTAACAAGGGTTGATGTTTGTCAGGTTTTGTGCATTCATACACGTGCTTATTCCGATATAAAGGTGGGGTATACTTTCGGTTAATTGTCAAAGACCAGCATCCTCACTTAGTGTATCTCAACATGCAGAAAATAACAAACCTGTGACAATTTTGGCTCAATTGGTCAATGGGAGTTGCAAGAAAATAATGAAAGAAGAAAAACCCTTGTTGCATAGAATTATGTGCTTTCAGTTAAGTTTTTGAGTGAAAAAAAAACATCTCTTTCTCCAAAACTATATTACTTCAAATGGGGTCGTTTTCTAATGATGTTTTATAATATCAACATCTCTCCAGTGCTCTTTACAAAGCAAAGTTTTATGGTCATTAACTTGTGGATTACCAAACATACACGTGTATACTAGGGTGTCATGGCCGAGTGGTTAAGAGCATCGGATTCAAGTTCTGGTGGTTTAGTCATCGGGGTGTGGGTTCGAGTCCCGGTCATGACGCTTGTGTCCTTGAGCAAGACACTTTGCTATAATTGCTTCTCTTCACCCAGGGGTATAAATGGGTACCTGCAAGGGTAGAGGTTGATATTGTGTTTGAAAAAGCCTTCGGAGCGCCATCACGGCAGCCTGGGCTGTATACTCCCCAGGGAGCTGAGAAAGATTAAAGGAATGTTATTGGTCCAATGACCAGGGCACTAATGTAAAGCGCATTGATACCGTTATTGTGAAATGCGCTATATAAGAACTAGTTATTATTATTATTATTATTATACTGCCTTTAAGCGATCAATATACACAAGTAGTTATTGAGGTCTTCAAATTTTTTTTGTTTTACTTTTACAGTACAGGCCTGGAATTTCATCTTTGAGACAGCAAGGCCATTTTTATTTATCAAGGGCATTTCCACTGAAAAATCTTAAAGTAAAAGCGATAATTTCGATGGGGCACCAAGGCCAAGACCAGGGGCAACAGAGGCCATGGCCTCAGTGTAATTCCAGGCATGTAGTATTCTGCAGGATTGGTCTAAAAGTTTATAATCAATGAGCTTTCACATTGGAACTAACATCTTATTATTATTTAATTTTTTTGAATTATCAACGCCTTCTTTAAACACGGACATCAATCCAGACTCAGGAAATAAAGACAGTGAATTGTACCCAGTTTCCTGAGCTAGACGACCCACAATCTGAATTACACTACACCATCTGCGTCTATCATCACATTAGGTTACTGCACTCTCTCCCGCGATCACTCTCACTTGTTACGTCAAACCCGTCATGCATACATATAGCCTGCCAAGAGCTTGCAGTTCCTAGGTGTTTATTAATTCAATAAAAAAAGACTCCTAACTGTATAAACTAATGATTACCCAAACACCAAATCGCGAGCCTCGTAAATCATGACCCCCCCCCCCACACACACAAGAATGTAAGAAATACAAATGCTTTCAGGATTCTCTGGGGATATGCAGTCACCTCATTTAGTATTCATAAGATTTCACACCATGTAGATTGTGCAAAACTCTGAAACGACCAATCCATCTCGACATCTGCCAAGCAGAGGTAACGGCTTGCTATTCTATATTATTTAATTTCTTTCATCTTCTCTTTTTTCATATAGATTTTTTTACGAACGTCTGGGGAAAATTTCTCAGGTAATTACATCAATAATTACATCAATAATTACAAATTTTCTGGTGTTCTTGTCTTGCCGAGTTTATTATCTCTGTGCGTTATCTGTGCAGTTGTGGTTGAAGTCACATCGAGTGACTTGCAACAGCTGTGTTAAAGAAAGGCATCAAAGATTTATGTCCACTGGAAGAGGTCCACCATCAATATTTGATTGGGTTGTTGACGCTGAAAGAGACGTGGCTTTATCCTGTGTATTATGGAGCAATCCACTTTGTGAAAAGTGTTGATTTTCTACTAAAAAATGGAGTAGAACATCACACGCTTTTCCCATTATCGCGGCATATGAAAAAAAGTACAAACTTCTTTTGTTTCAAATGCCCCCTGATTTTAATCATCAACTTTCATTTGGTCGTTGAAGCTGAAAGAGAGTTGCATGGTGTGGAGCTATCAACTGTGTGGAAAATGCTGATTTGTTATCAAAACAAGGAGTAGAACATCACATGCTCTTTCCATTTTTGACATTTAAGGAGAACAACATTCCAAAGTACAACTTTTCTTATTTCAAATGCATCTTAATTTTGATTGTCAACATTTGATTGGGTTGTCAACGCTGAAACAGATATAGTTTTAGTGTGGAAAAAAATCCACTTGGAGAAAATCATGCTCTTCCTATTTTTGGTATGTCAGGAAAACAGCATTGCAACTAATAGCACTCGAAAAGACATGCTACATGTAACCCTCCGATGCTTACTGTAAGAAAATGAATGACAAAACAAGGCAAATCCATGGTGAACATGCAAGCTGGCTGCCTAATTTTCTTGCTAACCTTTGAAATACGCTTACACTTCGACAATTTGTTCTGCTATAGTGAGCACAAAAATGTGATTACCCTTAAACAGCACTATAAAATTGGCCCCTGGCCTGGACCCAAACCCACACTGTGACCATGCTCTGACAATGCCATAACTTGAGTCCAGTCAGCTAGACCGCTGTGCCTCGGACACTGGTAAATTCTGATTAACTCCTAGTTTTTATTGTGGTTTTAGGCTCATGCAGAGGAACAACGTGAATAACTATCAATATCAGTATGGATAGATCAGATGCTTGTGATAAAAGTCAACAGGTAAAACTCTATACTACGATACATATTCCATATGCTTCATTTATTACCGAGTACCAATGATCAACAGGAGAGGTTAACATCCAAACATCCAAAGGGCAAAACAATAACAACACCAGATACATAGCGCTGCTTAGGCACGAAAATGTACTTAACAATATTTCGCAGAACAAAAATAGGCAGGAAACCAGTCAAAGACAGTGTATGTGATACGGTATTTTGGCTGGTAACCTTATTCTGGGAAGCAAAAATGGTTTGCGCTTGGTTACTTTTTGTGCTTAATCAACTAAATGAAATTGGGACCAATGTCCGATGTTATAAAGCTGCTCGAACAGGAAATATTGCTTAAAATCTTCTGCTTCACAGCAGAAATGAGCAAGCTACCAGTCACAGAAGCTACATGGTATGACATGGTATTTTGGGTGATAAACGTACCCTGGCAAGCATAATTTAATTCTGCTTAGCTACTTTTTCTGCTTGGATGAGCAGCTCTGTAAAATTGGGTCCTGGGCCCAATTTTACAGAGCTGCTTAAGCAGAAACTAGTGCTTAACAATTTTCTGCTACGCAAAAATAAGCAGGATACCAGTCGCACATTGTACATGTGACATAACATTTTGGCTGGTAACCTTATTCTGCCAAGCATAATTTTGATGTGGTTTGCTACTTACAATGTATTGTGCTTAAGCAGCTCTATGAAATTGGCCCCTGGACCCAGCCCAACATCGAAACTGAGGTAGTGTTCGAAACGGCTACTTCGTCTACAGCTACGGCTAGGGCGCGCGCGTCTGCCTATCCTTCAACACTGACAGACGCGCTGATCTAGCCGTAGCTGCAGCCGAAGTCGCCGTTTCGGACACGGCCTGAGCACCCAACACATTGCACTTTACTGTTCAGCTGTGATGAATGAACCCTCTTTTTGTTGAACATGTGGTAGTCTCATCAAATCTTAAACTATTAAATTCAGGTGGTGACTAATTCTGAAACAAAAACATGTTTGTGACTCCATAAAAGTATTATCACATTGTAAATGAACTCTAGTTTTGTTGCCAAAGGGTGGATCCACAGATTAAATCCAACTGAGATTGTCTGCAGATGTTTCCTTCTTACCCTCCAGCGCCTCCCCCCCCCCCCCCACACCAAACAAAAAATAGAATCAACAGAAGCACAGAATGATGGTATAGCAACATAAAGGAATTATAAATAAAGGAAGAGAAACAACAAATTTAACCCAAAGACTTTAAAAGGAAGCATTTATCACCCCCTCCCCTCCGCTCAATCCACAAGATCCTCAATCCACAAGATCCTACATTGACTCTTTAAACTCCTAACCACCCCAAACCCTTCAAAAATCCACCTACAGATTTTGTTTGAATCTGTTAGACTGAGGACTGCACTAGTAAACTGATTACGCTTTACAAGGAATCAGGCATACCACATATAATCAGAGACCAACAGTTTGGGTAGTGAGTTACTGTATGGTGTTGGTCGAAGGACTGCACTAGTAAACTGAAATGCTTTACAGGCATACCACCATAATAAGAGTCCAACAGTTTGGGTGTAGAGATACCTGGTGTCGAATTGTGTAAGAGCGAGGAGACAGGATCCTGGTAAACCACTCAGAAGAAGTTAGAGATAAAGCATTTATATTCAATATTTATCCCTAAACACTCCAAAATGCAACGGCACAGAGAGTGCTGAATAGCTACCAGGGTTCTTCCCATGCACATGCTAGCAGATTGGGCAGATACGCGCAAATTGCATGCCGATACGTACAAATTTCGGCCAGTGTTATATCTATTTATTTTTGTTATTTCACAAAAAGCATCAAGAGAAAACCATTTAGAATGCTCCAGATTGCACAGTAGGCTTTAAAAAACCAGGAAAAACACCAAGTAGAAAACATTCTGAAGACCTTGTTTCAATTCAGCGTGCTTTGGGCAAACATCCACAAATTTGGGTCCAGAATGCCCCACAGTTTTGAACAATCCTAGGGAGAACCCTAGATACAGCCATGGAGGGACGAAAAAAATACGCAATGTTTATACTGACCTCCCCGTTTTGTTCTGACGTTTCTTGTTTGTTCACTGCCTTCTGAGGTGATCTGATCGGTGACTTTAACCGATCCACCTCCTCCTTCTTTGATTGCACTTCTTGATCGAAGATATCGGCAAAGCTCTTGACGCTCTGAATCTGCCTCTTCTGGTCAATAATCCGCTCTCCTTCTTTGGTCTGGAAATCAAATAATAATAACACTTAGTTCTTATATAGCCCCTATTCACACATGATGGGGGTATCAAAGTGCTCAGTATTTTTTCCCTGCAAGGTATTCCTTTGGTTTACAAGGTGCTGTGGCGCAATATGGTGCCGATCAAACCAGGAACAACAGGAAGAAGCCCTTTTCTTTACAATAAGTGAACTGGGTTATTTTACGTGCACTACACAACACACGGCTTGACGTCCCATCGCGACTGGGACTCGAACCCACCAGTGTTGATCAAAAACACCAGAGTTTGAGTCTGGTGTTCTTATCCGCTCCGCCACGACATGCCACAAAGTCAATGGATATTGAGGATCAATGAGATTTCTACCAGGGCTTGAAACACCCACTGGACCGCAGGTCTTCAGCCACTTTCAGGGATAGGATGAGATTTGCAGAATGTGAACATTCTTGAAAACAGCTTGTGTGCCTAGGTTCCCCCTTACTCTAGACCCAGAACATCCCAGATGTTTCAATTCAGGAGGTATAAAAAATTACAGGTTTGGACACAATTTGGATTATTTATTTCTCCCTTTGGTGACTGGTTTACCTCTTTTTAAGAAAATTTGAACACTCGAGGAGGTTGAGAAAAAATCTTGAATTCAGGAACAATCTTGAGAAATCACATGCCAACGCTTTGTAAACTCAAAACCAAACAAGTGCAGTGATCCAGTGTTTTTCTAAATAGGCCTACACTTTTAAAGATTTACTTTACTTGAGGTTTTTAAGTCCAAATGGCCTCCTTAAAGGTTGGTAAGGGATGAAAATAGACAAGGAAAAGCAAATATATTTGGGACAAGTGGGTGAATATTTTCGAACCAGTGTCAGTGCAGAGCTGTAGACTTGCGGCTGACTGAAACTTCTTTTGAAAACTTAACCCCTGTACACTCACACTCTCATCCGAGTTAAATTTCTTAGAGCTACTTACATGTACCTCCCAAAACTTAGAAATTTAGAACAATCTTACCACAAACTCAGCGTGTTTTAGTCTTTTTACGCCCCCGCCCCCCCCAATACAATCAGTCACTACAGACACATTGCCTGCACTCACAAGGGATGTTGTGTCCCTGAAAGCAGGCTGGCACCCAGACTACCCCAACAGAAAACAAAGGTTAACTCCAGTGCAGACAAACTGGACCAACTTATAAAATTGGGAAATTGGGAAACTGGGAAAACTACGACTTGACAATTCTTCCCAGGAAAGAACAGTTTTCAACTGAGAAACTTACTCTTATGACATCTCCTTGCTCTTTGGGTCCTGTATACTTCATCCCATCATCAGTAACTGACGGGCCAGTAACCATGGAAACGGTTTTATCAGCATCACTCCTCCTAGGGGGTCTAGCCGGTTCTTCTGTTGGCTCTGGTTTGATAAGTATGGGATCCGAGATGACTGGGGTCACTTTGTCCTTGAAGATCACCAATTTTGGATGATCCACAAAGTCTCCATAGTTCATTTCCTTCTTTTTCCTCTTGAGAACAACAATTTTGTCATCCTGAAACAAAGAATGAAGATTATTTGTCACATATTTGAAATCATTACAAATTACTGAGTCATTCTTCTTGTTATTATACATTTCTGGTCTTGAGCCAAGGATGCCTCAGAAGTGAATTTAATTAATGTAGCTCAGAAGCCTGAATAAACCTGTAAACAAAGGTACTTGCCATGTGAACCAGATACATCAGGCTAACCCCATACATGTACTTTTCCAAGAGAAGCAATTTGGGTTGTTTTCCAAGATAAGCGTTTTGGGTTCTTTGACGTGATAAGCATTTTGGGTTCTTTGACGTGATAGGGGTTTTGGGTTCTTTTACGTGCCTTTTTGGGGCTATTTTTACTAGTATTCATGCACAGATTAAATACACGTACGCCTAGTACAATTTTACTTGTGAAACAATCCCGCACAGGGTAAATGCGTAGTAGACTTGTGCAATGGTCCACTACACATGCACTTTACGAAGCTCTCGATGACCTGTTGCACACGTGTAGTACACACGCGCAAACATCACCCTAGCTAAAGATGGCAGCATACGAAACTGTCATGCGCATTTTCCCCAGCTCAATGATGCGGAACTAAAAAAACTTTAATATGATTTGTATCGGGTGGACAATCGATGATACAGTGTACATGTATGTGTAGCTCCCCTAAGTATTAGAACTTAGAAGTTGACAATTTCAAGGGGAGCTAATATCGACAGTCAATCCTCAAACCATTATCAATGTTGGTTTGGAATAAAACCATGTGCTACAGAACAGATTAGTAGATCGGAGGGACTGTTTTTGATATCAAACTTATCAAACTCTGGGAAAGTGGAGATAACTAAGAGAATCCACAAATTCTACTCCACGGCAGTAGATAAGAATTAGCAAGACAAGTTCTTTCAAAACTCATCTCACTCAGTCAGGGATAGTGAAGATAATTGCAAGTCGGCACCCTTCAACCCCCCACCCCCCCCCCCCCTTTCCGCCACCATTTGCATCTTGCAATCAGGGAGATTTTGTACAACAATCAAGGAGATACATTATAAATATTTTACATTCAATGTAAAGGGGGAAAGTTTCCATAATCACGGAGATTTTCAAATTGGTTTTAAAACAGAACATGGAAAGATTTGGTTTATTTCAGAAAACTTTCTGCAGAATCAAGGAGAGTTGGCAGCTCTGCTTTAACATTAGTAAACCTAATAGCATACATTCTCATTTCTGGGTGAAATGTCCACACTGTTTGCAAAATGGAAAGCCCCACTTTACCATCATGATAAAGTTCTCATTAATCAGTTTTCTTTGTGCATTTGTTTATTCGGTACTGAACAAACATGACAAACTCACTTTCAATTCAATTCAACTTTATTTACAGATGTTCATTTTATTACAGTTTACAAAATTTCAAAAGTGAAATATGCTTTCCTTGAGTGCGCTTAAAACATTCAAAATAAATTACTAACTAAACACACTTGTATTTAAAAGGGGAACTTAAGAAGAAAAATCTGTTTACGCACAGGAAAACCAGAGTCTAGGAAAGCCAGCATTTTAACAAAAAATTGCACTCGGAAGTTATTTAACCCCAAAAGTAGTACTATTTTGAGGCTGCTAGTCCAGTGGGCTACCATAAAAAATAAGAGCCTCACACAAGTTCACTGAATGCATTTTATAAAGCCTGGTATGATTTGATTAGACAGATCTGACAAACAGTATAAAACAAGGAAGTAATGACAACACTTCACAACACGAGTGGATCCCCCTCAGGGTGCCACACACTAGGCTGTGAATTTAGCAATCTAAACCATCCGAATTAGATAGGCATCAACCGGCTCCACTAGGACAAATATTTTAATCCTGGGATGAGAGGGGAGGAATTGGGAGCTATAACAGGCTCATTGGAAGGCTGCTGATTAGCGCTGTCTTACCATGTTCGTCTCTTCGGGCTTTCTGCTACACATCGTCAGACAGTTCAACCATGGTTTAATACAGCACACATAGAAGCTAGGCTTTCCAACAAGTACATTGTACATGCTTTGTGAATCGATCACCAATGCGTGTGATAGATAACATTTTACATGATACTTCCTTAAATATGACAGAGCAATTTCTTGTATAGAAACAGAAACCAAAAGACTGCTTTTCATTTCTAATAAAAAAATACTTCAACCTTAGTAGTGAGGTCCTTAACCTCAGAGCAGCATTGTTTTCTTCTCTATTCAAATATGTAAACTGAGAGTAGATGGGTGTAATTGTCTAAATATATAAAAGAGCACCTACACGCTGTACTGCTAACGTTAACAGTATTGTAAAAGATTAATTTATTCATAAACACCTCAGACAGTTAGTCCATTCTGATTGGTCGAATTGGCCATGTTTAAACGTGCAGTACAATGTATCCGACACGGTAAAAAGCGTTTAAACATTTACGCGTTGATGCACAAGCTTACACAGCCCTATTTCTTTTTGAGTGTCGCGTGCGATTAGAACCCTTGCAAAACGGAGCCCGAGGACATAACTGGAATTGAAAATTTACAAAACAAAAAAAGCTTGCAGATTTTACTAGATTACGCTCTTTACCAAATAGGGCAATATGAATGAAGCACACTGCCATAACCCTGCCAGTTTTAAACGGCGATTAAGACCTCATTGCCACTCTTTCATTCCCTTATTACTATTATGTATTTGTCATCATTCATATATTATAATCAGAACAATAAGACAAAGAAAGGACACTTAGCCCTAACCGATGAAGTGAACTCAATCTCCCTCGGGCATTTAGCTCCTGTAAGATTCCAACCATGCCAGATAAGAAAATATACAAAAGAGTGGAAGCACTGAAACTATCATATAAAGGTAGTGGGTTCACCTCCAACCTGAGGTGCCTAGGAGAATCTGCTCAATATTGGTTCTTTTTCTCGGAGTACCATTTGTTTCTTAAATTTGCAGAGAGTGTTACATGTAATTTGAAAACCCTTTAAGGGATGCCCAAAGCATGCTAAGTGAAGCGAAACTCTTTTAATGAGTGATTTTGAAGCTGTTCCTCTGCTCCCAAAGGCCAGGATGATCACTTGAAAACCAGTTGTACTGGACGCTGTAAGCAGTATTCCGCGGTAAGCAGTATTCCGCGGTAAGCAGTATTCCGCGGTAAGCAGTATTCCGCTGTAAGCAGTATTCCGCTGTAAGCAGTATTCCGCGGTAAGCAGTATTCCGCTGTAAGCAGTATTCCGCTGTAAGCAGTATTCCGCGGTAAGCAGTATTCCGCTGTAAGCAGTATTCCGCGGTAAGCAGTATTCCGCTGTAAGCAGTATTCCGCTGTAAGCAGTATTCCGCTGTAAGCAGTATTCCGCGGTAAGCAGTATTCCGCGGTAAGTAGTATTCCGCGGTAAGCAGTATTCCGCTGTAAGCAGTATTCCGCTGTAAGCAGTATTCCGCTGTAAGCAGTATTCCGCTGTAAGCAATATTCCGCTGTAAGCAGTATTCCGCTGTAAGCAGTATTCCGCGGTAAGCAGTATTCCGCTGTAAGCAGTATTCCGCTGTAAGCAGTATTCCGCTGTAAGCAGTATTCCGCTGTAAGCAGTATTCCGCTGTAAGCAGTATTCCGCGGTAATATTCCGCGGTAAGCAGTATTCCGCGGTAAGCAGTATTCCGCGGTAAGCAGTATTCCGCGGTAAGCAGTATTCCGCTGTAAGCAGTATTCCGCGGTAAGCAGTATTCCGCTGTAAGCAGTATTCCGCTGTAAGCAGTATTCCGCGGTAAGCAGTATTCCACTTTTTCAGTGACAAGCCAGCAGGACCAGTAAGCTTTTTCATTTCACTGGTCCCCCAGCTTACTGCACTTGTCCATATACACATGTAAAATTTTCATATTGAATAGGGAGTCTTTTCAACACCGAACTAGCCAACTGGACCACTTGGAGTGTATTTTAACTGGTCCTCAGGTGTTTTAACTGGCGTTTGGTCAGTGGACCACTGTTAAAGGGGAACCCTGAAAAGGCTACCTCATTGTGGAATCTCTACGTGAAAGATGGTAAATATATTTCAATTATTTTGAGTATCGAAGTACAATTACACATGAGACAAATGAGATGAGTTCTTCTCTTGGTGTTTGTTCAACTCATGTTGATTCTGGTCATTGTAAAAAAAAGTCTGGTCCAGTAAATATTGAGAGCCTCAAGCCCTTCAGTCTGGAGGATATTCCCCCCAAATCAACTCTATTAAAATCACTGTGCTTTCATGTATCACTGTGTACTGCTAATAAGTTTACAATCATCAGACAAGATTCTCTACACCAGTTTCAAACTTTTGTACTTGACAGGTGATATTGAACTGGTCAGTGTTGCATTTTACATAGTGTTTGAATTAGGCACACAGAGACATTTAAAATGGAATTGATCAACCCTATCCTCAACCCCATGCTCCAAAGCGTGTCTTACGGTGGTCGGTCAAACCAAAATGCATACAAGGACTGGTATCCTGCCTGTCACAACCAATCAAATGTCTCGTATATCGTTCAGGGTCCCCAGACCAGAAAGAGTAATAAGCGCTGTCGATTATGGCGTCGTTTAGACACCGACCAGAGCTGAGGAGTTTAGTGGGGACTTCCTTTGGTTATCCTGGCCAGTCCGCTCACATATCCTCCACTAAAACTGCACAGGGCGCTGGTCAATATCTGCACTAAAGCCCAGTGTTAATAGCGCCATTGAAGGGGAGAATTGATGTGTCAATTTGATCCACTAACTCCCTGCATGGAGCTTCAGTCTACTTGGAATTTCAGCCCACTTGTATACAATGTGTAACATGAGTCATGGAAGTTACAGAACAGCTGAAGGAATAATGCGCATACAGCCATCAGAGCATGGACTACTGTAGATCTCTTAGAGTACACAATAACAGTATGATGTATGATAATGTGAAATGCACTGTGCAGCACTGGTCACACGCAAGGTCCTCTCTGATTGGGCCGATACTTACCAATTGCGGGCCGAAGATAAAGGCGAATTGCCGCCGACAGGCAAACAAAATAACAAGAATTTGTATTTATTTGTTTCTTTCTTTTCGATTTAAGATCAAATTCACAAAAATGGTTATTATAATAAATAATAAAACTATTTAAATGCCCAATAAATAAACATCAAGTAAGCAAACATTCTGATTGAACCTTTTTTTCATTTCAGAAATCCAAATACTTTGGCTAAACTTGCAAGCAATTTGGTTAAGAATGCCTCACAGTTTAAAAATAAACCTGAGGCGATGCATACATACAGTGTGCCCGACCAGGCCAGAACCACCAGGGTAAACCCATTCGTTTCACTTGAGTTCTTTTCTATGTGTGTGGGTTTAAAACAACACCGTAGTCCTACACAGGTTTACGCTTTTGATGGACAGAACCGTGTGGACAAAAATCAAAGGACACAAGTACCAGGATTCGAACCCACACTTTGACAAATCTAGAGCTTGAATCCAGTGCATTAGCTGACACTGCCACAATACCCCAACATCTTCCTACAAAAATATTGTTTAAAGATGTTAACCTTGCATCGGGACTAAAAAGATTATTAATTGGTTTTACATAATACCCGATACAAATTTAACATTAAATTGTTTTAGTACCTGTAGGCCATACGGGGTAAACTGTATCTTGTCGTCCCGTTCCGACCCCTGTGGGTCTAAAAGAACTCTGCAGTTTTTAACAGAGTAATTGCTGGAGATTACGATTCCGAAAAGTCCTCCACAAAAACGCCAGTCAAATTTGAGAAATTATCGACCAAACATTGTACTAGATAATCGACAGTGATCGAACACTGTTATACGATTGTGATTCGTCGGCTCGTTACATTTTATTTGAAATACCTGCGCACAGACACCATGTGATCCAAATTCGCCAATCACATCCTAGGTCACACGTCATGTGACACCCCAAAACAAACATGGCGGCGCCCATGCCTCGCTCGAGTGAGGAAGACTCCGTGATAAATCCGAAGTGTTTTGTTCACCTAAAATCTTTCAAAGCTGAGAAAGCACAATATTTTTAGGGAACAGTAAAATCATGCATGAGGCCGTGTTCAAGCGCGTCGTCATGAGATGAGATCATGTGTGTGAGATCACGAAAAACACAGCATCTTTTGATAGTAGGCCCCGTACTCGATATAGGCCTATACAGCATACAGTGCATAAGGACCTCATGCACTAATTTTTATAAGAGAATATTTTTTCAAGGACATGCAAAGAAAATAGGACTGTAACGCACTTAAAATGCTCATAAGGCTTAAAGTTTGTAAATCATTAAATTATGTAGCTTTTCACCGTGTCGAGTGAGAATCATGTATTGAAAGGCAAGCTTGAAGAAATTTGAGGCGTCATAACCTATAGTTCTAAAGAGGGGTGGGGGAGACAAAAACAATTGTTAGGGGCAGGCCTGTAATAGGAATTATTCTTCTAACCCTTTTTTTTTTGGGGGGGGGCGATTTTTTATTATTTTTATTTATCTATTTTATTTTATTGTTATCTTTATTTATTATTAATATTTTTTCGGGGGGGGGCGGCGAATATGATAGAAAGGGACATCGGCACGTTAGCGCCGCCCGTTGCTCAGTGACGCGGGAGGGGGTGGGGGCGCTGGATTTTATAATTTTTTTTGTCAATGAAGGCCCAATTCCAGCCATTTTGGTAATTTGTTTAGTTTTTGTTTGGTTTTTTTTTTGGGGGGGGGGCACAATTTTTTTACATTTTGGGTGGACTTTTTGATGGGTTTTTTATTTATTTATTTATGTTTTTATCAATGATACAACCTGGGAAGCCGCAGCCAGATATTGAATTCAGCACAAGGGAATTTGACTGGGTAAATTTTAAATGATTTTGGGTTGAACAAAGAAAATTATACTATGAGCGGCCCTCACCCCCTAGTTATGGGCCTAGTGAGGGAAAATCCACAAGAAAAGGGTGTGGGCGAAAAGGAGGGAGGATATGAGAAAAAATGAGACAGTGTGCCTAGGCACTTTCCTGCCCATTAATCTTTAACGAATTAGCGAGTGTTCCGGCGAGAGACATCGAAAGAAAAATTATCAGAAAAGCGGTGAAAACCATCCTATGGATGTTGTTTTCAGTGGGAGACAATGGTCTCCCTCGAAAAGTCAAAAGGCGATGGTTAAACATACTTTTTCTTTGATGTTTGCATGCATCCTCACAGAAAATGGGGTTATAAGGGGGTAAAGGGGAATGTTTTAACTTAAAAAAAAAAAAAAATCCCCCTTTTGTTTTTTTTATTTGTTTAAATATATTTTACCTTAGGCCTTATGATTTTTTTGTTTTGCAATAACAGTGATAGGTGTTTTAGGAGGAAAGTGTCCTATTAATTAGAAATCAAAGGTCAAAAAAATAAGACAAAAATTTGTCAGTTCCTTCATTTTGTTGACAATAATTGGAGCGACTCATCATTCCATCCTTGTTGTTCAATGACGATACAATTTTTTAAACTAAGCTCTTTATTCTTGGCACAAAACTTTGATGGCTAACCATTCAGTGATGTTAAAAAGACACGATAGTCTAGTTTTTGAGAAGTACATGTAGGCCTACAGTTTTAAACATGGCCTAAACCACACAATTGACGTTGTTGGAAGCGACGCAATCTTAGATTTTTTCTTTTTTTTTCTTCTAAAATATATATAATATTTTTTACGCCGCACACAAACGAGAGGAATCGATACGGCGCGCTGCCCATGGTCAATTCCGTGTCTCATGCACGCAATTTGATTTGTGTGCGTCGGCAGACTCCAGTTCGCACATTGCGCGGGCGCATTCTCACAGATTGTGCCCAACAACGTTTTTAGCAAACTTTGCATGTTTTTGCCAATTTGACTGGATATTTTTTGGAGAACTTTTAGTATAGTGTTTAATATGTCTACAACTCACAAAATATACCTTCAAAAAGTAGACCCGCGGGGGTCGGAACGGAAATCATTTTCCAGGCATCTTTTCGTTTACACCGTACGGCCTACTGCTGCTAAAATATAGGATTCGACTGCCTCAAGCTACCGAGCAATCATGGTGGTCTATATTAGTTGGTAAGAAACCTGCTCTAGAATGGCCAAGGTCGTTGGTTGGAATCCCAACCAAGTCTCTCCAGTAATCAGGCCTGTGGTATTTTTATCACATGACTCAGGAAAGTACTGAATAGGACTACACAGTGCTTTACACACATGGGTGCATGGGTAAAACCAACACAAAACAAATAATTTAAGGACTGTGTTTAATAATTCTCAAACAACCAATAATATAAATCTCACCTTTTCGTCTTTCTTTATCACAGCAACTTCATTCATGAACTCTCTAAATTTCTTCCGGTTTGCATCTGCGAACAATAAATTATATAAAATAGTTCGTTAATACCAACCAAAATGAAAGGTCTGTTTTATAATGCAAGAAGGGGTATGGCCTCATATTTTCCATCCTAGTTTTTTCTCATTTGAATAGCCAATATGACATACATGTAAACGCTGCTATCGAAACATGATGCAATTTCCACTGTAAGCGAGAAGTGCATGTAGCAACAGTAAGATCTAACCAATGTTTGGCAATGACAATGATTAGGCAGTGTGAGGGAACTCTGTCTTTTTGGGGTAGAGGTTGAGTTGTGTCATTTAAACTTGGCGTAAATTAATAATAATGAACAAACGTTTTGTTCACTTTTTGAGTGGTGTTGTATGAACTGTTTGACCTGTTGAATTGTTTGTGGTGAATACCAGAAAATGCAAAAATTTTGCTGAATCTTCAGAAATGTTAACAAATTTTGAATTATTTCAAAATTTCCCTTGTGGTTTAAACCCATAACTTGATAGTTCAAACGTTAGCACAGTTGAAACATTAACAATAACTAAATGTATCCAGTATTAATGAGTGACCGGCAATATAATTTGTAAACAATTACAAACAAAAAAGGGTCTGATCGTCTTAAGGCTCATTCAGTAGAAAGTCTGTGACCAACTGAATTTTAAACTAAGGTTTACACAAGATGAAGTATTTTGTTAGAGACCAACTATTTTGAAGTTGAAGATTGTTGAACAAAGTGATTCAAATTGCTCAAACTGTATTTTGTATCTTTGTTGTTCATGGCTCCCAATAACACTAAATCATTACTGATTAAAGGCAAAGTATCCTATGTTTTTCTGAACAGTTCCGTTGCTTCACTTATAAATGTAGACATAATAAAACTACCCAGGTGAAAGTTTCATTTTTAAAGGTGGTAGCGGTTTTTTTTATATATCGCTGTTATATCATTGTCGCTGTTATATCATTGTCCACACAAAAAGAATAATCTGTTGATTGCGAGGCCATATAAATGCCTTGTATTATTATTATTATTAATTGGAATACACAATCAGAGAAATGTTTCATGCAGAAACGTTTCTCAGATTTAAATGTTTTTGAATCCCTCTCTCTTAAACCACATTCCTTTAGAAGGGAATAGTTTCTCAAAGTTGTATATTTTTGTTCTAGGTTCCTCTACAGTTTCACTCCATTGTTTACCATTATAACTGTTGATATGTATTTGTGAACATGCACCGTGTAAATAAATGGATGATCAGTCAATTTGTACCTTTGCCACTTTGTACCCTGGTCATTTCGTACCTTCGGGCACTTCATACCTTAGCAAAGTTGGTCACTTTGTATCGTCAGCTCATCAAACCGTCAGCCGAGTCACTTTGAACCTTCCGTAGCTTCGGCCCTCTACTGTTGGATGTCAGTAAAATTCTACAATGTCGATGTGGCTCTCTACTGTTTTACTGTTAAATTTCTTTAAATTATACGTGTGCCAAAACAACAACATATATTTTTATTTTCCAAGTGATAAAAGTATTGTATTTTTTTTAACTAATAATATGGAATGTTCATTTTTTTGTAACTTTACGTTATTTCTTTTGGATTAGTGTTTTTTATGAATATTGTTTCTTGTATTTTGATTTGTTTGTAACTTGTAGTTTATAAATGTTAAAATATTTTTTAACAACAAAAATGAAACCACTTAATTTGTTTCTCCTTATCAATGCTTGTGTTTGCCAAAACAAAACATTTTTATTTTTAATTTGCATTCTTTTTACATGTCAATAATGGGGAGGCTCGAACGACTTGATCTCAAGGCAAAATATTTTAGCTAGTGGCCCTCGAGTCTAGTCACAATGGGTCAATAAAAGAAACTTTGGCAAGGCAGAAATCCAGAACCTGTACGAGGTATAATTATAAAGTGTCTTGTAAAACTGAGGTAGGAAGTGTCCAACCAAAGTCATGTCGTACCTTGCAAATATCAAAAGTGTCCAAGAGGTCAAGGTACGAAGTGGTCATGGAACGAAGTGACCAGACACCAAATAAATGAATTGAAGTTCTGAACTAAACTACTGTACTCCAACATGACACAAGAGGCCAAGACTGTAGTAGACAAGGGTAAAGACTTGAATGAAGCCGTAGCGAAGCCAGTGTAACCTGTCGTAAATGTATTGTTATGAGCCCATGGCCATGGGAGTAAACGGAACAATAAGAACTGCATATTTCTTTTTTTAATTTTATATTATAACGTTTATTGTTGTTTAAGACAAGAGCTGTCAGTGTCAGTGTCAGTGTACATACAGTGTAATAACTGTAACTAAGTGTAAGTGTTGTTAGTGTAGTCATAGCCCCAATTTAGGGCCAATCTACTCTGTAGCTGTATCAGAGTGGATTGGCCCTAAATTGGGGCTAGTGTAGTCAACCATCAACTCAGTGTCTTGTCATTTAAGGTGTGTCATCACTCGGCTTCAGAGATCCGAGTCAGACAGCCAGCCGAGTAAACAAACAACGAAACTTGTTAGTTATTTGTGTTTTGTACACATAGATTCATACCTTTAACTTCCTTGTCGGGGTGCCGTAGATAGGCCATGAAGTGTCCCACAACGGCAACATTGCTGACTTTCCCACCGTGTTTTATTATAAAATCCCGCACTCCTTCAGCGGAAAATTCCGCTTCCGGACTTGCAGCATTCGCCATTTTGAAAATAATTCGGAAGTACGCCCTCTGTTGAGCCTCAATACTTATCAGCCGTCTTTTTAGTGTCACACAAGGGGCGTGTTCTTATGGAAAGTGGGAGGGATTATAAGCTACTCAAAAAGTAAAACTGTCATAACATAGTAGGGGGTTCGGGACTGGGTAAAGAATCATGTAGGGTTTGGTACTATAACGGAGACTCGTAAATATAAATGCGTATGTCAAAATGCCAACACCACGTGGGTTTGCGAGCAGCCGTTTAGCAGCAATTGAGTTGGTGTAACCATGGAGGTAGAATGGTGTAACCTTTTCCCAAGGCCTCGGCGTAGCCTATACCCAAACAATACGAGAAGTTAATCTTTTGTAATTATGCTGGTGAAATGTACAACTTGTACGGAGTATACATGACCATCCCAATTCCCTCCATGGAACTTTACGTGTGTATTAAAACTATTATACAAGCTATTCTTCAAGCCAACATGTAGGCCCTAGATTTCTTCAACAAAACTAATACAGTGGCAAAGAAAACTACCGGAAGCCACCAACACTCGTTCTGTCAAGCGAACCCCCGTTTTGTCAAGCAAATTTAGCTACTCTGTGAACATAACGTACCCAATCATAGCGAGTACATGTAGGCTTTCCCAAACTTTATAAAATTGAAACTTTGCTCGGACCTTTGCATTGCATAGACCATAGATAAAGGACCAGGGATTCATGCATAGACGATCTGGTGACATTGTGTCATCAATTAAGATTTATTTAAGGGGAAAAGAAGTCCAGCAGATGTTTTTAATGTGCAGTATGAAGGATGAATACCCTAGACTTTATTTATAATGAGACATGCACACAAAACGTAAACAATAAAAAACAAGTACTTACAGCATAAAAAGGAAATCCAAATGCAAAACTTATGTTATTTTTTATTTTTAATCATATTATTAACAAAACAATTATGACAACATAAATAACTTATAAAAAATTATATCTACAGAAATTAAATGTTCACGAAAAAGACCTAATTGAGACCTTGCGTCTTGTACATATTCACTATAAAACAACACTCTTTGTACCAACTTTTTAAGATAATTGTAATTTGGCTAATTTTAAATTCGTTATTTTAGTCATTTTGCAGAATGTTCATTCGGTCGTAAAGACGACAGCGAATACAAAATCTAATCCGAACAATTATTACATTGAACTAACAAAATTTAAAGAACGACATAAAGAATGCATTCAGATGCGTTTTGTTCCATGTACAATCAATTGTAGGTGGGAATTTTCTCCAATTGATTACCACATTCGTGGGCAAAATAATCAAACAGAACTGTTATCACAATTTCCTTTATTTCGAGTTCCATCTAAATGTGTGAGGTTTTTTGTCAAAAATATAAAAGTTTTGAGTTAGCAAGGTTTTTTTGTCCGTTGGTTTTCAATGGTACTCCGCGTGCGTTGTTATCATCGGTGTCGGTATTAAAAGCATATTCCGTTACTTTGACAGCGTGATGGTGAGATAATGACGTCTCATGACACGACCGAGGTTGTGACCTGAATTATACAAAAAGCAAAAGACAACATACAATGAGCATTTTATATTGTTATCATTAAGACTTCATTTGAAAGTCAGATCTTCTACTAGTTTGGCCATAAGATCAAATTTTGAAGATTTCAAAACTGGTGGTATAACGTTGAAATTTGCCTTCCGGGCAAAAAATGTGCGCATTTTGTTGCAAATGTCAGAACGAGTGGTGGTATTGAAATTATGGAATTCCCCGTCAAGTTAAACAGTTTGACTTCGGTCTTAGAATTAAATTCACGGTGTTGTGAGAAACAGATGTTTTCGTTGTGGACTTGTTGCACTCTTCAGAAACAAGTCGGCGACATAGCAGGGTAAACCAAACTAACATCTGCCTTAGCAATAGCAGCGGAAACTCTGTTTAAACGCAGCCACTTCAGGAAACGGTTATTTGAAGCGATATTGTTGATGGTGTTAGGCTCGGATTTGAGGCAGGTGTGTAGGGGTGGACGAGGCGAGGAGAAGGAGGGGTGTTATGCTTACCTTTTACCACCTCGGCGCGGGCTTCGACACTTTCATTGTCGGCCTCATCGGCCTGGCGTGATGGCCCCTCACCTTGTGTTAACAGTGGCGGCTGCAATAAAATGACAAGACAGAAAAGGGTAAGGTCGGTGTGTTAACAGGACTTAACGGCTCGCGACTGCAGCTGAAATTGACTTCACACTTGGGCTCTGCCACGTTTGTCAGCCAAGTTGAAGACGGGGGCTCCAAACGCACAGCAGTGCGGGGTGATTTCAGCCCTATCGCCGTGCGACACCCAGCTTCTAAAACAGGTGTCCTGGGTTTGTTGATGAAAGCTTTACGGAGAATGATTTCTGACACCATTGGCGGTAACAACTCAAACGGTAGATCAAGAGAGTTTGCACTAAGGGTGTACAGTTTATATTACTAAAAACAGCGTATAGTAATTGCCGGTGTCGTTTATCTTACGATCATTTAACCTGTAGTGCGTATGTAAAAAATAGCGACTACTCTGACAAGCTTGAACTAAAAGGTCATCACCTTGCATAACTTTCACCAATGCGGATGAATCATATCAGGTGACCCGACCAACAAATATCGGAAAAGCCACATCAATATCGGGAAATCAATACAAAAAATGATCGTTTATTGCAACCGGTTACTAAAAACTTTCTTTACAGGGAAACAGAAATAGCAAAGCGATTTGTCACATTTTATGTTGGATTATTTACAAATTGACGCTTACCTTTTTGAAGGAGCCGCATGGGGTCGGACGGTCCTTTGCTCAGGGGTGACACACCGAGGGGAAAACCGTAGGGGATGAGAGACGGCAAACTGCTACTGGTGTGGCTGTGCATCTCCGGAACTGAATGAGTTTGGTATTGCGACGAGTGTTGTACCACTTGATGTCTCTGCATACCAGCAACAACACCCGAGTTGAGAGGATTATAGAAAGAGTCCGTTGTAATGTTGACGTGGATGGGTTTACGGGTTCGCTCGGGGCTCTTAGATAACGCCGTATCTGCCAAGGACCAGATCTTGGGTTTCTCCGTCTGTGCCTTCACACACGGTGGAGATCTTGTGGTGAGTCTGCACGTTGCTCTGATGACGGATGATGGGGGCAATGGGACCGGGCTTGGACTTCTCCTGATACAGACTGGACTGTTGTGCTCACTTGAGTGTGGGGAGTTCTGATCTACGCTCACTCTGTCTTGGCCTGCCGTCAGGAATTCGACCGGTACCCTCTGGTCGCTGACAACGGGTATGTTGCGGGTACTGTCTGTGGTAGTCTGCTCGGACACGCCGTCGTTGTTATCAGTGGGAATCTTGTACTGTTTCTCGTCAATTTCAATGTCTGATGCTAAAAAAGGAAACGAAAAAAGAAAGAAGTTAAAATGAGGCACTATTGTTTCAAAGAGGTAACACGAAAACAAAAATAACATAGGCTACTATGGCCATTGGCCAACACCATTTTATTCACACAAAGACCCAGACGAACATAGTCAAAATTGACTTACTGAACAATCTTCATCGGCACAAACAAGCTTGAATAGAAATTTATCAGATGATTTTTTTTCTCGCAATTAACAGCAGCGCCATTATGATTCGCAATCTAATAAGAAACTGTGCCGGTAGCACCCAGGCACGCCACAAGCGGAAGTAGCCTTCCGTCCATCGCTGGATTCTCTCGGTATGCTCTTTATCTCGACACGCTCCTGCCGTGCTAACGAAAAATTAATTTGGGCCATTTTTGTGTGCGTTTCTTGACAATCGGTTATTGTACAATTTAAACTATGGTGGCAGTGAGTTTTGGATGGCACAGCGGATAGAGTAAGAAAAAATAGTATAGGCCTACATATGTTTATTTCGCGAAATAAAATTATAAGAACTTACGTGGTCCACCAAGGCTGCCTTCGAGATCAGTTCCTAACCCGTCCATGTCGTCATCGGCGTCATGTCCGTCCCCGTCTTCGGAATCGTAGTCTTCTTTCCCGCCGTCGCCACAGCTATTACGAGGCGACCACGTCATCTTCTTGTCTTTCTTGAGGCGTCTACGGGCGTTGGCAAACCACGTGGATACCTGTGTGAGGGTCATTTTGGTGATGATGGCCAGCATGATTTTCTCCCCTTTGGTGGGGTACGGGTTTTTACGGTGCTCGTAGAGCCAGGCTTTCAACGTACTTGTTGTTTCACGCGTTGCGTTCTTGCGTCGCGCTCCGTCGTACTCGATTGCACCGTAACTACAACAACAACAAATCAAAGGGGAAAATATGTTAAAAATACTACGTCCAATTTCTAACCGATTTGACCCGAAAATGTAGATTCTAATTTTAAATGTCTACTTTTATAGATCTCAGTTAAAGGTATTGCATGAACAAATCAGCCAACGACTGGTAGTTATTTAAATACTACAAATCAATTATTATCACGATCGCGACAGCATCCCACGTCCATTAGCCATGTACAAACACTTATGCATATTACATGTAATTTGTGCATTGTCATGCAACTTTAACTATTTTATAAGCATTGCAGGCAAGAATAGTCGTTTCGATATTGGCCATCTTCAATTTCAGTTCGGTAAAGTGATAAAAGTTTAACAAACATCTTTCCATAAACCGATCCTTTGAATTAATAGGCAAAGGGAAATCATTCAGCAATTATATGTTAGGCCTATAGACTGAGGAAATTTACAACTAATAATCATAAATATTTTACCTATTTCCGTAGTATTGGTATTGACCCAGGTCGTATGGATAACACCCGGCTCTGCTGTTTGCCTAAAAGTAAAAAACAATGCATATTATATTACAAGAAAATACATTTTCCAAAGAACGATGTTTGAGTATAAAGACAGTGTAGAACAAAATAACCGAAAAAGCCAGGCCTTTTATGTGTAATATAAAGCTTGCTTGTCGTCAATGTCTGGAATGATTTTAGACTAAAATTTTGCAGCTTGACAGAAATTTGTTCCCGAAGGCGAAGCCGTTATTTAGATTTTCAAAAGTCGATGTGTGAATGACGATTGTGCACAAATTATTTGACAAAACCCAAACATGAGATTGGGTGTTGGTTGTAAAAGTGAACATCTTAATTTAACGATATTTTCACAGGTGGAGTTTCTATTCAACTGTAAAGAATGTGAGTGAACTAATGAACTCATCAAATGACCAACTTGTGATTAAATATGAATGGGTTAATGGCAACAATAGTTTGGTGTAACTTGTGGACAAAGAAATCCCCCCAATGGAATAAGACCAGCGCATGCACTTACTATAGTTTGTGGATAATACATAGGCGAGTCAGCCGCAAACCGCAAGTAGCTTTTCTCTGCCGTGTGGGGTGATGGGTACATGGGCGAGAAACCGTGCGTAGCTCCAGGGTGAAGCAGCGTGGCCGAGCGATTGTCTACGGGTGAGCAACACACAGTCTGCCCGGTACAGGGGTCGACCATCACCGGTCGACCGCTCTCATAGTGCGGTGCAACTGGGGCCGTTGCGGACATCGGGGACCGCTGTGAACACAAGCACACATTCGTGTTTCATTGTAAATTGTAAGCTAGGTTTAAAAGTTAAACAGTTAAGGAGAATATTAATTATTAAACGTTTGTTATCAAGTGATATGCTGTCGTGTCGGTACATCCAGTGTTAAACTCAAGTGCAAACACGTCACCTTCACAAACATTGTTTTCGATATAATTATTAATCATATTAACGTCAAAGCATTGATGCCTTGCAATCAATTTCAAATGCACGAATCAAGACATCAGAAAGTTCACTATGAAGATTTTTTTTTTTTTTTTAACATCCATGATAATGATATAATTAGTAATGATAAATTAAGAGTCAAAATGCATTGTCTAAAAATTACACAAAAGCGATCCTTCATTCTGGAAAACCGTCACCGTTTTAAACACGAAAGCTTCATCATCACATCACACGGATGCAGAAAATCAAATATATTATTATTGAAAAGTTAAAACGGTATGAACAAAAAAAAGGGTGAACTTACCTTGCCCGTAATTTGGAACTGTGTCAGTGTTGACATGGTGACTGCAATAAAAAATAATTGTCACTCTATCGTCTGCAACGAACTAGAAGAATCACGCAATGAAGATAACTTGGAGAAAATGTTGATATATACAAGGCTGACTCTATCTTTTTCCTGTGTGAAGACAAAAACACATGCTGCAAAAAGGCTACTTTGGTGTATTTTCTCAACTGGTTTTCGCCCGTAAATTCCGTAGGAAAGTATTGTGTGAATCCGCCCGTCTAAGTCTATGTCAATGACGAAAGTAAATCGAGTTGTGGGGTGGCTGTAGTGCCGATTTGCGCTACTGTGCGACTTTAATGACCGTACACACAGTACACGTAAGGTCAGCAGCAAACCATTAATGGTATGAGGTCACGAATGGGCGGAGCTACACACACGCATTGAACCAACCGGATCACTAGGTGTGTTGATTGACGGACTGTCCCAGTAAAGAGGACGCCCTGGTAGCTGGTGCAGTTACTGCCCACTGTTCCCGAATATCGACTGTGTGTCCGTGGTCACGCCTTTTGTTCAAACGCCTGGGTTGCTTCCCCAGTTTGACGTAAACAAATTAAGTTTCTAGCCCGTTGTTCTTCTAGAACAACAAAGCATTGAAATTTTCCCCTCTTTTCTTGTCGGTCTCTCTCCCAGTATGAACATTGTTCTTACATTGCGGGGGCAACACACAAGGAATTAATCAACACGTGTGAAGTAGAGATTTTACCTGGTATGCACAATTATTCCAAGCACTTTTCTGACTACCAAACTGATCCTACAAAGCAAGCTCACCGAAGACCGATTTCAGTACAGCGCAGTGTGCCGCATAAGCTGCGCCCGCCGTCAGTGGGGAACTCCGCCACCAGCGGTGACTTGTGGTGACTCTATGTGTGATCACCGTGGTAGCAGCACCAACCACTAAAGCATTCACTTTGAAACCAAGCTAAAAGATTCGTAGCTGTGCAGGCTTGTGTATATAAGTGATTGGTGGAAAAAACCAACCAGCGTTAAGTTTCAAATTATTGTGAGCCATTAAAAGTAGACGTACGATTCTGACAGTCATAGTATATAAAGATAAATAAATAAATAAATAAATACATGAGATGCCTATTTACTATGTATAGCTCTATTTGTTAATTTAGAAAAATTTTATGATGCAATCACCCAACGAAGAACTTTTCCGCAGTGTGTCTTGATTCATATTGTAATTTCTGTAAAATTTGAAGCATCAAGCCATTAGAAAAAAAAACCAGAAAGCTACAACTCTACAACTATCTGTAATACATTTAGACCGTATAACCAAAGCACGCGTACAACATTTGTTATTATCCAATACCAGCATCTGCACTTTGTGTGACCCAACATGAATAACAAACGTGTGAAAGTGTGAGCTCAATAGGTCATCGAAGGCAGAAAGAAAAAAAGGGGAACCCCATTTACATGTATTTCCTATTTTGAAGCATCGAGTGATGGACTGGTGAGATCACAACTAATTGTCTAACACATTTCACACACAAACTAGCATTTTGAGGCAATCATATTGCAAGGAAGGTTTCCACCAAGGCCATCTTTAGTATAATGTGCAAATCTGTGAAAATTCTTATTTCCAATCTGTGCCAATGTTATGCACACCCTTTAGGCGGGGTACACTTTTGGTAATTATTATTCAAGTTAATGACCATGAACAACAGAGCACCGAAGAGCTTTTGATTGTAACATTGCGAGAAGCGACTCCCTTTGAATTAGTGTAGTGAGAAAGGGGTAATTTTCACCCCCAAAATTTAAATATGAGCAAGGCTTGCTCAGGCATCTGAAAGCACACATAATTCTATATGCAACAAGGGTGCTTCTTCTTGCATTATTTCTTGCAACCCCAATGACCAATTGAGCCCAAATTTTCACAGTTTTGTTGAGTTATGCTTGTTGAGATACATCAATTGAAGATACCTGTCTTACACAATTAAGTGTACCTTGCCTTTAAGTTCGAAGTCTGGAAAAATGAAATAAATGATTGGGAAAAAAGAGATGGAAGGGAGAAAACGGCATGCACAACATGCAACAAAAATGAGTACTTAATGCGGTCTGAATCGGAATTTAATTTCTCATTCATTCATATAAAATACAAAGTGAACTATATTTTGTGCAAAAGCTTGACCACATGCACAACTCGTTTGATTTGAACTATCAATTAATCACACATAATGAATTAACGCACGATATGAAATCTGAAGTATGGCTTTTCTTGAAGTGGCACGGTTGAATTGATGAACTGCACGGCGGCGGAGCGTACGGTGCCGTCAAGTGTTAGCGGGGAATGGCAGGCTTCAAGTCGCCGACAAAAAGTCGTTCAGTACGGCTGTAGTTCCCGCGAGAGTCTCGCTACGCTCTTCGGTAAAAAAAAAAAAAAAAAAAAAAAAAAAGGATAGACTACCGGTGGCGAAATGAACTTTGATATTAATCACTTGATTCCGGTCATAATAGCTTCGTGGTGTGCATTACTGAAGAAGAAAAAATTGCTCAATGACCGTTTCTTTTTTGGAGTTCGGGGAGGGGGTGTTGAGTCGTCACCATTTGAACTACAAATAATCATTACTTGGTTGGCGCTGTGATTGTTCTGTCTGCAGTAAACAATTAAAGTGCGACTTTCAAAGAACTGTTTTCAAAATCCGTAGTAATCCTATAATTCATTTATGTCTGTTTCTCTTCCCATGTCTGCCTCTTCCCTTTTCCCGCGTCGTATTTGTCTGAGGTTGCCCTTTTCTTGTCCACGACTGTGTGCCGGTCATTGTCTCCTTTGGCCGGCCCGTCTGTCTGGCACTTTCTCCCCGTCTACTACGTTGTCTGTCACACACGGTGTTTCACCACAACTGTCCATGCTTTTGACTAATTTAATTATGCATTTAACATGCTGGTGATGTTACAAATCGTTATATTATTGATTTTGGAGGAGACCATTCAAACATGTTATTTGAGTTTTCAATAAGAAAATTTATCTAACCCATTAGTTCTTTTACCAAAGAAAAGTAGGTCACATTTTCTGCGAGATCCTAATGATACAAGTAAAATGGTATAAGCATGTTTGGTTTCTCGACGCATCTCATCCATGCACGTTTGTATACAAATGTGCATGCACGTTTGTATACAAATGTGCTTTATAACTGCAGCGCCTTTTTACCGAAACATTAAAACACTTCGGGTTTTTTTTTACCGATCAAATTTCGACAGATAGGCCCTAACCTTTTTTTCCCAAAAGAAATAACATAGCCTACATTACTTCTGTCAACGCACGAAATACCAGTATGCATTTTGTTTAAAGGCTTTTGGTCACGTAAGAGATAATTTCAAGTCCGACAAAAACATATTTTCCCCTCTTTTTAAAATAAAAGGTTGACGGGTTTTTTTCGTTCAGTATCAATGGAAAGTTTATCTCGGACTTCAAGAAAAAATTGGCAAACAAATCGGGCGATGCATGAAATAAACCTGAACAAAAAGAAACAACATACCAACAAATACACCCAACAAACAAGCAAGCAAGTAAATAAACAAACAAACAAACATGCAACCAAACAAACAACCAAACAAACAAACAAACAAACACAAACAACAAAGTTTGGTGGGCACATTTTCTTGAACACGGCAAGGTTTCAGACTTTCTTGAGAGAACCATTCTCGTATCACTTTTACAACAAATTCAAAAGTATCCACCGACTTATTTATTGCAAAAACATAAAAAACATGTGATATAATGATCATATACTCCCATATTTTCATATTCTACAAATAATTTCCAAAAAGTACATCGAAAACTTGAAAAAGGGGGTAGGGGATAAGTAACTGCTCAAAAGAAAATGCCGAATCCACAGTTTGGAATAATAGTCCAGTTATGTATTTTTTTTATTTTTTTTTATTTATCTATTTGATATTTAACAGCGGATATCCGCCATTAACAGTTATTGAAGTTGAACCTACAATAAAACACTATATAAATGACACAAACTTTAAAAATATAGAAAAACAAGTAAATTGATGATACCCACATAAAACAAAAAATGAAAAAAAATCCCCCAAAAACAACTTTAAAAAAAATGTTTTGCTTGTCAATAAAACTTCCAAGTGACTAAAATGTTGATGCCATCCAAACCAATCAAATGTGAGAGTAGTGTTGAAGCTTGATAGTGATGGGCAGTAGTGTAATTGCGTTTACTGAATCACAGTTTATGGTTAAAAACACCGCAACACCGCGGATGATGTTTTATACTGACTCATAGTTCAACAGCTTTTTGATAATAGGGCCTATTTGGCTTTTGTTCAGATGTTTTAATACTATGTTTCAGT
The DNA here is from genome assembly GCA_037783415.1 of Leptasterias polaris. Taxonomy (NCBI): domain Eukaryota; kingdom Metazoa; phylum Echinodermata; class Asteroidea; order Forcipulatida; family Asteriidae; genus Leptasterias; species Leptasterias polaris. Next base: position 1,630,463 of record JAZGTN010000090.1, on the reverse strand, counting down.
AAATATGTCAATGCAGTTTCAGACTGTATGTTGTGTGGATGATTGTTGGTTTTCAAAGTTTAGTTCTGAGAATTATTTCTACAAAATTAACGGCAAAAATTCCATTAAAATCGTCGAACACGGCCGAGGGAGTGGGGCAACTGCACTCCCAACATTGGGGAAAATTCGGGCGCAGTAAGAAGAAGAAGAAGAGAGAGAGAGAGAGAAAAAAAAAATCAAAAATGGACAGCAGTGCGTATATTTTCTGTGTAAAATAAACCCCTCTGCTCCCATAACCATTGAGCCCATCCGCCCAATAAAATAATGTGCTTCTTCAGTAAAAAAAAAACCCACAATTTTTTCTTTCTCGTTTTTTGTACACAATATTAAAAGACGAATGCCTTTATTAAAGACAGCCGTGTTCATGAAAGACATATTTTAAAACAAAAATGGGATAGGTTATACGGAAAGATGTACAAACATTTCAATCCAGAAGTTTTCAAGACCCACACACATAAGCATTCTATGAACATTCTATCCGTTTTGACGAGCATGTTTTACAAAAATCAGCGAATAATAGGCCTATAAGGCCTAGTTCAAGTTGATGCCCGTTTGTATTATAAGCGAGCTAGGTAAATTCCTTCCTCCATGGGTAAATCGATAAGAACTGTATTACTATAGATAGGCAGAAATACTCATTAATTAAGTTAATTAGTACTGGGTTCAAATTTAAAACGTATAGCTTCAAAACTGTCTTATTAATAGTGAGAAGAAGAAAAAGGCTCTGCGGTTGCAAACTTCTCCCAACCACAATCACACCAGGCCCTTTGAGAAAATCGAAATGAAACTAAAAAGGGAATTAGCCAATTGCAAATGTCTATACCAAGGGCATGTGGTACACAATGTTTTAACAAAATTTTAATGGGCCCCACGTTTTGACCCTTACAGCATCTTGCTGAAAGACAATTTTGAAAACACTACACATAGGCCTAGATACAGAAATATCCTCAGTTTATTTTGTGACCATTTCCGGCTATTATATTATGTATAATGCCTTTCAAGCTAAACGTGTAGGAGTGATCCGTGCGGGGGAAGAGTGAAATGGGTGTTTACAACGCTGCCAAACGGGCGCGTCGCTTGATAGCACTTTCATAATACGTCCGTCTTCTTGGCTCTGGCCACTGTTCGTTGTCTTCTTTTTAAGATCCGAGGTGACAGTGGTATGCCGATAGTCTCCCATAGTCTCCATTGTGCTTCATCCCAACAAAGCCCCAAAACAGATAGAACAGGATTAACACGGGCTTAAAAACACACACAAAACGGCACGAAGGGACGGGAAGCATGCATGTACACTTGCCACGGATTAGTTGTCCACCGGTAACACGGTGGTTTCTGAAGTAACCGGCGATGCTGCCGGGTTGACTGCCGTCACAAGTCGCTAAACTACCCACTGCCGAGCTGCCCCACGCCACCCTGACGACACGGCCACCAATACAATAAGAAGCAATCAAGATTCCCTAGGTTCTCATTCTGGTTCATCGGTTTAAAAACACATAAAAATTCCGACTTGGACTGGAGCCACAGATTTAGCGCAAGTCGGCAGAAAAAACGTACTTGTCACCAGTGGACTTAACAATTTAACGAGAGACAAAACAGAACACTTCAATCATCAATGCAAGACAAAGAAATCCCACTATTCCAAGGTTTCAAAATCCGATTACATCTACATAGAAACAAACACAGACATTTCTTTAAACCGCACCGACGTTTTTGGGTCCATTTCTCCCATGATCTGCTTCTCTGTAAAGCTTTAAATTGTTAAATACACTTAAATGAAGCAAACTGTACCGTGAGTTATTTTGAACGTAACGATATAGACCTACCCTAAATGCATAGCACAAAGACTTTCCTACAAGTAAATAAAGACAAAGAAAAATCAACCGGCTATAATGGTTGTTGTTTTGTTTCTCGAGAAAAGCAGGAACATCCTTAACGAAATCCCCTGTTGCTACAAAACATCCCAATGCGCTTTAATTGTGCAACAAACAAACAATACAACCAAGATTACAATCAATAACATTGCACAACATTAATCCCCCGTGAAAGTTAATTCCATTTGAATTCTTTTTAAATTATATCCAACACAAAAAATCGGTATTTAATTCCTTTCCGATTGCAACCGGTTGCACCTGCAATGGTAAGACGGGCCACTCATTCTACCCCCGGCATCCGGCCCTGTCAGACCCACCAGGATAGATCGATAAATACGGTCGCAAGGATGAACCATCATGGGAGAAAGTTGGTGTCTTTTTCCATACTATAGGACCCGGTCGCCACACAGGAGCGAAGGGGTTTTTAACGCGGCAAGTAATAAACACGATTAAAACCGAGCTCTCTTTGTCCGTTTTGGAATAAATCAAGATGTTGGTACAATATGTTGGAATTAATGACAGGAGGACAAGGCATCGTCGGGCGCATATCCAATGAGATCATCCATTCATACCGAGATAATCTTTCTACACTTCAAAATAATGACAATTTGTAATCCGCTTAATGTTTTATCGGCCCACACGCCATGTACAGATCCATTAAGACACGGCTTCTATCAATTCAACGTTTCCACAGAAAAATCCTTTATATGGAACCAGATTATTTGCTCTTTACATCTCCTTTGTATAGAAAAAGGAGGTAAATCCTTGTTTTGGGAATGTTTTCTACAAATCCTTGCCATTAGATTTTACCTTGAAGGGAATACATATAAGCTGAGCGCATCATGGTAGCGGTTGGAAGCGACAAACTATCTGTTATGATCACAAATTGGCGGTCACTGGTAACTATGATCTGATAATCTGACAATACGAATTATGCAGTAGTCCAGTGCTGTAAATTTGTTGTTGTTGTTGTTGTTGTTGTTGTTGTTGTTGTTTCTGTTCTGCTTCTTCGTCTTCTAGCTAGTGTTGTTGTTGATGTTGTTGTTGCTGTATGCTCTTGTTCTTGTTCCTGTTATTGTTAATGACGCTAAAGGACTGTTCGTGATGTCAAACGGTTAAAGAAATCAATCGATGCATTTTGCTCCGACAGCCTGGACATATAGGCCCTATATACCTTTAACAAGAACAAGTTTAAACCTGTGTAAAATTATACATTTTATTACAATTGGACGAGTAGTTGGAGATACGGTGTACCGGCAATAACCCTAACCCCAAATATTTTGGTGGCAGTAGGCCTAAAAAAAAAAAAATAATTAAGCAAAGAAAAACCAAAAACATGGGAGATAAACAAAAGCCTGTTTTGGATAACAATGTTACCGTCTTCAACGCAGTCATTTTGTTTAAACTTCGGATCTGGGCAGAAACAATGCTGTGTGTGCAAAGCGAAAATTAACAGAGAATAACACCGTATCTGAAATATTGGCATGGGAAATGCAACGGCTTATAATCTTCACCGTGAAGGCCAAGCAGCCTCAGTTGCAAACGCTGGTATTTGTGCTGCTAATCTCTTACTACTTAATCTCTGTTTGTACAAAGCAAGAGCAATAAGCGTTATTACTTAAGACAGATCCTCGCAAAATACTTGATATATTTCTTCTTTTTTTATTGAAAAGTGAGAGAATGTTTTTCCACGGTTCAAACAATTTCGAGAAAAACAGAGGATTGAATGAATTTACTCCACACACAAGTTTCCTAAATTGTAATACAGTAGTCTAATTTGAAATTAGTGAATTTGTAATGAGCAAATTGCTATGACTACAATGCCAGGGCAACATTTATATTTTTTGTTTGGTTTTTGAACGTTAGGCTTAAACAAACAAAATAACCGTTTGGATTATAACTAGGCGTTGTACAAGTGACCCCAATGTATACGCCCTTTTCGAAACCGTGGCTTATAAAGGCTTTCGGTACTGTTCGTCTCTTTAAGGCACCGTATTGAAAGTGCACGTTTTCAAAACTACCGATGAAGCCTGGGCTGGAGAAATGGTTTCGAAAAGGTCCAACTAGTCTTACCATCGATAGTTCTCTAGGGAAAATGAAAACAGAAAACACCAAAAGCTTGTAGTGACGATCAGTGATGAACTAATTATTGCCTACTTAGGTATGCCTGGCCACATTGGCTGAGGCATGTTGTATGCATGCCCGATGTCGACTGTGGCTTTTTTACAGACAGTGTGAAATGTAATGAATACTTGATAGTCGAGTAGGGATCCAGTGGGAGTGATTGATGTCGTAGCGGCTCAGTGGGCTAGTGTTTGATCATCATTAGCAGAGGTTTACTGGACCTGTGTACTGAAATTACATGACTGCAATCGACATGACATGCAGTAGCAGCCTCTACTACACTCTAAAAACTACCGGGTCAGACACGAACCGGATTATGAACCTGATTTATGAGTCAGGCTGATCTGAAAGTGAATAAAACAGTTTAAAAATGGATTGTAACTTGGATTCTGCGTCAGTTTCACAAATTTCTGGTTCATTCTGACACAGATTCCGGGTCACACTGACCCAGAAATTGTTCAGGCCCCACGAGACCCCAATACCGGTCAATTCTGACCCAGACGTTGTCTGTACGCTCCGGACTAACATCGACAATTCACATTCCAATAAACTGGATATATATCAACATTTCCCCTGAAGAGATTTTATCCACACATGTTTTTATCAACCATAAACATACTTCGTTCGAATCTTAGTTCAAACTACTTTAATATCAAGCAGTGCTGTAACAAATAATCGGGTGTTTTTATTCACGTTTAAAAATGTTTTGTATTAATTGTAATCACGTTTTAGGTTTGACTTCCAATTCAAAGTGGGTCTACTTTAATTCTATTTTACTTTAAAAAACTAAAATGTATGCAATGTTGTATTGATCAATTAATAGCCTTTTCTAGTTGCCTATTATCTTGGTTGATGGCTCTTTGGTTTCATTTTGTCACCAATAGCTTTTCTCTTTTCCTTTGGGCTGGGTTGGGACACTGTGACTCCTGCTGTTTATATTTCTGGCTGTTGTTTATTGACAATGTAAAGCTACCAGTAGTTGTATATTTGCTAATTTCAATATTTGGTTAGGATTTTTATATCTTGATAAGAAGAGGGATAAGAAGTGATCTCATTTGTATTTTGGGGAGTTGAAAGATATTTATCCACTCGAAGTCAACTTCGAACATAATTTCAGATGCTTTAGTGGGTTTTTTAAATTAGTGCTCCATTGAAAAAAAACATTAGACTTGTCCTGTCATGGGTTTACTGGCAATCCTGGCATAACACTAAATTCACTGGCCTCGGGCCTGTGTTCCAGTGCAATTATCGAGTAATGGATAGTGGGGGGTTTTGTGGTTTTTTGTTGGAAAAAAATAAAAATAAATAAATAAATAACAAATTAGTTGTGTGTTTGGTTGTCAATATTACATTTTCATACCAGATCTAAATACAGTGGGTAACTAAACAGGGATCATAAGAGCTTGGATTCTAATCAGGCTCTGTCCTTGACATTGCCGAGAGCTAAAATTCAAGAGCATGGGCAGAGAATAGCTCCCATCTCAGTACTTTACCCCACCCTTTCAAACTAAATGTTAAATGCTTTATGCTTATGCAGTACCAGCTGAAAAATAATTAATTATTCAGGAGGCGGGGCAAAGGGGGATTTAATCTAATGAATTATTCATGAGCACTGGCGGATCTTCTTTGAGAATCTGCAAGCAGTCGTCTATTTGGTCACAGCTTTTCCACGAATAAACGATTGGATTTCAGTGATAGAATTTGGATCAGGGCTAGGATATCAATAATTATGACTGCGGGTGACTGGATCCCACAAAGGAAGGAATTCTATTGTGAAGTGTTGAGCCACCTAGTGTCCACTGGTCCTCATCTCACCCCCATATCCGGTTTTTACCTCCCCCCTCATTGTGCTGTTTTGTGGATGGAGTTCAATAGAAGCAGTTCAAGTGTAGTCAGATGGTGGTTCGTATGGTGTTCTAAAGGCGACAGATATGCGTCGCGTCGTGCCGTCGCGTCGCCTATTCCGTCGTCCGCCGCGTCGTGCCGTCGCGTCGTGCGTCGCGTCGTGCCGTCGCCCGTCGCGTCGCCTGTTTTTCAATTGATTTGAATGGTGGTTTTGACTTATGTCGTCCGTCGCGTCTTGCCGTCGTCCGTCGCGTCGTGCCGTCGCGTCGCGTCGTCCGTCGCGTCGCCCGTCGCGTCGTCCGTCGTGTATTCCGTCGTCCGTCGCGTCGTACCGTCGTCCGTCGCGTCGTGCCGTCGCGTCGCCCATTGTCCATTCAGTTTTAAAACTTGTTTCTCACTCGATACTGTCAATATTTAAAAAGCTTTTTGATCATCTTAATGCGTTCCGGTTTTGTCATGTTTTACTTTGCTTGCCTGCATAAAAACCTCTTTATGGTATATTTAAGCCATTTCAAATACAATCAAAATTGTTTTCGTGGTCACGCATGACTTGCTGCACACGGCTACAGGTATGATTTCACTTTTCCGTAAATAAACATTAACATTAACATTAGTACATGAAGACATATTAAGTCTTAATGAGGCCTATCGAGATTATGACAGGTGGGGGTAAAATGGGACACATTTAATTGTTTAACACAACTGTAAACAGATTATTTAACTAGAACAGCAAAGCTGCCATGGCGAGCTGCCGATCGCCCGATAGAAAAACAAAAACTAATAGAAAAGTCAATCATTTGATCAACTGATGTTAGGGTGGGGACATTAACAGGTATGCACTTGACCATTGCGTACTTGTTTTAAAGTGGCAGTGACAGTGGGGGCTAAGGATGGGCGAGAGCTGACAAGGAAGAGACACAAATAGATACGAAACAAATAAGATTCATAGACACAGCCAACACATTGCATACAACAGGTATACAATGTGTTTGAGGTGTGTGTATAATGTACAGAAGTGTCACCAAACTTGGAATATTTGTGTGTAGGGGAAAAGCGAATCAAACGTGTAACCTTGGGCAAACAGACTATAAGATGAGACTAGTGTGACCACAATTTTGTGTGTGATGGTTTTGTATATATAAGCATCATATAGAGTGTTAGAGGACAAGCACACAAAATATAGTAATACCGGAACGCACTCACAGTGTTCAAAAAGCTTTAGTTATAGTATTTATACAATTCTTCCCTTGTTGATGGAGAATCAAGTAGGGAGATTAAAGCTTTAAAGAACATGAGGCGATATGTGGATAGTTCTTAATAGGGAAGGGGGTGGTTAAGTGAAAAGGCAAAACTAGAAGGGGAACAGGTGTTAGTGGGGGGTGTGTTTTGGATAAGATGGAGGGTGTGAAAAGGAGACTGCCAAAAAACATCATACGCACAGCGCCATCATACACACAGCGCTACATGGGCTGTTTCTCACGCCCTCCATCCTATCTCCCCCCTTTAACCAACACCTGTTTTCCCTGTGGCCCTCTCTAACCCCCCCCCCCCCCCCATCACTTTAAGAACTATACACTTGACGCCGCGTTTTTTAAAGCTTTAGTCTCCATACTTGATTCTCCATCAACATGGGAGAATTTTTTTATATTCAATCTAAAGCTTTTTGAACACTTTGAGTGCATTCCGGTCCTAATTTTTACTTTGCACGCCCGTCTCTAAAACTCTCTATATGATGCACATATCTAATACCATCAAAATGTTTTTTTGTGGTCATACTAGTCTCATCTCATGGTCTGATACACAGCTACATGTATGATTCGCTTTTCCCCTTACACGCATTCCCAAAGCTTTTAAAATGTTGACAGTTACACAGATTTTCGCTGTGTCGAGTGGAGAAACAAGTTTTAAAATTGATTGGACAATGGGCGACGCGACGGCACGACGCGACGGACGACGGAAGACACGACGGACGACGCGACGGACGACGCGACGCGACGGACGACGCGACGGGCGACGCGACGGACGACGCGACGGCACGACACGACGGACGACGGCAAGACGCGACGGACGACACAAGTCAAAACACCATTCAAATCAATTGAAAAACAGGCGACGCGACGGACGACGGCACGACGCACGACGCGACGGACGATGGAATAGGCGACGCACGACGGAATAGGCGACGCACGACGCGACGGACGACGGAATAGGCGACGCGACGGCACGACGCGACGCACATCTGTCGCCTTTTAGAGCACCATAGGTTCGAGAGGCTGGAGAAGAGAAGAGTTGGGTTGATCCTCTTTGGATAACAGCCACTGTTGGGACAACACAACAAGGCTGTATCCTCAACCCTGATGGGGGCTACAGGAGAGTGTGGTTACATGTCAGTTATCATTACTGGGGTTACTATGAACTGCCTGTTTGATCCTTGTTAATCAGGACTGTGATAGCACCAACAAAAGCCACAGGTGTTGACTCTATCACTCTGGCACAACAGCCTATTGTTGTTAAGCAGATCAGTGTATTGTTTTCTCTAACAATATTGGTTTACTTCAGTTGTATACTAACTACTGTTTGTCCTGTTAGCTCCTCTTGTGGTTTATAATGAGTGTTCAACCACCTTAGGTGTGTGCCATACTGCCTTGACCACTATTCAATGTTCAAGTTTGTTAATAGTACACAATAAATTAGCTGACAAATATACCTGTTGTGACCCCCCCCCAAAAAAAAACACAACGAAAACAACAATACCAACACCCCCCCTAAAAAAAACCTGAAAACAAACAAACAAACAAACCAACAAACAAACAAACAAACAAAATAACAAAAACGAAACAAGTGTGGCTCATTATGTTTTACATTTTCATGTGCCCGAAGAATGACTGATAGATACGAAAGATACCGGAGAAAGGGCGTAATCAATTATTTACAAAATTGAGTTTAACAAAACTGAGAGTGAAAATTTGATCGGCTTTCTGCCATTCACAAGTCAAAGTCATTAAAGGAAGATTAAAGACTGTGAAAGGAAAAACATGTGTTTTGGGTAGTTCTAGCAACAAATATGTAACAGCAAATTCCCCTTTTTCAGGAGTCATTTGATTACTAACAACCTTCTGTTACTGGGACAACACGTACTTTGTGTGCCTGTAAACAGGGAATAGAACCCTACGCCCTTTCTGTGCACACGACTACTTAACACTTCAGTAGTGGAAAGAATTGTTAAGAAATGCTTGTGTAGCTTCCACAAGAGTCTGTGCCTGTTTTTGTAGGTCTGTTTTTGTAGGTGTTCCCGTAGAGCATTATTTTAAACGAAATAATTCTTATTAAAAAAAAAGCAACTGGCATATTTTCAACTGATTATTTAATTACTAATTACAAACTGTTATATAGCATATGACAAGGCAGTACGGAACACATTATTTATCAACCTTACTCAGGAATAACTTCACTGTAAATGGGAAAACGAAAATCTAACACCTCCACCCAAAATCACAAACTCCTGATAAATAATCAATCAATCTAAATTGACTAATTATTTTCACATTCGTTTCATAAGCCAAGAGATTAAAAATTCATATCTGAAACGCTTCCCCACCAAACTGAAACACAGACGAATTTGATTAAGTGCGTGTGAGGAAAGTAGATTGCGTGTGAATGGAGCAGTGAGGGAACGTGCCTACAAACCGACTAATCATGGAAGCTCAATTCTGCATCAACAAACTATTTTTATTTTATTTTGGAAGGGGGAAAATGAGGGGGGAAATTAGAAAGACTATATCAAATTACCTTCTTTTGGGATCAGCTAACAATTAGATGAAATATTGTCGGAAATAGAGCAAGTCCCTGTCTTGTTAACATCAAGACAGCATCATAACACCCCCGTTTGGTTTGTTGAACTAACAGGCATTTTCACCTCTGTGTAAATCCTGTGTGCATAATTATGATATACGACTGGTAAGTGTTAACGGAAGCTGTAACTGTACACCACAGACATACTGGCACTGCTTGCCATCAAAATGATAGGGCTTTGAGAATTCGGGAGGGGGGGGGAGGGAGGGGGGAGATTTGGGGGAATTGTTTCAGAGGTAAATGGTGGGGTTATTTGAGGACAGAAACGGGGGGGGGGGAGGGGGGAAATGTACATAAGGATAGAGTTATGTCGAGGTGCCAGCTAAGGGAGGTTTCCTTCCTGTGCAAGAACATCATATCTGATGTAAAAATATTATGGAAACATTGGTAAATATGCAGTGTGCAGGACAGGTTGTAGGTTATGAGTAAGCCATGTCATGCTACAAATATAGCTCTACAATGTTTTACATTATTTCTGCTTGCAGGCCAACAATTCGCAGCTTTTTATTTGTTTGCAGTGGCAGAAGTAACACCCAGGGCATCTGTCTACCAAAGTGGCACAACCAAGATTTAGCATGATGCTAATAGAGGGAATCAGACCAAGGATGACAAATTCCTGAATAAGGCAAATTGGCAGACCTTTTTATAATTGTTGATATATTTCTATGGATAACCAAGTCTTCTAGTTTATCAGCATGCCCAACCCTTACCCATGACACCCTTATTTTGACACCTAGGCTCCACCCTGCCATGGGTGTACAGCCTAGTAATCCAAAACCATCCTACTTGATTCAAAATGAGACAAAAACAAACGTCCTCTGTGTACTGATGAGAGACCAGGCTTAGCCCAAACTTAAATTGTGTCCGCAAACAACGGATGTGTCCAGAATTAATGATTAAACAATACTTTAAATGAGTCATTGAATTAATGATGGGGTGGTTGATCAATCATTCAAGAAGTGAGAAGACGGTTCACCATCAACTCTGAGGATGCCAATACCTGTGGGAGAATGTGTTACAGTCAGGCTGATGGTGCTAAGGCCTGGCTGCAAGGGAAACTTACACTGTATTACAACATATTATCATGTATTCTACTATCTAAGTGATCCTGGTGAAATCTGAAACTCTATCGCCTCTTGTCACGTCTGTCCGAGGTATCAGTATTCGAAGAGGCGGTGGTGCAGGCATACTGGCGAGGCTTTGGACGTGACTTTCCTCCGATTCAGGTCCACAGGATGTGGAATGATTACGTTCCACTTGCAAGTACAGACAGGTACGCTGTAAAATGAAGAATAACATAACATGGGGCGTGAGTTAGGTACAAGACAACCATCCCTAAAGTTAAAATCTTCCATTCATTTGCATTTTTATTTATTCAATTATTTATTTTTTGAGGGGAGGGGGGAGGGGGCACGGCAACCAGGTTGGCATAGTGGTTTCTAGACTTGCCTTTCACCTCATTGGACCCCAATTTGAATCAACCTCAAACCGGAGCCTCGCATGAGGATTGGGTTTTCAGTTCCCACGTGATTGCGTGGGTTTTCCCCTTTTGGGGGTTTCCTCCCACATCTAAACTATCTCTTCTTTTTTCCTATTCATCCATTGGCTGTAATTGTGCAGTTGACAACAAAAACCTAAAAAAACAAAAACTTTTGATGAGTATAAAGATGTGTATGGGATTTGAGGCATTGCATGGTGAGGTATCAATGTATTTGGTTTGCGGTAACACCATGTGTATATCTACTTCCTAGGTAGATTTTGTTCTTTGAGAACTTGCTATTATTCTACTGCCGCGGAGTAGATTATTCGGGAGACTATAAAGATGTGTATAAACTTGTATTTTCAAAAAATAATTTATCGACTCACTTTTACGAGCAGCTTTTTATCAACCTCTGTTCTGATGTGTGTTATGCACTTTTCAGTACTCTCCCAGAGTCCTGTGAAAAAACCAAACAAACAATCAAACAAAAAACCCACAGGCATATTACTCGGTTAGGATTCGGACCCACGACCATTGCCATTTTAGAGCAGATGTCTCAAATCCTCTGTTAGTTAGGTTAAAGAATTTGTTTTCTATACAAATACTTTTAAAAACTTATTTTCTCCTGAACTCAAGATACAGCACTAAAAAAGTGATAAATGAGCTGCAAAGCTGCAAATAATACAAACGGTGCACTGCAGTGATGATTGTGAATTGATATGATATATATGTGGAAATGAACAACGATCAGTCGTATTGGGGAGGGCCGCAGGGAAATTAACCCAAATCAGGAAATATTGCCGAGAGAGACTCGAGAACTGCTGTAAGACACGGCTAGAGAATACGCTAGGGCCGTGTAGAGACGCCGGTGTGTTAATGACTGTACGTCATAGGATCATTCCTTCTGACTAACCACCAATGAGTGGAAAGCAATCACAACCATCAAGCACCGCTGATTCTTCCACTCAACTTGATTCTCTATTGCATTCCCCGATTGGCCCAATGCTGCTAATATACCATCTTCACTGTCTAATGAACCAGTCACACGCTGCGTATGATCTATCCCGGCTAGGTAACACCTCAGGAGGAAATGAATCCGCGGGGAAGTGGCGTACCCGATCGCTGCGCAAACAAAGATCAATAATATCTCTGGATAGAAGAATACGCATGTCCGCACAACCCAAGTACAGTCCAAGAATTCCATCTTTTATAATCACAATAACAAGCATTTTCATTAATGGTTTTTCATTTTCTGTTTTCCCTTTATTTGGTACTATTACTCCCTTTTTGGTTGAGCTGTGCATTCTTTAAAACTGAGTGTTAAGATCTGTTTATAATGCTTACAATAAATCTTGCAGACTTCAGATTGGCGTCATATAAATTCATTGTTAACTTGGACTGTCAGAAGTACAACTTATAGGAAACAAATGATTTTGCAATGGAGAATCCAAGATGGACAGCAAGGGTGTTGTCCTCCCCCTTCCCCCAAACAAACAATAGTAAAATAAATGAACATAATACCAAACACCTGTTCATATGATGGTGCATTGGATCAGTGACTGACCAGCTCCCCCCCCCCCCACCCCCCCCCCCCCCCCGGAAAAAATTACCCTGCGCCCGATCGGCAAACCACACTCTGGGCGCTCCTTGTCGAGGTCATACTTTCCAAAGCTTCATAAAATAATTCTCTGATGAATGAAATGCGATAGGTATCTCAAGTTGGTTGATAAAGGCTAACCAAATAAATGCCACGATTGTTTTTAATGAAGCGTCTAATAATACTTTTACGATTCCCCTCACACACACGAGCCTGAAAGGACCAATAAACCCTTAAGTTATGACCTCCGCGACTGCTGTCTCCCAACATTTCCGTACTGCACTGCCGTTTGTGCATAAATTCTACAAAGCTGTTTACCAATCTCTGGATTCAGTCATTAGTAGGAACAGTTTAGTTTGCTCGGCAGCAAGTTAATCGCCTTCTGGCTTCCTTTGACTTGGATGTTCTCCCATCCTACACGAACTAAGCTCACTTCCTCTTGCAGTCGTGCCCTCCATATAAGGTCTTCTCTTGTCATTAATCGTGCTTTCTTAAGCAGCTCGTTGGCAGTAATTGCTGGACGAATCTCTTCATTAAACTGGCTGAGAGAAATCAGGGCAATTAATGACTTGATTGGTTTGAAGTACTTGGACATGAGTCAACTTGTAATGAGCGATGGGGACATGGTAGGAGGATGTTAGGTGTTAGCTGGATAAATCATACTCCAAACGAGGAAAGGTGGAAATGAGATTGTATGAAGTCAACAGGGCTCTCACTCATGAAGCTTTAGCGTATCTTGCCGATACACTGGCCAGTACCAGAGAGAAAGAAAACAAATTTTTGATTTCAGATCAATTCACGAGACTCATAAAGATAAAACCATTTTGAATGCCCCAGATTGCACAGGAGGACGTTTAAAACCAAGGATAAAGAGTAAAAGGTGTTTTGAAAAATGTTCTGATGACCTCAATTCAGCCTGGTCAGGCCAAACTTCAAAAATGTGGGTCTAGAATGCCTGAGGAGAACCCTGGTCAACCACTGTGCTATGCAAAGCGTTGATCATGCAGTGTGCATTTAATAATAATAATAATAATAATACAACACAGCTTTTATATAACGCGTCACACAAGAGTCTCCAAGCACTTTACAAGGAAAATTAATTCAAAAACAGAAATAACAAATATTTACAGAAAGGAAGTATAAACACGAAAGCAGCAGAAACAACTGAAAAGTAACTGATTTTCAGTCTTGGCAGTTTTTATGTGATGTGGCAAAGAGTTCCAGAGTACAGGTGATGAGTATGAGAAAGATGTTGGATACCCTCCCTAAAACCCCTGAAAGGGAGGAGCAACCTTGAAAAAATCCTACCATCAAAATGTCTTTGCTAGGCTGTGTTCCCGGATTGGCCGCTAGGGCTACAGCTCACTGCTGGATCGCCGCATCCGTCTGCATTGAAGTTTAGGACATCATAGCAACACCCTAGCCATAGCCAAAGTCGTAGCCATGATACAGCCCTAGCATCTGAAAGCTGTTCTGATGGCAAATTGGAACATGTTTTGAGCGAGGGTCATCACCATGATGGTACAAGAAAATTTAGAAGGCACAAAGCTTGCAAGGTGTCTGAAATCTAACTCAACACTGCAGAGAAGCATACAGTTTATAAGCTATTCATAAAAGCACAACATGAGACAAAAAGAGACAGTTTGCAAGTTTATGAAAAACAGCCTCAGAAATGTAGACACTACTTGCAAGCTTCGAAGTGTCAAATGAAAATGTCCATAGGACACAGCTTGCAAGCAACATTTGAGAAATAACCCATCAGAAAAATGAGCATGTGCAGCTAGTGAAGAGCTACCAGAAATTAATCTTAAAAAATGTGTAGACAACTTGTGAGATTATTCAAAAAGAGCACAGGAAAACAATGGAGATTCCATAGCTTGCATTCTATTAAAAAATACAGCATGACAAATGTAGAGACAATCACGGGAACAATTCTTGACAACTGCAGAGTTGCTTTAAGCTGATAAAAAAAAATAACACTTGAAAATGTATTGTGGTACACTGGTGAACAGCTTTGCAAGCTATTAGAAATAGGTGTACGACATGGGAAATATCGAGACCTTACAGCTTGCAATCTATCGAGAACAACCACATGAAAGATGAATACCCCTTTCGGCATGGTTCCTCACAACAGCTTACTGCACATTTTAGCGCTAATTGTTTCAATTGGGAAATAATATCACAGGCTGAGAATTTCATCAGAGTAATAAGAGTGCTGGCCTAGGGCTATGAGGCTTAATCCAGTTCTTGTGTATCAACGGCTTGGTTGGCAGGTCGGCATGATCGTATAGCTTGAACCCCCAAAAGCTGCCAGGATTGACTAGAGCCCGGGTTTAGATGCTCCGGGGGGAATGTAACATGGGACGGATATTAAGACCTGAACTAATACTTGACAGAGGGATGTTTTTGTTGTCCGAGCGCATGGATCTGCTAGGGGAGGTATATGGTTAACACCCTATCCATTGCCTGATCAGCAATTCTAATGACACAAGCCTCATGGTACGCCACACAATGAATGGTCCCCCCCCCCTCTGTTTCCTTGCAAGGCCTGCCAAGTCCCCCAATCCCTACGGCTGCCAACTGCCACCATAATCATACTTACAAAACAATCACCAAATGGGAACTTGAACCGATTTTGATGAATTAAGAAAATTCATTAATTTGTGGTGTATAGTTTGATGAAATGAAGTCAAACACGCTTGCTGTCAATGGCGCGTATCGAACCCTCTGGTCTAAAACGTGGAAAGGTTTTGAAACCTTCCGTTAGGCAATATGTTGAGAAAGATAGAGGTTGTGATTATTATCAGTAGAGACACCCATTTGTCTTCATCCCTGAAATACCTTATAATGATAAATCAGAGATACCTGCTTCAGGATCACATTGGAGTGCAAAAAACAGAGACAACTTTTAAATAATAATAATGGGCATTTATAATGCGCCGGTATCCATCTAAAGATGCTCATGGCGCAGTGACACATTAGAAGAAGGGAATGTTTATGCAGTCCTCATTAGGTGAGTCTTGAGGGAAGTTTTGAACAAAGCTAGTGATGGAGAAAGTTTAATATGATGAAGTAAGTCGTTCCATAATGAAGGGGCAGCAGAAGTAAACGATCTTTCACCCCATGATGTCTTGGCCAGGGGTTAATTTCCTTAAAAGATATTTGTTTTAGATCTCATACATGGAGGTAGGAAATATAGAGTTGGAGTCCTTCTGAGAGATATGGTGGTAAAGTGCCTTTTGATGAGCGATAGACATACACAAGGATCTTGAAGATGACATACACAAGGATCGTGAAGATGAACAACTTTTGACATTCCCTATTAATTATTTTTAACAAATAAAGAGCTGGAGACTTACAAAGTTTCAATCTACAAAGATTCAACAAATCTACTTTGAAATGCAACTCCCAAAAAATAAATAAATAAATAAATAAAGAACAGCTTATGTTCTGAATGTTGAGAGATAATTCAGACAGAATTTATCTTACTAGCATAAAACTTGCAATATTCTGACGACCATGAAAACTGCTCAAAGCACTGCCTAAAGTTTTTCTGAGTCTCGGGCCAGAACAGTGAAGATTCATCTTAAGATGAGCTGTCCCATGAATCCACATTTTCCCGAAAAGTACAACTACCAATGACGTCATTTCCCTTTAAAGGCACTGGACACGTTTGGTAATTGTCAAAGACCAGTATTCTCACTTGGTGTATCCCAACATATGCATAACATAACAAACCTGTGAACAATTTGGCTCAATTGGTCATCGAAGTTGCAAGAAAATAATGAAATTTGTGTGCTTTCAGATGCCTGAAAAAGGCTTCAGGCCTGAAGTCTTTTTCAGATTCAAATATTTTAGTGAGAATTACCTCTTTCTCAAAAACTACGTTACTTCAGAGGGAGTCGTTTCTCACAATGTTTTATACTATCAACAGCTCTCCGTTACCAAGTAAGTTTTTATGCTAGTATATATTTATTACCAAACGTGTACAGTGCCTTTAAGAAATCAGCCAATTATAGTAACTACATATAGCAACCTCCTAAACAGCAAATACTGTGCCACAAATCTTATTATAATTCTTGTATTGGTCTCTTTTGTTATAAAACAGAAAGCTTCCTTTTAACAATTGACACAGCTACACTGAGTTTTAATCTGCGGAATAAGCCATTTGTGAGTTAGATTTGAATAAAGTCCGGTACAATGTCTTGAATTAAATTTGAATTCCTCAGACTACAGAGACAGTTGCTATTTCACATGGCTCGGGCAAGCTTTTGCATATCTACATCCAGATGAGCAAACCCTGGTACCATCGTGCTATACACATTCATTCAAAATTGTGTATGGGTGTTTACCATCTCTTTTGTAAATAGGCAAAAAACTTGCCCCGAATCAAGTGACAGAACAACTGTCTTTATAGTATGAGGAAATGAAATTTAATGGTAACTTGTGATCAAGCAAGTCTACGATCCAAACATTATTCAAATCTAACTCGCAAATGGCCAATTCAAATTAAGCAATGACAGAACAAAGTATTGTACCAGTCATCAGTTAAATCATAGAGCTTGCTCTATCATTATATGGCTAAATCCAACTCATATTATGGATTATTCACAGATGGCATTTTCCTATAATCCTAATTATCAGTGAGGGGAGAAGTTGAAACTATTGTCATTATCCCAAATGCATGGTGCTCTGGCAGTGTCACAGATAACAAGATAACTGATCTTATCAATGAGCTGACTTTCTAAATCTAAGATTTTACTTGGGTTGGATTCAAACCCACAACCGTTGCCATTCCAGAGAAGATGTCTTACCACTAGACCACTGAGCTTGCCCGGTAGCTAGGGGCATTAATTGTCCAAGTATGTCTCCAAGTATATTTCACACAGCAAAATTTGCACCCTAGAGTTTGGCAAACTTGTCCACTATTTGTGACAGTGTATGTTTAGAGCACCCTTTTAAATTCATGTAAAGAAGTTTTAAGTTGAACAAATGTTTCAAAGAAGTTCTATTTTGCTATATGTTTTTCTTGCTTGTGGTTTAGAATCCTCAACTGGCTTTAGCCTTTGGACTTTGAGATTTCCACTGCAACACTCTCAACTGGCAGTAACCAACCACAGGCAACAATAAACCTGGATTTATCAAAATGTGCAAAACTACGACCATTTTTATAGCACCTCCAGCGCTACAAACCATCACAGCATCCATCTCACCAATGGCTGTTCACATCAGAATAGTTGGAACACTACGGATTAAAAATGCCTTTCTACACGAACTTGTAAGACAAGCTTCGACTACAGGAGCGGGACTTGATAGAATTAAATGTGTCTTCCGGGAAATAGTGAAAATAGAAACAAACTTCTCCGCTGCCTAAAGATCACTTTGTCGCGCATACAAAACCCCCCTCTAATAAGCTTGGCAAAGAATCTAATATATGTGCGTCTACTGGGAAATCAGGGGCTGAATTAAATCCGAGAAGGGTTGCCGTAATTTTGTTACTCATCGCTGGCGTGGTGCGGTATGTGCAGTCTGTGTCCCGAATGAGATTACAATCGTGCGCTTGTTGTTTACAGACACTCGCGCCTGTTTTCTTCTCATGAAATTAATCATTGGGCCGTGTAGCTACTTATGTTTGGCTTCCATTACAGGAAGATGGGCTGCAACTTACATGCACACATGCAGGTATCATTGACCGTTAATTATGCGTCTTGAGAATTGAACTGTTTTCTTCTCAAGTCATAGACTGGATGCACTTTCAGAAACGCAGACTTTTCAAAATGGCCGAGTTTGCTTTTTTATTGATTCCCCTCATCAGGTTAACTGTTTCAGACGAAACTCATAAGCAACAAACTTTCTTTCTTTTTCTATAAAAAAAACAAATTGTCTACTTCTGAAGTACTTTTGGATCTTAGTGTTACAGATTTGATCTCGTTTGTAAAATGTAGTTGAACAATGGAAAACAAAGCCAGGGAACTGGTTTTGATTTGACAGAATATTTGTCCTGGTTCTTCAACCAATCTACAAGAACCTCTCCCACCCTATATGATTATTTTCTTATTAGGTTTATAGGTTGTTTCCCCCTTAAAGGTAGGGTTATCTTTCTTAATGATCTTGAAAAAAAAAAATTTAATAATAATAATTATCCGAAAGCTCACTTGTTGTAAAGATGATGGTGATAAGCATCATGCACAATTATTTCATCTGAAACACCCCTGTTGATTAGACATCAATTAAAGTAAGTCGCACATTTGAATCTCCATCACCTCAAGACGATTCAAATTTCCATTCTGTCCGTTTGTGAATGCTGCGGCTAAAGATGCGGTTGGTACCCGCGTCACCTCGCTAAACGTGGATGGGTTCGACGCTCTCGATGAAAATACCATGACAGTTTTGGGCTGTTTGTTCAACAAGTAGATACTGTATTCAGCTGAAACGTTCACTGGTGAAACTTTCACTGGTGAAACTTTCACTGGTGACTTTCACTGTGTTGGTATTGACAATTTGACCTAAATTAGCATTACGTTGACAAGAACTAATCTATGACCCTACCGTTTACTTTAACTTTGTTTCCTCATAGAAAATGTTTTCATGCTCTTTTTACCTGCTCCCCAAGGAGAAAAACGTGCTGGTTCCTTCCCTCCCCTGTATGTTCACTTCCCACTGTGTTTGATGCCCATGTGAGCAGATCAGTTTTTGAGATGTCTTTCAGCACATTTTAATACATGTCAAATTTTTACACCTGTTTTTCTTTGTTATTATTCTGTTAATTAGGGTATATTGTTTAAATTTAATTGTTGTGAGTCTTTTACAGTAACTGTACAATACACATTTATTTGTATTTGTTGTAATACCAATGGGAGACCCAGTGATTGCCATTGAATGGGTCACGTAATTAAACAATTAATTGTTTGTGTGTGTTTTGGTGTCATTTAGCCTTCGAGAAAGACTCTGCTAGGGTCCAAACATGACACCATTCAAAAAATTGCATTTATATACCATGGGTACTTTTGGTTGGTGAGCTGAGTTTGCAACAGCTAGCTATACTTTCCAAATAGAATACAAAAATATAAATAAACAAATACTGACACTAAGCCATGTGGTTTCACAATTTACATCTCGTCCGAGTTCTTACGGCTGCCTCAATTCCATCTCTTTGTTAATTAATAATATTTCCTTTCTTCCAACCAACTACAATTAATGTCAGTTGAATTTTTCCAATATTAGCCAATTAAGTGATAAGATCAAACAGCGCTTTTTAAAGGAAGCAGGGAGCTTGTGGTATATGAGTTTGCTCAAGTTGCAGCAGGCTTGCCTCAAGGTGGGACTATAGTAACCGGCTCAGCCTCTAGGAGGAAATCCTCATCAAAATACACACAGCCAGAATATACATCTCCACATCTTCATCTTTTACATCTTAAGATCTTGATACCAGAAGCAAAGTAGAGAGAGAAAAGAGAGAGAGAGAGAGAGAGGGGGGGGGGGGGGGGGGGGGGAAGAGAAAGGCGTGTTTCAACCAGTCGTGCCTTGTTGCACCATTCTGTGGTTACAGGAAAACACACCATCTGTAATCTGCCAGGCTTGGCCCCCAAATTATTCATGGTAAAGGAAATGGGAATTTGAATCAAAGACAATTATCCCTGTTGGGAGTAATGAAAAAGTAATCTAATTGTAGGCAGGCTGTGGTGATTGAAGCGGCACATTATGTGGCTAATCCCTTCAGAGGGACCGACCAGGCTTCAGGACAAATGCCGCATTAGGGTAGAGGTCTCTCACGGATTCCCCAATCAAAATGTCATAGTGCGTTCTCTATTGTCTCTAGTTCCATTCACACACAGGTATCTAACCCCTTGATGTGGTAGTTAGGTCATAAAGTTTCCTTGGCCCTACAAAAGGTTTGTTGTCAAAGAGAACAAGCCTCAGCGATGTTAAGTCAACCACTCTGTAAGCAACAGGACACCTTTTTCCATGTTCACAGTTGTATGGTCCTATTGAAGCCCAATCAAAGAGTACCGACCCCTTGAAAATGAAAAGCATTGGTGCTGTTTGTGTACAAGGACCGGATCCCCAGCTTACCCATGCAGTTATTGTTCACTTTGTGTACAAATTGGCCCCAGTGCAAGTGATACAGGATTAGCACAGCCAAGTACAACAATTGTCCAATACTGGGTGTTGTATGTACTTTCTGCCTTTATTGTGGTTTACCTATTGGGCAAGGGCAAGTGGCTTTTGTCTGTTTTATTGCTTTTAGCCACAGGCAGAAAGCTTAAGAATTTTTCCCTGAAAAGCTGATTGATCACTGTGGTCCAAATCTATGGGATATTGTGGGAGGAAACCTAGCAAAAACCTACATTAAACCTAATAATATAAAAATCATAAAATACAAATATTGTTCTACCCCAGCCCCCCCCCCCCCATGAAAAAGGGGGGGGGGGGTGACACTATAGTATTATTACTTCCTATGAATACAAAGTTAGATTACCTTTATGATGCCATGTTGCAATCTCTGACCCCGCAACAACTGTTGAAGGGTACAAACAACCTCTAGTGCAGGGCTTGATTTATAAGGGGAAGCCATGGGGGCATCATGTTCTCTGCCTTGGTACCTATACAAAATAAAATACACCACTAAGTGTTAATTTTGTACCAGAAGTGCCTTTACTCTGGCCCCTTAATGAATATAAATACATACCTACTTCTATTTAATGGAAAGTCTGAAAAGGAAACAACTTGAGCAAAGTGTGCCTTTCTCCCTCTTTACATCATTAGTCAACTCATCGACTGCATAATTCTAAGTGTTGAATTGCGTATCAACAGGAATTCCTGTAAATTCTCACTTTTCAGACCAAAATTGGGACCAAAACCTTTACAGTAAAATTGGGTTAAGCCACAGGCAAGTTTGAATGTGAGAGTAGAGGGATTTCAGTGACTAAAGTCTTCCTAGATTGAATTTGTTTACGCCTGTTGATCCACATCGGTAAGCCTGTTACACTCTGTAATCTCATTTTGGGTTTCATTTCTCTCCCTCTCTCTCTACCCGTCTCTCCTCCAGTAGTTCCTGCTATTCTTGGATGGAGGGTGTAGCCATCAGATTCAGAGGAACCCTGGCCGAGTTGTTGAGGCAGAAGGTAATGCGGCGTGCATGGCTTGTGGTAGTATTAG
Source organism: Leptasterias polaris (assembly GCA_037783415.1). Lineage (NCBI taxonomy): Eukaryota > Metazoa > Echinodermata > Asteroidea > Forcipulatida > Asteriidae > Leptasterias > Leptasterias polaris. The sequence goes on along the minus strand of JAZGTN010000090.1, from coordinate 1,608,496 downwards.
ACACAAACAAGATCCACTTTTCCACTGGGGTACCGGATTGCCCAGGGACAAAAACAGCCTCGATTAAAATAAATAGAAATTATATGGCAGCAGAGAATAAATATGGCACGCAGGCTTTGGGTGAGGGATGCAGTCGCACCATGACGGAGAGGGATGGAGCTAGGAGGAAGGGAGGTCTGCAAATGTGATTGTGACTTGATTTAGGGGATGATTTTTTTTCCTCACAGCCCTAGGTGTGGGATTAAGGAAGAGATTGTTGACAAATAAGAATAATGTAATATTGCTACGGTGCTGATTTGACAATGATAGCAACAGTGCATCTAACCTCACCAATCAATGGCACCCTTCCCTTGTCTAGGTGATGTGGATGGTACAGCTAGCTTACGCTAAAGATCCTCTCACTAAGCTAAAAGTAACACATCACAGCTACAGCTACTGCTGGATCGCTGAATCCTTATGCATTGAAGTTTAGGACATCATAGCAACACCCTAGCCATAGCCAAATCCGGCTAATTCGGATACAGCCCTAGCCTCTAAAAGCTGTTCTGATGGCAAATTGGAACATGTTTTGTACGAGGGTCATCATCAACATGATTGTAAAACTTGTGAGCTTATGAAAAATAACACAAGGAAATTTAGATGGCACAAAGCTTGCAAGGTGTCAGAAATCTAACAGAGTAAATGAATTGCTACTAATGTAATAGACAGTTGGGGTTGAGGGTGCTTATGTATAACCCTTTAATAATTCTATACTATACTAATGGGAAGATTGTATTAGAACAACATGCATTGTGGCATGTTGTGGCCGAGTGGTCTGGTTTGGCGGACCCAAGCTCTGGTGTTGTCAGCAGCAGAGTGCGGGTTCGAATCCCGGTCATGATATTTATGCCCTTGAGCAAGGTACTCTACCATAATTTCTTCATAAAAAGGTGGGAAGGTGGTGCAGTCTGCTCTACCAGCCAGGCTCCTAGTGGATGATACCCACGCGACGCCTACACCTACACCTACATCCTTACCGACTGTGAAGGGGGTAACCCTGTTTCAACCCCAGGAGCAGGTGGCAACGTGCCCCTGGTGACAGTTGATTTGGGTCAACAGCCTAAATCAGTTAAGTGTAGCCCTCACTTTGAAGTGGCCATCCAGCCTTGTGATTTTAGGTAATCTCTCTCCAAAAAAACTAATAATAATAAATTAAAAAATACCACAAAATTTAGTTTCCTGTCGATGGCTGAATCTCGTTAGGCAAATTGTTGAGAGTTAACGATTCATTTCTTCGTCACACCACTTAATCCAAAAAGAGATCATTTTCATGGTGTTCTAAACTAAAATGCACCACAAACTTAGTGTGTTTCTGTTGTGAGATTCCCAAAACACAAATATTATATTCAAAGTAATTGACACGTCTTCATTACTGGGTTAATCAGGTGTAATTGAAAATGTCCCTTAATTATCTGCTTACATCAACAGGAAAACTTCTCCCTGGAAGTGATCATCAATGCTTGTGTGGCATGAGCACCGGACTCAAGCTCTGGTTTTTCTTATCAGCAGAGTGTCGGTTCGACTCCATGTTGTGGCACTTGTGTCCTTGAGCAAAATACTTTACCATATTTGCTTTGTCCTTCGGATGGGACATTAAGTGATAGGTCCCATGTACTAGGAACAGTAGTGCACGTAAAAGAACCCAGAACACTTATCATGGAAGAGTAGGGGTTAACCCTTGTGTTTCTGGTTCACATAGCAAGCACCCTTGTTTACAGGTTTCCTCAGGCTTGCGAGCTACAGTGATTAAGTTCACTTATGAGGCATCCTTGGTTTCATTAACAGAAATTATATAATGATGATAATAATATATCTCTGGAAATGATCATTGCATGCGTGTGTGTGTTCATTCCAGTGTGGAAAATTGCAATCAGCCTCTCAACACTCAAACAAGAAACGTGTGCCTGAGATGAATTGAATACATCACAGGTTGCTCACACTATAGCATGCTAAAAGATTTGGGCTCCAGTTTAATTTGCATTTCATTTCATTTCATAATCATTTTTAAAAATCCAACAGGCATTCACAGAGCTGACTTGATCTTTTTTTATGGCCAAATGTGGGCGCTTTCAACAGTGAATTTCCTTGCATCACAATTACAGTTCTATCTTATTTTGACTGCCTGTACCTTGTTTCCTTGTATCAATGGAAAAATTGATTTTAACAATATAAATAACATCAATGGAAAAAATACTTTGATTTACTTGTTAGCATTGCATCACAAATGCCCTCACGCAGTCAGAAATACTGTGCATTATGTGGAATTTACAAAGAGTAAAATGATATCTAAAACTTAAACTGAAGAATAAATATTACACAAAATAACTGGAGAGCATAAAGCAAAAATAGGAAAATAGGAAACAAAATGTTGAAAAAAAAATTAAAAAAAATTGTGAAATGCTTAATGTTAACTGGAGTAATGCAAGACTGATGACACCCCCCCCCCCCCCCCCCCCCCCCCCCACTAACCCAGAGGTTACCAGGGAACAAAATATTCTAGTGACATTACAAACTTTCTGAATGATCAAATATGATATTCCGTAACTATTCCATAACTGTTCAAACATTATTTCCCTTCCTCTACAAATCCCCCACTTCCTGCCAAAAGTGCATTGAATGTCAAGGTGAATCACTCACATTATAAACCCCTTCACACATCATCAACTTCATATCATTACGCCTCTCCAAAGCACAATGAACTATAAACCAGGAAGAGAGATGGGAAGAGAGAGAAAGATAATCCTTGCCAATAATGTAGATGGCTTAAGTTGATGAGCATGCTTAATAATTTCCAGGGATTTTCTTCTACCTTAGCTGTGATCCAGTGTGGTATTATGAAGCTCTCTGGTTATTCTATTTATTTATTTATTTTGTTATTTTTTGTCAGGGATGTTTTGTGGCACCTGAGTGAACACGGTAATCAATGCTGATTGGTTAAATCTGAGGCTGAGTAAACTGGAGCGTTGTTGTATATCGCACGGTGTCGAGAGATGTTAAGTCCTCTTTGGTTAGAGAGTGTTCAAGATGAGATCAATGTGGAAAGTCATAACAAAAATGGCATAGATATTGACAAAATAGGGAGACCGCCAACATAGGGCTAGATAGCTCAGTTGGTAGAGCACTAGAACATTAACCCAGAGATTGTTGGCTCAAATCCTGCTCTTGTCAATTTGTTTTTTGTTTAAACCCAAATCATTTAACATTTACCCATTCAGTTTCTCTTGTGGTTATATTATAAATAAATAAAATGGCAAGTAGGTCTGGGTCTCCCATATTCTCCTAAACCCGGAACCAGACCCAAAACCAATGTGTGGACTATTTCATTTATTTCTCTCTTTGTTTGGTGACTGCCTCACTTCTTTGTCATTCCGATTGACAATTTGACAATTTGGTCATCATCAATGCCATTAACATGTTTTAAATTATCCGACTTAAAAACAAAACAATTATCCAACTTTTTCAATTACTGACACATTTAATAATACCAACTAATTTAAATCTTCAAGAAAATTTGAAGGAGACTTTGTGAACACTGAAAAATCTGAAACAATCCTGAGAAATAACTCGCCTGGATTGAAAAGTACTGATTAAGATTCAAACATTTTCTTAGGCGACATTTCATAAGAAACCCCTACTTGAGTGAAATATTATAACAGCTATAACCCTTATAGATACAATGAACAGTGATCTACAAAACCATTTGAAATTTCCTAACAAAATTTGCTCTGTTTGTCCAACAGTTTCAAAAAAGGTTAAACTGTTCCAAAGGGGGCCTATATAGGTTTTGAAACTTTGCATGTAGCACAATCTATATACAGTTGGGTTCAAGATCACACCATGGAAATATTTTCTCAATGAGCTATGGTTGGGTTTTTTTTTTATATGAGATATCGCCTAACTCACAAGGCCACGGACGGCCACTTCACTATGGTGGCTCTTAAAAGAACCAGCGGTGTATATTAACTCAACATTTCGATCAATGCTCTGATCGTCTTCAGGAGAAAAATCAATAATTTGTCATTCTTTGTTCTTCTGTAAAAATCCTGTTCTTCTAAAGCAACCTCTCACTATAAAAATAAGTCGCTTCAAACCCACAACCATTTACAGATACATCACTTGACATTTCAATTAAATACAGCAGTACGTTGATATGGTACACCTCTAAACAGAATGATGTGGACATTATTTCGTCAAGGGTGTTCTCCATTTCCTGTAAACACAAGTTCTTAAAAACAACCTGTCAGCGGGGCGCTGGAGAGAACCCTTTGAAATTTAAGCTTTGTTTTTGTAGCCACTTGCAACCATGATTGTAATTTGAATTGGAGCTCCTTGCTTTTATAACAATAACAAATACAACACTGCCTAAAATTGCCAGTGATGAGGACTTATGTCCTTGTAATCTTGAGGCTTGATAAAAAAACTGTATTCATGAAGCTGCTCAATTGGGCTCACATTCATAAAGCCTGTAAGCACTTACAAAAATCTGTAAGTACTAGAACATTTTGCTTAGCAGAAACAGGTTACCAGCCAACATTCCATAAAGTTTACATTGGTGAAACTGGTGCTCCACTAGTTTTTTGCTAAGCAAATAAATTTGCTAAGCAGTATTTTCTGCTTATGAAATTGGGCCCTGATAATGGTGCTCAGCAAATTTTTCTGCTAAGCAAGAATTTGCAGGGAACCAGTCACAAGCGATATAAACTACAAGTAATTTAGGCTGGTAACCTGTTGCTGCTAAGTAAGATTGTTCTGCGCCAAGCAATTTGTTTGTGCTTCATGAATATCGGCCAATATTTCGAATGGAGAATTAAAATCAGTCACTTCAGAGACAAAGCCACCTTATCCAAATCATCACGAAATATGAACTCCCACCTATTTTGCAACTTTACTGTTGACCCCAAATTCCAGCTCTTTAATTAAGACCATAAGACTGACCTTCCTGTCCTTTTTCCATCGTCTGACCACAGTCTGACATAGTCTGACATATTGATAGCAGAAATTAAACTATTCATCAAACTGTGAAGTTTGAACACAGGTTTGGGCCTTTTTTTTAAATTGATTTAATAATTGCAGGAAGAATATTATTTAGGTTTTACTTTTTCACCTTGGTGTGTGATAATTAGCGCTGTATAATCAGTGCTTTGTTTGTTTGTTTGTTAAGATGATTTTCCCAAAAAGGGAACTTGGCCAAAATTCCCACAAATGAATACAAGTGCCAATAAGCTGGCCACAGCCAATCTCTACTCTCATACAAACATTGGTTGAACGTCTATGATTATGATACGCACAAGTCAACAAATTGTGATTCAGTAACTAGACGACAATAGTTTTTCTATTCATTGTGAAATCAGCAGTTGGCTTGGCTGGATTCGAACCCACAACCTTATGAATGCAAGTTTGCAGTCCAACCACTGGACCATGGTGACATTTCTGAGTCTACAAACGTACAAACCTGGCATTCTAGCTAAGATGTCTTAACCACTAGACCACCCAGCACGGCCGCTGATGATACGGCAGTTCAAATCCTATTATTAGCAGCGATAACTGCAAACATTTTTTAATGGACATCATCGTCCCATCAAGGACACAGATCATTACATTCTTTCTCCTCAATACAAAATGTCAATATATAAAGTCCAAAAATGCATATTAAAACAAAAAATCATTGATACCTGTATACTTGATGAAACCGTAGACTCGCCAAGGGCATTTAGTCCCCATCTGAATCCTTGGTTTTGTTTCCCTTCACCAAATTTAAGTGCAGCTAGAATTTTGTATTGTTTTCAATATTCTAGATGTAATAAATTGCACGGTATATGACAACAGTCATACACTGTAAATGCTGTCCAAATCCTACAAAAAAACATACAAAAAAAACACAGGCTACTCCGGTGGGATTCGAACCAACGACCCCCAGCATTCTACATCAAATGTCTAAACCACTAGACACAAACAAACACAAACCAAATGGTTTTCATTTTACAACTTTTGAAGCTTGGGATAAACTGGGATTGTTTAGAGAATGCCTCAGCTCTGATGCACAAGGATTTAATATAGTGTAAAGGCACTGTTCTAACTTATCAATAAACTTGTCTAACTAAACAAATGCCTTTGTATTGAGGCACTTGTCGTTTACACTTGGTTTTAGTTTCCAAATAAATTACCAACAAAATGGAAGTCTGATGTTGTGGTCATACAAAGCTTTCTACAGGTGTCTATCTTATACTGATCCATCTTTATTAAGCTCATTCTCCTCAGAACATTCTTCTTTCCTTCATGCTTCTGTCCTGCATGTATCTTTCCTCCATGCTTCCTCTTGAATCTGTTCCAACACTGATATGATAATGATGAAATCAGAGTACAATAAGTTCACTGACAGACAGTGCATCAACACATTGGAATGCCACACTGATTACAAGCAAAACCTATCAATTTCTCATCCTATACACACAGATTAAGCTCTGACAAGTAGAAACTTAAACCCAATCACCCCCTCTGGCTAAATGACACTGATACTTTAGGGTATAACCAACAACTTCCCTGCTGGGACCCAGACTGCTGATGAAATTGTCTGTGGTTTGCACACACAGTCTAAAACGGACCACACCTTGTTTGATGGAATGATGAACATGGCAGTAGATTCATGATAGAGGGCCAGTGTGGCTGTGACCTCAGTGCCTCTCACAGTCGCCTCATCAAAGGTGACTTACAGGTTAGTTTTAAAGACAAGAAACAAAATAAAGGAGACCACTTTGTATCTGTCACTTCAGCAGTTTTTTCCAATAGTTGTAATTTTTGCTAAGTTATTGAAACCACCCAATGATAAGTGTTCCAAAATTTGTGTTAAATCACCCTCGAATTTCAATTGAAATAGAAGGGAAAAGTACCTAATTTTGTTGTCCCTTATTTGATTGAAATTTGAGGTTTTAAAAATGACAGCAATAATCAACTCAAATTACTTTCAGAATAAAAACTATAAGCCTGCATATCCATTTACATGTTTCGAACACTTTTTGTGATGGTTTCAGGTATTTAACAAAGATTACAACCATTGGAAAACTGCTGTTGTGACAATTGCAAAGTGGCCCCCTTGTGTTTCTTGTCTTCAGCACAAACTACAATAATACCTCTCCTATCATGTACTCCTGGTTTGTATTTTCCCTCTCCTTCTCTACCCCTACCTCTACCACCCCTGTCCACTATCCAACCCTTCCCCCCCCCCCCTTCCCCGCTCCCCTTCCCTGCTCCAAACCTTGCCTCCATCCACACTGCCGTCCAACCCTTGTTTTGCTATTCCCTTTCCCAAACTCTTGTTTTGCCATTCCCCTCCTTTTTTAGTGATTTTTAAAGGGGTTTTCGTTTGTATATTATATACATATTATATATTCTATTTACATGTATATAGTTTATCTTTGTATTTTAATTCTTAGAGACCATGTTTTTGATTGTCTTAAGGCTTCTTTTTAATGTTATTTCATACACTGGGAAGATAATTTTCATGTTTTTATCAACGTGATTGAATAAATTTGAATTGAATTGAATTTGAATTGAATTGTGTGCAGAGAAGCAATGATGGTGAAAATAACACCAATCCGACCACTCCACCCAAAATGCATGAGCTATTTTACAAGTTTTATCCCGGCCATTTATCACCAAAAATATTGAATCATCTCAATGACTCAATCTTGTGTAATATGATTTACTCAAATCTGAAATGATGCAATTTTTTTTACTTGCACTGTTTTCACACAGGCCGTCAATATTAATTGATATTTCCACTTCTTGATGAAGCTGTTTGACGTATGTTATGACAGCAGATGACTCTTGTTTACAACTTAAGAACCATCACTTCCCTAACGATGGCATAAATTCTCAGGTTCCAAAAGATGAGATCCTTCCCACCGACAACGCCAAACCTGAGACACCATTCAATATTCAATCTATCACGAGCGCCACTTGATACCCGACCACGATTTATATTCGCTGACTGTCATCGTGGAATTCTCAATCTACCGTTCCGGAAATAAACAAGTTTTGTGAATCGTGTACGACTGAATGTTAAGCTTTCTCAAGTAGCCACAAGCTAACCCCGGTAAAATAGTACACTGACGTTATTCTAGCATTGCTTAAAGAAGAAAAAAAATAATTATATATATGAGAAATTAATGTAGTCCAGTAGCCTGATTTTACAGAAATAATAAATCAGTCTACGAAGAAGACCATTTGTCTTTATTAAGTTTGGAGTACAGCTTTTTGCAGTCTAAATATTTCCAGTCCACAAGAATTTTAGAATGTTCAAGTGAGAAGTGGTGTACATGCACTTTGGATTCCCAAACTTTTTGCAGACACAAATCAGAGAGAGAGAAAGAAACAAAAAGTGGGCATCCTGTCTCGAACGTAAAAGAATGTTCTTATTTGTTCATCTGTTTTTTGTTTAGTCCCAAGTAAAACTTGCCAAGGAAAGAAAAAACACGATGAACATAATTAATGAAATTGGTGTGTGAAATAAAAAAATACAAAAAATAAGTTAGTGGCCTGACGTTTCGACCCTAGCAGAGTCTTTCTCGAAGGCTAAATGACAACACACATACAAGCAGACAAGAGTTGCAAGAGAAGTGGAAATACATGAATAGAGAGAGTGGAGGGAGAAAAGCAGAAAGCATTCAGAGAAGGCAGGGGGTAAGCAAAATAAAAAATAAAAAAATAATTACAATAATTGGTGTTAATTCGGAGTCAATCGGAGTCATATGGGAGTCTCAAGAGTCAGAATGGAAGGAAAGTTCCAATTAGATTGGAAAACTATTTTAGGTTTGCACATGGACCATTCCATTGGACCACGGGAATGTTCCATTGGAACGTTCGAAATGATGTGCACAATCATTCGTGTAGGATTGCTCTCGTACTTTTGCACGATGATGCGGCCTAGCGGAACGCTCTGGCGGTTCAATGGATTGAGGGCATGTGTGCCCGAAGGATTGTTCTTAAATTGCACTTAAAATGTGCCCAACTTTTGAGACATTCTCTAAATGATGCTACTCTTCAGAGGGACCACAAATAAATAATATTTTCCAACGTTAAAAACCTCAAGTAGAAACTATAGTGTAAATGCAAAATAGAAGTTATCAAAGGTATAATGTTTCAAACCTGGCAATGCTTTGAGAAAAAAAACTATCGGGTTAAAAAAACTAGTTTTATTCATTCAGTTAAAAAAAATATATCATTAATTGATTTGTTCCGTAAATTATTTTCACTGGAGGTAATACCCATCCAGCTCAGATCATCATTTGTGGCCCTCCTATACCAAACAAAATCACAAAGGTATTCGCAGCAATGCAATTACACAATACTTCTGTCTGAATAATCATATTTGTTTAAAATCACACTGAAATCACTGTGGCCTTTAGCCACAAAAACATATACCAATGCTAGTCATTTTCATGCCAATAAAAAAGGAAGAGACAAAACATACGGTGGCTCTGATTAATTTTGCATTGTTCACTGCAGTGTCTACAGCCTAATAAGTTCACCAAGGACTTCGCTGTCCAGATGCATGCTTGTTATCATAAACCCAGATCCTTATCAGTCCCTCCCCAGCCCTTTTGTTAAATCTGCCTGATATGAACTTGTCTTTTATTAGTATTTAATTTGAAGAGCACGGTAACTGAAGCATTTCATGTCAGATTCAATTATGTAAGCCATATATGAACCTCCAGGTCCTATAATAATGTGCCAATGTTTTTATATGTAGAGTATTGTGATGGCTTCATCCCTGCCTGAATTGACTGATGAATTAATAGCCGGGGCCGTGTTTGTCTTCTCTTAGTCCCACGTTCTTCACACGACACAACATTTTGATTAGCGCTCTCTCCACAGACCCTCGACGATGTTTAACCCAAGCCGCGGCATCTAAAATGAAAAGCTTTTAAATCGATCTGGCAATAAAGTCTGGCCGCCCAATCAAAGCCAATCCTAATTGTTGCTCCAGTGCCCAAAACACACCAATCAATGCAACTGCTGGGCTCATGTAGCCAATTTGCTTCTGGATTTTCATTAAGAGGTTGGAATAATTGTAGACATGGATGTGGACATAGATGAGACGGGATTGAGTTAGTGTTTGCTGGCTTTGCTTCTGCTGATGGGTAAACGGCCATGACCGTGCATGCATTGCCTGCTAAAACACTACTCAAACATATGTATAGCATTGAAAGATAACGCAGTGTACAAACACATGTCAGTTTCCACATTCAGCATCCATTGACTAAAAGACTCCCCAAGGGAACTAAACCAAATCAATGAGCCTGAATCCATGGAGCAGCGAAGGTTGTTCAATCGTTGACTTTACATGACCTGGATGTCCAATACCACGCGCACAGGGGCCTAACCACCCTCTTGCCCCCAAAATGATATTTAACAAAAATGCACAAATGAATGGTTTAATAATATATGAAATAGCCCCCAAATTATATCTTTTCCCCCAGCCCATAATAAAAATGTCTAGTTACGCAACTAAACATGCATCCTAGGTCTCACTCAATCAGTGACCAATGGAAAACATTGGGGAAACACAAAAGAACCACAGGTTGGGGAATGGTAACAAGCAAGGGGTGCCTAGATGTGGACCTCCCACCAATCTGCAAAATGTGGTGCAAGATTATGGCATGTTTCCGGGAAGGGGTACAACAAAAATGTTACCTTTTTCCCAAACTCTTGATTACCATCCCCAACCCCAACCTCAATGAATTTCTCCCTACATGAACAGCAAAGGCATTCAAATTTATAGGGAGTGATGAAGTAAGAGGGGAAGAAAGGAAATTGTTATAAAAAACGGCAGAGATGTGTTGGGATTATGATAAAACATTTTCCCCCCACTCATTTCTTCTACAGTGAGAGTGTTGTAAGATTCGTCACCATATACAACGCCCGATATATGGCAGAGAGAGTCCCCCCAACAGTTCCCATACTCTAACACACTCTTCCCCTCTTCAAGAAGTACCCCCTCCCCCACCCCCACCCCCCAAAAAAAAAAATTAAAAAAATAAAAAATACACAAAGTTTCCCTGAGATTACCAGAACACAGTAAATACACAATAGGAGAGGGGGGGGGGGGGGGGGGGGGTAGGTAAACCACACTCCCAAAACTCCTAGGTCAGAATTGAGCCGGATTCCTGGTCTCAGTGTGCCTGTTTCTGGGTCAGGCTGTTCAACAAAATAGGATTTTATCTTAGATTCTGCATCAGTTTAACCCATTTTTGGGTAATTTTGAAACATAGATTGCCGGTCATATTGACCCATTTGACCTAGTATCTAGGACAATTTGGACCTGGGAGTTTTTTGGAGTGTAATAATTGTAAAAATATTGAACATTTCTAGCACGCCATGTCTGTCAAGGATGACACTCCTGGCCCCCAAAAACTAAAACAAAAAAACGTATCAAGTACCAAATGATGTAAAATGGTCAGGGAAAAAAACCCGATTACTTGATGATGTTTCTCAAAATGTATATTTCATTAAAAAATGAAGTGAAATAAACACTGTATTCTGTCTTAAAAAAAAACACCGAGACAAACTAATAATCAGTCATCTAATCACATCCTCCATCCCTCATGAAGGGTCTCAGCCACCCAGATTGATGTCTCCATGACCCTATCCAATTTCATGTTCCCCCTCCCGCACTCCGACTCCACTACTCCTTCTAGTTCAATTATTAGCCAACAACAAAAATGCCCTTACCCTATTATCAAACTGTTTCATTGACAACCTCTTTAATTAAATCTTAAAAGTGCATTTACACTCAATTGAACATGGCCAAGTGCCGTCTTATTTCCTTTCAATAGCTATCACATCTAATGATTTTCATTTCCAACCCACTCCCCCCTCCCCAGTTCTTTCTTAAATAAATCCGAGAGGACTCATTTCCTCTAAATGAGGTCCCCGCTATTAAAACAGGCACTACTTTTCACAGTATTGTGCGTTATTGTCAGATGAGATGTGTTGAAGCGTGACCTCCTGTGATCCTTATCATATATACTGGCTGGCTTGGAAAGGACAAGAAAAGAGGGGAAAGTACGTTGGCTTTTGATGCTGCAGACAGCAATGCCAAACATCTTACAGAGATGAGGAGGTAGTCATTTAATTCGACTTTCAATTAACACTGATCTCAGCATCCCCCCCCCCCCCCCTGGAGGGGAAACAAAGATTTATGGGTCTTCAATTCCAATAAATATCAAGATGCTAAATTGAGTATCTCCCGTTTAATCCACGGAAGACTACAGTGAGTGTCAGAAGAGGTTTGGGGATGGGGGGTGATATGGAATTGTTTTGTCAGAGGCAGACTTGGATGTGGAATTGTAATTATCTACTAAATTCTCTTTGGAGGTCAGAGGAGGATTGCCAATTCAGCTAATTGGGTGAGATCTAATGTCATGTGAGAGGAAAGCTAAAAAGAGAGATGAGTTGATGATAGTTTCAGATCAGGCAGGATGTGGGGATGTACTTTTTGACACTAAACATGAATTTGAGAGGAAACTGATCAAAAAAGCTGCTGCAGAGGAGCGGAAAAATAATCTTAGGGAGAGAATTCAAGGGAAGTAGGCATCAATAAAAGAATACCTATCACATCATTATTGACCAAATTCAAGACCAAATGCATTGTCAAGTCTTTTTGTTTGTTTGTATTTTAAGACCACTAATTTCAAAACCAAGACCCAATATCAAGACCATGATCCAGACCAAAGACAAAATGGATGTCATAAGACCACCATAAACTTATCTTTTTGCTAATGATTTCATGACTGTGACCCAATTTCTTCAAAACGATGCTTATTAGCTTACCAAACAATTACCATGCAGTGAACCAGTCATGAGCAATTTACAGTGTGTTTTGGCCGGTAACCAGTTTTTGCTAAGCAAGACTTGCCTACGCTTAGCAAAATTATTGCGTTCTATTTAATAGATGGAATTTACACCAATGTTATATAGAAAATGTAATAAAAAGTCAAGTTTTACACCCAATGAGCATATAAACCAGAAAAGCTCTGCGAAACAACACTCTGATTAAAAAAAAATAAAGAAAGGTAAAATTCTATTTACAGAGACCTGTGATGACGTTAGCTTTATAGTCCCCCATTATAGAGCGATAACACACAAACACAAATTGGCCGACTATTTACGCGTTCAATTACAGCGAAGGCTGTACCTGACCAGCTTTAGATGTGTGTTTTTACATGCCAAGTACATCACGGGTCTCGGCATTAAAATGGCAATGAAGGTTAATCATAGCATGGATCCACTACTCATAACGTCTCGTTAGGGCCGACTGATTGTTGTCGAAGGTCTGACGATATATTAAATTCATTTGGATCGTGAGTGAGGTGAAGTGGTTTTGTCGCCTGTCGTTCGACAATCAATAGTAATGACTTTCATCCGTTTAAGAGGAGAGAATCGCTATTAAGTGAGACTTTCAGGCTGTGTATACCAATCACCAAAGGACCTTTAGAATTCTGCCAGTGCCACCATCATCCACATACTGTTTTCCCTCTATGCAATAACAGTAATGAATCCTGGTTTTTAATGATAAAGATAGATGGAGCCATTTTCCTTTCTACAGGCCCTAGTTTGCCTACATTGATTTAATTGCAGGAATTTGGTGTATTTTTTGAAAGGGATAATTAATACATTGTTGGTTTTGGGAAGAGAAAATTCTATTCTGGCCTCTGATTTTCGATAAATTTAGGTTGGGGATTTTGTTAATTTTATTTTATGAGAGATCGCCTTACATCACAAGGCCATGGACAGCTGGCTCAGTGGTTTCTTTCCCAGCCTTTCACCTCTAAGGACCCTGGTTTAAATCCCACCTCAGACCTGAGCCTTGCATAATGGATTGTGTTGTCAGTCCCTACCTGTTTGTGTGGGTTTTCCCCAATGGGGTTTTCCTTCCATATCTAAAACCGAACTCTTCAGTAACATACACATCACACCAATTTAATAACATTGGGTGTGCCACTGACAGGCATCTATTCGCTCACGGCGGAGTGATAAGTCACCATTATAGACTGTGCAAGTCTCGCGCGCATTCGAACTTCCGGGACCATAGTGGTCCCAACCATATGGAGTTTTACGTGGGCGAGATTTTGTTTCGTCAATTATTTTAGTTAAACGTAGGTAATGACCTTGAAAAGTATACATGTTGTTGGGAATGTAATACTAAGTGATAACAAAATATGAAAGTAAAACCAATTCAACAATATAACGAAGAAAACCCAAGAATTAAACTTGACTTCAGCTTCCGGTTATTGCAAAAAATTAAGAATTTTGTGCTCGCCTCCGATCATAAAACTTACGTAAACGCTTGTTTTGAATGCGCAATTATAATCGCCAGATGCTGTAATTGCAAAGCAAACCCTTTTCATTGCAGTCTATGGTTGTTGAGGCGTCAGCATCCTCTTTAAACTGTGATACGGGTCCATTTAAGACCTGTTTGACCTTCACGAATCCGCGTAAGGGGTTTCTAAAAAGTTAACATCAAATAGGCATCCTTGTCCCAGAGTTTTAATTTTTTTTCAATAATAATATACACACTATTGTGACTTTTTTTTCAAAAGCTAAAACTTTTCATAAAATTGTAATGATTTATTTTTGTTGTTCAGATTTTGTCATGAGATATAATTTAAAACAAAGATTTAATTTCAGAAATAAAAATTTTCTTCGTTTGACGTGTTTTCTCGTTCGGATACGCGCGAGACTTGCACAGACAATTGAGAAAGTGCATTTTGTTCTTATTCACCCTGTTCAACTGAATGGAATACAATACTTCTTCTTGTTTCCTATTCATCGTGCTGTCGAATGTTTAACAAAATAAAAACAATCCTGAGAAATAATAAATACACCAAATGTTGTGGTCATGTTTAGTGGAGGAACAAACACATTGGCCAGGGATTTTCTACACATCTACGAAGGGCTTGTTTCGATCCCTGAAATCAACATAAGAAAGTGATTTGGAAATCTTCTCATGTAACTTGAACCATATTGAAACACATTTGTTCGGCATTGCTTTTAATGACCGACTATATATTGTGTTTATCCACTTGTTTTTTTGTTAGTGTGCATAGTCTCTCTTTAATGTGCTCTCAACTATACATCCCATGTACACTTTGATTATCCAAGTATCTGGTAATGTATGCTTTTCTTAAATTTATCTTTTTTCCAGCACCTCAGAATATGTTTTGTTATGTTGAATTGCTATTATTATTCTCTCAAACAGAATAATTTTTCTGGAAGATTGGTTCTGGTATAAATTATAATCGTTATAGCTACTCAGGTTCTAGAAATAAAGGTAAAACAATTTTTGTTTTTTTTACAAAACTGTTTTCAATATTCACAAAACCTTTTCTTAACCCTAACATTGTCCCTGACCAATTTTCACACTGTGTATTGGCAATCGACCCTATTCAACGTTTGTGTTGGTCACAGCACACCATGTGACCTTAAATGACCTTTGTGAAATATCAAGTTGTCAACCAAATCAAGTTTGGGAAGCCAGCTTTGAAACTGTTTATGACTTGACTAGAATCATTTTTCCAAATTTGTAATTGCAAAAAATACCCCCAAAAATTAATAATAAAAATGCAAATTACAGCTTTAAAATGCATTGCATGACACATAGTTAATACAGGGCACTACTAGGGCTTAATAAAAGTGTCAGACTTCCAAAGTTCTTGAGGAATTCCATAAGGAAGTTGTGCCAGCTTCAATTGCTACAAGAATCAGAATATTACATCACTTATTAATGACCAACAGGAAGCCCTACCCACATGAAAAATAAAAAAATAAAAAATAACTGCAACTTTCGTCTATGACTCAATATGAAATATAACTTTATATATTGGGCTACATGATAACTTCAGTCACTGACTCTGACAATGTTTGCGGAGCTAAGTGATCTCATCAATGATTAGTTTAGTCTGGTATGACTTTTATGTCTAGGCTCCTGACTCATTTTTAAATGTTTTGCCAACCCGTGTAAAGATATAAAATTAGAGATGAGACCGCAAACATCCCTTCATTATCACACATCTTTTTCATCTTAAAGGTAGGGTCATGCTTTGGTAAGACCCCCCCCCCCCTAATTTTTTTTGCGCAGGTATGATATTTTGATCTTGGAAAAAAGTAGAAACATTTTATCGAATACAAGGGCTGACTTTTATGTACACAATGGGTAGACTTTAATAGAAATTTCAGGCCTTATTGAATAACAATTTTTCTGATTTTTCCAAGTGTAAAGTAGGAAGAATATTCTGCCTGTTTTAGGTCATTTCTATTTGAAGCTTACTTGTTATTTCATCTGAAATTGCCCCGTTGATTAGAAATCAATAAAAGTATGAAGATAAATTTGAGTCTCCAAAACTTGAAATTCAATTTATGTGGTGTCTGTTTCTAAATACAGCGGTTGGAGATGTGGTTGGTACCCCTGTCCGACCTCCCTAATAACACATGGTTTTGATGCACTTGATGAAAACACCAGGACAGTTTTTGGCTGTTTTTCTCAACAGGTATAGACACTGTATTCAGCTGAAGCTTTCACAGGTTGACTTAATTTGTATCCTCTTCAAATACAATTTGGCTTATAAATCAGCATTACGTTGACAAAATACAACCTATGACCCCGTCTGTTACATTCAAGTTACAATTTTACTTGAATAACAACACACAGCAAAGCTGTTCTAAATCCTCAATGCTGATGTAACCCTTACATGACTAATGCTGACAAATGTTAATCTCAATGTGATTCCGACCTTTGACACGCTTCTTGCTAAAAATCATTGAAAGATATTTTGGGGGGTCCAAAGCTGGCATACATGCAGCTCTATGAAATTGAGCCGTGGTTAGGATCTGTTGTGTAACCGTACCCTGAAGGGAAGTTTTCAACTCTCAAAATTAAACTTGACAACTATTTCCAAAAGATTTGTTAAAGTTGATCCTTGGAGACCATATTGTTTGAGTTTTCCCATGATGCAGCAGATTGACCGAAAGATTCTTAACTGGGTCAGAACGGTGTGACATTAATTAGGTATTCCTCTGACTGATGGTGACAAAAAAAGGAATGGACAATTACGGGTTGTCGCTTGTAAAGTAATTTATGGGGTCTTTTTCTCCAACAGACTGCATCAGGGGAAGGGGGTACCCTTGTTTTTCAAACAGGAAGGACATGTCTGGGTGGCTGGACACAAGAAAAAGGAAACTGAACAAAGAATGACTATTTCAAATCGGATCCCTTTTTTCCTGAAAAAAAAAAAAGTTCTCCTGCAGTGACTAGATAGAGCTGTCTCTATCTGTTAAACGGATCCAATGAATTATTCCACAAACACATTTATATATAGTTAGTACATGGTCTTTCTTGATTTTTTTTGTTTGTTACAAAATCCAGACATTTGGTGTAGCTTATGGTGATTTTTTATTTTTTTTTTTATTTTTTTTTCTTTAAAAAAAATCTGTTTTTTTCTCCATAATCTATCGCATGATTTGGGTTGCGGTTTGGGAAGCTGTCTAAAATACATCAATGTGTTATGGATAGTGATCAACAATCTAATATTGACAATATAAACCAATCAATCAATATCAACCAATCAATCAATCAATATCAACCAATCAATCAATCAATCAATATCAACCAATCAATCAATAATAATAAATAATGAAGATAATAATATTTGGCTTTCATACAGCGCCCTTAACCCAAAACAGGGTCCGGAGGCAATTGACAGAGGTTAACAAAATTTAATAAACTTAAGAAAAACAGATTTAATATTTAGTCAATCAGTAAATTAGTCAATAAGTCAATCAATCAACCAATCATATTATCAACTTGTTGAATATTCACCTTATTTACACATGGTTTGTTTATAATGATGCCATCTTCTCTGTCTGGTTCCAAATGAGCAAAAAAAAAAACCAATAAGGAATACTGTTTCTCATTACACAGACAAGATATCTGACTACCTGCCAGCCTCGGTTTGGTTACTTTGACTGTGTTTGAATTGTTGGCTCTGGCTACAGCTTCGACTGTTGCTACAGGCGTTGCTAAGGATATCCTATACTTTAATGCATGTTGACATGGCGACTCAGCCGTAGCCATAACTGCCAAATCAGACACTGTCTTTGATTTGTATAGCTGACCCCTGACAAAAGGCTAAATTGGTGATTAAAAATACAGATTCACAAAGTCTGCAAACCTCTAAAAATGACAGAGGTAACTATCTACAATTCTGATAGAAGTGACAATCTTGAAATACATCACTCACAAAATTCAAGAAAAATTCCCAAGATTACAAATTCTTTATCTAAATGGACTTGACCATCACCGACTGGCTTTACACTTTATGTCACCTCGTTAATTGTTGCATTTATTGCCAAAACAGGTTTGAGAGTCACACAGGGGAAACAATTATAGAAATCTCTTTACTTTTCCTTCAAATCTATGACGAGGCCTTGCCATGAAGTGCTGAAAAATAATCTCATCAGAACTAGTCCCTGCCTCTATAAATTATCTGAGATTTATAGAGAACTGTAGCTGTTTACAAGGACACCAGGAGTTGTACAAGAATGTCAGCTAATGTACACCTTCTGGGCCAGGCAACACTTGGACAGATGTTGGGATAAATCAAAAACTATATCTCATATTTAGCAGCTCAATGGCACAGAATGGATTTTTTTGAGGCAGCTGACGTGACCATAAATTCACCTCCCTTGGAAGGTACCACCAGCTTTTTATCAGGCATAAAAATGAAATCAGCGGAATTTCTTTCAGCGTTGTTTAGGTGTTTACATCTTTTTGAGATGGCCGGATATTGTGCATTATTTCATTTAGTGAAATGGACACAATTTATTGTTATGCTACCTGCGATATATCAGGGAATGGAATTTCATTTGAAATAAATTTAAGTCAGAGCGATTATAAACATGCTATGCTTGGGATATGGATAGAGTGGGGCAGATTTAAAGACCACAAAGTAAACAACATTAACCATTGTAAATTTCTCACAAATTCTGAATAGAAATCTTACAGCCATGTGACATAAGGCAATGTTCAGGTACACATATTTTTCACACATAATTTCTTGTGCTACCAAAATGTTCATTTTGCATGCAGTTGCAGATGTTGCTTCAAAGTTGCCTATTGCCTAATGTGACAACGAACTCAGATTCTAGAGGTTTATCCAAAAAATTATTAAAATTAATAAAATGGTTAGTATTACATTACTGTTGTAAAGCCTATGTTCATGTGTATGTTTGTAAACAAGCCTTTTGAAAGTAAGATGTGAAATATCTGGTACAATGAACTGGTTAGTCACAAGTGACCACTTAAATTTGAATTCCTTAGACTAGGGACAGTTGCTATTGGTTTGGGCCAAGCTTTTGCGTAGTTACATACATGTAAGAGAAAGTGAACACCCAATTCTGCGGCACAGTCTTTGAGGTACCAGTCTTCTGAGGTACCAGTCTTTGCCCATCTGGATGTTGCTTTTCAAAAGCTTGCCCCAAACCATGTGATGTAACAACACTGTCTTTAGTCTGGGGAATCCAATTTGAGTGTTCACTTGTGACCAATCAAGTTGTGTACCAGAATACAGAAAAATATAGCACTTCTGCGACAAATATCCGAAGGGACACATAAAAAAGCTAAATATTTCCGAGCGTGTGCGTGATAACAAGTCTATCTTCAAACTTGATGCGCAATACGCAGAGTTAAAACAACGAAATACGCAAAGTGTGATATGAACCATGCAATATGGGTAAATATCACACTGTTGTTGCCATGGATCAACCAATCAGAATCGAGGATTCAAATTTTCTTGAAGATTATTATTTTCCTTATTAAGCACTTTTGTCTGAAATGCTCAGGAAAGATTCAGAAAATCACAGTTGCTTATTTTTATTGCTGCAATCAAAATGAGCCTCATAAGAAATTACAAAAGTCCTGGCAAAACATAAACCTTATTTTGATTTTTCCTTCCCCACCCGACAACCAAATTTTCACAGGTTGGTTTGATTTTTTCTGTTTTAGTGTGTGTATTGAAACTAGAGGATGGCAAGCACTTTCCTTTGAATAAAACCTATATAATCTCTAAGCGAGGCTGAAGGCCTATAATAACGATTAATCAACCCTTAACACAACAACGATTATACCCCTGTATTCATGTGATACACACAAATGGTGGCAAGACAACGTAATTTCACTGCTGCTTTATCAAGATTAGCCATCAAGGAAATCTTTTAAGCGCTTTACTTTTGCCGGTCATTAGCCGGAATTTTGTTACTCATATTTTGATTTACGTGGCTCGGATTAAAAAAAAAAAAAACTAAAAACGACGGGGGCGGAGATTTAGCTGGAACCTATCAACACAGAGTGCAGCTCTGTGTATAAACCATTAGCTGTAATTAATGTCAACTAAGATAATGTGTAGACAAAGAGTGGAATTGTCTGTCAATATTATGATATACAGCAATCAGCGATGAGCTTGATTCTTTATCTCAAGGGAAATAAACGGATGACTTATTCTTGCATTATCTTTAAGTTGCTGAAGTGCAGTGTACTTGTTTACTTCTCGGTCGGCTACATATCTGAGAGAAAGTGGACAAAAGGACTATGCCCCCCCCCCCCCACCCTTACGGGCTTATGTGACCCAGTATTTAAAAAAACAAAAAAGTCAGATGTTGCCAAACTGTTTGGTATCATGGTTTCCGATAAACGCCATCTTTACGGGCAACTTGGGTTTTGAATTTGAGCTGCATTAGGCGTCCAAAACAAATCAACAAGCCTGAAAGTTCAAATGTCTCCTCGAAACTCACTAAAGTATTCAAATAGCTGACGATGAATCCTTCTTTTTAAGTTTCTCATCACATACATTGTATGATGTAAAAATTATCTAGTCCTTATCCTAATTGAAAGTCATTATGTCATAGGTGTGCGTATCTGCTGCATGCCCAAAGATGTCGCTACTTATGGCTCCTAGGCTGGCATACAATTTATATTTTATGCATAATTCTAACAAAAACGACCTTTAAAGGGTGTGTACAACATTGGTAATTGTCAAAGACCTGTATCCACACTTGATGTGACCCAACATATACATGAAATAACAAACCTGTGAAAGTTTAAGCTAAATCAGTCTTCGGAGTCATGAGAAAACAGTGAAAAAAACCACTAGTCTTTATCACTGGGTATAAAATTTGACGTTTGAAAACAGTGAAAACATATAATGGTTTTTTTCACTGTTTTCTCATGACTCCAAAGACTGATTTAGCTTAAACTTTCACAGTTGTACATTTTAAGTCAGAAGAACACAGGAAGATGCTCTGTGATGAAGTGCCATCATTGTGATAAATAGTTCCTTGGTGACGGAACTTCCTTCTGAAACATTCTCCACTAAAATAAATCAAGGATCAACTGGAAATCCAAACTACAAATGGCTGTAGCGAAATCTGATGACAGATAAATCCTTTATCAAGTTAACCATGCCATCATCTTGTCAATGGCAAGGACCACCACCAGGCCCACCCATAGCACCCCTTGAGGTACAGTGTGGGCCAGACAGTTGATCAATCTCTTGTAATATTAGATTGGAGAGTGGCCTGGTTTATGATCTGAAACACTGACACTGGATAGGTTGGAGTTGGTATCGCAATGGTCTGTGAGCTAGTGGCCTTTCTGAACAGTCACACTCTGTACAGGATAACTGAGATGATCTCTGTATAGATGTCATGATAGATATTGAGAAGTGAAGACCACACCTTGTTCTTTCCTCCAGGCTGTGGTATACACAGACTACAACTAGATTCAGTTTATATTGCATTAGGCCCAAACAAACTTCACTCCTACATAAGCTGTAATAAGCACTCTAGCCTTAAGGCGATAAGTATTCCCCAGCACTATGAATAAACTTTGACAACATTTCGTTTTGAGGTTATCTCAGAATGAAGCCAACCAAATGATTGTTTGATTGAAATAAGTTGATTTGAATTACTTACTTCAATGAATGGGAGAATGAAGCTATTATTTGAAGCATTTGAAAATTTCATAAAGCATTCGGAGGGGGGGGGGGGGGGGGGCTGATGGTAGCACCATGCAAATGTATCTTTGAGAACTAGAGGGTCTGAGAAGAGCAGTGGTGTAATGATTTCAAGTTTCAATCAAAAAGCTTCAATAAACACACCCCAAACCAAATTATGGGTAACCACCGCCTAACAAGTACATGTAAACTAAATTTAAATCATTTTTTCAAGCCAACTTTCTCATAGAGATAACTGAAAATTTGATGTCAAGAGGAACGGTCAAACTGAAGATCAAAAACTGATGTTCAACTTTCTGGTTTGATCATAATGAAGTTAAACATAAACAATTTAGACTTAAAATTTATAGATAGACATCTTGAACTTTTCTAGAGTAATAAAGGTCTCATAGTAGTCAGCTCAAGATATCTAAAAGAAGTCTTATGTGATCTAGATTTTGCGGATGATATTGTCCTATGTAGCGATGATCAGCACAACGGTCAAGAGCTACTGCGTGAGGTTGAAAAGCATGCAGGAAGTGTGGGCCTCAAACTTAATGAATCAAAAACTGAATATCTCACAGTCAACATAAAAACCAAGGACAAAATCGACATCAAAATAAGTAGTGGTGCAAAACTAAATAAAGTCGACAACTACAAGTACCTTGGTTCCCTTATAATGAGAGACAGCAAAAGTGAAATCAACAAACGAATTGGCATGGCATGGTCTGCTTGTAATAAAATGGACACTGTGTGGAAATCTGGCCTCAACAGAAAGACCAATTAAACTAGATATTTTTAAATCAACTGTACAGTCTGTCATCATGTATGGCTCTGATACATGGACAGTTAAGAAGGAATTGGAAGCAAAACTAGATGGGTGTTATACAAGACTGCTACGGAAATGTTTAAATGTACATTGGAGTCAACATATGACAAATACTGAACTGTATGGCAATGAACCCAAACTTTCCCGTAAGATACAACAACGCCGTCTCAAATTAGCAGGGCACTCATACAGGAATACCAAAGAACCAGTCTCTCAACTTATCACGTGGACACCAAAACATGGAAGGAGAAATAGGGGAAAACAAAAGCTCAGCTATACAGATGTAGTTGCTAGGGACATCGGGGTGCTTCGATCTGATCTTCCTAACTTGATGAGGGACAGAAATGAATGGGCAAATCTCAACATGATTCTGACTTCTGTCGACTAGAGAGAGAGAGACATGCAGTCATCCAATTATTTAAATTGTTCCACCATTTGACCCTTAGTAACTGTAGATACATATATTAAAACTAACCTATGAAAATTTCATTTCAAAAGGTGGTACAGTGATTTTTTTATTAGATATCGCCAAAAATCTGGAGCGGTTATGTCCGCGCAGGAAGAATATTCTGTATTAATTGGAATACCCAATCTGAGAAACGTTTCATGCATGAAATGTTTCTCAGATTGACATATTTTTGAATCCATTTCTCTAAAACCACATTCCTTAGAAGGGAATAGTTTCTCAAAATGTTATAAACAGCTGCAGCGCTTCTTACCAAGTTAAGTTTTTACGGTCATTAATTTTTGGAGTAACAACCAAAGGTTTAGGCCAACCCTCCCTTTGGCATGTGGCCAAAAACTGACAGCCGAACTTTGTGTGACTATGGAGGTACAACAATATTAGACCCAACTTTAATATACCAAATAACAAACCTGTGAAAGTTTAAGCTTGTCACAGAAAACAAAAAGGTGAAAAACCCCATTCTATGTTTTCACTGCTTTGAAACAACAGATTTTGGACTCCACCAAAACATCTTTTCTCAAAAACTATAGCAACTCAAGCAAACATATTTCAAGGGGAAGATTTCCACCATGACCATCTTTATATCATGCAAGTAATGTGTATTATATCTGAACAATTATATTCTTAATGCATGCCCTTTAATCAAAAATCTGGTGAAAAAAAAAATATATCAAAAGAGTTGTTGTCTGGGGAATCGATTTGTCAAGCATGGAATCAGTAAGTCTGACTGACATGGTTATGGATGTAACAAATGTGAAGTTAATGTCTTCACCAGACTCAAGTCCCTTGGCTGCTCTTGTACTAGTACCAGTCTCCTACTATTCTCCTGTCTGTATTATACCTCAAGCGCATCTTTTATGGATGGACTTGTTTTCCACTAAGCCCCGGAGGATCACTTGATACTACGATTGAACCTTTCTCTCAAGGTTATCCAAAGGAAAAAATTGTAAACACAAGGACTGTGGAGAAGAAAAAAAAAAGGGAAAAAAGGAGATGAAAGTGAATTAAAAAAATGATTGGGAAATTGCTAGGTTTACTACCAGTGCATGATACATGTGATGTATTATTTTTGGAATAGAAGGTAATATGGAAAGAAAAAAGGAAATTGAATCAAGATTACAAATTAAGTAATATCCTCATTTTGATAAAAAGTATTGAAAAAGCCACAATTCACACATTCACGAGGTCAAGATTTCTCCTCCTGATATTTGAGGAGATGTGGTTTGTCTTCCCTCTGCAGAATGTCATTCATAGGATTGGAATTGTGTGACAAAAACAAGCCCAGTATCTAGAGGATAACTCCTCCATTGTTTACAAAATCCCATCATGGTTAGCCAGTATCCATTACAACACCGCAGCAAAAGAAAATCTCAGGGGATGCTCCCCACCACACACAATTATTAGATGAGAAATGTCCCCACAAAAACCAACAGCTTGCCTGCTCCACTCAACACTTCCCAAAACTGTTGGTTTTAGTTGTTGAACCGCTTCAAGTATTCTGTAGGATCAACCGAGCCTCCCTAGACAAACTGACTCCAGGCACGTTCCCAAAATAAACTTTTGAACTGGTAGTTGCAGTTGAGGAATTTCACTCAAGGACTGGCAATTGGGTCGCTGGGATCTTTAGAATGATAAAAAGAAACCTCTGAGAAAAGAGTGTTAGGTTTTGTCAAGTTTCGGAATTGAAGTTTTTGAGTTTCGAGTTGACTTTTTCGAGTTGAAAAAACTCAAATTGAAATTTTCAAACTTCAATATGAAACTTGAACATGTAAAGTCAAATTTCAATAACCTCAAAATGAACCTAAAAAAGTCTCTTCACAAATATGAAAAATAACTTAAACTCAAAAGCTTCAACTCAAAACTCAAAAAAGTTTACTCAAACTCGAAACTCATAAACTTCAACATGAAACTCAACAATGTCAACTCGAAACTCAAACCTCAAAAGGAAACCTTTCTGAAAACATGGACGAGCGGTTCCCATTCATTGAATCAGATGATAAACTATGGAATAATAGATATCCCAGCTACAGAATCTCTGGACATTCTCAAAAGCAGGCTTAAAACACACTTATGAGTGACTGACTCATACATAAATTGTGTAGGCCTATATCCACTTTGTATTGAAAGTACACATTAAATGTGTAATTGTCTTCAATGTATTAGTCTTTATTGCATACCTTGTATACATACTTTGTATTTGTAGTTCTAAATATTTCTTGTTATGTACATATTTTCTTTTGTCCATCTCCTCTGATCATTGGTTATGGATAGATGGTGCTTTAAACATTTGTATTTGTATTAGAGTCGTTTCACACGGCCGATCAGTGCGATTATAACGCAGTTGCGATTTTTTGTAGTAGGTCTCGATCGCGGTTATATTTAGTCAGGATCTTTTGCTATTTCATAACTAGGATAGCTTTCACACGAGTGGGTTTTGCTATTTTTTATCCTGGTTGCGAAAAATAGCAAAATATGTTGGATAAAAAGCTCTCGTCGTGTGAAATGGGCTTTATATACTTCAATACTGATGATCTCCCCTATTGACTCGATACACTTGACTCCACAAGACATCATAGGAAGACAAATCTTTCCAAATATTCTTACATTTTTTCCGTTGCACTTATTATCTCCTCAAAAAATCCTGTGAACACTTTTGTCTTTAATTTCTCTTCACTTCACTAAGCACTTTGAATTGGTAAACCAGAATGGCAGCACTCTTCAAATGACCGGGCCCACTTTCATAGATCTGCTGAAGCAGAACATTTTGCTGAACAATTTCTGCTAAGCAGATAAGCATGGAGACCAGTCACAGGCAGTACATGTGATACTGGCTGTAATCTTGATCTGGTAAGCAAAATTGTTTTGTGCTTAGCTACTTGTTGTGATTAAGGCAGCTCTATGAAATTAGATCTGATTGTACAAAGACGGTTTGGGTGAGTTTAGGTGTCAGTAGACATGAAGTAAAATCCACTGTCCATTGAAAAAATGCGCAAGCTCGGAATTACACAAAGACTTAGAATGGTACATCCACTGCTACTGATCAGCACCTCACCATCTAAACTATCCCATTCAGTTCGATTCCTCAGAACATTGATTTCTCAACTCACAGGAGAACGGTAAAAGCTTTCATCAGAGTCATCTGTACTCGCAAAAACCGGGCGAGTGTTTAAACAGCTGAATAACTTATACTATGAAATGCAAGTATAAATGCACACAAATCAAATGGCAAGAGAAAAGTGAGTATGTAGAAGTTTGCTCAAGCTTTGGTTTATTGGGAACCTATATTGATGAAACACACACACACACACATGACAAGATTGAAATGATAAGCTAAACTTAGAATTGCTCTTCAGCACAGAGATTACTCTTGGTACAGATGCTGTTGTTCATTATCATGATACTCTGGCTGCTGTTAGGAAAACCTGACTTATTTTATCATCTAAGGCCTGAGGACAGCCCTATATTCCAACATCTCTATGTTCCGACACCCCTATGTTCCGACACCCCTATGTTCCGACACCCCTATGTTCCGACACCCCTATCAGTTCCGACACCTCAATGTTCCAAACATAGGTGTGTTGGAATAGAGGTTGAGTTGTCGGAACATAGGAGTGTAACCTAAGGCCCACCACACGTAAAGCAATGAGTTTGTGGCTTCCAGGAAATCACCCTCTATCGGTGGACTTTTCACGATGTGTATGTAGTGTTGAGTATACATGGTTTTACCAACTCACAAAAGAAAGAACGTCTTGTACCAAGACTAGGCAGAGATAAGAACAAGAAAGTTTCCGCAAGCACCAAGCATCTCTTTAGAAGTTGTGGCAGCTCTGAAACAAAACATAACTCAAGGTCTAGCAATTTGAAGACCATGACAGAGATTACTGATTGAAAAGAGGAGTTATTGAGAAGGTGGTGGGGGTAACAGTATAGGTGGGAAACATTCAACAATAGAGGTCAAATGATGATGGGGTTGACTAGGACTTACCAACAAGATATATTGCCATCAAAAGGGGGGTAGGACCACTACACTTGTTATAAATCAACCTTTAAAACTTTACAGACAGAGTTCAATTGGCTAAGCTAACCATCCTCCAAAGTACAGAAGAAAGAGTACAGGCTCAAGAAAGAAGGGT
This sequence comes from Leptasterias polaris, assembly GCA_037783415.1. Lineage (NCBI taxonomy): Eukaryota > Metazoa > Echinodermata > Asteroidea > Forcipulatida > Asteriidae > Leptasterias > Leptasterias polaris. Next base: position 1,580,986 of record JAZGTN010000090.1, on the reverse strand, counting down.
ACCTCATCCATCATCAAGGAAACATCCCAAGAATCTATATAAATCACTAGCCTAGATACCGGCATGTAAAGATTCCCCACTCCACATTTATTTTGACAGCATCACTGTCCAAGCACTTCTAAAAACTGGGTTCCTTCTCTTTGTTGACTTAACACAAACAACACCACATTGATCTGCTCCATTTCTTAAGAGGGCCTTGGTGATAAATTATCACCCTGGGTGGAAGATTTACGTTTCTTAAGATGGCTACATGTTCTCATCATTCATCAGTGACAAGCAACTCACTCACAAATCCATTGATCTCATTCGCATTTCAAACTGCTCTAAAGTCACCAGTAAAAGCTGAAATGACAACTGGAAAAGCCAAAGTCAGCAGTTTTGGTTCTCTGCTTCAGGATGGTGATCCATCCTTATTATGGTCTTCTCCATTCAAATCAGTGTAACCAAATTGAGGCTGAAAATGAAAACAGTCGGGCACCTTTTGATTTAATAAGCATTGACCGTTCGAATATACAGGGAACTTGACTAAGATGGTGGTGAAAAGCGAACTTAACCACCATGCCAAGAACCCCATGGAGAGAAGGCAAAGAGGGAGGTTTTAGTTTTAGATGTGAGAGGAAAACCCCAGAGAATTATTCCAGTGGAAAACCCACGCAATCAAATAAAAACTAAAAACCCCAATCCACACAGTGCCCCTGGCGAGATTCGAACTGGGGTCCTAGAGGTGAAAGGTTAGGAAGAATACCACTAGGCTAACCCGACCAATACAATGAAGTCAAGTGGTACGACCTCGACACTTTGAAGTATAGTTCCATAAAACTGTTATCATCCAATATTATTAGCCATCCACAGGGGTGAGGGTCACTGCTGACAAAGAAACTATAATCAAAAGAATGTTTCAATATAATATTTCTCTGTTTTTGTATCTTCTGAAACTTTAAGACTTTGAATGAGCTTCTGGGAACAGTATCCTCAGAGTTAAAGAAGTTGATCAAACAGCACAACTTCATAATATCGGGGGAAAAAATACCGGCGACATAAAAAAAAGAGTCTAAATTCTGACAAAGGTCTGAAATTTCTCATCAGAGTCTCTTATTTATATTTCTTGGATGTGATAATAACCATGAATAAATACCCATGGCAATATTCCTGTCTGAAATGATGTGTAAGAGATTAGTGTCCGCCCCCCCCCCCCCCCCCAACCCCAACCCAGTTCCCCTTCTGAAGCATACAAACCCCATGAGATAAACATGAATCAATTTCCCCAAAGCATGACCACCTAATTTGATGACATTCTCACAGGGGTTTTTGTGTGTATAGACCTTATGCATTGACGTCACCAAGCCGCCATCTTAGAGGTAAACTGATGATGAAACAATGGAAACGCGCTGATTTGTACGCGCGGCGCACAGGACTGACCAATGAACATCTTCCTTTTGACCTCTAGGTGAGGGCGCCCTACTCAAATGACGTCATATTAACTAGAAACCCAAGCGGATAAGAATGAATAAATTTTGCCCTTCAAAAAAAAATATATATATAATAATAATAATAATTAATAGTGATATTATAATTAAAACCTTTATAACAAACATGATAACATTCCATCACATCAAACATGAAGTATTTGTCACTGAGGTGGAGAGACTTGTATTTTTATTCTAAGAATGAAATGCTGGAACTCAAAGATCATCAGGAAAAGTTTTTCAAAAACTGAACTCTGAATGCTTCCCCAAGAAACCTGAAAGTCTTCTGTCTGCATGAGTTTAATAAATCTGACACAGCCTCCAAAGAGTTGATGGTGATGAATCGCTTGTAACAGGCCACTTCACCATGGCCTTAGTTGATAAAAAAAGGAAATGCGGATAGTTTTGTTGTGACTATAATATTTATTTTAACCCTAAAAGATGTAGACCCACTTTCCTTTAGCTGACCCAGAGGGAACCATTGAGGGGGAGATTGGGCGCCTCTGGGCCAGACTGAAATGGCAAGAAAGGGGGGGGGGGGGGTGATTGGGGCTTGAGAGAAACCAGACCACATGAACACAACACAAGGAGAGTTGTGCTGGGTTTTTTGACTTCAAGGAAATTGATTGGGTACTGCTAAGGAAGATAAATGGTTCCCATTTATCATTTACAAAAAAAAAAAAAAAAAGGAAAGAAAATCTGAATGGTCAAGAAAAAAAAGAATTAAAATTTGTCTGCGACTGTCACTTCAGTTGCTTTCTGGCTGGTTTTTGATAATCAAATTTCATAAACTTTATCATCGATACTCTATACCAAATAGCAGAAACTATAAATTGTGTAAGAGTTCATTCGAAAGGAAAGACAAACATGAAATAGTGGAACCCTAGATTGTCAAGATAACAGGGCCCAATTTCAAAGAGCTGCTTAAGCACAGAAAGAGCAAATCTGAAAATATGCTTACCAGCCAAAATACCATGTCACATGTGCCATTTGTAGCTGGTACCCTGCTTATTCTTACCAAACCGAAAATAGCCAAGCACCGCTGTCTGCTTATACGGCTCTATAAAATTATGCCCTGTATTGAAAACTTTTTGATGCAGCCAACCCCCTTTGAATCAGGTCATGATCAAGTTAGTTCCCTTCTCTCCCCAGTGACAATTATCATTCATCCCTGGAGCCAGGGCTTTCAGACAGAGCCAGCCCCAGTAAAAACCCCTGGGTATTACCAGCGGCAACCAAACTGCTGTCCCTCTACTTAAGTGTTGCATCAACATACATGACCCACAAGGAACCAAGGTTATCTGCGATGGTCTTGATGAAAGATCTCTTGCAGGGTATTGGGTGAGTATTTAGTGGAGGTACACACCAGTGTAAAGGCACCTTAATGTGGTGTTAAATTGGGTGACAATTTATGACTTGGGTGTGATAAGTTGATCATCATAGTATCATCGTTGGTAGAGTGTCAAAAGACTGAATTATGAAATGTTGACTTATCTCAAATCTAGTTTGGAAATGACTACAGAGTACACATACAGATGGGTTAAATGTGTCCTTCAATATGAAGGGATAAACTTTTCAACACCATTATAGATCCATCTCAAATTGGGATTTAAAAGAACCGCAGGATAGTAACCCTTGGATGAATCATCACAAGGAGTTTCTTCATACTGAGGAGACAAACTTTTTTTTTGTACCATTGGTAAGACTAAAAATATAAATGTTCACAGATACACGCATAACTTACATGATATAAAGATGGTCATGGGATGGGGAAACTCCCTTTGAAATAGTTTTGCTTGGAATGCTATAGTTTTTGAGAAATGGGTAAAACAATTAGTCTCATGAGTCAAAAACTCAATGCTTGAAATTAGTGAAAACACTGAAGATTCTTTCCCACTTTCTTTCTGGTGATTCCAATGACCGATTGAGCTTAAACTTTCACAGGTTTGTTATTTCATGTATATGTTGGGTCACATCAAGTGTAGATACTGGTCTTTTACATTTACCAATGTTACAAATGTGCTTTAATACAATCCCATCTCAAATTCAGGGCCCAATTCCGTCATGCCTGTAAGCACATCAACTTGCTAAGCACATAAAAGTCTTGCTTAGCTGAAACAGCTTACCAGTCAACATTCCATATAGTTTACATTGTTTCAACTGGTGCTCCACTTAATTTTTTTGCTTATCAAAGAGATTTGCTAAGTGGTATTTTCTGCTAACAACTTTATGAAGCAATGACTCGGGGGGGTATCCTGACTAACGGTCATCTTCCTTCTTAAAGGTATTATACAGGATTGGCAGAGCTGACAAAATAATCACAGACAGTGTTCATGTTTTGTGTAATCAACCACATACATGAAATAACAAACCTGTGAAAATTTGAGCTCAATTGGTCATCGAGATCACGAGAAAATAGTGAAAAAAGACCTTATGTGTTTTCTGTTTTTCAAACATCGAGTTTATTATCGCGCGCGATAAAAACTATTGTTTTACTCATTTCTCAAAAACGATAGCATTTTAGGCAGAAATATTTTAAGGAACCCTTTTTACCATTACTTACTTTAAATCATGTAAGTTATGTGTGAATCTGTGAACATTTGTGTTTTTTGATCTTACCAATCGTGTACAGGGCCTTTAAGTCATGTTTGGGAAAAAAAGGGGGAAAAAGGGTTATCAGGGATTTTGTGCATATTCAAACAGGGCTTAATTTAATTCTGGCAATCAAAATAAGCAACAGTGATTTATGGGATATTTAAACTTCTTCATTCATTAGAATGATACACCTTGCATGTTAAATAAAAGTAAGGTTTGGTACTGTGGACTGAAATCCATCAAATTCAAGAAATCCTTACGATGGCTTTCGGAAGTTTTTGGGGTAGCTAGATTTACAAAATTTAAGTCACAATTTTTCTGTATCAAACCACATCAACAATTTGTTGAATGTAGTATTTTACAGAAACTAAATGATAACACTTTTTTTTTTTTTTTTTCATTTTTGATTTTTTTTTTCAAAAGCTGTTGCAAACTGCCTACAACCAAAAGGACCTAATGTATAAATGTAAAAACTTGTTAATGGAAAATCATGCAATGAATGAAAACCATTTTTCTGTAACTTATCAAAAAATCTCAGAAATGCACGCAGCTAATTTTGTAAGTATAGCTGTTGTAATTTTCCCACAATGCACTGGGCCCATTTACACATTTTTGGTGATCCATATACTTTTTACAGCTTGCAGTCCTCTGACAACTGTGTCATTAAGTTCTGTTTAGCAAGAAAACCCCAATTCCCTGATGGAAATTTAACAACCATACAGTGGCGCCATGTCTGGGAGGATGGGTACAATGTCATGGGCACAAGGCCGGGGATTACAGAAAAGTCCCCAGTGGACTCAAGCGGAGCACTGGCTTGTTGATGGCCTCAGAATGGAAGAGTGTAAGAAGGGTTGGCTGAGGCAGACTCCCGACTCCCAGCCATGGACAAGAATTGATAGCTGCCATCAATTCTAAGATACCAGCACCTGCTTCCATAAGGGCATGTCAGAGAGCGTAATGTTGTTTACAAGCAGCTAGACTTCCTCTCTGAGGATTGCCTAGAGAGACCTCACAAGCCACCTTAACATCATTGCTGGAGACCATGGACTGGGAGAAAAATTAATAAACCGAGTCTTAAACCAGTCAATGATGTTCAACATCAGTCAGTCATGTTGTGGTTCACATTAGGGCATGTTCATGACTAACCCACAAAGGGGATAGTATGCTGTTGTTGGTTCCCCAGTGTGACTAGGGTGCAATGCAACAACATGTATCTATCTACGCCAACACATGACACCAGTCCATGATCTTTTGATACCAGCTGTGATTTTACACTCATCACTAGGGCATTACATCAGTGACAGTTAAATGGCCTTATAGGATGCTGGGGGGCCAGCTCTGTAAAACATCATCCAGAAGAAGGTTTGGAGCCTGGTGTCAGGAGTTTCTTGAGTGATTGTGCACAAGTGCACACCAACAAATCTAGTTGTAATCCTTACTATGATAATTTTTTGGCTAATCTACATCATCAGGAGTTTTTTGTCCTGACAGGGTCATGGAGCCCTCCAGCTGGGCCAGCCAAGTTGGAGCTATAAAACATGAAATGGGCTGTAAAAAGTAAGTGGTAATGAATCAGACTCTAAATTTGTAATAGAGGAGTCTAGTTCCCCATGGCAAAATAGATGAGAAGACTAGTGGAAGTTCATTTATCCTCCTTGTCTTTTGTTTTGTTCTTCTTCTAAAAATCCAGCCATTCACCTTAATAATTGAAGTTTTGGAACAGGTTGTCAGTTGCTGAGGTAGGAGTTGGGATCATTACCTTTGAAGCCCTTTTTATTTCTTGAAAATAAATTTAAGACACTGATAAGACTAATCAAAAAAAGAAGTTTTTTTTTTTCTTGAAACAAACTTTGGACTTGTTCATCACAAACAAGACAATCAACCAAAAAGGTCTTGAAGCCCTTTTGATTCAAGCTATCGTAATAAAATATTTACTTCACAAATAGCAAAATATATGTTCTCTGCTGTGATTTCCATCCAACGTAAATCATCCATTTCCTATGGACATGGCATGACCGGTTCCCTGGAGCCCAGTTACCAGCTTCACATACAAAACGCATCAGTTGAGATTCCTAGCCAAGAGGAATTTGCGACACATGAAAAACGGCCGCAGGTGACGGTTTGAACATGTCTGAGGGTGCAGGGGTCCTCAAAACAAGCAAACTTTCTGACGATGAAGAATTTGTTTGCCTGCTTTCAAGTTCAAAGCCAGTGCTTGTCCCAATGGTATTACCGGGCTATGAGATGAAATACTGTTATTTTGGCTGGGGTAACCTTTCCGTACTACCCCACGCGGGACGAATTTTCAAAATTATTTATGCGTCTCCGAAATACGTGAGCACAGGGAGTCGTGCAAAGATCAAGGTTTGTGTGTGGAACCAATCAGCAATCAATAAATGCCAAGTATTTGATTTGTATGTTAATAACAAACAGGAGTCCAACTTATTGAGGTTACACAAGTTAGAGCCAAATCTGGCTGCACTCGTAAATTTCCAGGGCCACACTTTTCCCCCAAGAAGCCGCTGATTTCCCATGATCAACACTGTTGGGCAATTCAGGTTATAATTTATCTACTGTAATGACAAGATTCAAGACAATAAAAGTGACTGGTTTTCCAGCCAGGAAAGAAAGATTTCTTTCCAATTCCATCAATGTTTACTATTAAAGCTTGTTAAAGCCTGGATTAAAGAAGGTAAACTATTATGTAATTCATGACATGGAGAGCTTGCCTGACCCCCTAGCCTGCACTGTAAGCTTTTAACCAATAAAAAAAAACACCATTTGAAATAATGTTACCATTAATTACTTGGGGTTCAACCCCAAATTATTTATAATTTCCCTAGCCAGTTTCCCTTGTGGTTTATTACTTCAAACTTAACAACCCATGGAAACTATTAATCAATTGACAAATACACTTCATTTAGAACAAAGAATCTTCACAGACAATAAACCCTTTATCTCCAACCACAGAGGAAAGTCTCAAGACCAATATTGCAACAACAACAAACAAACAACAAACAAACATTGGGTCAAATAAATTGCCAGTTATGGCAAATGTTTATCCTGTGGTCAGACCATGGTCAGACAGGCCTTTCAGCCATGATGTTTATTTACAATATAATATAAAGGACTCTTGCCAACCAGAATGTCCTCATTTTATGAGCATCAGGGGCCTGGGGATAAATCTCCCACACACCAATATAGAAGGAAACACCACCAGGTGCAATAGGCTGTGGAACCCTCATCAAGTGCTGAGATATTTACAAACCAAAACTGAAGAATCAACTATGGTTTCTTTGGGGACAGAGTTATGGTTCATGTTATATACAGTGGCACTGTGATCCTGAAGCTAAATCATTAACCCCAAAGACAAATTTGGGTCCAAGTGCAGAGCTAGGGATGAAAAGATGGGAAGAAGGGGGTAGGAGTGGGGTATTTACAACTAACACTAAAATCAAAACATTGTTTCTTTGGGATCTGATACATTTGATAGGCCAATGTGGTGACACTGTGATCCTGTAGCTAATACTTTAACCCCAAAGGCATATTTGGGTCAAGTGCAGTGCTAGGGATGAAAAGATGGGAAGAAGGGGGTAGGATGAAGTGCTGTAATGGAAGGAAGAGGAGGGTGTGAAGAGGGAAGTGGGTATCAGCGAGGGAGGGAAGTGGGTATCAGCGAGGGAGGGAAAATCTTGCTGACATTGTCTTGGAAGTAGAGCAAACAAAGAGACATGTCTAGATTTAAGAACATACAGTGCAAGTTGTGCGTGTATCAAAAACGAGAAAACAAGTTGAACAAAGACTTTTTTTTTGGGGGGGGGGACGTCAGTTGGGCAAAATTCTTAATCGAAGGTCAAGTCTTATTCTCAGGTTTTCTTTGTTGATTTGTTAAATTAATTTTACTTTCCAACGTCTATTTCATGGCTGACTTGCCTTTCCCATCATTGAGTTTTTTTTACAGCCGTAAGCTATGTTAACAGGCACATGCAGTCTCAAACGATTGGGACCAATTTGGTCCAGTATGTTCCAATACTTACTTGCCAGAGTTCCACAGTCTATTAAACTGACAAGCAACGCTCCATCAATCAATGAAATAAGTTCTTCACAATGAAGAAAACATTATTGACATATTACAAAACTAGAATGTATTGGCTTGGCAGAGAAATGTTTGTTTAAAAAAAAGGTTAGATACCAGCATACAAGAACATACTTGTTGCCCTAGTATATGCCTACTACTACATGGAAGTAGGACGGCTAAAAACATGACAACCCAATCAACAATTAACTCTCCCGTTCAGTTTGTCCTTACTGTTTTAGCTGAAGGGGGAGGGGTAAGAGGTTAGAGAGAAGACAAGCCATCAAATCTTTAATTAAAACTAATCCTGAAGAAACTCCAAAGGCCACTGTACTTTATATATAGCTCATAACGATTAGGATCAGGGGGAATTACACGGGCCGCTGCCTCTCCGTTGAAAACACGTTTTTCATTTGTAGTTTTGACGGATTTAATTAAGCCTGACTGTGAGTGAGTTTACGATCAAAAGTCATGTCACTATGAAAAAAGACAGCAGCAAAATCAACCTTAGCTTAGCTATTTATGTCAACTATCAAGGCCAGCAGCCTAGACGCTGGGGGTGGATCGAACATTTTGTAAAAGATCTGTGGATATAAACTGAGTAAAATTTCCCAGAGCACATATGTTGTTGTTCTCACTTGGGTCATGCTATTTTGATTTACCTGGGAGAGTGATCGTATCTTATTTAGACATCTGTACTCACTGTTATCTTGTCACTGTGCTTGGCTGATCTTTGACGGATGGCACAACGCAGAAATCTGACGTCAAGTTTTGTTTTATCAAAAATGAAAAAAGAAGTACTAAGATGAAGGTGAGGGGTTAATGGTGGCCTTAACGGGAGTGATAGCATAAGGTACCAAAGCTGTGGCTCATATTCTTGTCACTTGCTGCAACCAAACTTGTATGAATACATGCACACAATTTTTTACTGACCTGACATTTCATGTATTTCAACTTGACTGCTTCTGTTACACTTGCATACCTGTTTGTGCTGTGATGTCATTTAGCCTTCGAGAAAGACTCTGCTAGGTCGATATTGTTTGCATTAATACCATAGGTCCTTTTGGTTGGTAAGCAGTTTTCAACAGCTTGAAATACAAGAGATAGAGTAGAATTAGCTGTTGAAAACTGCTTACCAACTAAAAGTTAAGCTATAGGAGAAAAATAGGCTCCCTGGCTGCTACTACCTTGGAAATGTGAACAAATTAAAAGAAGAGCTAACTTCTAGTTTGTCAAAGAAAATCCTCAATTTTAGGGTGAAATAGAGCACCAACTAAGAGAAGAAAAAACATGTACATGTTTGTCACATAATGATTTCATCATTTCCTTGCTGTTTACTTTTAAGCCTGGCAGGCTCATGAATTACTCTTTATTACTTACTTGTTTGTGTTCATTATGGAAGTTATGGAAAATAGGTTTAACATCAATTGAATTGAATTGATATAGTAATTAAAAACAAGTATTTAAATATGTTTTGTCTAATGTGTTGGTGAAAAACATTGTGTACCATCTTTAGTTTTTCAAGAACACTACTTCATGGTATTGTGTTGCAGACGTATGGGAAGTCAAGCATGGTTTTATGCCTTCGCTGGTTACACATAACCACCTAAGTCAAACACAACCATCCTCTTGATTTTAACACAAACACATCCAACCAAATGCATTATCTCCAGAAAGCCATGATAATTGTTGCGATACGCTGTGTTTGAGTAGTGTTTTAGCAGGCAATGCATGCACGGTCATGGCCGTTTACCCATCAGCAGAAGCAAAGCCAGCAAACACTAACTCAATCCCGTCTCATCTATGTCCACATCCATGTCTACAATTATTCCAACCTCTTAATGAAAATCCAGAAGCAAATTGGCTACATGAGCCCAGCAGTTGCATTGATTGGTGTGTTTTGGGCACTGGAGCAACAATTAGGATTGGCTTTGATTGGGCGGCCAGACTTTATTGCCAGATCGATTTAAAAGCTTTCCATTTTAGATGCCGCGGCTTTGGTTAAACATCCTCGAGGGTCTGTGGAGAGTGTGCTAATCAAAGTGTGGTGTCGTGTGAAGAACGTGGGACTAAGAGAAGACAAACACGGCCCCGGCTATTAATTCATCAGTCAATTCAGGCAGGGATGAAGCCATTTTTACACACTCCACTCATGTCAAGCACAATAGAAAACCTTCACGATTAACACAATATCAAATTATTGTTGCTCCAATAATCGGTGTGGTAGCACAGCCTCGCAGGCTGACATTGAACTGGATGTGGAATCAATGGTATTGAGTTGGAAGAGTAATTCAAAGCTGAAGAAAACTGTCAGATTAATTGCTCTTAAAATACCCACTGAGAGAACTGTCAATTAGAAATCTCTATGATGAAGGATATTTTCATAATGGTTGGTGGCAAATATTGTATAATTTGTATCAAACAGGAAGACGGAAGAAGTGTCCATAACTTGACACTGATGTAGAAGGTATTGCATCCACTGAAAACTTTTCAATAAAATGTCAAAGTGATTATGATTTTTTTATCATGTGTTTGGATGTAATATTAATAGGCCCTAATGTCAGTTCGGGTAGCTTGTATTTATCAAGTTATTTATTTATTGTTTTATTAACTGTTTGACATTAGGAGAGCTATCGATGAAACAATGTTTTAATCAAAGGTGCTGATGGATGACAACACAAAACTTTTTCAAAACGTTTGAAATTACAATCAAAGCAGGTTGAAAAAACAAGGTTTAGAGCCTAGTATTAATCAAACATGAAAAAAACAAAGAGAGAAACAGAAAACCCATACTGCAGCAAACGGGATCAAATTTCAGATAACGGCTTAGGCACGATAAGTAGCTTAGCGCAATAAAATTACGCTTACCAGAAAAAGATAAGCAGTCAAAATACATGTCACATGTGATACCTGTAACTGACATCTGGGCCCAATATCATAAAGCATGTAAGCACAAAAATTTGCTAAGCACAGAAAATATATTGCTAAGCAGAAACTGGTTACCAGCCAAAATTCCATAAAGTTTACACTGTTTTGACTGGTGCCCAACTCATTTTTTGCTTAGCATAGAAATTTCCTAAGCAGTATTTTCTGCTTTAAGGTAGGGTCATAGATTGGTAAATACCCCAAAAAATGATGGCCATAAAAACTTAGCCTACTTGCTGGAAATCACTCGAAGTAATATGGTTTGGATAAATATTTTCACCCCAAAACATTTGAATCTGAGACGCAATTCACACATGAATCGTTTCACAGATTTCTGAGATCTGGTGCCCGTTCGCAAATGCTGCAGCCAGAGACGCAGTAGGTAGCTGTTAGTTTCATCTCGCTCAACGTGGATGGTTTCAGCGTTCATGTGAAAATACTGTGACAGTTTTTTGGGCTGTTTTATCAGGTGAAACTTTCACATGTGACTTTTTATAATCTTTTATCTAATTTTGCCGATGGAAGCATTATGTTGACCAAATTGTTTTTTTAAATCTATGCCCCTACTTTAAGATAGTGAAGGATGTACTGATACACACTGTCATGGGAAAAACCAAATGATGACTGTTGTGTATAAAACACAGGGGTTAGGCACATTCCTGTCATCTGTAGCTCTACAGTGATGTAGTAAAAGCATGGAGGAGTTAGGCATTTCTAGTATACATTACAAAGTGTTATAATGCACTGTCATGAGTGAATACTGGCTACTACTGATACAGTTAGGCAGATCTGAGGCTTGGGTTGATCAGTGCTCTGGACTCAATTTCATAGAGCTGGTTAAAGCCCCTGTACACTATTGGTAAGATCGAAAAACAGAAATGTTCACAGATTCACACATAACTTACATGATTTAAAGTAAGTAATGGTAGAAAGGGTTCCTTAAAATATTTCTGCCTAAAATGCTATCGTTTCTGAGAAATGAGTAAAACAATAGTTTTTATCGCGCGCGATAATAAACTCGATGTTTAAAAAACAGAAAACACATAAGGTCTCTTTTCACTATTTTCTCGTGACCTCGATGACCAATTGAGCTCAAATTTTCACAGGTTTGTATTTCATGTATGTGGTTGATTACACAAAACATGAACACTGTCTGTGATTATTTTGTCAGCTCTGCCAATCCTGTATAATACCTTTAAGCACAAAACGTATCTAAGCACAACAAAATTATGCTTACCAGTCAAAGTACCATGTCACATGTACAATCTGTGACTGGTAAACTGCTTATTTTTGCTTAGCAGAAAGTTACTAAGCCTAATTCTCTGCTTAAGCAGCTCTGTGAAATTGGACCGTGATCATAGACTTGAACTCAAGGCTCAGTTCAACCCAGTAGCAGGCATGTACACTACTCTAAGAATGAAATTGTGGGAACTATGACCAACGATGACTTGAAATCAAGTCTCTGGATCTGATTTTGTATGGTGACCAATCTGTCTGAAGATATTATCAAGAACTTTGGGAGTTTGACCATCTGATGCAAGGGGGTCACTAATTAATTAGTAGGACCTCAATATTTTATTAGATGACCTTGAGCAGAGTTTTGACACCTCCTGACCTATGTGGCCATTCTGAGAAAGAGAGCCAGTGTGCTGGTGAGTTGGGCTAACATAATAATAATAATAATATCGAAGTCTTATATAGCGCACGTATCTACCAAACAAGGTACTCAAGGCGCTGAGTATATACATACTTTCAGAAAGATAGGTTATTGCAGTGATGAAAATCTGAGACCCAATTATTTAGCACCTTATAAGGGTTTACAAGGTGCTACGGCGCATTAAGCAGCCACAACCAGGAACACCGGGGCGAACCCCTTCTCTTTTCGATAAGTGCACTGGGTTCTTTTACGTGCATTCACAACGCACGGGACCAACGGCTTTACGTCCCATCCGAAGGACGAAGCATGTGGTTAAGTGTCTTGCTTAAGGACACAAATGTCACGACTGGGATTCGAACCCACACTCATCGTTATTGTCACCAAGACAAGGAAAAACCCTGAGCAGCACCCTCTTCTTGGCAGCCTTATCCCCCCCCCCCACCCCTACAAAATAAACTAGATTTTTTTTTTTATCAACACCCTAATATGACATTCCCAACTTCTACCCACATTGTTTAAAATTCTCTTAATATCTTTCATTTATCAAGTTATAAACCACAATGTAAACTGACTGGGTAATAATTTTAGGTTGAACAAAGAGAAAATGACTAGAGCGGGAATTGAACCTGCGACGTCCGCATTAATGTGCCAGCGCTCTGCCAACTGAGCTATCTAGCCCTAATGTAGCCGGTCTCCCTATTTTGCAAACATCTTTTTAATGACAGGATTGTCTTCATTACCACTTTGTTGTCTGTTGTTATCCACTTAATTAGATAATCAGGGGGTAATCAATCTTAGAAGACGTTTCTCCTCTGGATGGATTTGCAGATACTCTGTATAGGTTCTCACTGCTTGGACAAGGCACAATGTTTTACACAACGTTGAGGACATCACTGCTTCGATGGTCTTGCAGAAACTCTTCACCGCAGTGATTAACCCATGGAAACAGACCTGACAGCTATATGGAAGCACTGTCCACTAGATCGACTTATTCTCAGTTATTGCACTTCCTTGGACATAAGCTTTTAAGCCGGCCAATTTGCAAAACTAAATTGACTCATGGGACAAATATATGGTCAAGTGGCTGTGTGTGCGTGCATAGGAGTAATTAAAACGAATACAGGTGCGTGTACAAATCCATTGGTTGAAAGTTTGGGCTCATCATGAACTTAACTGGGTCAACACACCAAATCCACCCAATCCCCAAACTCCACACCTAAACACCAGCTTTCTTTTCTTTATCAAGACAAGCCAGCATCCACTTTGAAATATGGGAGACTTTTGGAGACACCATGCGGAAGTAGACTGATCTAGTCAATCCAGGGTGGGATTCGAACCCATGACCTTTGCCATTCGAGAGCAGATGGCTTACCACTAGACCACTAAGATTGCCTGATAGCTATAGAGGCAGTTTGAACCCATATATTTAATAGATGTTAAAGTTATATCAGGACAAAGAATATTGTTTTGGTTTTACCCATACACAATTAATTTCTCCCGCAGCTAGGGGGCGCTCGATCCGGGGTTGAGATGTATTGAATAAATGAATAAATTAACAGCTATAGGGGGATATTGAGAATGCGCCTTCTCTGTCTCTCACATTTTTTGTCTTGCAACTTCGATGACTGATTAAGCCCAAATTTTCACAGGTTTGTTGGGATACACCAAGTGAGGATAATGGTCTTTGACTGACAACTACCAAAAGTACACCATGCCTTTAAGAATACACATAATGTATGGGATATGACTGGAGGTAACCCCAAAGACATTGTAACAACACAAAAAAGAAATCTCTACTTCGGTTTCCACCGGAGTCTCAGTTTTCAACGCTTTTGCCAACCAGTGGGTGGCGCTGTCTTCCCCAAAAATGGTTATCAAATCCTACTAAGAACCAATCAAACCAAAATCAAATTTACTTAAACACTCTTGACAACTGTAACGAAAAAATAAACGGAGGTGTCAGTGCGCAGATGGCTTCTGGACTTGAGCAGGGATGGAAAGACAGCAGGGGTTTTGGTAATGAGTACATGAAACCACTACGGGGTCCCCCTGGTAGGTTCTGGACCGATCCCCAATTAACACATTTGTTGGGGAATTCTAACCAGAGGACGGCCCTGGCCTACCGGCACTGACCTCAGCGGGGAAGCTCTTTGGACAGCCGGAGCGAACCACCCAAAATAGCGGTATAGATGTTCAGAATTGCTGTGGAATCTGTCCTTAGTTGAAATATCCTGCAGTCTGAATGCGAGGGATTGTTTACAGTACGTGTCACATTATCCACCCAAGACAATGTCGTTATGTGATGGGGCCGCCCATCAAGTTTAAACAACAATCCAAAATGTAGTGTTTTTACAACAACTTTTTTTTATGTATCCAGAGTTTTGGTAATATTAGGACAGGCAACCAGTTGATCAACAAAACTGTCTAGCAAGGTCATAAGGGGTCAGCACGTATTACAATGTTGGTCAGAGTGACACCAGGGTATCAGTGTCAATAACCCCAGGGGGGACCAGTTTCACAAGGAGTAGAAAAAACTCCTCTCTCTTGCCAGACAAGATGGTGTCTGTCAGAAGGAGCATTGAGGAGACAGTTAACTCTTTGATGTTCAAGACGAGATGAGATACATCTGTCGGACCACTCTCACTTTCTGGTTTTGTAAAGCCAATCAAGTGGTGCTGAGTTTCAGATGCTGTTATCTAACATTGAAAAGTCATAATTGGAAACATATTTTACTGCAAGACTTCCTCTTGATTTACTTTTGCTCTTCCACAACAAAACAGCCAGCCCTAGAGTTCCAGCCCTAGAGTTCAACAGTCCTCAAGTCAAACTTAACATTAATGAGACTAGAAAGTTTTACTGCAGGATAATGATGCAGATATGTAGAGATACTTTACTGGTTTATCATTCTGTTTCATCACACCATAGAGAAAGGACAGAGATTTCCTTTCTCTATGATCACACTCAAATACGAATAATATAAACCAATTAAGTGGCCACATGTGAATCTACCCCACTCTATGGTCTGCTAAATAATCCAATGGCCTAATGATAGAGTAACTCCATATCCGAATGGGCAGAGTATGGCCTAAATCACAGCTGATTGACAAAAAGGTATGTCGGGGATTTACACTTTTAAAAAAGATCGGAAGTCCCCACTGGCCGAAAAGCAAACAAGTTTTATTAGCCATTTTCATCAAGTTTCATGTGTCAAGTATCCGAGCAATTCCGAGAGGTGTTTCCTCCCAGCAATGCTAGCCGTCCGTCCTGCTGACGCTGGGAGGGTGTGAGTTTTGAAAACCAATATCTAGGCCTACATTACACTACTACACCCAGGTATAATATCACGTAGGGAGTCTAGTTCAGCTCTTATGTTATAGTTCGTGACACATTTACCGGTCTGGAGAATGAGGCATTGCCAATCCCTGCGAGACATGTACTTGGCTCCAACTATCTAGTGGAATGCGTGCCCTCTAGAGCAAGGATTTTTTCCTTCTTCTTCTTTTTTTTCACTCCCTCTCTCTCTGCCTGTCTTGAAGGAGTATAGTCACGTCTAGCCGTACTCAATTGGAGATGACTGTAAGGCAAAGACTGAGCGGCCGATGACCTGCATTCCGCTATACCTGGTGTTGGTGTTGGGGGATATTTAGGTTTAGAATTCAAAGGCTGGAGGTGCAACACATGTTGCTGGCTAATTAGAAATCTGTCGCATATTAATCCCACAGGCGGAGACAGGATTTTACCAAATTGACAAAACACAAGCTTTTTCTTCAGCTTCAGGAGTTCGCAGGGCAAACCTACAAATTTTGGCTATTGAAACCCCAAGTAAAAGAGCGACGTCATAGTTAACAAAGTTTTTTTTTACTTTGCTGTGAAATGTCAATGTTTTTGAAATAGTTGTCGTTTTTGATTAGTGTGGCTCACTAAAAAACTAAATACTAATCTTCCCAGCGACTTGGAAGTAAATCGGAAACGGCAATATCATAATATCCACGTGGAAAATTAGTTCCCAAAGCGTTCAAAGATGGTCTCATACTACAACAATTACAAACATAAACCAAAGACTCATCTGTTTACCTCCGGAATTGAAGCACATAGAGACTTTTTGTAAAATGCCCAATACAAGAACTGTTCATAAATATTCATCCCATGCTCTAAATTCAACCTGCTTGAAAACAACAAGGAAAAGACAAATGTTTGAAGGATCCAGACTATTTAAAATGGTTATCTCATTTTGTTGGATCTCAATGACTTGGGCATTTCAATTATAATCAAGAAGGCAGCTGCACCGTGAAAGCTCTACTTAAAAACTGAATAAACACTGCAGAGGAATCTACGACGAAACCACATATCCTCATCAAGGTAAAGTAGCACAAATCTGGCCCCGCCTACAGGCACCCTGGCAGCCTAACCTTCAATGTATAAACATTAATTGGAATAGAACACCAAGACAAAACTGCGCGCCCCCTCGAGACCCCCCTCTTGTTCCTCCTAATTACAGCTCACCTGTAACCCTGGTACATCAGTGGTATGTGGGTAACCCCTGTGATGTTGATGTGTGACCACCTTGTCATGCAGTAAGAGGCGTGTCAGGAATGCATATTGTGACAGGCTGGATGGGTAACCCACTGTGCTCTTGTAAGACCAAGGTGAGAAACCGCTGGTTCACTTTCATCCCTTGCTGCTCCGCCTACAAACCACATTGTCAAGATGAGGGTCTCATTACCAGGGCCCGATTTCATTCAATTGATTCAAATGTAGACAATTATGCTAAGCTAATTTATTGGTTAAGCGAATAGTCACCATGTCACCACTACTACTATTATTATTATTATTATATTTCTGGTAATGAAACCAAGGATGCCTCATAAGTGAACTTAATCACTCTAGCTTGAAAGCCTAATAAGGAAACCTGTCTACAAGGGAGCTTGCTATGTCAACCAGAAATACCAGGGTTAACCCCTAGCTCTTCCACGATAGTGTTCTTGGTCAATTTACTTGCACTACCAATCCTAGTACACAGGACCTACGGCTTAATGTCCCATCTGAAGGAGGACGAGGCAATCATGGAAAAGTATCTTGCTAAGGACACAAGTGCCATGACCGGGACTCAAACCCACACTCCGCTGAGCAGTTGTTAAGTATTTATGTAAAGCAATATGTTTTTTGTGCTAAGCAAAGCAACTCTACAAACTTGGATCCAAAGTTGTTTCACACAAACAGGGCTTACCAACCAGCTAAAGCAAAAAGTAATGATAATTGTTAGCGACTGGTTCTTTGAGTAAGGTTTAATCTGCTGAGCTGTATTTCCTGCAAAGGAAAGGGTAAAGATACTTGAATGATCAACATTTAAAACCAGTGGCGTAAACAGAGAGGGGGGACCCTTACCCCCACCCTCTTGCACCCCCCCCCCCATGAGATAAACAAATACACAATAGCCCCCACAGATTATATCTTTGACTCTTCTTAACCCCGCCCCCCCCCCCCCCCCCCAAGTAAAAATTGCCTGGTTCTGCCACTGTTTAACCCCCTACCTAATTAAAGTTTCATGAGTTGATAAAGAACAGAACAGGTTCGAATCGATCATCCTCATAAATTTTGTCAAATTAATGGCTTATAAAAATATCAAATCTGATGTGATATTTTTTTGTTATTTTTTGTTAAATAACCTCATTTAAATAAGTTTAATGTCTTCAAGGGGATCCAATTAGATTGTAGAAATCTCAGCGAACAAAAAGCAAAAACAGAAATGACAGAAAATTTGACATCACCGCACTTGAATCAATGTTAACATGACCACATTATGTAAGCAGTCACACATTGAACATAGAGAGATTGTTTGAGCCATGTTGCAACAACAACAACAACAAGAACAACAGCACATTCACTGAGCATACAGTACATTATACACATTATGTCTACACGTGACTACAGAAGCAACTGGTGCACACGTGTCGGTTCCCGGCCCCTCACACCATGTCTATCCCCTTATACCGCTCCACCACACACCATAAGTGATGCTATTTTCATCAATTTTTCATTTGTAAACACAATAAAGTTTAATCAAAATCCAGAGCGAGGGCTTCCTCTGGTTGGATCAGGGCAGGCTTGGCCGAGCACGGAGCCCTGTGTATAACCGGGATTATGGCCAAGTCTTGCGGAAAATCAAAAAAATTGAGCCGCTACATTGGAGGCATTATTTATTATTCTATTATTGCGTCCTTTGTTAGTATGGCAAGCACAGATCAATAAAGAGTATGGAGTGACTTGGCATTTAGCTAAAGTCCTCATTACAAATTGTTGTGTGAACCTGATTTTCTTTTCAATACACTAATATTGTATGAACCGTGTGACAAAGTCATTAAAAATATCTTGGGTAGTATGAAGTGTCTCCCGCTCAAGCTAACACAAGATCCATTATTCGAACAAGAGAGAGAAATCTGTTTTAAAAAAAACCAGAGAGAGAATTTGGAATTCAAATTGCTTTTTAAATGGTGTCCTTATGAATAAGAGTATTTACAAATCTCCAGATTGCGATGTGAGTAAATCTTTCCATCATTTAATTATTATTTTGTTTTTTGAAAAATACTTTACTTTCCATCTGTTTCTTATTTTGACGAGGTAGCAAACTCGGTGGCGATTAGGTATTTTTCTGCTGGTTTACCTTAATGTTTTGCCTCCCCCCCCCTTTACAAGTGTGCAATTTTTGTGTGTCTTTTTTATATATCATGTAGCCTATTTCAATTGTAAAAAAAGGAAGGAAAAAACCCTATTTGTCTACTTAGTTTGTTTTTCATTTAGTTATTGTTCTATTAAGTTTGTATTGTAGATCATGAACAATTCAGCTTTTGGCTGTGATTCACGCTAGAATTAACCAACATTAATGAATAAATCATTTGACATAACAATGTACAAGATAATAAATTAAAGACAACTTATCAATATTACAGAATATTATTCAAACAGAGATTTGAAAAAAAAAAAAAAAAAAGTATCAAATTTGTAAGTGCTTTCCTTTTAAAACACTCATTGTGTGTCTATGGCTGCAAGACAAAATGAACTTCCAGATCAAACAACAATGACTTTGATAAAAAGCCTGCTTCCATCTTGAATACATTTTGATGAATTTAAAACACACGGACAATATTCAAGGATTCTCTGCTCCACTAGGTTGTTTTGTTTGTCCCAGGTCTGTCTGTCCTAAATTTGTTTGTGTGTCTGTTGGCTTCTTAGTTAGTTAGCTTGTTTGTTTGTTGAAGGCTGCTTTCTACAAGTTACTGCTTCTAAAAACATCCCCGATACTCTATTTTATTCCATTCATACTGCTTATTGCTGCTTATTTCTAATTTTTGCTTTGGGTCCGCTCAGGACTATAAGGTCTTTAAACCAGTTTAAATGGACTTTATTAAATTGCTTTTGAATACTTTGGATCTCCTTGTAAATCGAGTTTATTGATCAAGAGTGGTCCTGAAAGTATCTGTTGGCCAAAAAGAAACAAGCATTTTCAAAGTAATTGTTTATTTGTGGATTTTGATTTATACACATTTCTCATTTAATGACCTTTTGTTTTTTATTGACATGAAATTGCAAATAACCACCTCATAGGACTGAGCCATGTATTTGTTGTTATTGTTCCTAGAAGTATGGAAATAAATATGTATCTAAATTGAATTGAAATGAATTAATAGGATTGATAAGTCTTGCTTGGAATTCAAAATATTGTAATTGTAACCCAACAAAAGAGAGTTATCCACCAAATACACAACAAATCAATAAAACCCACATTTCCAAAGGTGAATAATGCTTTACCCCATTCCTGAGAACAACCACCTCTTAAGCCCTCCAATTCCCAAGCAAAAATACCCTACCAAAACCTCCTGGGGAATTTGAACCCTGTCACCACCCCATGTCTGGTTCAGACTTTTTCAGCTTCAGATCTCTCACTTAAAGAAAGGTATATACATGTACCTTTGATAATTACTCCACAAATTAATGACCATAAAACCTACTTGGTAAGACTCAAGAGTCACTGCTATGGCTGTTCATAATGTATAACATTTTGTCACAGGATTGTGGTTTTAGAGTGAGGGATTAAAAAACATTTCAATCTGAGAAACATTTCTCCTTGAAGCGTTTCTCAGATTGTGTATTCCAATAACAGATTATTATTCATGCGTGGACATAAAACCCCTCCAGATTTTTGGAGATATCTCAAAACTGCTACCACCTTTTGATATAAAACTTTTACAGATTAGATTTATTGTATATTCATAAATACCCGGGACAGTTTATCAATTCTGATTGTTCGAGAGGAGATCACGTGGCCATGTTTAAACGTGTGATATAAACACAGTAAAAAGTGTTTAAACATACCCGTGGCGCGTAAGCTTACGTGTGGCGCTAACATACGCGTAACGCAATCAATACATACCCGTATTCAATTATATAAAAACTATTAGCACGCATGCGTATGCACAACCAATGGGGTCAATCGCAAATTTACCCTTTGCAAAAACGAAACCTGCGGACGTGACAGGAATTGAAAATTTACAGAAAAGTTTACAGATTTTTCAACATTATTACGCTTTCCCTTATATTCCCTTATTCCTACATTTATGTAGGATTAAAACAATCGAACAGTTTCACTAACCAAAGGTATACTTTGTCTGTAACCCTACTCTCAAGCAGAAGTCTCCAATCAGGAGGCTGCTAGAAATAACAACTCAACTGTGGAACAATCAAGTAAATTTTCTCAGGAATTTCCCGGGGAATTTGCCAGGTGTGGAAGAGGCTCTGCTAGAAAGCTTCTGAATGAAAAACAGTCAGACCCATATAAACTGGGAGTAATTAAATCTAAATACAAAATCACACAGCAATTTGTCAATGAAAAAAAAGAAGAAGACCCAAACAAACAGTGAATTAAAATCTGAGATTATACGGTGTGATTAAAAAACCGTATGACAAGGAAAGAAAAAGTCGGAACTTGAGATTGAAGGCGGACTGATCCCCCTGGCCAATCCTAAAGGCTTTATCACAATAGCACTGCTGGAGGCTATTGGAGTATTAGAAGGTTGAGATTGGGTGCCACACGGGGTTCAGATGCACTTTGGCTTGGTAGGTGTACTTGGTAGGTGTGCATTGTATGACAGATGGGGGACTGTGCACTGGAAGATTACCTCAACATTCATATTGATAGAGGGACTGAGCACTGGATCGTTTAAAGACAAATATTGTGGAATAGGAGATGACTATACAACGGTTTCACATGATTTCTGGATGTACACTTTGTGAGGAAAAGCACATGATCAGTCCATCAATTGGTGTTTCAATCATACACATCGTCAGTGAACTTTAACCTTCCTCCATTTTGGCGAGCCACCAATAAGGCAACCATCTTACATTGATGTTAACATAAGGGCATATTGTAATCTAATAAAGGCAGTTGTTTAAAGCATTGCACTTTCTTTGTCTTGAAAAGGAGGGCATTATTCAAAAGAATTACGGTCGCTGATGCAGGGACAAAAAAGGCAATGAATAATTCATATGGAGTCACATGTTAACATCACCACAATAGCAATGGAGACGAATACCATTCTTGCTAAAAAGCAATTTAACACCCTTCCATTGAGCCCCCAAACGGCCTGACCATCCTCCCCCCACACACCCTCTTGTCGGACACAAGCCCCTAATCCTCCCTTGATTCTTTATTCATAGCGAGTGTGGGGCGGCAATAAATGTTGATTAGATATTCAATTTGAAAGTCAAATTAAATCAGGGAGTCTTTATCCTATTATGGTATTAGGAGAAGAGTTCAGCCGCTGGTGTAGATACCGATCAGCCGTAGATTATTGGGGGGAGATTGCCCGCTCAACGCCTCCATGATTTGCCGCAGACGGACGGAGGGAGGCAGATGTCTCAGCGTGCTCTGGAACAAACTCTATATTAATTTGGGGCGTGTGTATTATACACGCATGTCTTCAAGGGGGCACGTATTGAGGTGGTGCTTAAATCCAGGAGTGTCCCTTTGTACGAACTTGGAAGAACTGGGTTATATTTTCAACCGTGGAATTGCACTC
Organism: Leptasterias polaris; assembly: GCA_037783415.1. Taxonomy (NCBI): domain Eukaryota; kingdom Metazoa; phylum Echinodermata; class Asteroidea; order Forcipulatida; family Asteriidae; genus Leptasterias; species Leptasterias polaris. Next base: position 1,558,195 of record JAZGTN010000090.1, on the reverse strand, counting down.
TGGTTTCTTTCTCCTGAAGACAAGCAGAGTATACTGTTCGAAACATCAAGACCAAACTGGCTCTTTTCAGAGCCAACACTCCTCTCAAAAGAGATGTTTGTACAAGATCACTATTTATAGACTTCTTACTCTGGTTTCACTTGAAAAAAATATTGTTGGCAATAATTACTTTTAAGTATTATCAGCATCTCGTAAACACTTTCGAACTATAATTTGGGTGCAAATGAAAATGTCTTCCATGGCCACATAAAGTCTTTGAACGATTTTTGGTAATTGGGTCAAATTTCCTACCAAGGTTAAGGAATTTTACTTTGGAGCCACATTAAAATTAGCGTATTGGATACATGTGTTTTCAAATGTCTGTATTCCAGAAACTAGTGGTGTTAAATTTTTCACTTATTTTATTGATTTATTGATTACACACCTAACAGCACAATTAGCGCCAATAACTGGATGAATAGGAAACGAGAAGAAATGCTTAGCTTTAGATGTGGGAGGAAACCCCGAATGGGGACAACTGACGCAATCAGGTAAGGACTGAAAACCCAATCCGCATGCAAGGCTCTGGTCTAAGGTGGGATTGAACCAGGGACCACAGAGGTGAAAGGCAGGGAGAGAAACCAGGGGGGGGGGGGGGGGGTGTCATGTTTCCTCAACATTTGTGGCATATTCCCTGTGTGCAACTAACACCTTTCAATAGCATTTCTCATCAAACACAAAGAAGCCAGACTATTTGCCCTTCCAGCCTCGGTTTTGTTACACTGATCTGAATGGGAGAAAAACTCAAGATGGCTACACTATAAACAATTAAAGGTGTATTGCCAATAGGACTTGCCAGGCCAATATTATCAGTTACTGCATGCGGCAAACAGTAAAGCCCGGTTCATACTTCTTGCAAATGCTTTATGCGAAGCGAACTTGGCGTCACAGCTCTGTTTTTGCTGCGAATGTTTCGGTAGAGCTGCCCACGGCTCAACTCTTCCGAATTGTTAGGTTGCCATTTTGTGACGTCAAAATTCGCATCGCGTTCGCGTTCGCATTCGCATTCTCTTTGGCAGGCAGTATGAACCGGGCTTCACTCAAAACTTGAACTGATAGTTTTGGAATGACAATGCATCAACAGAGTCCAGCATTCTCCTGAAGATGATCAGAGCTAACTGATCTAAAAGTAGAGTTGTTATAACGACCGGTTCTTCTCAGAACCACCAAAACTCATAAAGACAGATTATGGACGTCTCTGCAAACCTCATCAGATAACATGCCATGTTTGGCTATGAACAGGCACCTGCAGCAAGAGAACCTATAGCCTGAGTTATTGTTAAAAGATTCTAAACATAAATGTTCACAAACTTTCCTTTGAAAAAGTTTCTCTTGGAAACATAGTTTTTGAGAAATGAGTAAAACAATTACTTTTGATCTTGCGAGTCCAAAACCTGATGTTTGAAAACAGTGAAAATATAATAACAGAGTTGTTCACTATTTTCTTGTGACTCTGATGACCGATTGAGCTTAAACTTTCACAGGTTTGTCATTTCATGTATCTGTTGGGTCACACAAAGAGCGAACACTGGTCTTCAACAATTATCAGAATGTTATCTGTAAACTATTCAAGATGGCAGAGGGGTAGAACCACGCAATCCCCCACCTTTCGATCATCCCAGAGGTAGAAGCACTCCAGTAACCCCAACCGAATATAGCTGCGAACTATTTATTATTGACATAATGTTATCAGTATATTTCTATGTTTTCTCCCATACATCATATTATTATAGTGTTCAATGCAACTACTTTCCTTTAGAAACTTCTTTCTTTGCTTCACGTGTATCCGCAATTCTTCATATTTATTAGTTATGAAGAATTAGGTATTCTATTCTAAAGAAGAAAAAAAAGGGAACCTGTTTTCCTTTGGCAGCTGTGTGTGTTACTACAATCAACAAACAAAATATATGAATGGGCGAGCAAGTTGGGGGGACTTAACAAGTCAGGGCGATTACTTTCCCATACAATCAAACTTGTGGCACCCCAAGGCTTGTTTTATTTTGTCCTGACATAACAGATTAGCACATTGTACGCCAGCAATGTAAGCAGTCGGCCCTGTTTGAGTTCACGCCTCAGTTTGTTCAGAATTGTCCCCAATACAAGAAATTGGCTAGATTTAGCCAGTTCCCGTCCGCATATTTCTTTGGTTGGGTTGCCTCGCTGCGGGGACTACAGCTTAGTTTTCCCAACAATGCAATGGATATGTTTACACGACTCTTTAAATCTCCACGTCTTTTTTGTGACCCCCGTCCCATCTTTGTTATAATGCTTTTTAAGAATGGCATCATAATTTGCTTCGGCTCAAACTCTGCTGAGTAATAACAGTCGTTGCTGAACAAAGTCTATAAACCAACGAGAAGTCTCTTGCTGTGTTGGGTTAGTCGATGCCATGCTTGCTTCTTCAAGGGGAGTAACACCAATTTTCAAATTCCCACTTATTTGAATTGAAACACAAAATAATCTGCTAGTCATTTCTGCATCCTTTTGGTGGTAATTATACTTCAATTCAATTCAAGTCAACTTTTCATTTTTTACTACTCTTCTCAAAATAAAACACACAAAATATTGTAAGCAAAATAATAAGCACAGAAAGTAGAGGGGGACAGAGTGGGTTTTTTCTCACACTAACCACCTTCACTTTAAAAAAACCAGGTGATAGATTGATGTGTTATCTAGTGGAAGTGTAAATACCCAAGGTTAGGACCTTTCATGTACACTCTCCGAGGAACAAAGTAGTTTTTTTGTAAAGAGCTTTTAAAAAGCCACTACGCTGTACTTTCAAAGGGCAACATTTGTCACTGGTTTTGTGATGCACCACCCCACACTTCTTACAACAACAATTCCCTTCAGGCATAGATTGTGCAGTGTTTTGCAGTATTTGTTGTGAAGAAGTACATGTATGTTATAAACCATTGTATTTGGTTTTACCTTGTAGAACCTGGCTATTTCTTATCCTTGGAGTAAACAACGTTTCAACTTGGTTCCGAGAAACGTTTTCTAATAGTGTCAAGGGTACAAAACCCCCAAACAGTAAAGTTTGCTTAAAAATGTGTCAAATATTTTTGGTTTCTTTATCCTAACAAGCAAGGAAAGGGGATTGAAGGGGCGTGGGGGGGGGGGTTGCTTAGGGATACAATATTTCATGGACAACTTTTTTGTATCTCCTCAAAACAGAGCTCTTGAAACAATTTTGACATTCCAGGGGACCTCCTTCTGCACCTGGGTTTCTTCAGATCCCAGCAGGGGGAAACTCTAGTTACCTTGTACAATACCTCATCAATGTCACTTCACTGCCAATCAAGGCTGATTGGCAGCTTATAAAGACAACAGACTAATAGGCTTTGGGCCTTACAGGTGTGTCTGGTTTTTACAGGTGTTGGGTACATGGATAGCACCATAATATACCTGTTGTGGCTATCTGCAGGGGGGCAAACTAGGGCCGGAGGGGGTGTATGTGAAGTGGCTCAAGGTAGCCAGGGGTACATGAATGATACCTGGGTACCTGCTGTGAAATCCCACCCCCTGGAATGAGTACATGGTCAAGATGACATTGACAACAATAAGGTGTTGACTACATGAGGATTAAAGAGTATTGGCTATTAATGAAGACAAACAGACCTTACCTCTTTGGTCAGACCTTACCTCTTTGGTCGCTGGTGGAGGCGGTGTTCAAGTCTCTAGAAGTCTTCTTATTGGCTGTTTTGTGTGGACTGCAAATAATCAACCAAGGTCTCCTCATCCAGGTCGATCACCATCGGACAGCCAGCAATGTCTTAGGACCTGAGGGTAATACTGGGAAGACAAAAGATCAGCAATTAAAAGGATGATTGAATATTCTTTAATGAGATACAAAACTTAAACAAGGTAATCAAAGAGACCAGATTAAAGCATCTCATTAACAGTGGGCAATTATTCAGAAAATTGCAAACCAAATACCAAGTGCTTTACACTATTCCTGGTCTTAGCATCCGAGCCTTAAAGCTAGAGTCATCGATTGGTTTTTGTCTGAAAACTGATTTATAAGCACAACTATAAAGAAAGATACAATAAATGTCACAGTTGAAGGTTTCAGCTGAATACAGTGTCTACGTGCTAAGAAGCAGCAAACTGTCACAGTATTCTCACACAAACGCCGAATCCATCTAAGTTAAAGCGAAGCGACAGCAGGTACCACTGCATCTCTGGCCGCGAACTGACACCAACCCTCAGTAATCTGAGCAACGACTGATGCATGAATCGTTTCTCAGATTCAAATGTCTTGGGGGGTGAAATATTTTCCAACCCATACACTTCAAAGTGAATCCTTTCTCACAGTTGCAGTGGTTTCTCACCAAGTCAGTTCTTATGGTCAATCTATGCCACTATACCTTTAAACATTCCTGAACCATGTTAACTCTCTCAGACTAGGCAGTTGGTGTGCCAAAACTTAATACCACAGGTCCTTTTGGTTGGTAAGCAGTTTGCAACAGCTAATTCTATTTTCTCAAAACCTAATCAAAATTCACTTTTCTTGAGAAGTTATTTTCTTTATCAGTTTCTGAGATTAGATTGGCAATCAGTGGATGAGAAATTAATGTCAACAAAAGAGGTAAAATTTCCTGAAATCAGATCACAAGGTGCTCAATAATAATAATGAAAACTTATAAAGTGCTCATGGTGCTAATACAAATAACATATACATGTGCCATGATAAAACCAATGTTTTAATGAAAAAGATAAATGAAAACAAAGTTATACAAATATTTCGAAAGTGTGTTTTTACAGAGTCTCTTTAGTTTTTTTTGTTCTCCTTCATTTTAGACTTTACTCTTTCCACTAACTTCTTCCTCTTGACAAGGATTGTCGCCTCTTAAAAAATATTAAATTTACATGTAGCTAACGAACTAGAAGATCAATTTTCAAAATATGATGAAGCCGAGAAATTTAATTTCAAATTTTTTATGAGAATTGTGGTAAGGTTACATCAAGGTACTTTGGGGGTTTGTGGTTGGCCTAGTTCAGCAATATTAAAAATCATTGTGGGAATTCTTTAAAGCATCACGAGACAGTCCAACAATAAAAATAAAAGTCATCACCATCACTTTACTTTCAACTGACTTCAGATAGTCTTGTTAGGTGAAATCATCCAGTCAGATTCATTTTTTAATAATTTGCTGAGAAAGAAAATCGCTGCCAGCTCCCGCCATCGGAGAGGAGAGGACAGAGAGAGAGCCAGTTTGTCTATATTACTCAACTCTGACTCATTAATTTAAATAAATATCAAAGGCCTTTTCATCATTTGTTCAGTTACTTTGTGACCAACCGCTAGAATAACACCTCAAGCACACGACTGAGGACCTCGCCGGCAAATATATAAATCATCAATTTACTCAGTAGCATAATTGAGAAGATTAAACGCAGACTGTTTATTATCTTATGCATTCAGGTATATGATTGCCGGCACAGTCCGTGAGTCTCGTCGAGAATAATCGTTTTCGGGTAGATGGGCCGCTAAGCTCTTGAGGTAACAGAGCGTAAACGGTTGTTTTGATTCTCTGTTGTTGTTGTCTTTTATATCCTCTTTTCCTTCTCTTGGGTCATGGAAGAGACTGGAGAAGGGGAATGCTATCGGTTAGACCATCATGATGACTGATTGACCTTGACGAAGATTGCACTTTGAGCAGTGATTGAAGATGGTGACTTCGGTCATTGTGAAATTGATACATGTTTCTTGTCTCTTTTTTATCTTTAAAGAAGTTCCATCAATCTGACTCAACGATGAAATTCCAGAAACTATTGAAGACTGAACTGTTCAGAGCTCATTAATTTGTTTATTGTTGATTCTTCATTTGTCCAGAGCCCTAATCTAGTGTTGTCTTGGATATGTGCACTTTGAAAGAACTCTGTATTATTATTATTATGAATATCATATTCTAGTATTAGTAAGGTTTGCGGTAATAATCATATTCTAGTATTAGTAAGGTTTGCGGTAATAATCATATTCTAGTATTAGTAAGGTTTGCAGTAATAATCATATTCTAGTATTAGTAAGGTTTGCGGTAATAATCATATTCTAGTATTAGTAAGGTTTGCGGTAATAATCATATTCTAGTATTAGTAAGGTTTGCGGTAATAATCATATTCTAGTATTAGTAAGGTTTGCGGTAATAATCATATTCTAGTATTAGTAAGGTTTGCGGTAATAATCATATTCTAGTATTAGTAAGGTTTGCGGTAATAATCATATTCTAGTATTAGTAAGGTTTGCGGTAATAATCATATTCTAGTATTAGTAAGGTTTGCGGTAATAATCATATTCTAGTATTAGTAAGGTTTGCGGTAATAATCATATTCTAGTATTAGTAAGGTTTGCGGTAATAATCATATTCACATCACTATACACTTGACATTGGATTGGTGCTGGATTTGAGAGAAGAAGATTCCTAGTTTCTTTCTACTCGACGTTTATTTTAAGTCTCTTTGTCAAAGCGGAAGGTATGTTGTGTTTGTGATCCCACCATAAAGCATTTCCCTTTTACCTAGACATCTAAAATGACCCTCTTGGTGTTTACTCTTTTGGAGTCTGTACAGTACTTAAATTCTTTTAAATTTGATGCACTTTCTGTAGTTAAAATATTTTTAAAAACTGTTTGCATTTTGAATCGATAGATGAATGAATAATATCCCAGCAGGGGTCGATTTCACAAAGCACTAAGATTCATCTTATGATGAGTTATCAGTATTACCATAGTGATTTGTATTGTGACATCACTCTTTGCTAAGCAACTGCGATGGATTTGCAGTTACGATCAATCTTAACTCTTTGTGAAATCGAGCCCAGGTATACCCCCAAAATAATATGCAGAGACAATAAAAAAGGTTGCACACAATTACAGGACTATTTTGAGTTTCCCCCTCCTCAATTATCACAAACCCCACCTAAAAAGAAATAATACACAAATCTAATTTAATACAACAACAAAAAAATTATTTATATTTAAATTTTGAGGCCACTGGTTTTAGATGTGACTCTGATTGTGGTTAGTTTATGTTTCGGATGTAAATATTTAACAACAATTTCTTAAGGCTGTACAAAAAATGGACAATCATTCTAAAATAAAATATCAACTCAAAACAAGTTAAAACAGAACAAAACGTATTGATTAAATGGAAGAAAACATCTGTAATGCAAAGTTAACATGATGTTAGTTCTGCTGAATAAAGAGTATCTGATAAGGCTAGCCTTACAACCAATAGGATAAGCAAACTTTCAGTTCATCTGCAAACAAAAAAATGGAGAGATTGACATTCAGTCTAACGAAAATGGCTGATCTACTCAGAAAACTTACAGTCCTATTTCTTTTGTATAGTTAAATAAAGATAAAAACCGATTTTTATTTATTTATGTGTTTGTGTACATATGTACCATCAGTGCATGATGTCTTTAAACAAGTCAAAACATCTGTCAGCCTTCTGTTACCTGATCAAACTTTCAGTTTATTGTGAAACACTTGCAAATTAAATTTACATAACAATGAGGGAAAAAATGGGCTCATCAAATAAAAAGTGGGATTGTTCTGTTGCTTCCATGGTTGTTTCCTAACCTTGCGTGTTGTCCCTGGCTGTATGGCTTCTGACTGGCAACCCCCAAATAAAGATATTGACAAAATAGGGAGATCACTGATAATAGGTCTCGACGGCTCAGTTCGTAGAGCACGGGCTCGTTAATCCGGAGGTTGTAGGTTCAAACGCCATTCTAGTAAATTTTCCTTCGTTCACCCCTCAGAGCAATTAGATGAAAACAAGGGCCTTCAAAAAACACCTAATTGGGGCCTATAAGGCGAGTATTTCTGGATATGTTGAACCAGTTCACCTGATTTCATCATCGCAATAATCTTGGTTGTGCCATTTTGAGAGTCAATGTCCCTTCCGAGTAGTGCTCATTTTAGGCGACATAGCATTTATACAGTTACTATTATATTTTTACGTGTAAATTCAGAAAGGCCCCAGTATGATTGTGATATGAAAATTCACTACTATCATGTCTAGATGCAGGAAAACCTGAAGTCCTTCTCCACTCCCATGGCCCTGGAATTTCACTCTTTGAGAGGGCAATACTATTTTCATTTTGCAAGGGGCAGTTCTGTTGGAAAATCCTAAGGTCTAAGGGAAACTTTTGAAGAGGCACCAAGGCCAAGACTAGGGGAAAGCAACAGAGGCCATCCTCCATGGACTCTGTGTAATTCCAGGCCTGTGCTTAAAGGGTGTGTACAACATTGGTAAGATTGAAAATATAAATGTTCACAGATTTGCACATAACTTACATGGTATAAACATGGTCATGGTTGAAAACTTCCCTTGAAATGGTTTTGCTTGACATGCCATAATTTTTAGGAAATGAGTAAAACGATAGTCTTTATCCTGCAGGATAAAATCCGATATTTAAAAAAAAGTTTAAACATATAATGGTGTTTTTCACCGTTTCTCATGACTCCGAAGACCGATTGAGCTTAAACTTTCACAGGTTTGTTATTTCATGTATATGTTGGGTCACATCAAGTGTGGATACTGGTCTTTGGCAATTACCAATGTTGTACACACCCTTTAAGCAGAACATTTTGCTTTAACAACTTTCTGCTCAGCAAAACTAAGCAGGAAACCAGTCAATGACGGCGCATGCAACATTGCATTTTGCTTTAACAACTTTCTGCTCAGCAAAACTAAGCAGGAAACCAGTCAATGACGGCGCATGCAACATTGCATTTTTTGCTAACCACCTTCTTGTGTTTTGTGCTTAGCTCCTTTGGTGTGCTCAATCAGCTCTATGCACTTGGACCCTGTTATTCATAAAAATAATGATAAATAATCACATAATCCTCATAAAAATGTGTCTTATATTCAGAGGTACATTCAAAACAGATAGTATGATCACCATGGTTTTGTTATGATACAGCAGTCTACAGTCCCACTGGGACGGTTATTTTCTCTGGAGTAAATCAAGGGTCTATGAATTGATTTTGGCCCGTACATCTGGAGTTGTCACTTGGTCTAGTCTCGGTCTCTAGAGGATACAACAGCAACACCTCATCGCTTGGCACCCACAATCATTTTATCATCCTGTTTCTATTCTGCATTATTATCCATTTGTTGGCCCAAAACCCACTTTGCTATGAATTTCATTTTAATCCCACACCTGGGGCTGTGAAAATAAAAAATCATCCTCTAAATCAAGTCACAATCACATTTGCAGTCCTCCCTTCCTCCTAGCTCCATCCCTCTCCGTCATGGTGCGACTGCATCCCTCACCCAAAGCCTGCGTGCCATATTTATTCTCTGCTGCCATATAATTTCTATTTATTTTAATCGAGGCTGTTTTTGTCCCTGGGCAATCCGGTACCCCAGTGGAAAAGTGGATCTTGTTTGTGTCTAATACTACCACAAGCCCTGCACGCCGCATTACCTTCTGCCTCAACAACTCGGCCAGGGTTCACTTCAAATATCAACATCATATTTCCACCATCAAAGAAGAAAAAAAAGGGGGGGAAACGGCAATTCTTGGAGGAAAAATAGGGATAGTCAATCATTGACTTTGCCTGAGGACTGGAATTATGGAAATAGTGGTGGAGATTATCGGAAGAAGGGGTGAGGAAGATGATGAAAATGGAATGAGATTAGGAATGTAACAGGCTTAAGGACTAATCAACAGGCATACAGATATCTGCTCATTTTAAAGAGAGAGAAAAAAATTTGTCAAGACTAAATCTGGGTGCTGCACTTTCCAGTAAAATGCCTGTTGTGTGTACTCTCCCAATCAAATACTGGATCTTAATTATTTTAATAAATGTTTCATGTGGAGCATTACTCAACATGATAAGCGCATACCTTGAGGTGATTTAATGCTTAAAAACAAAATAATGGTTTGTAGAAGAAGACATTAATTTTGATCTTGTAGTTTTGTTGTACAACGAACCTGTGAAGAAACTGTTTGGAAAGGGTGGTAAAGTTTCAAGAAAACATCAAAGAAAAGAATAAATTAGTTTGGCAGACATTTATTTCAATCTTCTAGTTTTCTTTTACAACGAACCTGTGAAGAAACTGTTTAGAAAGGGTGGTAAAGTTTCAAGAAAACATCAAAGAAAAGAATAAATTAGTTTGGCAGACATTTATTTCAATCTTCTAGTTTTTTTTTTTTACAACGAACCTGTGAAGAAACTGTTTAGAATGGGTGGTCAAGTTTCAAGAAAACATCAAAGACAAGAATAAATTAGTTTGGGGTTTTGCACATGTTTGTTTTTTAATTTCGATTTGGATAAGTGTTCTGGGTTCTTTTACGTGAACAACCAATCCTAGTATACGGGACCTGCGGCTTAATGTCCCATCCGAAGGACACAGCACGGTAAAGTAACTTACTAAAGAATACAAGTGCCACGACCGGGACTTGAACCCACAATCTGCTAATCAGAAATACCAGAGCTTGAGTCCGGTGCTCTTCTTAACCGTATGGCCACAACATCTTTGTGTTTATGCCTCTTGAGCACCCTTTTTGTATGTGTGGATATTTTAAAATGTGCCCGAATACCTGGGCTGAGATGCCAGTTATAAATTGGAAAAGTACATCCTATCATGTCAAGGCAACAAGGCCGTATGTCACATTTTTTTGGAGAAATTGATTTAGAATACATAAAAGGTGCTTCATTTTTGTCTGAACAAACTGTAAAAGTTTCAATATTTTCCAAAAAAGTAATTAAAAGGATACAGGTCATTAACAGTAAATGATGTCATAATTCTTTAAAGTGTTCCGAGCAACAAAGTTGTATCGTGTATCTCAGACATACGACTTTGTTGCACTGAGAATTATGATGTTTTTCCCTATTGATTGCACGCGATGCAGGTTTGTGCAACAAGGTCGTATCTCCAAGATACAACCTTTTGACCAGTCTAAAGCAGCAAGCAGTGTCCGTAATATGGTAATTAAGGCATAAAACTTGTTTTAAAGGTAATTAAGTGTAGATATAACTTTTAATGTTATTATTATAAATGTCTCCATAATTCCAATGTACAAGTGGTCTTGTCTCAAACAACCAGTGATTGTTTAAAATGTCCCCAAACCTTGAAAAGTGATTTATGCAAAACAACAAAAGTGACGCAACAATTTTTTCTTTTAGAGGCATTTATTATAGGTTCATTCTCATCTATCAACAGGCAAACAAAGCGGTGAAAATTACATCAGATTTAGTGGTCATATTCACAGGAAAACAATGCAAGAGCAGTTTATGCATAGTCAAGGACTTTGTGCACGTTCATCAAGCTTATTTTGGTTGCTGCAATCAAAATAAGAAATGGCGATCAGGGAACGATTTCGTCCAGAAATTTTGCATAGCAAAATAGTTAGACTGAACTTGTTTTGTGCACATTGAGTAGCAACTGATGCATTTTGTGTAGCAATTTGCTCTGCTATAAATGGGAAATCGTTCACTGGCGATTCATGGGATCTCCAACTCGGACAGTATTTCAGACGGACAAATTTCTCTGCTGGACTGGTATTTACTTTGTGAGTCAAATTTAAGATTCCAATCAAATTTATTTTGGTGGTCTAGTGGTAAGACATCTGCTCTACCAATGCAAAGGTTGTGGGTTTGAATCCCACCCGAGTGATTTGCCTGTGGATTTTTTTCCCAGAACTCGAGTAAGTACCGAGTATACAGTGCTTAAAACACATCGGTGTAAGGGTAAAAACCAAATTATCTAATTTATTTCATATTTACCAATCCTGCACTTTGACTACGGTTGAATAACGACGAATAGGCCATCATTCACTAGAGTTAGAAGGCGACAATCACAAAAAGACAAACTTCCTCTGTACATATTTCAGGTCATAAAAGCTATCACAATTGTTGTTTTTTGCATGAATTGGCATTTGCCTCCCCTCCCACCCCACCCTCCTCAACCCCTCACTCCCCCTCCCCCCAACACCCACCCACTGCGGCATTTGTCCTGAAGCCTGGTCGGTCCCTCTGAAGGGATTAGCCACATAATGTGCCGCTTCAATCACCACAGCCTGCCTACAATTAGATTACTTTTTCATTACTCCCAACAGGGATAATTGTCTTTGATTCAAATTCCCATTTCCTTTACCATGAATAATTTGGGGGCCAAGCCTGGCAGATTACAGATGGTGTGTTTTCCTGTAACCGTAGAATGGTGCAACAAGGCACGACTGGTTGAAACACGCCTTTCTCAACCCCCCCCCCCCCCCCCCCCCCCTCTCTCTCTCTCTTTTCTCTCTCTACTTTGCTTCTGGTATCAAGATCTTAAGATGTAAAAGATGAAGATGTGGAGATGTATATTCTGGCTGTGTGTATTTTGATGAGGATTTTCTCCTAGAGGCTGAGCCGGTTACTATAGTCCCACCTTGAGGCAAGCCTGCTGCAACTTGAGCAAACTCATATACCACAAGCTCCCTGCTTCCTTTAAAAAGCGCTGTTTTGATCTTATCACTTAATTGGCTAATATTGGAAAAATTCAACCGACAGTTAATTTTTATTGGGTAGGTGGAAGGTAATATGACTAAGAAGATGGGAATTTAGACAAGAGAATGCAGACAAACGACAACAACAAACATATAAACGTTGAGCCCTTGCTGAAAGTCAGCCAAAGAAGCAGGCAAGAAATCTGGAGCAGAGAGGCTATAAGATAAGAGAATATGAAGCCAACATAATCAGCGCAATGTCAGGGCATTCCTTACCGTGCAATTCTGCGCGTACTGCCCACAGCATCAAGCGTTTACAGAGCCTCGTAAGCACACAATTCTATAGTAAGCAGGGCCCATGGCCTTGTGCCAAATTTCATAAAGCCTGCAAGCACAAAAACTTGCTAAGCACAGAAAAAACTTGCTCAGCTGAAACAGGTTGCCAGCCAGAACTTGATAGAGTTTCAGTTGCTGCAACTAGTTCCCAATTCACTTTTTTTGCTTAGCAAAAGAATTTGCTAAGCAGTATTTTCTGCTTAACAGCTTTATGAAATTGGGCGCAGATCTCCATTATTTACATAATTCAAGCTAAAAAAAATCAATAAAATAAAAACTATTAAGAAAACCAACAAAGCTTTTATTTATTCTTAATGGTGGACTTTCAAGAAGTGAAAAGAATTGTACACTATATATTAATACTAATGAGCGAGTCTTATCAATTGTGTGAACACACACCACCTTGACTGCTCCGCAACAAAAACTTACAGTCTGATGAATAAAAACCTTACAATAACTCTGAGCCCTTCAACCACAGTTCTCTCCTTTCAGAGGAACCAATCAGAGCAGTGCTGACTCTACACTGAAACCTCTGAATCCCTATAAAGACACCAGCATCTCAAACAATCTTCAGTTTCCTGACGATGACTAGAGCAGGCTAGTCAAAACTTTGTGACCACTAAGAACTCACTCTGCAGCAGTGAAGTTATAACGAGAAATCGCCTCAATCCACTAAGCGAAATTAGTAGTCCCGGACGATTTCCTACCTCCCAGGTAGTTTAATAAGCAGGACAGTTCTTTTCAGAACTAAGTAGTCTCCTGAATTCTGAAATCTACTCCGCAGCAGTAGAATAATTAGCTGCTGATTTATGCAAGACAAGTTCTCAAAGAACAAAATCTACACAGCAAGGTAGATATATGTACACATGGTGTTACCGCAAACTGAATATACAACTGACAAGAAATGTTGAGTGCGACAAGGTGCCTTAATTTGATAATCCAGGGATGGAGATTTGAACGTCCATCCCATGATGGGCAGTTATGTACATATTGGGCATGGCTTGATGAGTGAATCCATAAAACTTCCCTTGAATTTTTACCAAGAAACCCCGAGAACTTGTTCTGTCTGACAAGGTGCCATTTCGTAGAAGCTATGAAACAAATACTTGGATCAACAGTCGGTGAACCGGCTATCATCAACACCTGCATACATCCACTTACATATTTTCTCTGTGAAACTAAACAATCTGAGCATGTCACAGATTTTGCCATAAAAATTAACCAAAAGTACATACCCCCTAAAAAGCACCAAAATGCAAAATATCCATTTAATTGTCTTATCTACTTTTGTAACCAGCAAAAGACAAACCTGCAGTATTTTGCCAGAGGTAGTGTAAGTTTCAAGGACTGCTCCTTCTAAATCATCGGGAAAACCATCACTGCAAGAAAAGTAAAAAAACTAGTTGTGGTCTCAAGAGGTGCAATCAAGTATTGCTGATACCTGCGTGTGTAAGTTGCAGCCCATCTTCCTGTAATGGAAGCCAAACATAAGTAGCTACACGGCCCAATGATTAATTTCATGAGAAGAAAACAGGCGCGAGTGTCTGTAAACAACAAGCGCACGATTGTAATCTCATTCGGGACACAGACTGCACATACCGCACCACGCCAGCGATGAGTAACAAAATTACGGCAACCCTTCTCGGATTTAATTCACCCCCTGATTTCCCAGTAGACGCACATATATTAGATTCGTTTGCCCAGCTTATTAGAGGGGGGTTTTGTATGCGCGACAAAGTGATCTTTAGGCTGCAAAGTCTTCCATTTCTGTCGCTATTTCCCCAAAGACCCAGCGGATTCTGTTTAGGTGTATCCTGTGCATGTCTTACGCGATCCTCAAGACATTCTGACATCACATTGGCTTGTTGACTCTTGTATTCATGATGTAACACATCTTGGGGACAGTCAACTGCTTTGTGATGTCTTAGTTTTGATAACGGCTATAATGCTTTGCTTGGTACAGTTAGCAGGAATGAAGAAAAAAACCGGACAGAGCTCTGAAAAAAAATAAAGCTCTGCAAATGGGCAACTGGAATGTAGACGGGTGCGACTGAGCAGCAAGGGGGAACAGGCTTATATATACAATCACAGCAAATGTTGACATTTTTTCAGACTAGAAGATAACAAGCATGATGGTGCAAGTTGTTGAACCTTAGCTATCAACTTTAATTAGTATGTCAGTTGTAAATGACGACCCTCCTAGTGATCGTTCTACAACGGGGGTTGTAGCGCCGATCGCTAGCTAACCACGTAAGCCATATATATATTTACATCTAAAGGGATCCTGCTAAACTACTCAGAGGCCAGGCCAGTATTCCGGGCATGTGGAGCATTAGCTGAGGTGCCAAACCAACTGGAATTAATATCAGCGCAATAATGCTGAGCTAAAGCCAGCAATCTGTACACCCCTTTTCTTCTCACACGACAGGGTGTCACTACACTTTGCAGACCCTGTTCCAATTTCTCTAATCAGATATAATACACAAGTGTGTGTGCCTCGTGGTAGTGTGGATGCAGAAGGGGGGAGGGTTGTTGGGTATCATCATAAGATGTTAAGAGGCCATACGCCAATAAATTACATTTCCAGATTAACTGGCCGGGATGGTAATAACTTTCCCCAGCTGACAGGATCAAAATCACTCAGGTGCAAATGAAAAAAATACAAAGTTCCTCTCCACCAATGTCTCTTTCCTTGCAACCTCCTCATGTATAAACCAGATCCTGATCTTACTCTGCCCATCTACCCATCCCAGTTTCTCAATACTTCCTGTTTCCTAACCATTCATTCTTTCCTCAACTCGTTCAATCACATTCCCATCACACCGAACACAAGTTCTGTGGTTTCAACAGCTGAGGAAACTCTCCCCACCCCCCTACTATAAACTGGAGTGAACCACACCTACTGGGAAATCATACTTTGGATGATCGCTTGGTTAGAATTTAAGCACTTAACCAGGGATCTTCAGTGTGTGAGTTTGGTGTGGCTCAGGGATGCACATCAGTTGCATATTGGACTGAGGCAAAGAGAGTGGATTTTTTTTAATTGTATGCACAGGTGTCTGTATTGCATGATGAGTGGATATGATCTAATTTAAGGCTGCTGCGCGTATTGATTTGCCGCCATTAAATTTTTACTTGTCGAGACCGTAACACCTCATTCACGACTGAGACAAAACTCAATATGTTCATTCGCACATCAGTGATTTTCACTTTTGAAGGCTTTGACGAAATTAAACTATTCAATATTTTATAGTTCAACCTCTTTAGACAGTGTAGTAATCTTGCACTTCTCAAATAATAAATAATTTCTTAAATTAAGCTGATGTCTAAACAATGACGAGGGGTAATACGAAACAACATTCACATCAAAAATCCTTCCTCTGTTTTGAAAGCGCACTCAACTTTTAGAAATCTATATTTTGGAGTCGTGATTCACTATGCCTTCATATTGAATCAAAACCAGCCTATAAGGGGCCCTTAAGAAACCCAATAAATTGGCGCATTTTTTCTTTTTGAAAATCAATGACCCTCTTTTGATGTCTGCCAAAAACTACAATTCATTTACAAGAGAAAAGAAAAAAGCTTGTAAGCTCTCAACTGGATTTCGAGTCTGCTCCAGCAAAAAGAACAGATTCTATGGCCACAATAAGCGACAGACTATTTAGGAGTGAAGGAACTATCCCCGTCTAATCTCGTTCAGTTTTAATTTCATTTAAAGCATGATTATGATGGCACTTTGTAACCCGAGGGGAAGCTACAATGGTAGGGCATAGACCGAGCACATTGGGTCTCATTGTCTCATTAGAAGCCTCATCCTCAAAAGCTGACGATCCCGGGCAAAGGGTGTTAACTTAGAAGGCTCCACCGTGGCAACATCTACAGACCCCGGCAAACAAAAACCGTCCGTACCATCGACTATTGGTTCAGGTCTTACGGATCCGTCCCATGTTACATTCCCCCCGGAGCATCTAAACCCGGGCTCTAGTCAATCCTGGCAGCTTTTGGGATTCAAGCTATACGATCATGCCGACCTGCCAACCAAGCCGTTGATACACAAGAACTGGATTAAGCCTCATAGCCCTAGGCCAGCACTCTTATTACTCTGATGAAATTCTCAGCCCATGGTATTATTCTCCCCCGATTGAAACAATTAGTGCAAATGCATTATTGTATAACACCGGGGCCACACATGATCATGACACCCCAATGTACAAAGACTGGGCCTCATTACGGCAAACCCCCACATTGATTGAATGATGTTCACACATTACGCCTGGAGTAAAATTCAACATGAAGGACATGTGGTAATTTCTGAAGAATTCATGTTACATGCTTTGATATTGTATAACTCTTGATTATTAAAAACAACAGTAATCACATTTTTAAACAGCACTTTGCAATTCTGGCAATAGGTGTTGCACACGACGACTTAACACACATATTATTAGTCGATGCCTAAACTTGGCAATGACACTCCAGGCCTGGAATTTCATCTTTGAGAGGGCAAGGCCATTTTGATTTGGCAAAGGGTGCTTCCATCGGAGAGTTTAAGGTGTATGGGACTGAAGGGGCACCAAGGCCAAGACAAGAGGCAACAGAAGCCATGGCCTCCTTGTAACTCCAGGCCTGACACTCAGAAAAATCTTTCAAATATTCTGCATTTCATTTCAAATTGTTATCAAAAATAACAAACTAAAAGCAGATATTTTAGGAGATTTCTTATATGACGGAGACCTCCACTGTTGATAGTAAAAAGTAGAACTCTTTGTTCTATTTTCGGAGTCCGTCAACGAGCTACATGGACTTCTACTTGACCCTCCCATTGATTAATTAAACTCATACGCTCGCTCGTTTGTTGAACAAGAATCAGACTGCAGCAGCACCAATTAAATGATGATAAGAACCACTTGACAATAAATGACTGATGAATGGCAAAGCCTGTAATCGGAGTGGCCTTATTCGGCGTTATATTGACCAGAAACAATCAAGGTGCATAGACCGTAATGCGCAGAGTATAGAAGCGCTTGCTGAGGAATCCAAACACTAATTACTGTGGTGATTGGGGAAGCATTGACTGATAATGGCGGTCATGTTTGGCATCATCAAACGTGTCAAAACTAATTATTCTTCAAGAGATGAGTACTGGGGTCGTGTGAGAATTGGCGGCTATGGCTGTGGCTGTTGCTAAGCGTGTTGCTATGGGGATCCTATGCTTCACTGCATGTTGATGTGATGATTAAGCCATAACCCAAAGCCATTAATTCAGACAAGGACTTACTTTCAACAAAACCTTTTCAATTTTCCGTTTTCAACTATTTTCCTTAGGCCAAATTTAAAAAAAATACCAGTTGATCGTCCTGATTTTTCCAAAAAGAGGAGGATGAGGGCCTTTTTATTTTTTATTTATTTATTTTTTTCCAAGATGGCCGCCAAGTATTTCCATTCAAACAGGCCCCTGCCCTTAAATGTGTTTCTTGGTCTTTGGCAAATGGGCGGTTATTGATGATAGATTTACATTTATAACCAAACAGATTCTTTGATTCTTTGATAAGCTACTAATTTATCATCTTTTTAAAATAAAATTCATTCATCTACAATGGTTTATTGCAAAGGACACATATTCAAGAGGCCTAAATTGAAACTGAAAAGAGCAATCAAAGCCTGAATAAAATCACTGCAAGAAAATAAATAATTAATTAAATCTCACCAACGAAAAATTGAATTTTCAGAATAAATTTGCGTCAAAAATATCAGTGAGTGAATTGATTTGCTTCCCCGATTACAATAATATGAGACGGGTGATTGAAGATGTTCTAGTTTATAATTTGATTCTTATCTCATCTAACACCTCTTACTAATGGAACTCTGAAGAGGATTGGAGCAATTAGTCAAAGAAATTGTGACATATATCCAAGAACATCCCGGTACATATGTTTACTAGATGCTTAACATCAGCTCTTATGGTGTATGGAGGATGATTTTACAACTTACTGGCACAGTGATATGCGGACATAGGTCTCTTCTATGGAGAGATATTATTGATCTTTGTTTGCGCAGCGATCGGGTACGCCACTTCCCCGCGGATTCATTTCCTCCTGAGGTGTTACCTAGCCGGGATAGATCATACGCAGCGTGTGACTGGTTCATTAGACAGTGGAGATGGTATATTAGCAGCATTGGGCCAATCGGGGAATGCAATAGAGAATCAAGTTGAGTGGAAGAATCAGCGGTGCTTGATGGTTGTGATTGCTTTCCACTCATTGGTGGTTAGTCAGAAGGAATGATCCTATGACGTACAGTCATTAACACACCGGCGTCTCTACACGGCCCTAGCGTATTCTCTAGCTGTGTCTAGCAGCAGTTCTCGAGCCTCTCTGGGCAATTATTCAAGCATTACCCACCGATGGGATCGAGGTGCTACATCCCTATAATCATCTGTACCCTATCACTACCCACCTTAATGTCATGATTTGAGAGATTAAAACCAAACTGTATCACAAAAACAAAAATTAACTCAAAGATTTTTATAAAAAAGCAACTTAAAATTCTTCAAAATGTTTTAATGCTTAATTCCTCAAAAATTTGTATGGCAATCAAATCTTTTCCAACCATCCATCGCAGAATTACTTCTACATAAAATTGCTCAAATAATTGTGTACAACCACACAAGTCTTAAATTTGCAGAGTTAAAAACCTATCTTCCAACAATCAAGCTCACTCCCGTTCTTTTGACTCCATATTCTCATACATGTACATTAAAGAAGCCCCTCCCCCACCCCTGTTCCCTAACCCATTCCAATTGCGTAGGGATTAGAAACTAGACCTAAAGTACCTACATTGTGCCTTTATAACCAGTGCCCCATGGTCAAGAATTCTCATTCCTTGGGGGCGTCATTCAGTCAGACCATCAAGTCAAGACTTCAACACAAACCATCTCGCTTTACCTCCCCCCCCCCCCCCCCCCCCCCTTCGTAGCCGAATCATAGCCAGATGAATCGTGCATGCAAAGAACACCACGGTCTCAGGTGGTACAACAAGCGGACGTGTGATCTTCATACCTGACTGGGATATCAAAACATGAACGGCTGAAAACTTATCCAACTTGGGTTACTCCGAAACCGGGGACGGCAATACAATATGGGACGGCAATACAATATGGGACGGCAATACAATATGGGCCGACATCACGTCCTCGACAAATGCTAAAAACAGTGTCAGGATGCACAAGGGGAGAGTGTTCAAAAAGTGTAAAGTCTTCGTGAGTGTTATGCATAAATGCGAGGGGGGGAAAATTGCCCTGTGTGGTAAAACAGTGTTGTGGAAACAATGACTCGCTAAATAACAAGTCAACATTGTTTACACTGGCCTTATGCTGAATTTGAGTGGCAACTAATTTTCATTTATGCATTTTTGGTGGTTTAGTATGAATACTACAGTACTTGTGAATAGAATCTCATTTGCATTGCTGAATCAAAACAAGTTAGAAGGGGTGGGGGGGGGGGGGGGGGTGGGAGTGGATCACCTATACTCTGACCATTCCAATGTTAAAAGAAGAAAAAATCTGAAGATCAAGTTTATTTTCATATATATTTCTCCAGTGTGATGAGTGTGAATTTTTAGAATTACGTCGTATCAGTTTGAAAAAATTCGTAAATTCTTAACTCCTTAGAAAAACAGTTGCATGTTTGTTTGTTTTGTGGTTTTTCCTTATTTTGAATTTTTCCCCCAGATCCCCCTAAAATACATTTAATAATAACAATAGAACTAATATAAAATAAATAAATAAAAGAAACTTTAATAAAAGACTGAATAGTTAAATATAAGGAAAATTAAAATTAAAAACAAAAACCAAAGAACCTAGAGAAAATTGCTTTTTCAAACCAGCAATTTTCTATTTACTTCAATAAATAAGCCGGATAGGACATTCACAGGGGAAACATGGACTAATTTGAATCAGGACATGACCTCATTGACCCCTTGCACAGCGAGCAGTGCATTTACACGCACCTTTCCTGTCCCCCATTTTGGAGTCAAAATGTACACAAAGGAATTGACTCCCAAAATGGCGGAAATGGTAGACGAGCATTGTGCGATGGTGCGTTCCGCATCATGCAATGGGGCAATATTATTCTTATTCCCTTTTCCCATTTGACTAAGACTAGGTCAAACCCCGGTGCAGGTCTGCAGCCACTTTCCCAGTTCAGGTGGAAACAGCGTGCGGATGCTTCAATTACCGCATAATTCTTACAGGATTAAACCATACAAATTGTTCTGCAATATTACACTGAAAATTAGGACGATTAAAATCAAGTAATAAACCACAAGGGAAACTGACTGGGTAAACCTTGATTATTTTTGGGTTAAAGAAAGAAAGCTGACAATAGAGCGGGATTTGAACCAGCGACCTCTCCGGATTAACGTGCTGGCGCTCTACCAACTGAGCTATCCAGCCCTGATGTTGGTGGTCTCCCTATTTTGTCAATAACTTTGTTCGGGAGTGCCAGTCAGAAGCCATACAACCTGTAACTAGGGTATAACCATAACCCTCAAACTCAATTGAGCCACAGTAAAACATACTTGCTGTAATCAGTCCACATAATATTTTAATATAGCTGTGAGTACTCTAACATGTATGTAGGCCATGCCATTCAGGTGTTAGGACTTCATGGACAATGATACCTCGATATTTGCCAAGTTCAGACCGCAGCTCAATTTGTATGCAGCCAGTATCTTCCAGCTTAATAAAAACACGCCGACGTGACAAGAGGCGATAGAGTTTCAGATTTCACCAGGATCACTTAGATAGTAGAATACATGATAATATGTTGTAATACAGTGTAAGTTTCCCTTGCAGCCAGGCCTTAGCACCATCAGCCTGACTGTAACACATTCTCCCACAGGTATTGGCATCCTCAGAGTTGATGGTGAACCGTCTTCTTGAATGATTGATCAACCACCCCATCATTAATTCAATGACTCATTTAAAGTATTGTTTAATCATTAATTCTGGACACATCCGTTGTTTGCGGACACAATTTAAGCTTGGGCTAAGCCTGGTCCCTCATCAGTACACAGAGGACGTTTGTTTTTGTCTCATTTTGAATCAAGTAGGATGGTTTTGGATTACTATCCCCATGGCTGTTACACCATGGGTTTATGACACGTGTTTCGTGACTTTGTGACCATCTCACATAGCCAGAGTTTCTCGAATACGACGCCGTTTCCAGGCATTATGAACAGTTAAAGTGATACGACAGTGCAATAGCCCCAGCGTAACACTTCAATAGCTTCCCTCTTTCAAAAATGTGTCCAATCATGATTAACCTGTATCTAGCCCCACTGAAAGTAAAAATTTATGGCAAATAAAATATTTATCAAGGCTATTAACCCTAGCCTCAAGAAAGCGTTTCTTGTTTGCTAAAAAAGATTAGGCTTAACAGACTGAACACATGAGGTGGAAATCTCCTACCATTGAAGGAAAGTGCTCAAATCACCTCAAACCTTTTTTCAGCGCATCGAACTATCGGAAGATTGGATTAAACTGAAATACAACCAACAAGCTGATAAAAAAAAAAACTGTTCAGAGAAAAAGAGAAAGGAGACAAATTATTAACAACTAAATTTGATGAGGAACGACGGGAGAAAATCCAGGTAAGCCTTCCATCACAAGATGTTCCCTAATTGTCAGCCCCTTGATGGTGGCTCAGGGTAGACTGTTTGTAGCCATCAGCTAATCTAGGAGATTATACAAACCATCCGGATGTATTACTGTCTGTCTGTTTCATACACTACAGCTGCTTAAGCACAAAAAGTAGCTAAGCACAACAAAATTATGTTTACCAGAGTAAGTTTACCAACCAAAATACCATGTCACGTGCACCATTTCTGACTGGTATCCTGCTAATTTTTGCTCAGCACAAAATGTGTACGCAAAATTGTCTGCTAAGCAGCTGTATGAAATTGGGCCCAGGGCTCAATTTCATACAGCTGCTTAAGCAGTAAGTTGTGCATAACAAATGTTTATTAAGCATAAATAAGTTGGATACCAGTTACAGGTTGTACATGGGATATGGTATTTTGGTTGGTAACCTTATTCTGGTAAGCATAACTTTATTGTGCTTAGCTACTTTTAAGCAGCTCTATAAAGTTAGGCCCTGGGGATCACACAGTGACCACAAAGTGTTTTTTTGTCATACACTGTAGAGCTTCCATTCCAATCAACAAGTTTTCAAGAAGCCCCATACAATCATGGCTCAGAAGCTCCTCCACCAGACATTTTCTTCTACCATGATACAATTAACCTGACAACTACCCCGTGGAAAAAACAGGGGGTTACCCTTTCCAAACTTTCCAAACCAAAAAGAAAAGAATGTCACCTGACTGAGAATGTCACCTGACTGAGGACGAAAGGGAAAAGGAGGGAGTAAGTGTTTTAATGCAGGAACGAGAAATGTCAGGCTTTTGTCTGAAGTCAAACCTTGTTATGTCTGTATGGAAGGGAAATCAACTATGAAGTGGAGATGGGCAGGTCACTTATTAGCAAGGAGTTCATGACAACAGGTGGGCATTCAAAACAACCAATTGGACACCAATAAACCAAACCAGAAAATGAGGAGACAAAACTGAAGATGGAGAGATGAACTAAGTACATAGGAACATTGCTTGGCAACAGACAGCGCAGGATAGAGTGAAATGGAGAATTGGTGAAGAGGCTTTCCTCATGCAGTGGGGTGAAATAGGCTAGAAAGAAGAAGCAAGGAGGACAAAATATGTTATTTCAGAAGTTTTGCCCAAATTAAATACATTCTTTCATCTTATTATTTAGCAATTTAACATAAGAATCAAGTGTGAGCGCATTAACAATCATAACGTTTGGCCCTTGTAAAAAGTAAGACAAAGCAGTACGCTGGCCTACAGGTACATATGCTATAAGTTTTTGTAATAGTTTTTTATACTATTTCATGACCATTTTGCTGTTTTTTCTGAGGGAAAACAAAAATCAGAAACCCCACTCAAGTCAAACAACTTTTAGTAAGTTGTTTCACCTTCTGTTTATTTGTTGGCCTATATGGTTCTCAGATGTCAGTTTAGTTAAGGGTTTTCTGCGCCAGGAGTGTCACAGTGTGACAGACATGGTGCATTTATAAGTCTCCATTATTATTGTTATTTAAAGCAGGAAGAAGATCAAGTATTACAGGAGAAAATATTTCTAGTGTTTTTGGAAGAAAACCTTCTAGTTTTCAAGAAAAATATCCTAAAAGTTAACATTACAATTTTTATTTCTGCAGCTATTGAAATGTAAACCTATAACACCTGGGCTCGATTTCACAAAGAGTTAAGATTGATCGTAACTGCAAATCCATCGCAGTTGCTTAGCAAAGAGTGATGTCACAATACAAATCACTATGGTAATACTGACAACTCATCTTAAGATGAATCTTAGTGCTTTGTGAAATTGACCCCTGACCTGATAATGTTTCTGTAATGACCCTATGAATTACTTATGATGTAGTCCTTCCTCCTGTGAAATGTAAGGAAGTAATACCTTGAAAATGACTCTTAGCGTGGTCTGGACACATGTAAGACAATTCATCCTTGAACTTGGGACAAATTATATTACCATTCCTCATTTCTGACTTCCTGTTCTGACGCACCAAGGTCACGCACTTGATTAAAAGGATTTGAGGAACATAACTCATTCCCATCATTATAAGGTCACCCTCCCCAAATGCTAAGACCAAGATGTGTGTTTCAGTCATGTTCGAAGTCTGAGAGTTTCAGTTGAAGGAAAACCCCATATGTGTAATAAATATTTCATCAGCTTGATCAGTGGCGCGCTGAAACGGTACAGTTTACTTCATCTTAACCCACCCGATCCAATCCTACCCTCTTCTCTACCTGTTTCTGACTGACATCAAAGTGATAAGGCAAACAGGGACATCCACTAATCCCTCGTAGAGTCAGACAGTCTGTATTTTACACTCTACCCATTTCCGTTGACATCATTAAAACGTGTGTAGTGTCTTACTGTGTAAGAGATAGAAAGGGGCAAAAAGGCAGTGTTTTTTTTAGTACTTTTGGTTCCAGTGACAAACTTGAGGTTTGTCAGTACCATTTATGTAATTAAATGTCTTTTATAGATTTGTGGTAACCTTAAACATAAAAGCGGCGTATGCCTTTACAACCCAACCCAAGGTGCATTTACGCATACTGCACAGACTACAGAATTCAAACAGGCCTCCTATTACTGAGAAAACTTGGTATTCTAGTGGTTAAGTTTGCTTTAGATTAGGAACTTATCTTTGGATTGAGGCATCTTCGGATTTTATTTCTATTTTTTTCAAGCATTTGGAAAGTGAAGAGTAGTACACAGAGCTTGTTGTACATTGGCGGAATGCAAATTGACATCCTATTCTTCCTTACCCCTTGATGAAATTATTACGTCAGTTAAAATCTACTGATGTGTCCACCTTCACTTTACGCAACTTCAAATGTTTCCGCCTTCACATTACAGAAACTTCAAATGTTTCCGCCTTCACATTACAGAAACTTCAAATGTTTCCGCCTTCACATTACGGAAACTTCAAATGTTTCCGCCTTCACATTACGGAAACTTCAAATGTTTCCGCCTTCACATTACGGAAACTTCAAATGTTTCCGCCTTCACATTACGGAAACTTCAAATGTTTCTGCCTTCACATTACGGAAACTTCAAATGTTTCTGCCTTCACATTACAGAAACTTCAAATGTTTCCGCCTTCACATTACGGAAACTTCAAATGTTTCAGCCTTCACATTACGGAAACTTCAAATGTTTCCGCCTTAACATTACGGAAACTTAAAATGTTTCAGCCTTAACATTACGGAAACTTCAAATGTTTCCGCCTTAACATTACGGAAACTTCAAATGTTTCCGCCTTCACATTACGGAAACTTCAAATGTTTCCGCCTTCACATTACGGAAACTTCAAATGTTTCCGCCTTAACATTACGGAAACTTCAAATGTTTCAGCCTTAACATTACGGAAACTTCAAATGTTTCCGCCTTAACATTACAGAAACTTCAAATGTTTCCGCCTTCACATTACGGAAACTTCAAATGTTTCCGCCTTCACATTACGGAAACTTCAAATGTTTCCGCCTTCACATTACGGAAACTTCAAATGTTTCCGCCTTAACATTACAGAAACTTCAAATGTTTCCGCCTTCACATTACGGAAACTTCAAATGTTTCCGCCTTCACATTACGGAAACTTCAAATGTTTCCGCCTTCACATTACGGAAACTTCAAATGTTTCCGCCTTCACATTACGGAAACTTCAAATGTTTCAGCCTTCACATTACGGAAACTTCAAATGTTTCCGCCTTCACATTACGGAAACTTCAAATGTTTCCGCCTTCACATTACAGAAACTTCAAATGTTTCCGCCTTCACATTACGGAAACTTCAAATGTTTCCGCCTTCACATTACGGAAACTTCAAATGTTTCCGCCTTCACATTACAGAAACTTCAAATGTTTCCGCCTTCACATTACGGAAACTTCAAATGTTTCCGCCTTCACATTACGGAAACTTCAAATGTTTCCGCCTTCACATTACGGAAACTCCAAATGTTTCAGCCTTCACATTACGGAAACTTCAAATGTTTCAGCCTTCACATTACGGAAACTTCAAATGTTTCCGCCTTCACATTACGGAAACTTCAAATGTTTCCGCCTTCACATTACGAAAACTTCAAATGTTTCCGCCTTAACATTACAGAAACTTCAAATGTTTCCGCCTTCACATTACGGAAACTTCAAATGTTTCCGCCTTCACATTACGGAAACTTCAAATGTTTCCGCCTTCACATTACGGAAACTTCAAATGTTTCCGCCTTAACATTACAGAAACTTCAAATGTTTCCGCCTTCACATTACGGAAACTTCAAATGTTTCCGCCTTCACATTACGGAAACTTCAAATGTTTCAGCCTTCACATTACGGAAACTTCAAATGTTTCCGCCTTCACATTACGGAAACTTCAAATGTTTCCGCCTTCACATTACAGAAACTTCAAATGTTTCCGCCTTCACATTACGGAAACTTCAAATGTTTCAGCCTTCACATTACGGAAACTTCAAATGTTTCCGCCTTCACATTACAGAAACTTCAAATGTTTCCGCCTTCACATTACGGAAACTTCAAATGTTTCCGCCTTCACATTACGGAAACTTCAAATGTTTCCGCCTTCACATTACGAAAACTCCAAATGTTTCCGCCTTCACATTACGGAAACTTCAAATGTTTCAGCCTTCACATTACGGAAACTTCAAATGTTTCCGCCTTCACATTACGGAAACTTCAAATGTTTCCGCCTTCACATTACGGAAACTTCAAATGTTTCAGCCTTCACATTACGGAAACTTCAAATGTTTCCGCCTTAACATTACGGAAACTTAAAATGTTTCAGCCTTAACATTACGGAAACTTCAAATGTTTCCGCCTTCACATTACGGAAACTTCAAATGTTTCCGCCTTCACAGCGGAAACTTCAAATGTTTCCACCTTCACATTACGGAAACATCAAATGTTTCCACCTTCACCTTAAGCAACTTCCGATATTTCCGACCTTCACATTACCGAAACTTCAAATGTTTCCACCTTCATACGGAAAGGAATTACAACTGACATCGGTAAATTTGACATTCCTTTTGAACAGTCCGCTCCAAACAAACATAAAAGTACAGTTCCTTGATTTGTTATTTATTTGTACTTTTTCCCTGAAAAGAAGACAGGTGACTTTGAACCAGTCTTGTGTCGCACATTGACAGACAATCTGGGTCAATTATTGACCAACTGGAACCTTGACACCCCTTATCTGAAATCATACACAAATGTAGACCTCATGTATGGAGCCATCCTCACAGCTCATCACTTCACAAGACAAGGGTAAAAGAAATAAGATATGAATATTAAATTTGCGCTCGGTATTCAAAGTGTCTGTCGTTTGAATCCTAGAGCATGCAGTAGCTTCACAGAGCGGCAGCAAATGCCGTCGACGTCGCATCATGGTCTGGCTGGCAAGCCATTGTACTCTAGACCCTTCTCACTAACCATCTTTCTACATGATTACTCCTACCTAATGACATCTTGCACTTACATCTGCCTTTGGGAGTATAAATATCACCTCTGATAACCATACGCTCTGTTGCTGATACCCTTATACCAGGCTACAGCCTCTCGAGACTTACCCATCTCCAACCCAATCCCCCAATCATTTCCAGTTTTTCCCTATTTTTTTTTTATGAAAGGGAAGGGCGGGGGGGGGAGGTTGCCTTAGTCTGAGCAAAAGGGTGTGAGACTGGAAAAAATAGGGTTAGAATGATTGCTTTGTTGAATCTCATAATTTTTGTCATACTTAATGTTGACTTGATCCCTTAAAACCACTTGCTAAGACATCACAGATTCACACCTCCTTGAAGTGATTCACGATAATTTTTAATCAACGCTAGAATTCAAAATGGATGCAGAAAGATGAGAGCAAGTTTGAGGAAGGGCAAATAGTGAACTAGTGGTTCGTTCATGATGTACGTAGTGCAAGCGCACTGAACTTGAAGTGCAAATGACTCTAGTCATGTCAATGCAACCGATGGGAAAATGGCAGAGACCAGTATGTTTACAGTTTGGGACAATGTTTTTGTTAGATAAAAGCAACACGGACAATATTTACTCAGTATTACGGCATATTACACAAATGGTAATATGTGTCTCAGCCAGATAATGGTGGGCAAAAAGTACCTACCATTTTATGGCTATTTCTATATTAAAACAAATTAATTAGTTAAGTAACATTGTTGTAAAAGTTGGTAAAAACATGTCAGTGTGATTGTTGTGCTAACAAGTCAGATCAACATTATAATTTGTCTGATAACTGGTTCTCTATGCCCTGTGCTGTTGAAAATGGATTGTGAACTAGTGATGCAACCATGCCCAGTAGGCTGGTTCCGGGACTAGCATAGTTCAACCATCATTGATTAGACAGAGTTTGGGCTAACTTAGTCAAACTATGGTCGATGATAATTCTTGTGTGAACTTAGCCTAAGCTGCAATAATTAGGAAAACAATAAACAATCCATTTGCTGATGGGCATTGCCTAACACATTGAGAATTTGACCAAGTATCACTAGATTATTGACAGGAATCTTAAAGAGGACAAAAAGGACCTGTTTTTTATGATTTAATATTTGTATGGGTTCTCACAATCATCTTAGAATGTTTAATATCAAAAGTGTACACCTCTCCACAATGCACTTCTTCCTGAAAAATTCCAATGAAGTTCTGATACCCCAATTACGACACTCCTAAAAAAACAAAAAATCACCAAACTGTAATGCAATTTCAGAATCTGCTTTTTAGTACATCTTTTATGTTAACCAGAGTAATTCCAAAGCTGGAATAATCTGTTGCCTCTATGACCTGTTTCACGATGCCTGGGACAGTACCAAAGCTTCCCCCCCCCCCTCTTTCCAAATCTAGTTAGCCCAATTGAATTTCACATCAAACCAATGTCCTACCACGGTTGTACAACCTCAGCCGCTCCTGCCGCTCAAATTGGTTTACTTTGCCCTAATCATCTGGTGTTGGATATTGGTGAGCCGTTAGATAATCCAATCATATCTAAATGTCCCCAGGAAGAAGAGGTTTGGACTGCAGCCTGTAGGACTTGAAATTAATTCAATCTTATTATGGATTGCTTTTGGATGACAGCATTATGGCAAATCAATTGCTTTTTTTGCTTTTCTTCTCTACTCTTTCCTTCTTTTTCCTCTATATCTGGACGGGCACAAGCTCAAAGTGCCCCGATATGGCTGAGGTTCGTCCGCGATTACGCATAACCTGTATTCTTTATAAACCCAGTTTTAAGGGTCATTATTGTCTAAACTAACATCTCTATTGCATTTCACGCTTATTTTTAAAAATACTGAACTCACTCCATTTCAAAATTGATGCACTGATATAAAAATGTTGATGGAAGTTCAAGGAAAGGAAATGCAAAATAAGAAACTAGGATTGTATTAAAGGGTGTGTACAACATTGGTAATTGCCGAAGACCTGTATCCACACTTGATGTGACTCAACATATACATGAAACAACAAACCTGTGAAAGTTTAAGCTCAATCGGTTTTCGGAGTCATGAGAAAACAGTGAAAACCCCCATTAGGCCCTATATGTTTTAACTTTTTTTCAAACATCGGATTTTATCATGCGGGATAAAGACTATTGTTTTACTCATTTCCTAAAAACTATGGCATTTCAGCAAAACTATTTCAGGAGAAGTTTTCCACCATGACCATCTTTATACCATGTAAGTTATGTGCAAATCTGTGAACATTTATATTTTCAATCTTACCAATGTTGTACACACCCTTTGATGAAAAAAAAAACCCAGAAGAGCTGAGCAAAGATGCGGAGGGGATTTACACAAAGCCTCTCTACCATGGCAGCACGCTGTATCTCTGTATCAATACCTCTTGTCACTAACCCCTAGTTTGCATTTGCTGAAAAAACAAAGCTGAATGGCTCCCAAACAAGACTGCGCGCATGTTTGTGTGGCGCTTATGGGACAGTACGTGCCTGTCAAAAGTATTTTGACGCAATTCAATTGCAAATGAATCATATTAATTTTGTTTTAAATCACCCCAAACTGCTTACAGATCAAAGAAGGATGAGAGGGAACCAGTTGCTCTTTGAACTAATGCCTCATTTGCAGGCTACCATACTTGAGCGGGCATGTAGTGCGGATCAACCACAGGCAATTAAAATATGCCATATATTAGCACATTTAAATTGACCAATACCAGCGCTCAAGGCATGCTGGGGGGGAAATGGCGCTGTGAGATAGATCACCCCTTGAGAACATTGCTCCAGATTGCACAGTGCAACTTTTAAAACCAAACATAAAACATCATGTTGAAAATGTTCTGAGGACCTCGTTTCAATTCCGTGTGCTTCGGCCAAACTTGCAAAATTTGGGTCCAGAATGCCCCCAAGTTTTGAAAACTCCCGAGGAGAACCCTGGCACTGCCTGCTTTGATGAACTCTTATAGTGGAATTCAGATTCACATCTGTTTACCAAAGGTAGATCCGTGAGGGATCAGACTCAAGTGCGGTGCTGCATAGTCGATCCAGTTGGAATGCGGTCAGGCTCACAGCTACTTAAACGGTTTGACTTTTGCAAGTTTTCTGTCAGCAACGTGTCTTAATATATCCGAGTAACTAATTATCTTTCGAAGCAGATAAGGAGGTAAAAGTTACACAGTGAGTTATCAAATCAGTTTTCTTAGTAATTGTGTACTTGTCTATCAGTCACAAAACGAACAAATCTTGGCTAATAACCAAATAAAAACAAACTACATAGACAAATACTTACAGTGCACGTAATGGAGCCCTCTATTGGCCACACAAGTATGTAAATAAGTCACGATGAACTATGAGAATTTTGAAAAAATGCTAAACAGATGTATTTAATGATCAATTTTTTAATATCTCATGGATTCAAACTGACAAGTAAAAAGCTACAAATCAAACGAAATCTGACACTATTTGAACTCCAAATTGTTGTTCTCTTTTGTACCTGATTGCATAAAGCACACAAGTAACTGTTCACCACATCACCCCTGGGGGCCAGAGTATTGACCCAACTATTGTCAGAGAAAACAATACACTGATCTGCTTAACAACAATAGGCTGTTGTGCCAGAGTGATAGAGTCAACACCTGTGGCTTTTGTTGGTGCTATCACAGTCCTGATTAACAAGGATCAAACAGGCAGTTCATAGTAACCCCAGTAATGATAACTGACATGTAACCACACTCTCCTGTAGCCTTCATCAGGGTTGAGGAATACAGCCTTGTTGTGTTGTGCCAACAGTTGCTGTTATCCAAAGAGGATCAACCCAACTCTTCTCATCTCCAGCCTCTCATACCACCATCTGAATACACTTGAACTGCTTCTATTGAACTCCATCCACAAAACAGCACAATGAAGGGGGAGGTAAAAACCGGATATGGGGGTGAGATGAGGACCAGTGGACACTAGGTGGCTCAACTCATCACAATAGAAACTCCTTCCTTTGTGGGATCCAGTCACCTGCAGTCATAGGGGGGGGAGTGATTGCCATACTCGCTCGCAACTACTGGGTACCTATACAATTAGTCTGCACTAATTACTGTCTACTAGTTGGAGGGTTTGAGCAATCATCCTGTTGAACCAATCAGACAATCCATAAGGAGACAGGTTGGAAAGCCCTCTAGAGTCAGTTCCTCTTTAACTAGGTGGGTTAGAGGCGGGGGGTAAACCACAAACTCCCTCACAGATGATATACATCTGAAGAGGATGATCAAGTTGAGAAGGATGTAGGAGTGATTACTGCGATGCACGCAAATGATAGCTCGGCAAAATCATATTTATTCAATGCAGAAATTAGTCAACCAATCCTGACACTATAGCGTGGGTTTCCAAAATGGTTGGTAATAAGGAAACAAGTATTCTTTCCCCAAAACGCAACTAGAGTTGAAGAAAAGAAGTTAATTTCACCACCCCTCACCTTATCTATCTATTCACCACCCCTCACCTTATCTATCTATTCACCACCCCTCACCTTATCTATCTATTCACCACCCCTCACCTTATCTATCTATTCACCACCCCTCACCTTATCTATCTATTCAGTGTGGTTCAATAGCGAGTCATATTTGATAGCTTTCTAATGACCATGTGATACAATGACTATATGTGGCCTGTCATAGCCATCTGGTAAAGACAATCTGACTCAAGCTCTAGTCTTTCTGATCACACCAGTGAAAAGCTTCTTGTATTTATTACTAGTTTGCAACAAAGATGATATATACATTAAGGCCAGTTACAGGCCTGGAATTACATAGACCACAGAGGCCATGGCCCTTGTCTTGGCCTTGGTGCCCCTTCAAAAGTTTCCCATAAACTTCCAAGTTTTTCCAAAGAAGTGCCCTTTGCAAAATGAAAAATTACCTTTTCCTTGCCCTCTGAAAGATCAAATTCCAGGCCTACAGTCATAAAAACCTTACAACCTTTTCAACTCCCAAAATGTTGATGGCATTTTAATTAAAAATGCAGTCACATTTCCAGGAAATAGATTTGTATCTTTTTGATGTCTGGTATTGGCAAAAGGTGCGCCCATCGTGTGTGTTTGATGCACACAAGTTAAATAATGATCGACAAGCAGACACCAGGCTGAATAAGAGCTCTAGAATACGCGAAGGCAGACAGACATCTTGGCATCATCCGTAAGAACATCTTCCATCTTGTAGATAATCCCCCCCCCGCCCCTCACCCCTCAAAGAATCAAAACTGGAGCCATGTTAAACCAATCCCCAATTCATGGAGGGGGTAAACAGAGACCAGCCAGAAACCCAAACAAAGACGCAAGCTTAGAGATTTAATCACAGAGTAATTATAGGATCATGGCCACTCCATAGACCATGTCGTATCACTTTCACCTCACCAAAAATAGAAGGGATCTGGACACAACTTTTGGGGTTCCTGGGAGGATCTGACATGCCTGACAGACAACATACACCTCATGTATTGTGCTGGGACAGGGGCTGGACTGTGTTTTGTCCAGTAATCTTTCTGGTCTACTGTCCAAACAGAGATGGTAGGACCATTGTTTCTCTGATACAGACCAGGTCTTCCGTCCTCCTTGGTTGGATGGATTTCTATATAGCGAAGTGGTGGCAGGCAGGAAAAGGGGGAAGCATCAAATAATACAAAATGGTGAAAACAAGCTGCACTGTACTCAAGAAATAGCAACCAACTTCCTTCTAGACATCAGTCAGGTTATCATCTTTTTGAATACCAGCCTCTTAGGCACATCCAAGTTGTAGCTGCGTTCTTCGCAATAGACTGTGCAAGTACCATGCGTAGACCAAGTTAGTCTCAATCATTGAGTAGTATGTGTCCACGATGTGGTTTCTCCGAATACTGTAGTTTAACTTAACATGGCCCCAAACATTATATTATAATCATTGGGAAAGTAACATTTAGCCATGAAATATATCAAAGTAAAATATATTTAACATATCAACAACAAAAATGGGAGAATAAGACTTGATCTCTGTTTTTGGTTATTTGTAAACAATTAAGAATTTTGCCCAACTGACGTTTATGTTATCATTAAATGCTATGGTTGCATAAATTTTGGGTGCGATTGGCAATTGGGGTTTCTAAAGAAACGCTAAGCATCCTTGTCCCAAGTTTGAATTTTGTTTCAATGTTTATTTTAACAAATTATTGGTATTGAACAAAAAATGAAATTGTATTATAACACGTTGCTGTACTGAGTACTTTTATTTTCAAGAATTTCGTCTGAATAGAATTGATAAAGATTTGATTTCATAAAAGAAATACTGTCTTCGTTCGAGCAATTAATGTGCAAAACTGCTCTGAATTTTTTTTAATAAGTGTTATCCTTTTCTCATACATATGTTATTAGTCAATATAGGAAATTTAAATTGAGATTAGTTTAAAAGAACAACTTTACAAAAACCTGGTTGGTTCAGTGGTTTCTTTCCTTGCCTTTTTCACCTCTGTGGACCCCAGTTCAAATCCAATACTGAA
The DNA here is from genome assembly GCA_037783415.1 of Leptasterias polaris. Taxonomy (NCBI): domain Eukaryota; kingdom Metazoa; phylum Echinodermata; class Asteroidea; order Forcipulatida; family Asteriidae; genus Leptasterias; species Leptasterias polaris. The sequence continues at coordinate 1,523,732 of JAZGTN010000090.1, read as the reverse complement.
GGTCGCAGGTTCAAATCCCACTCTAGTCAATGTTTCTTTGTGCACCCAAATTTATTTTATACAAACCCAGTCAGTTTCCATTGTGGTTATTTAAAAAATGAAAGAAGAAAAATAAACGTCCCATAAAACTATGTTGCTCTTGAAGACTGCGATTTCTTTTAAACCTAAACAAAATGACGGTTAGGCATGATACAAGATAATCTCAAGTAACTCAACATTTGAATGTAATTTGTGCATGAGCCTTCAGAGACACATCCAAACACCAAGCAGGTGCCGCCGTCGCCAACATTGTCTAAAAGGGTTTGTTACACTGATCCTTTGATTGGTTAGGCTTGCCAATAATAACAGGTGTGTAGGTCCTGTGTACTTCCTATTGGCTTAGCCCTGACATAGACTGGTGCCTGTCCACGGCATTCTTGAATCTATAAATGGCTCACGGGGAGAGAGAGGAGGGGGGGGGGGGGGGGGGGCAGGAAACACAACAGGTGCTCCCTGCCACCTCGGGAGTAATTCTGATTTTTCAAATCTGAATAATGATGGGATTTGATTGATTTGGATGATCACTGATTCTACCTCTCTCATGCATGCTTCAGTTATATGCCACACATCTGGTGCCTAAAGAACGATAGGTAAGATTACATGGGGATTTTGGTAGGAGTCCCTAACCCACCCTCATCTTATCAAGATTGTGTGTCTTTGGTTGTTGTTTTAAATTTAATCTATTTGATTGTACTTAAACATTGCCTGTATGTATTTAATTGTATATTTTTATATCAATTTTTCATCTTGTTGCACGTAATGAAATAGTTTTCCTTTTTGTGGACTGATGAAGAATGAATGAATGAATGAATGAAGTACCCTCGACAGGAAAACAGAAAAATTTTGGCGTCTGAGTTCACCTTTTCTGGCAAACAGAAAATTGACTCGCAGCAACTGCAAGCACAACAGACTGACAGGAACCGTTCAATTTTAAAAGGAGCTGCCATTTTTCAAGTGCATCTCAAAGGTGTGGAGTTGTTGGCGATGCAGTAAGAAAACCAGCCACCCTCCTCAAGCAACGTAAATCCACACTGATCCATGTACTAACTGCACAGTACATATTGGTACAAACCCTACTTGAATATCTAACATGTGTAGTCACAGGATTAACACATATTTTATGTATTCTCAACTGAAAGGAAAAATTCCAAAGTGAGGATTATCTTGTGTGTTTATCTTGCTAGTTATTCCTGGGATGATTTGAAGTATGTTTTTGTGAGAGGGGAAAGGTTGTGGAATTTCAAATTAGAAGTGAAAGCTTGTAGTGAGTACCTTGGCTTACATGACTACACAAATATAGCCTGTGGATGTTCCCACAGATTAAGACTTGAAGGGTTTGCTTATAATCTAACTGTACTGCTGAGGCTAGACCTGTGTATATAGAGTCTGGGAGTTATACTAGGGGACAGAACTCAACAACTCCCCCAGCACAAAATGGTGCTTAGCAACTTTATCTGCTTAGCAAAAATAATACTCACCAACAGTTTTGCTGCTAAACTGTAGGTTAAAACTCCTCCTACGTCATTGTTGTTATTATTAACTTCTTTTTAGTTTATTTTTCACTAATATTATTTTTTTCGTTCAACGTATTCCTCCTCTATGAGTTTAATTGGTTTTTTGTGTGTTGTTTTTTGTTATTGTTTCTGCAGCCTGTTGTACTTTGTTTTGTTTTGTATTTGTCAGTAGGCATTTCAATACAAGCCTCCTTTTGGCTTCTGAAAATGCCCCCATATTGGTTTGCTACGCGTCCATTACATTATATCATTTTCATTTCTTTACTTATTTTTGTTGTCATTAATTATTTTGTCTCTCAATCAGTTCTTGATTGTCTTTGATTTAAATCATTGCTCTAAATTTGTTTATTTTATATATTTTTTCACCTAGATGTGGAAATAAATGTTGATTTGAATTGAACAAAAACTTGAATTGAATAGGTAGGCCTACTAAGAAAGCTGTTCACAGGCCAAATGCTCTACAATGTACAGTGCCCTTGACAGGTGTCCCTCAAATAAAGCAAGGGATGCATCACTCTCAAAGCTGGAGTGTGATTTATAGTTCTAGTTAAGGTGGGGTGTGAAGATGCAGTTGCTTTGACAAAATGCCTTTTCTCAGACAAATGTTCTGACTGGCACCTGCGAACAAAGATGTTGTTGACAAATAGGGAAATCACCAACATTTAGGGCTAGATGGCTCAATTGGTGGAGCGCCAGCATGGTAATCCGCAGGTTGCAGGCTCAAATCCCATCCTAGTCAATGTTTCTTTGTTCAACCCCAAACAAAGATTGTATCATTCACAAATGTTTCTGAAAATGGAGGGATACATTTTCTATTGTTATGATGAACAGCAATACCACAGTTGCAAGGGATGAAGAGACCTGATGGAATGTCAGATATTCCCCCAATAAGTTTTCTCTGTGGACATGTTAAGCCTCAGTCAGCAAACAAAGCACCATCAGGTCAAGTAGAACAAGGTCATCCAGACTAGACCAGTATCCACACTTGATGTGACCCAACATATACAGTGAAATAACAAACCTGTGAAAGTTTAAGCTCAATCGGTCTTCAGACTGAGAGTCATGAGAAAACAGTGACAAACCCCATTGTACGTTTAAACTTTTTCCAAACATCGGATTTTATCCTGCAGGATAAAGACTATTGTTTTTCTCATTTCCTAATAACTATGGCATTTCAGCAAAACTATTTTAAAGTAAGTTTTCCAAAACTTCCATCTTTATACCATGTTTATAAGTTCTGTGCAAATCTGTGAACATTTATATTTTCAATCTTACCAATGTTGTACACACCCATTAAGCACCACAGGGCTGTTTTAGTCTTTACTTGACTGTTTATTGCTTTGACATTAATCAAGACAGTACACTGTAGTGGGGGTCTTGTTCTGGGCATGTAGTCTTTCAGTTCTAGACATTCTTCCCTTTTGATATAGTGTGGAGAACATTGGCAGTCAGCAAGTCTGCAAAGTGGTCTCCAAATATTTATTTTTCTATTTTACTTATTTGTTACTTCTGGTTGTGGAGCCAAGAACCACAGCCAAGAACAATGAGAAGACAATGCAGGAAGTTTCAGTTTGAGATGTGGGAGGAAAACCCCAGAGAATTATTTCAGGGGAAATCCACACAGTCCGGCAGGGACTGAAAACCCCAATCTGTGCAGCAAGTACCCCCAGTAAGACTCAAACTGGGGGTCCTATAAAGGTTGAAGGCGAGGAAAGATACGTCACTCTGCCAACCTGACTGACCTAAATGAAAGGAAATGCCAGTCAGCAAATTGGCTCCATTACACCCCACAGAAGAAAATGTCCTTGCTACGCCCCAGCACTCACACTATTCATATTAATATTTATTATAAGATATCAAAAATAGAGTTTCCTGAAGAAATAAATCAGACTAGTTTATTTCTTCTTGTATACCTGTTTATGTGTGTTGTCATGTTATTTAGCCTTTGAAAAAGACTCTGCTAGGGTCAAACTGTCAGGCCATTAATTTTTTATTAATTTTTCCTTCCTCGGACTCGGCCGGCGAAAAAACACGTATTGAAATATTTCATGAAAAATTTATTCGCTGGAAAACAAGACCCATCTGCGACTTGCAGATTACTCCCTTTTCCCACTCATCGTTGATGAGATTGCCTGTACATGCCTATAACACCCTTCCTTTCTCGGCATGAGAACAACAAACTTGCAGAATATCACCAACAAATAGGACTACACCATGCCGACACGTGTTTCCGCACATGCTGACATTACAGAGACGGGGTACTACACAGGAGATTTTCAGTGACACGTTCTGGACGAAGTCTGTGCAGCAGCCCGACAAGGACGAGAGTAGAATTGAAAATCAGGTATCCGCCGTGTACAAGATACCTCACATCTATTTCCATTTGTAATCAGGATTCAATGGGGTGTGACTGAGTGTATTTAATACAGTGGGACACAGCGAGGGCCTTCAATGGACCCTTGAGGTGATACAGAACTCTATGACAATGAGAACTTGCAACCTTGTTGCCTCGTTATCCATTATTGATGATGACAGCTATTTCATTACCAGTAAGAAATATGAAGCAGCTTCGTGCTATGAATTGATGAGGAGTTTTGGGTGGTAAATCCTCGGGGATGAAGTTTCCATCAAGCTCGTAGAAGAACGAAGGGCCCCATTAGCTCGCTTTGCTTCTGGGAGTGATTATCCTTTACCAGCAAACAAAGAACAAATTACCACATTAATTGCCTCGGACATGGATTTCAAGACATTACTACTTTATTTGATACAAGACTTAATACAAATTGGCTCAGTTATAGTCAAGCACTTTGGATGTAAACAAAAAGTAAATGAATAAATAAAAAAAACAATTCAATGGAGAAGAAGCGAGAAATCATTATCACAGGTTGTAGAGTTTGTTTGGTCGTTTATCATGTCATTCTAAGCGAGGCTTTTATAACTTAACTGCATGACCTCAAGCTTCAATATAAACACACAGTCCTTGTACCCTTTGAAACGTTAATATTAGAATTCCAATTTTGTATCTCCGCACTCAAGGATTCTTTTTTAGAGAACTAAGTATAGTGAAAGTTTCTCAATTAGACAAACTGAACTAATCGTTTCAGAGAAACAGCACTCCTTTCCCCTTTGTCATCCGAGACTATGACATCGTGTGTGTATTGTAAACCCTGGTGTGATGACTAATAAATCAAATACTCAAGGAATGGTTCGTTTTAGTTATAGTCTGATTTTGAAGATGCAATATCATATATAACAATTACCCAGTCAGTTTCAATTGTGGTTTATTACTGCTAAATGCAGGATTCTAAGTGGTCTCTCATTAAAAAACTAACTCAGCAGTCTAATGGTTAAGACATCTGCTCTACAATGAGAGGGGTCTTGAGTTCACATCCCACCTAAGTAGCCCGTAAATTTGTTTTTCTCTAGCAGAACATGGAAAGCACTGAGTGTACAGCGCTTATCACACATTTGTGTAAGAGTGAAAACAAAATTAAACTTATTCTAAATTTGTTTTGCACTCTAGTTTGTAGGCCTATCTAAATGGCATGGCGTGGCCAAGAGGTGAAGAGACTGAACCCAAGCTGTGGTGTTTCTGATCAGCAGAGTGTGGGTTGGAGTCCTAGTGTGGCGCTTGTGTCCTTGAGCAAGATACTATACCATAATTGCTTTTCCCTTTTTCACGATTGATATTTATGTAACTTATTTTATGGATAATATTGAGGTGTGTATTACCTTTTGCTTTTTGCCTTAAATTCGCCTATTTCACTTAAATTTTTAAATTAGGTTTTTACTTAATGTTTTAATGTAAAGCGCTTTGAGGCTTGCATATTAGGCGCTCTATAAATCCATTATTATTATAATCATTATTATTATTTCCCATGCACTAGGATTGTAGTACACGGATTGGTAGTACACGTAAAAGAACCCAGAAAATGTTTGCCCTCAAACCACCCTGTCATTACCTTGGTGCTTCCATTAAGCAAGGTACTTGCTCTATGGTGCTTGTTTCTGTTGCCCTGGTCTTGGCCTTGGTGCCCCTTCAAAAGTTTTCCACAGACTTGAAGATTTCCCAATGGAAATGACCTTTGAAAAATGAAAATGGCCTTGCTCTATCACAGATGAAGCCTTTCCTGGGCATCTAAAAGCACACAATTCTATGCACAAAGGGTGTTTTTTCTGTCATTATTTTCTTGCCACTTCGAGGCTCATTTGTACTGGTCTTTGACAATTACCAAAAGTATAATCTGCCTTTCAACATCATCAAATTAGTATGTAAAGACAATGTACAACATTGATAATTGTCAAAGACCAGTATCCAAACTTGATGTGACCCAACATATACATGAAATAAACAAACCTGTGAAAGTTTCAGCTCAATCCATCTTCGGAGTCATGAGAAAACAGTGAAAAACCCCAACATATTATGTTTTCACTGTTTTCAAACATCGGATTTTCACCAGCGATAAAGACCAATTGTTTTACTCATTATCTAAAAACTATAGCATTTCATACAAAACTATTTCAAGGGAAGTATTCCGACATGGCCATCTTTATACCATGTGCAAATCTGTGCACATTTATATTTTCAGTCTTAGCAATGTAGTACACACCCTTCAAGGACACAAAACAAAGTGGTTATCCTTTTTTCAAACAAGTCTGCCATTTCATTGAGAAAGAAAAAAACATAAAGAGGAATATTAGAGCAGGACCAGCAAAGTAGATGTGGTAGCCTTGCCCATGGCTGTAGGCTAGGGTATACAATATCATTAATCTTCCTCAAAGTTGGTTGGTGTTCAACTGATGCTGCCTGCCACAAGGCATTTTAGATTGTGATATCTCCTTGAGAGAGGTGGCAACCTCTAGGGATGAGGAATAAGATAGTCACATAATGATCTTAACCCTCTCAACACATCCAAACAAACTCTCAAGAGATTAGAAGGACCCACCCTTGGGGCTAACCCCGGAGTTTCTTCACCTACACAGCCTGTTGTGTGTGGTCTGGCCTGCCAGTGGTAAGTGAAACTGTTTGACAGACCATTTAGACAGGTCTCTATGTGCTATGTGGACAGACCAAATAACACAAACAGAAAAAGGCAGCCACTATCTATGTAGCTTATTATGTCTAAATCCGGAAACTCTGTGACAAATGGTCAGCCGACACAAAAGAAGATTCTGGTCGGTTCTCTAACTATCACACCAATTGGACAACGAGGACAAATCAAATCCCATTTTTTGTTGGGAAGACTTTGGAGAGGAAATCATGCTGGTCATTTATCTTGGCTGAAAGCAGTGGATCAAACATGAAAAGCCCCATGGAGCGCCTGTGAAGGAGGGCGAAACCTCAAGAGAGGCTGGATGGGGCTCACGTGGCTTATAAACAAGGCGTCCGAGACAAACAACATTTGCTCATGCAGTATTAAGCTGTTAAGCTGATCAACCATGGCAAGTCCCAGGGTGACAACATTGCCCCCACACAACAGAAGCTTTTCAGGTTTAATGGAACATACCTAAACTGCCCCTGTGAACAGTTCTTCTTCACTACATTGAATAAAGACTCTGGTCTGGCTTACCTTCTCTAAGCCCTTGTTTACACCTAGGGACGCAACGCTTTTTATCTTCTTTGTCGAGACATTGTGCATTTCTCTCTCAAGGTGTTTCCACAAAAGCTTTAATACTTTTTTGTTAGATTTTTCACTTTCTTTTCAAATACAGTTGCAATTGGATTTCGCACCAATTACTGCTTTTACTTGCCTTGAACTTTTTAGAGTGTTTTCCTTGCCTTTGTCTTGTTTCTGGTTTCCCTAGTTATTTTGTACAGCGCAAAGAGACCTTTTGTTTTATGCCCTTCATAAATATTTGGGGGTGTTATTACTATTACTTTATATAAATTAGTATTTATTATCAGACCTCGAATTACCCCACAGCACCCACAGCAATTGCCGTGGTGCCCTGTGCTTTTGCTGTGGTGCCCTCTGCAAAGTTCCAATACAGATTGACACTTTCCTCATAGAAGTGCCCCTTACTAGAGGTAAATTGCTGTGCCCCCTTCAAGAGCCAAGTTCAAGGCCTGTATTTGTATTACAGTACAGATGGTATGTAGTACAGATTCAAACTCAGATACAAATCAAACGTTACACACTTTGTTGTGTGCATAGAAGATGATAGTGCTGTACAAACTTTTTCCAGGAACACAAAGTACAACTTTTTACCCCGGCAGAAGGTCACAAGCAATAAAACGGCTCTTTTGAAAATAACGTAGAGTAAGATTTTTCTATAATTGTTGCAAGAGTTACTCCCGAGATGTGCTTTCACATTTCCATGTGGAATTTAACTTTCCTGCAACGACTAATGGTATAAATGCCGAGGGGGGGGGGGGGGGGGGGGGGGGGGGGAACAACCAAACTTTTACACTCAGTTTTCTCGAAACACAACTTTGGACAGTCATTCAACATTGAACAGACAATACAACACAAACACTACATCAAACCCAAGCCTATGCTCTAACTTAGATCATTAACAACATGACGTCATTATTGCGTCATTGTTACCTGTATTATAGTTGTTTTTTTAATTTGTGGCCTGGTCACAATTTCCTAATGCCCTCTTTCAGAGCACACAGTGACTAACAAAACTATTTACATGAAAAGGAATGAAAAGTAGAGCCTCCAAATCAAAACTAAAGGCATCCGAATGATGACAAGAACTTGGGATCATTTAACCAAAGCCTACAAAATTGAAAATAGTTTGCTGAAAATTATCTCCCGAACCCAGCCTTCTCTAAAAATAGAAACGTTGACACATCGACAACTAGCTAGTCATGGCCTTTCAAGTGCTTTTCAATGGTTAAAATCCCCTGGTAACCAAGTGATAATTATGTGAATAATTTACTAGACCCCTTGGTCTGAAACACATAATTTTTATTTTCATTTTGAAATAACCCAGTGCTCTGGAGCCTCTGGTGTAAGAATTTATAGATAATTGGGCTTGATTTAGTCAAACTTGGCTCTCATGAAGCCCGGCCGGTACCCCTTTGAAATTTTAATATAATTTATGATTTTCAAAGTATGTTCATATGATAGGCTTTTCAAAAGTGATGTGGGTTAGTCAAGTCAAATGAAAAGCTGACTAATAATAATAATAACAGGCATTTATAGAGCATTCTTACACAGGGTAGGTATCACAGCGCTTTACAAAAACAGTACAATAAGCGAATTATACACGCACTAACAATGAGAAAGACAGTTATTATTTAGCAATCAACCATAGAACAGGAATACTTTTAGATGTGAAATTAGGCCCACAGCAGGGCAAACATTTTCTGCTAAAGCAAAAAGGAGCAGGATACCTGTCACAGACAGTACATGTAATATGGTATTTTGGCTGGTAACCTCATTCTGGTAAGCAAAATCTACCTGAACAATAATATTCATGAACGTCTTGAATCCAGGCCTTGCATCTTTCACCCAACCCTACATTACACGCTGTTCTTTGTGACAAAGCTTTCAGTCACACACACACAAAAAACAGTGACAGAAAATAAAAAAAATAAAAAAAAGGGGATGAAAGTCAATAAATTCAGAGCATGAACAGATCAGTCACAGTGGAGTGAGTGCATTGTGCATAAGTATTCTAAAGTAATGGAATTTTTTCTAGGCCACTCATCCAATGAGCTATGCTGACATGCTCCGTTGGTTATCTATTAATGTGCATATAAAAGATCTTTTTATGCAATACACGCTGGCGGTTTGTACTCAATATCAGCAAAGTTGTGTATCTATAAATAAAAAAGACTGACAACTTAAATCATCCGTCACCATCCACTGAAAAGAAGCCATCTGACAGGATGCTTGGGGTTTTTTTTTGAAAAAGATTTATCACCACCTGAAAGGTAGAAAAGCCAAGCAACAAACACTAACAATTCTTTGTCTGCTGTGCAGAAGTTGACATTAAAAAACTATTATGGAGTCAATTTGTATGCATTTTCAGGTAATTTGGTATGTGGTAAACAGATGAAGAAACCTGTGCTTAAGGGAAGGATTACAAAATGCATATTGAATAAGACGAACCAAAGCAACAAAGAATCCTCAAACACAAAATTCATCACGTATTTGAAAAAGGTTTGTGGACGTGTTGGGATAACAGCCAAAACCTGATAACCTTGAAAACTGTTTACAGAAGTCAACATGTATGAAGGAAAATTAATCCAGAGACTTTGAAATACTCACTGTGTTTGGGGGATAAAGTGGGAACTCTTGTTGCTTTTAGTTAAACCATTTACAATTTTATGGGTTATACAGTCCCTTTATTCCGACCTTTTGACACCCCTGATGTAATTTCCTAATCCTAACCCTAAGCCCAACCCCAACCCCAACCCTAACCCAAACGCATAGATCATGAGAGGTTATCAGAAAATAGAGTTGTTGGAACAAAGAGGTGCCAGAACATACATGTAGGGTTGTCTGAATAAAGGGTTGTCTGAATAAAGGGGTGCTGGAACATAGGGCTGTCGGAACATAGGGGTGTCGGAAAATAGGGTTGTTTTAATAAAGGGGTGCCGGAACATAGGTTTGTCGGAACATAGGGCTGTCGAAAAATAGGGTTGTTTTAATAAAGGGGTGCCGGAACATAGGTTTGTCGGAACATAGGGGTGTCGGAACATAGGGGTGTCGGAACATAGGGGTGTCGGAACATAGGGGTGTCGGAACATAGGGGTGTTGGAACATAGTGTTGTCTGAATAAAGGGGTGCTGGAACAAAGAGATGCCAGAAGCATGTTGGAACAAAGGGGCAGCGGAACTTAGGGATGTCGGAATGTAGGGTTGTTGGAACATTTAGGATGTCGGAACATAGGGGTGTCGGAACATAGGGTTGACGGAGCATAGGGGTGTCGGAACATAGGGTTGACGGAGCATAGGGGTGTCGGAACATAGGGGTGTCGGAACATAGGGGTGTCGGAACATAGGGTGTTGGAACATACATGTAGGGGTGTTGGAACATGGGTGTTGGAACATTGGGAAGAGTTCTCATTGGTGGCTCTACTTAAAAGCGAGTAGCTCTTGTGAAATATTTCAACAGGATCAGGTTTGCACTGCTGTTCACCTCTGTGGTCCCTGGTTCGAATCCTGCCTCAGTCCGGAGCCTTTGCATATATTGCATATGGATTGGATTTTAGTCCCTATATACCTCATCTCTGTCCGATTCTTTCCCACTCAAGTTTGGCGTTCCACAGGGATCTGTTTTGGGTCCAGCTCTATTCAATGTGTACACTGCTTCTCTCAAAAGCACAGTTAAGAATCACCTCGGAGTTCACTACCACAAGTATGCTGATGATATCCAGGTATATTTAACGTATAACCCAAGTTCAACGGAAGATCTGATCCGAGCTCAACATAAACTTACCTCATGCATCAACGACATCCGCAACTGGATGCTTGCTAACCGTCTGAAGCTAAACGACATCAAAAGCAAGTTTATACAGTTCATGTCCCCTCACCAACTACGAAAGTTTGGACTCACAACAATCGTCATAGGCAAAACCACAGTTCATGCGTCAGCACAATGTAAAAATCTTGGCGCGATGTTTGACTCCCATCTAGCAATGACTGCCCAGGTTACAGCGCTCTGTAAAAAATGCAATTTTCATCTTCACCGAATCAAATACATCAGGAAATATCTCAGCACATCTGCTACTCGTCACATAGTTCAAGCCCTTGTTCTCTCTAATATCGACTACTGTAATTCACTCCTCTCTAACATTCCAGGGTATCTACTAATTAGAAGGCTTCAACAAATACAGAATTGGGCCGCACGCATTATCAAAAAGGGCTCCTTCTATGACCACATAACCCATGTACTCAATGAACTGCACTGGCTCCCCATTCAACAACAAATCAAATTCAAAATCCTCCTAATCATCTGGAAATCCATCAACTCCCCGGCTCCATCTGACCTCTCTCTCTAGGCTCATATCATTTTATCGGTGTGACAGTAGACTAAGATCAATTCGTGATCCACTCACCTTGAACACTCCTACCTGCTCCAAATCTGTTGGCCGAGGTGCCTTGAGATATATTGGCCCCCGCCTTTGGAACAATCTTCCCTACAACATCTGCTCCTACATTTAAGAAATTGCTCAAAACAGAACTGTATCGATTCTAACTCATGTTCCATCTTCACAGCGCCTCGATCTAGCTCCTAGGATTTGTGCCCTATATAAGAACCTATTATTATTAATCACAGGTGGGTTTTTTTCTCAGAAAACAGAAAGGTCTAAAACCACGATCCAAATTTTAGGAGGTATACCAAAGTGATGGCATTTCCACTTTTTGGTAACCCCTGATTTCAAGATTTCCTGAAAACAGTATCCTCAGCAATAGAGAATTAGATCAAAGAAAATAGGCTATTTGTGTCAGCAAATGGAGGAAGCATTTTCATAAATCGCCGACAATTTTGAGCAGTTATGTCCAAGCAGGAAGAATGGGCCTAATTCGTAATTGGAAGACACAATCTGAAAAATGTTTCATGCAGAAACGTTTCTCAGATTGGAATGTTTTTGAATCCCTCTCTCTTAAACCACATTCTTTTGAAGGGATTCGTTTCTTACCAAGTGAGTTATTATGGTAATTCATTTTTGGAGTTATTACCAAAGGTGTACCCTCCTTTTAAATAAAAACAGTTAAACCTGAAACTGTGTGGCTTTTTCTCTGGTCATGCTTGTCCAGTAAAAATTGTCAGCTAAAACCCCTGCTGTCGTGTGGATTTTCCTCACAAATTCAAACCCAACTCTTGTCAGAGCTACCATAATACATTTTGAAAATGCCACAAACCTTTTGAATTGCTTTGACAGACGGTACACAAATATCCCAGCCAGCAAAAGAATATACGCTAAATCGACTTTTTAAACTCAACAAAACATGCCTATATTGTGCTTTATGTAGTCAAGATAATTTATTACAGGGTTGGTGAATAACATTTCCAATTATCAAAGGGGTATGAGGAGCCGAGTGTTTTTTTCCCTAGTTTACGGATAACAAATAAACATTATTTATTCATGAAATTCATTTCTGTAAACAAAAAAACAAAAAAACAAAAAAGGGGGGGGGGAATATCCTAACATCTGCAGAATGTCAACAATGTATCACTCAAACATGATAATTTGACAGATATTTTGAAAAACAAGGCCAAACATGAATTGACTGTGTGAACACTGGAATAACCCACATCAATACAATTGTTAACTATTATTATTTACTTCAACCAATCAGAAGACAAAACCGGGAGAGGGGGAAAAAAAGAAGAAAAAAGGCACACAATTGAGAGCTAAAGACGGGTGAATAAGAGGACAGAAAATGTCACATGATTTTCCGGGTGAATGGCGAATGGCCCAAAAGCCGACATTTGAGCTGGCTTGCAATCAGCTACGATTGGCTGAATTTGCCTGTTGGGCCATCTGTTTTGGCATTGTTTCCATGAGGATGCGGTGCTAGAATAGGGATGTGAGTCGATACTAAGGACAGCAGGTGCGGGCAAGCAAGCTTGTCACACTTGATGATGGCATGCAAGGATGCGGGAAAGAAACCAGTGCCAAAAAGGTATTTTGTGAGGTGATGATTGAGAGCAGAAACTCTGGGAGACTAATTGGCCAGTCTAGTTTGTACTTCTTTATCTATGCCACAGACCAACAACAAACTGCTGATTATACTTCATTGTTTTATGTTTTGTGTTGCACATAGAGGCTCCTGCATTATGCGCTATAAAAATGTTATTAATACTATCTTCAGAAAACAGACAATAAAGATTTTATTTTTATTTTTTATTTTTTTCAAATTTAAAATGTCCACCTCAAACTGTGGCCTGCATCTACGACGTCTCCCATATAAAGGTGTTCCTATACATTTCTGATTTTCTTAGGTTAGCCTCCCCCTAAAATATATTAATATAAACTTCTTTTTTTCCAAACAGGGTAGGCCCCGTAAAGCGCATTACACTATTATAAACCCTCTCAACTCCTTTGGAATATGCAGCACCGCCAATCAAATGGGTGCACAGGTTGTTTATCATTCACATCAACAATCTCCCCCCTTCGAGGTACCCATTTACTCATGGGAGATGAGAAGCAAATAGTTAAATGCTTTGCTCAAAGACACTAGTGTCACGACCGGGATTTGAACCCACACTCCGATGACTCGGCCAACAAAACTTGAGTTTGATGCGGTAGACCGTTGGCCTCAAAATGCCACAAATAACACAATTGTAAATTCATACAATGTAACTATTTAACTGCATTACCTTTTAATAATTTAATAATCTAGTCCCTGCTGCCAATCCTGTACTCTGTTTATTTGTTCGGGGTTTTAGTCTGAAGCCATACAACCGTTAACTGCAGCTTAGCCTGGGAACATTTATCTTTGTTTGGACAATACCATTTAAGATAGAAAGAATTATTTTTTTAAGCACAATGCCTATTGGAGGACAAACATGGCTGACCACCTTAACAATGCCAGTTGTTTATATTATGCATTGGACAGTATTGCATCAACAGTAAATAACTGTCCTACTTAATCCAAACCCGATTCTTCAAGAAACCTAACGTGACAAATAAAAATAAAAAAATAATTAAAAATTCCTGTCACATCTTGGCTATCTAAGATTTATCTTTTCCAGCCCATTAATAGCACAGGCTAATTAATGTCGATCCAACTAACTCATTCTGACAAATATGGTCTCAGTAACTCACTCCCCTTTTTACTATCAAGCCCACGGTCACTGAGCACAGCCCTCGTATAACAGTTGATGATTACCAAACACACGATCATCTCCCATACACATAATGACCAAACACGAAAACAGAGCACCGGTGACACTTTGGTACTATCTCGGGAGGGCCAACGACTCGCATTTAGTATTTATTACATTTCACACGAGCGCGGTGATGAGCAGCATTCAACGGCACCATCTAGGTATCTCAACATCTGCTGTAGGGTAGTCGGACAATCTATGGCACAGCGCTGAAGTGCAAGACCGCACTCATTACATCACTAATCACAATTTTTCTGCTGTTCTGGTTTTTGTGATGGCGGGGGGGAGGGGGGGGGGTTGATGGCTCCATGCTACTCTGAGGGGACATACAGGGGTGACGGGCAGCTGTGACGTGTGATCACAGATTAATACTGGCAGAAAATTAATTCATAAATGAATAAATGGAATCATTATAGAAAATAATTTGAGTCAAGGCTGAGTATGATTCAGCTACGTGTGAAACGGTACTTTGAGATTGTGTTTGTATTGTGCATTTGGCTTAATGCCTTTTCAATATTGTGTAAATTTTGGCAGCAGGCCAATTGTAGTACCGCTAATACAAGCTTCAAAAAATTTTACAGACTGCACTGTTAAAAAAATAATTTCAACTTTTATGTAGGGCCACCAGTACATAATCAAAATGTAATGTTTTTTTCCCTTTTCACACTGCAGAGCTAATCCTATGGAAATAAAACCATGAAATGGGAAATTTACCCGAACTACTGCCCCACATGAGACTGTCACCTCACTAAACGTGGATGGATTCGACGTTCTTGTGGAAATACTGTGACAGGTTTTTTTGGCTGTTTTCTCAGCAAGTAGACACTGTATTCAGCTGAAACTTTCACATGTGACTTTTACCGTATCTTTCTTTATAATTTTGCCTATTATTAATCAGCATAACCTTGACACAAACCAATCTATGACCCGACCTTTAACCCCTACTCCCCAAGCCATTTTCCCAGGAATTTCCTGGGGTTTGTACTTCATGTGTGAACACAATTTTCCCCAAGGAATATCCCAGGAAGTTTGTCTTGTGTGATAAAGGTTGCACCCAAGGATTCCATATGAGGAATCAGCAAAGAGAGGCAATCAGTTAACTCACACGTTATCATCAGTGTATCACGATGCAACTCAAGGTTGTCATTGTGCCACATCATCTCTGGCGAAATGGGTCAAACACAAAATCAGAAGATGATCTCAACATATGTATAACAATGTTGGATCATTGAGACCACTGCTTCTAAAAAAGAATATTACCAGGGGCATTCTTATTAAGGAGCTACCCTTTTCTACGAAGAATACAAAATTGTTGATTTGTCCCTTTATTCAAGTACACAGTATGATAAGATAATAGTAAAATAAGATCTGTCCCAAGCCAATATGGCTCATCAGGCCCATGTTTATATCCAATTTTATTGGCAATGAACAACTGAGAATACTTCTATTCCCCCTGGACAGGATGCCAGTCCATCGCAGGTTACTCCCCAGTTCTCGCTGGCACTTGTACTCCTTGGTGGAGAGAAGCAATTATGAAAGTGCCTTGCTCAAGGACACAAGTATCGCGACTGACCAGGCCAGGATTCGAACTCACATTTGGTTAATTACAGAACTTGAGTCCACAGCCCCAGACTGCTCGACCATGACACCCCACATGATGAGACAACACTTCAGAAGATAATGCCTTTTTTTGAGAGAGAGAGTCTTTACTTCTTCAAGCTTTTGAGAACGAAATTTACCTTTTGGTCCAACATGAAGAACTTCTTTTCTGGCTGTGTTTTCTTCTGCAGATAGATTACCATCTTCGCCTCCTTTGTTCTCTTCAGCTAAAGTCCTCTTAGTTTGAGTGTGGTACCCACCTGCATAAATTGACATTAAAAACAAGTCACGTGAAAAGTTTCCCCGTTAGTTTATTACCTTTATTGCACAAACTTCAAAATACAAAGTAGGGCAAATGGGAAAACCCAAACAGACACGCAGGCCAGCTAAATGGGGACCCTTGATCACACATCAGAATAAAACAAAGAAACAAAGACAACTGCAAAAATGCAAAAACAACTGTAGAAAACATGGAAGTATGTACAGTAACAAAAGTTGATTGTTAAGTTTGGAGCAATCCCTGTGTACATGTAAGGGGCTCTAAATTGAGCTAAATGTTGAAAAAGAAGGGGAAAAATGATTTTTTATTTTTGGTTCTGGTAATGAAACAAGTGGAAACCCAAACAGTGACTAGACTGAACCGTACAATGATGAAGATATTAATTGTGAAAAGAAGACAACAAAGAAATGTTGTTTTGAATAAGGGGGACAGACCCAAGGGGGAAAGACCCAAGGGGGAAAGACCCAAGGGGGAAAGACCCAAGGGGGAAGGGGGAAGTGAAAGGGGAATCCGCGTCATCAGGTAGAGACTGAAAACGAAATCAGCACGCCAGGCTTTGATTCAAGGCAGAATCCGAAGAGGGGTAGACAGAGATGAGAAGCGATCGGGTTAGTGTAGTGGTTTCTTTCCTCGCCTTCCACCTCCAGGACCTGGTTTGAATCCCACAAGGGGGCACTAGGTGGATTGGGTTTTCAGTCTCTAACTGATGGCATGGGTTTCCCCTGGAATAAATCACTGGGCTTTTCCACCCACATCTAAAACCAAACCTTCCTTCCTTTTGTTTTTCTCTCCATGGGGTTTTGGCTTATGTACTGTAGTGATAAAGTTTGCTTTTATGAGAGTCCTTGGCTTCACAATCAGAATTAATAAATGAAATAGAACTTGTATGATTTAATTTTCTTTTTATGAGAAATCGCCTAACATCACAAGGCTGGACGGCCACTTCAAGGTGAGGGCTACACCTAACTGATTTTTGCCATTGACTCAAATCAACTGTCACCAGGGGCACGTTGCCACCTACTCCTGGGGCTGAAAAAGGGTTACTCCCTTCACAGTCTGTAAGGATGTAGGCATGGTATCATCCACTAGGAGCCTTGCTAGTAGAGTAGAATGCACTTCCCAACTTTTTAAAAAGCAATAATGGTTAAGTGCCTCACTCAAGGGCACAAGAGTCATGACCAGGATTCGAACCCACACTCTGCTGAAAGGAAAGAATACCACTCAGAACTTATCCCAAAAGATAACTTTTCAATTTTAACTGCTTGAGAAAGGTAAACAGTAGTAGCGGAAGAAGGGGAGGAGTTTCGGTAAAGGGAGGTTTAGTCCCAAGTGAGCAACCGGTACTGGACTGCCGAACTTAAAGATGAACAGCGAGACCAAAATTCAAAGATGGAAAGGAAGTGAATCGGACAGATTAATGTCACTTGAGAAGAGGCATCCTTTGGCTTCAAGACAACCCGCATCTTTAACTAGATGGAATAAAACACTTGAGATGCAACATCTTATTCAAGCCCCACTCTAATCTCATCACCGACGTGTCAGATGAAGACGCTTCAATACAATTGGAAGCAGCCAGTATCACAACACCTGGACAAAAGCCAAGCTTTTTAGGAATGACAGGGGACCAGACTGACCAGTCTTGCCGACCACGCATTACAGGATTAGCCACAAAGGAATAAAGCCTCCTGAAATCTATTTACACCAAATTTGTCAGCCACGAAGGCAGGTTGCATTAGTTGAAGGGAGGGAACCAACATAGTGAAGCACCAAGTTAGAAATGTCGCTGAAAGGAAACGACATTTGTCATGGCTGATCTGAAAATAATTGCCGTTTGTGACAGAGAGGTTTTACAAGTCGGCAGAGCTATTTTTTTTTGTGGTGGGTTTTTGGGGTCCTCTTTTGTGCGCAGGTGACTATAAAACTTCACCATCCATTAGCCGAAGAACAAGGAGTCTCGGTGCTAGCATTCATCACTACTCTACAATCTTTTACACTCCTCCATAAAAACGTCCTATGTCTAAGAACAGCAGCGCTAATGCCACTCAACAAACACTCATAAAACTTGGGTAAAGTTGGGGGGGATTGACAAAGTTTAAAAGATCTGTTTAAGGGGATTTTAAAAGACTGTTTGAGGTTTCCGACAAGAAACAAAACAAAAAACTACTTTTTTATTTCGTTAGCATTTACATTCGCAATTCTTGGCTGATCCGTTTGTAGGTCGGACTAAAGAGATTGGACAAGTTTGTCTGGGGGCACTCCAGTTCCTGCCTTTTTCTTTGACTCGGGGTTAGGGTTGGGGTCATGGTATGAGTGGAGTTTTGGTCTGGAGGACATCTGGCCGTGGGGTCAGAATTTGGATTTGACTTAGTCAAACTGGCCTTGGGCAAAGCACTTATATCCATAAATTGCCTCTCTTCATCCAAGAGTATAAATTGGTTCTTCCTATAGTTGAGATGGTATATGGTCTTGGATTAAACCCCCAAGTGCTACGTTTACTTGAGCCTGAACTCTCTCCATGGATAGGAAGGACAAGTATTCATTGAAAATTCAATGTTCAATATCTGTGCTATTTTGAGCAATATTTAGCCATTTCAGGGGGATGCTCTCTGTTGGGAGAAATAGAATAATGGTCTAATTAGAGAACATGCTTTGATGTAGGTTGCGAAACATGGACCATAACAACAAGAACTCAAAAGTCCCTAGATGGTTGTTTCACCAGGTTGCTAAGGTCAGCCCTCGATGCAAGTTGGAAAGACCACATCCCAATTACAGTTTCCTATGGAGATCTACCTAAAATCATCACAAAAATCAGAAAAAGGAGACTTAAATTTGCCGGACATTGCAAGATAAGTACAAATCAAGTGGTGTCAGATTTTGGTGCTGTGGCAACCTACACATGGCAAGAGGAGCAGAGGAGGGCCAAACAACACATACATCAACCACCTATGTGAAGACTCCAACCTGACCTGTGAGGACACAGGCAACTTCATGGTGGACAGGAACATTTGGAAAGCCATCACAATTGTCCGGTGGAAGCCGTTGGTATGAACAAGGCTTACCACACCAAGCATGTGTTATTTTAAAGACTAACACTGTACTGACAAAACTTCTGGCTTTACACAATAAACCAAGAATGTATTACTCAAAGAAGAGTTATTTTGGGAAACAATATAATCATCAATTTGAAACATCCCTCACCTGTGATTGTGAAAGACAACAGTGATGACTTCTTGATTTGTTACATTATTGAAGGACACAGACTTTTGTCGTCATTATTTTAAACAGCCTTGTCCTGAATCAAGGATTTACTTAATCCAGATTACAAAGGATCCAAGAAGTCTGTCAATAAGTATTGTTTTCCCCACGTCATCTTAATCCAGATTAAACGAGAATCCCCAAAAGTCTCTTAGTGTTTTTTTTATATTTTTTTTAAAGCATTTTAATCTAGATTTAAAAGGATCCCAAAAGTCTACTATTGTGCATTGTTTTCCCACGGCACCTTAATCTAGGTTGAGAAAGGATCACAAAAGGCTGTCAGTGGGTATTGTTTTCCACACCATCTTAATCCAGATTACAAAGGATCCTAGCAGTCTGTTATAGCTATTGTCTTACCACACCTCTGCAGACTCAACAGGGTGTGAGCGCAACTGATAAATGAGCATCCTATCGCCACTACACCCAGTAAAGCTCGGTTCTTACATGTACTTCCTGCGAATGAGAAGCAAATTTGACGTCACAACTGTTTTTGCTGCGAATGTTTTGCAAGAGTTGATCACACTATTGCGAATTGTTCGGCATCCAATTCGCTTCGCATTTGCATTTTGCAGGAAGTATGAATCAAGCTTTACTCTGGTCTACAAATTACCCAAGAGCAGTTGTAGATTCCCAGGGTTTTAAGATCATACAGTATATGGAAAAAGTAATAAACTACAAGGAAAACCATGACTGGGTGGGAACAAAACAACTTTGGAGTGAACAAAGGAAAGTTGACTAGAACGGGATCTGAACCTGTGACCTCTGGGTTTATGTACCAGTGCTCTACAAACTGAGCCATCGAGCCCAACATTTTGTTGACGTCTCCCATCATACAGAAAAATATATAATGGAAGATGGCATCCATTTTACTGAATCAAAAGTTGCCGATAGTAAAGAAATAGGGTTTCCAGAAGCAGCAGAACAATTTCAAAAGGGGGGGGGGGGGGGGGGGGTTAAGTCATAATACATGTATATCAATTCCATTATGCCTTGGCAATTTTTTTAATATCTTGGTAAAAAGGGATGGGGCAAGGGGACTGTGCCCCTATCCCACACCTTTGAAAATGTAGATATTTTGCCAACCTCAAACCCCACTTTATTAAAACATTTGCCCTCACAGATGATAGAAACCTGCATCTTCGTGTCACATGGAAGTAATTTATTATGACACGCCCCCCCCCCGCCCTCCTCTACTTTTAAAAATGATTTGTCATCGCTGCTTCCAAATTGCTTAACACTACTTCACTAAGTTTAATGTGAGATTAAGTACACAGATTTAAATTCAAAAATTCCCAAACACCTTTCCGGCCAGAGCTGTGACTTTACGTTGTTATTATCGTATATTACTAGTAATGAAACCAAGGATGCTTTATAAGTGAACTCAGTCATTGTAGCTCCCATGCCTGAGGAAAGAGTAACCCTGACTCCTCCACGATAAGTGTTCTGCAGCCGATTTCACGAAACGCTAGGATTAATCCTATCTCGAGTTAGAAACCAGTAACTTAACTTAAGACTAGTCCTATCTCTGAGCATTGCCTAGGACTAGTCCTAAGTTAGGAAGAGTTTGGTGAAATCGACGGGCTGGGTTCTTTTATGTGCATTACCAATCCTAGTACACGAGACCTTTAGGGCTCAGTGTCCCATCAAAATGACAAAACAATTATGGTAAAGTATCTTGCTCAAGGATACAAGTGCCACGACCGACCAGGAATCGAGCCCACACTCTGCTGATAAGAAACACCAGAGCTTGAGTTCAGTGCTCTTAACCAGCTCGGCCAAGACACGCCTCATCATGCAATGGCCAAGAGTAACCCCTTAGGTTTGACATGGTTCCCTTCCAAAAGTTTCCGAAAAAGAAACCTACATTTTCCTCACAAACATAAATCTTTTAAAAGGGGATAATTGTTAACTGTTTAAAAAAACCTACATGGATGTCTGAATCATAGGTCCCGAGTCTACAAATCATAGCAATAATTTCTTTAAATATGTTCATCAAAACAGTTGAGTGATTCTTCACTGTCAATTCTTCCCTCTTGTTCACTCTGCATTGCTGTGCATGTCATCCATGAATTAATTTGCGAGACTGTAATGTCAAGGGGAAGTTACTTGGCATGAAATATTGTTAAGTCAAGGAAATGTGAAATTAGAATGTGAAATGGATTACTGTACAATGAGGCACTTCCTAAATTAAACAAATTAAAAGAAATTTTAAACAATAATAAACTGCTTTCCAAAAGTATGATCATTTCATTGATTGAAGTTGACATTGCTTTTGAAATGTATTGTTTGTGCTAAGCGAAAAAATACAAAAAACCACACACAATAAAAACACCACTGTTCCAGTCACACATCAAAAACAGTTTGGGCTAAACAGTGAGGGACATTTGAGTACAGCGAGAAGAAAACAAAAAATTGGACCTCACTTGATTGTGTTCCCACCATGCAAAGTTTCAAATCCTATTTAATGATGTCGTGCACGTCCTTTAAAGGCAAAGTATACCTTTGGTTTTTTGAACCGTTCGATTGTTTTAATACTACATAAATGTAGATATGTACAATAAACCTAACCTGTGAAAATTTTATTTCAAAAGGTGGTTGCGCTTTTGAGATATCGCCGAAAAACCGCAGCAAATATGTCCATGCCAGAAGAATAATTCCAAATAGGAATACACAATCTGAGAAACGTATCTGACAGTAACGTTCCTCAGATTCAAATTTGGGGGCATACAAACTGCTATCTTTTCACATAACCACATTGCTTTGAAGTGAATGGTTTCTCAAAATGCTTTATACTATCGAAAGCTGCCGAGCTTCTTACCAAGAAGTTCTTATTGCCTAAATTTTAAGAGTGGTTACCAAACGTATGCCCTCCCTTTAACGATGTTGTGCACAAACTTTAAGGCAGTGTATGAAGGAATCCTCGGTTCCAGGAATAAAATGTTTTAATTTGAGTGAGACTCCACTCCAGTGATCCATGGTCTATAATGAGGTGAATTTACTGAAACAGTCTGGGTTTATTAAGGCTCCAGTAATACAGAGTCACAATTTTCACCTGGAATCAAGAGGAGTTCAAAGCAACTGTTGGGCTTAAAAGATTTCAGCAAGACAGAGTCACTAATGGCCTAATTTTCACCTGGAATCATGAGGTGAGTACACGACAACTGTCTGGGCTTATTAAGTCTCCAGAGTTACATCGGTTACTAATGAGCGTGAAGCCAGGCAACATATACAAGTATTCTTCAACTTCAATATTCTAAGTCCCACCACTCTTCTAGTCTAGAGCCTTTGGCACCTGCCAAACGTCCACATCCTGTACATCCCACCTGTGGGCCTAGAAGATCTCTAAGGAAACTATTCAACCTCAAACAACCCCCCCCCCCCCCCCCCCCCTTGTGGGCTGATGCATCACCGGACGGGGGAGAAAAAAATAGAACAACTTTGCGTGCTTCACAAAATGTTTGTGCAATACAGATAAGAATGACATAAGAATCATAGACGGATATGTCACAAGTGATTAGGTCTGCGGGGTGGCCAGGTTAAAAACATGTTGGGTTGAACTGCAAAGCGTCTTGTGTACCTGAGTGTTGGTGGCTGAGTTTAGCACACACTTGGCATTAGCACGTAACAACAGCAATTAGGGGAAAGGATTAAGCAATTGGAAATTGTCAATTGTTGGCGTCACACCTCCAAGTGCACAAGAATCACTGGTCAATTTCGAACCGTGTCAACTGGTTGATTGCTGTCAATGTCCGAGTAGTGTATCTGTCTGGAATTTTGTACACTGGACTGCAGGCCTGAGGCCAGTGATTTTACTGTCAGGCCAGTAAACTAAACAATTTACTAACTGGGGTTGTTTGTCAGTTTTGGAACAGTTTACTAACCAGGGTTAGTTGTCAGTTTTTGAACAGTTTACTATCCGGGGTTGATTGTCAGTTTTTGAACAGTTTACTAACCGGGGTTAATTGTCAGTTTTTGAACAGTTTACTAACTGGGGTTGTTTGTCAGTTTTGGAACAGTTTTCTATCTGGGGTTGAATGTCAGTTTATGAACAGTTTACTAACCGGGGTTAATTGTCAGTTTTTGAACAGTTTACTAACTGTGGTTGTTTGTCAGTTTTGGAACAGTTTTCTACCTGGGGTGGAATGTCAGTTTATGAACAGTTTACTTAGTGGATCGATTGTCAGTTTTGAAAATTACTAACTGAGGTTAATTGTCTGTTTTTTAACAGTTTACAACCTGGGGTTGATTGTCAGCTTTTTAACAGTTTATTAACTGGGGTTGATTGTCAGTTTATGAACATTTTACTATTAGGCCCTACCAGGGTTGATTATCAGTTTTTTTAACAGTTTACGAACCGGGGTTAATTGTCAGTTTTTGAACAGTTTACTAACTGGGGTTGTTTGTCAGTTTTGGAACAGTTTTCTACCTGGGGTTGAATGTCAGTTTATGAACAGTTTACTTAGCGGGTCGATTGTCAGTTTTTGAAAATTACTAACTGAGGTTATTTATCTGTTATTCACCATCCTGCAATGATCAATGACAAGAAAACGAAACACATGTTCCTGATGTCCATAAATAAGTCACACATCTCTGACTCCCAGGAGCTCCAAGCTCCTCTGAACCAACTCTAGGCATTCCAAGATCACTGAATAGAGGTCAGCATTGGAGATGAAATAATCCAGAGGTGACAAAAACTCTGATGAACCGCAATAAAATTAACTTTAGATTTTACAGAGATTTCCTGTCCTTTTATCCTCTGGGATATTAGTTTCTCCAATTGATTCACTGCCACTTCTCACTTTCATCTGTGATCCGACTTCCTGACAGGAAATCCAAAAATTAACACCATCTGAATGGAGAAAACGTCCTAACCGAGAAACTGACTTGATATGTTTTACAAGTGTATAATAGAAATCATGTACAAGTGTATAATAGAAATCATGTACAAGTGTATAATAGAAATCATGTACAAGTGTATAATAGAAATCATGTACAAGTGTATAATAGAAATCATGTACAAGTGACTATATGTTCCACTTCAAGGGGGCAAACCTCTTTTTAACGAAAAAATCACGACGACTTTATTTTTTAACATGAAATAGCCAGCCTGATACTTCATGGAAGGCATCCACGCCTCTTGTCATTGGCTTGTTGGTCTCCTTTAAAATTCACCGATAGAAAGTTAAATTTCCCCCACAGACTAGCTGCACTTTACCACGGGAAAACTGTCTTGCTTGCCAAAGAATGAAGCATCACACCTGAATGAGCACAGTTGATCAGTTCAAAATAAGGTGACACTTTATATGATAGCCTAATTGTTGCCGTTCTGCAATTTTTAAAAGTCAAATCAAGCGCCTCAACCAAAGAGGCATTGTCGAATGTTCAACGCCTAAACTGAAACTTAGGTACTTATCAAAGGTATTTGTTGACTGTAAAGTATTGTCATTTATATCAAGTGAAATGCAGGGTTTTAAAAGGCTTCTTGTCACCACCAACCAACACTCCACATCTTGGGTCAAGCAAAATGATGACCCTGTGAAAACAACAGGCCCCAGAGTCTGGCCACATAGTCTGAACTCAAGAAGGAAAAGATGTCTGGATAAGATTGAGATAATGGGTGATCAGGTGCAATTCAACTTGCTGATTTTCTATGAGCAAGTAAACACCACCAGAGAAGCGGCACGTCTCTTACATTTAAAACATCTTTCCATCCTCTACTGCCTGCCGACACCTAAAAACAGCCTATTTGATTTGCTTGAACAGGATCAGGAGGCGGGTGTAATTTTGATTCATACCAAGTATCGAACGGACATGACTTGGAAGTACGACTCAAACGCAGACTCCTGACTACTTTTAGAAGTTAGTCTCCGATCTGATCCACAGTTGTTGTCAGTTTATGGGGAAGATTGGAGACGCCCGCCCCCAACCCACCAACCACCCCCCCGCCCCAAACAAGTTTTAATGAGCCTATGACGCATTCGTTAGCAGACTGCAAATCAAAGATTCCACACTAATCAGCTCGTGGAATCATAAAGGAAGGAAGTTTCTTTACTCCATCTTGTTACGAGGCCCCCTTCACATCTCCAGTCAGTCTAACAGGGCAGCGTTCGCGACCAGACTGGCTACACTCAAACTCCTGTATGATAGAGCTATTTCCTTCCTCTATGCAGCGACCACCTGTTATTTTCTTGTCAGATTCACTCAAAACAAGATTCGTGTACTGACTGGAAATACACACATAGATCTCAGGCATCCACCAAAAAATATACCACAAACTCTCCTTAACCTGTTTAGGAGGGGTCCTCAACACTCGCCCTTGATTTTATTTTTAAGCAGGTGCATCTTAACTGAGCCTTTTTTTCCTTAACTACAAATTCACAAAAACAGTGAGGCAACTTGTGAAAACAACTTCACCACTTGCTAATCAAACCTTCAATATTGTTTCTTCTTAAATTTTTATTTTTTTTTTAACCCAATCAAAATCATTATCATGTATACAAAGGACTGCATTCTGGCTGGTCAAGCTGGTGGGTAACTTTTGACTAATTTTAAGACAACAGCGTTTACACAGATTAACAAATCAGAATGCCTAGATTAACAATCACTTCAGGAGAAACACCCTCTTTGATCCCAGCCCCCCCCCCCCCCCCCCCATGATAAAAAAGAGAGGAAAAACACATGATCTCAATTATTCTGAACCAATCTCCACAGGAATACTTTTTTAACAACCGTAGCGTTTCTAATCATAATTTGTATTGAGACCGCTGTTGCAACTAAAAGAGGTCCACCCCACCACCCCCCCCCCCCCTAAAAAAGGAGGTAGGCTCCTTAAAAGCAATCCCTTGGGGAATTCTTTTGACAAGCTGAGACACCACAAATATTTAAAACAGAGTTTCTAACCTTTAGGCCCCCTAATATAAAAAACAAATCTCAAAATAAATATAATAATAATAATAATATTTATTCGGGCAATCACATTTACAAGCACATACATACATTAACAATATTTAAGAAAACAAAGTAAAACAGTGGGGTGCCCAGGAGAGCATAAAAGTTAAAAAAATAACTGTCGCCAAAAGGCGTATGTCTCCTAAAACCCTAAAAAATACATTAAGGCAAGAGGGGGCATATAAAAAGCACAGAAGATAATGCAAATCACAAAACAATTTAAAAAGACAAACAAGCAGAGACAAACACAGAAAAACACACCAAAAATGATATACGTAAAAAAAAAAAGCAAGTCTATACATCAAAATGGTTTAAGAGCAATACAAAAAATTCCGATGAGGGGACACAAATGAAATGACATTGTAAACAGGCAAGTAACTCTATCTAAGAGCAAAACTGCAGGGGGTGGAAAAATTTGAACAATTATAAAAAATAACTAAAAAGCATAAAACATGAAACAAAACAAGGAACAAAAAAGGCAAACGAGCAAAACATGAACTTTAAAAAGCCAGTCTATACATCAAAATGGTTTTTGAGCTTAGATAGAAATTCCTGTAAGGGGGCACATATGAAATCGTTAACAAGGTCAGTAGGCAAGTTGCTCCAGCCACGAGCAAAACGGCAGGGGATGGAAAATTTAAACAAATCGGTACGGGCTGATAAATGATGAAAAACAAGTTTATCTTTGTGTCTAGCATTAACCAAGATTTTGCATAAAAAGGATGACAAGGCACCTATATGATTGTGAGCAACTAATTGTTTACATACAAAAGCAAAGAACAGATATTCTCTTCTATTTCTTAGGGTGGAAAGCCCTGTTTCTATAAGCCTGCTATTGTAGGGTTGTTCCTGTCTCCTTTGATGAAGCATTAGCCTTGTGGCATACCTCTGAACCTTTTCTAGTTGAGTCTCGTGTTTTACACGATAAATATGCCAAACAGGAGAACAATAATCTAAAAGAGGTAAAACAATAGACTTGTACAAAGTGAGCAGTGTTTTAGAGTTGCAGTCTCCCACAACATGACGAATAAAACCCAAAGTTCTATAGGATCTACCTGTGACAAAATTAACATGCGCATCCCAGGAGAGATTGTTTTGAACAAATACACCTAGTAGTTTGAGCTCAGTGACCTCTTGAATAAGCATATTATTTATGGAATATGAAGCCTGGTATGACCAGCGACGCATTCTAGAGATGGAAAGAAACTTGCATTTACCTGGATTCAAAAGGAGTAAATTTCTATTTGACCAGGCACTTATTTTGTCAAGATCTCTCTGGAGGGACAAAGAATCATTTTCTCCCTGAATTTGTCTATACAAAAAAGTGTCATCAGCATAGTGGCGAGGGGAGTTAGACAGCTGCATATGTAAGTCATTAATATAAATGTTAAAAAGCAAAGGCCCCAAGACAGACCCCTGTGGTACTCCAGATGTGACATTAGACCAGCCTGATTCAGATCCGTGAAAAACTACCCTTTGTTTTCTCCCTGTGAGGAATGAGTTAATCCAGCAAAGTAAGGAATCGTGGATCCCATAGGAATATCTGAGTTTGTTTACAAGAATATTATGAGAAATACAATCAAACGCTTTACCATAATCAAGAGATATAACATGCAAATATGATTTGCTGAATTTGGGCAGGGCCGGTACAAAACAATTAAAGCTTGTTTCTATTGCTGAATTTGGGCAGGGCCGACTGGGGGTACAAAACAATTAAAGCCTGTTTCTATTGCTGAATTTGGGCAGGGCCGACTGGGGGTACAAAACAATTAAAGCTTGTTTCTACAAGAGAGGGTTCGTTGCCCAACCGAGGGTCAATTCTGTGGCACTGAAAATCCTTGTAGAATTACTCACTATCTAAGCGTAAATTGCCGGAGCAATTCCTGGCTCCATTTGCTCCAACCTAGACAAATTGGAAAAGCCAGGGGATTTGGATATTAAATGAAAAGGCTACAAAAAAAGCTGCCTGTGCTACCCCCCCCCCCCCCCCCAATAATACTGAATCGCTCTAAATACTTTGCGCTTGTTCGTTCCAATTATTTGTTTGTAAAAGTGTTAAGACATGGACAGGTTATGTCATTTTGTCAGAAGGGTCAGTCAGTCAGACCAATAAATGTTGGTTAATCCATGGAGTTACCTACTTCTATGGTTCAAACTGTTGCAAACTACAACTACAAGTGTTTGAAAAAGACTTTTCTAAAGTTGAAACATGAAGCAATTACTAGGCCTACTTGTCGACGACGTACTTGTTCGCATGACTCAATCATTAAGGTGTGTACAGTATGTAAACAATTGTTAATAGCATGATTAAAAATTTGTTTTGTCAGTCTGAAGATTAAAAGGCTGATACATCTCTTTAATAACTTTCATTTTAAAATTATTGTTACTGATCCTTCGCACAAGAACAAAGCCGAGTTTCATTTCCATGACGGGGGGGGGGGGGGGGGGTTGTAAAATCAGAAAGTGAATCATGGTAGTGTTTTTATTCAAATTTAAATGATAAAACAATCTTTTCTACTGTAAGCCTTCTCCCCATCCATAAAATAAAAAATAAAAAAATTCTTTCCCCAAATTTTTCTCCGAAAATTTTCTTTAAATTGAAGACCAACACTCAGAAAATTTGGCTAAGGAAAAAAGTACGAAGTTCCTATCATAATATGATTCCTCCCGAAGACAATACGACTATACTGATCGAAACAACGACTTATTTACACAGGACCACCTCAACTCATAAGAGAGATTACATGCACATGGTGTTACTGCAAACTTGAGGACTACTGGATTCATTTCTATATTGTCAATATAAATTTGCATCAATAGTGTCGACAGTGACTGACGTTGGTAATTCAGAGAGGATGCGGTGGCTGATGTAATCAACCCCCACATAATCACAACAAAAAAATGCAAAGCTTACAGCATGCAATATATCTAAGTAAAACATCTTAAATGCTTACATGGTGTTGAAAGATTGTCTGTTTGGTTATCTGCTACGGTGAAGGAACACACAGTGGTTGACTCTTTGCACAGGCCACCTTCCTCCTTCCCCTCTTGGGAGCACAAGTGTGAATCCAGGGGGACCTACAGTATAAGAAGAAAATAACAGTTGATAGACTTTGC
Source organism: Leptasterias polaris (assembly GCA_037783415.1). Classification (NCBI taxonomy): domain Eukaryota; kingdom Metazoa; phylum Echinodermata; class Asteroidea; order Forcipulatida; family Asteriidae; genus Leptasterias; species Leptasterias polaris. Next base: position 1,494,183 of record JAZGTN010000090.1, on the reverse strand, counting down.
ATTACAAGTTTTATGGCAGGGTTTTGCGTGTCATACAGTTTCAAAATTTACATATTGTGTCAATTGACCCTTGCACGACGCGGAACACACTTCTGCAAAATGCGCGTCTATCATTTCCGCCATTTTTGGGATAATTTCTTTGTGTAGTGTACATTTTGACTCAAAAAATGGCAGACAAGATAGGTGCGTCGGGGTGCGCTCAGCGTCGTGAAATGGGTCAATACACATAAACTTGGTCCAATTATTATGCAATTATTTATAAACAAACACATAAAAACATCTTTACTTTTTTCTTTGCTCAGGAAAACAACTTTTTATATTGTTTCAGAGTTAAGTTATGTTTGAGTGTTTGAATGTAACTTCATTTGACCAATAAACTAGCCACCGTTAATACATCAGAAAGATTCTTTTATGACAATAAAATATGGGCTACTATTAAGCCTTACTGGGGGCAAGTCAAACGCACAGTTTACTAGCCTGGTGGGCTACTTAGCAAAAAGCTTAGCACAAAGCCTGATTAGACAGTCATGAATGCAAGTCAACACTGTATTTGAGGGTTAACGTTTGTGGTTAGTTTTCACCATGATTTTTGGAAACTATCAGATTGGAATAATTACAAAAATTCAATGATTTTAAAAGATCTTTTTAAATACACTTTTAGTAATTCAAAAAGAATGTTGTTTCTCAGACATTTTGTTGATGGACATTCTCTTGATGAAATAATTGGGGAGACTCTGGACATCAAGGTACTCCAACTACAAAGTGCTACAGTAAAGAAAGAAGCTTAAGGTTTTGTACTTGCGTCCAAGATGCCACGTCTACAAATTGCTCTACCACCGCAAAAGGGGAAATGGAACTCTATGTACAGATTACTCTTAATCAGAAAACATTAGTAGCCAAGACTTAGATATTATATCATAGTAATAGGTTCATATCCAGTCACTCATCACCATAATGCCTCTGCTTCCCGGTCTGCCTGGACATCAAGTGCCAAGAGGCTATTATGCGAAACACTTAAAGAATATCATTCTAGTCGTCTTCTAAAATAAGACACTTCCCCCCCTCCTACTTTCACAACACTGAATGTGTCATCAGAGCAGAGCTGTTTAAGGGGGTTACTTCGGTCATCGTTGTCGTCGGGAGGCTGTTGAGGTGTGATACCCTTAGAGCATAAGGTCAATTGTCACCCCCGCCCCTCTGCCTGCAGGTGCACCGTGCACCCGCACACAGACGTCAAATTATGGCTAACCCCCCTAGAGCTTTAAAGTCTCCTCAGAATTTACAATGACCCTGACTGCGTAAATCAGCAATGAATTGAAACTCCCCTTTCCACAAAACCAAAACAGGGTTTGTTAATTTTGGTATTTTCTGTGGTCACTCGATGCTTTAAAATTCACATAGTTTTCAAAGGCTCTGACTGCAACCATCAACAATTTTTGTGTTAACTCATGGGTTGTTAAACTGTGTGTGGAGGAACTTTTTGTCAAAATCTATGTGCAATCTAATATCTCTATCTCTCTAAGGTCCATAAGGGCGTCCGCAATCCCGTGGTGGTCCGAGAAATGAACTCCCTCCAAGCCTCTCTGTGGTTGTTGTTATGTTAGCTCATGAATGCTACTTCTTTTAAGTGCACGAATGTTGTCAGTCCACTCAGCTTTCGGTTTTCTAATCTAATGCAGTAAGAGTGAAATCTTAAAAATGTTGTCGCACATAGAGTCAAGAATAGCTGGGTTCTGTGACTCGTGACTCGAGAGGGCTGCGTGTCGGGAACATTCCAGGTATCGATGTTGCCCTTCCGGCTCTGCCGAAGACATTGTTTTTGCATCCCGGGCAAATCGTCGCTTTTCCATATTTATTCAATGCTTTTTGTCATTCAGCAGTCGTCGATCTGGACTTTTCAGTTGTCCGTATGCACTCCCTCTGTACTCCCTTTGATGTTGTGTTATTCAAGAACCGTGTGTTTCATTACCACTGCGACCAAACTTTTGTGGTGTTTCTCTTATCGTAATCATATTACAAACAACAGCTGTTATGCCCCATACATGCATGCATGCATGCTCACCAAACACATTGGCAGTGTCATGTGCATTCTTCTGAACATACAATTTTATTGTTTCCAAAACGCCACTGTCACTTGTGCATCACACTCACAGTCAAAATGTTGTTTATTTCATTATGTTCAGTGGCATTATCCACACAATTTATTGCCAATTTTTTCGTAAAGCGCTTTGGGACATTTGTGTGTAGAGGCGCTATATAAAGTTCCTCAATTCACCCAACACCAACCGCTCCAGACACTGAAGATTGTGTAACTTTGTTAGCCTACTTTAAGTTTAATTCAATGTTCCTAAATTTACAGGGCTAATTTTAGATTCAATGATTAAAATGAATACCAAACTAGTTTGTGCAGTCCTGGGCAATGGCAGGAAGGGATCACACAATGTAAGGACACAGCTAAGGACATGGTATAAAACTGCAACAGCCTGACTTTTTGACCATATAGCAGAGTCTTTCTTTGTTGTCTTCGAGAAAGACTCTGCTAGGGTCGAAACGTCAGGCCTTTAACTATTTTTTCCTAGATTATAGTTCTGAAACATGTTATGTTGTGTGTGTGTGGGGGGGGGGGCTTTCTCTGACACATTATAGGGCATACAGGTGAGAGGGATCCTAAAACTAGTTTGAGTTTTGACAGAAAACACATTGAAGGAAGTCAATTCAATTCAATTCAATTCAACTGGACATTTATTTCCATATTGCAAAATGTACATACATTTAATATTAAGAAGGTCTATTGAACAAAGATGTATAAAGAACTTATAGAATAATAGTTAAAAGAGACTCAATGAAGCAGAGGCAAATATGGAGGCATATTCAGAAGACAAAGTATTGTATAGAAATGCCGTATACAACAAAAGACTAGATTTCTGAACGGACTTAAATTACAACAAAACATACATACAGGACAAACAAACAAAAAACGCTAACAAACGAGCTAGGACGGAACAAGAAGAGAAAACGTAACAAGGTGGAGAAGGATGTAAAGATTAGTACTGAACCATGACAGTCATATAATTAGAGTCTTGCTCTGGACTGAAATGAAATGACGATTGGAGTAATGGTGTGATCACCTGATAGTTGTTTCTTGTCCCATTCAGAAAGCATTACGTACATGTACTTCAGAACATGCATCGTTTACAAATAGCGCGCCTTTGTACATTCAAGGGCCTAAGTTTCTGGCAGGCGAGATACCACACTGGTCTATGTGAAGTTTTACATTTTGTGTCATAATTTCCACATAAATTGAAGAGTAAATGAAAAATAATGGCTGAACAAGTTTGAGATGTGCCTCTTTCTTCATATCAAAAAATAGAGAGAAAAAAATAGACAACACGCAACCTCTATAAAATAATAAGGTTTTGTTTTCTTCCATTGGGCTGTGTCAACTCGTGCCCTGTGCAGGCCAAGTTCAGATTTTGTTGCTGTTTTGTAAATTTATGTGATATCACATGTTGGTTCTACAGAGTGACTTATCATACATTGCCGGTCTTGGGAGAAAACTAAATTTATTTATTTGTTTATTTATTCTGGTTGTGAAGCCAAGGACTCTGAGAAAAGCGAACTCAATCACTATACAAGCCAAGAACCCCGTGGAGAGAAGACATTGAAGGAAGTTTCAGTTTTAGATGTGGGAGAAAACCCACGCAATCAGGCAGGGACTGAAAACCCAATCCACATATAGTGCCCCCTAGTGTGATTTGAACCGGGGTCCCAGAGACCGAGGTGGAAGGCGAGGCAAGATACTACTTCACCAACCTGACTGCCTGTCAAATCATCTCTATCCCAAAATGCAATAATTCCATCTGCTAAAAAAAACCACACAGTCATTACAAAATACCTAAAAGGTGTCACAAGATAGATATTATTGTAGGTTGATGAACAAAGAAAAACTGACCAGAGCGGGACCTAAACCTGCGACCTCTAGATTAACGTACCGGCGCTCTACCAACTGAGATATCTAGCCCTATGATGATGGTCTCCCTTTTTTGCCAATATCTTTGTTCGGGGGTACGTGCCAGTCAGAAGCCAAACAACCAGTGACTACCATGGATCACACCTAAGTTAACGATAGACCCATCTTTCTTTGCTTGCATGTAATCTGTGTTTCCCCTGCCACCCCCCCCCCCCCCCCGTCTTCCTGTTTCTCTCTTTTTTAATTTTCCATCGCTTTGCATCCAATGGTAAAAGGCGCTTTATAAACGTCCTGTTTGTTATTATTATTAGATAGACAGTACTCTGAACATCTGCCTTTAAAACCCGTGCTCGTCCCTATTGATGAAAGAGATAGCAGCCCGTGTATAGTCAATGCAATTTATAACAAAATAGTTTAATTTTCGACTCGGTGTCAATGGTATCCCGGGTTAACACACCTCCGACGAGATGCCCCCAGTCCGTCCACCCGGCAGTTTAATTAACACTATTTTGCTTAAGTTTGTAACTCTAGCTGTGATTTGATCTATGGTGAAGTTAAAAAATCAACTTGCCTCGAGCAACTTCTGTGTTTGATTGCAATTTGCGGGTTAAGGGGAAATCTTGCTTCAGTTTGTTTGGGGTCTATACTATCGATCCGTTGACTGTGGGCGAGTCTATTGTGTCAATCTAGACAGGACAATGCAACACAATGTATCCGTTTGACCATAGAGAAAGGACCATTCTCTATGGTTTGACGATAGCAAACAACGAGTTTTGGGAATTGCCTTTTCAGAAGCCGACGATAGTTTACTGCGGTGTGGCTACTTTGTGTTTTGTGTTTAATTAACACTACCCATAACATGGTTAGCACCGTGCCATTAGAGCTTACATAACGGAGTACGTTTTGTTCAATCATAAGAGCTCTGTGGTTGTATTTTGAACTATTTGACAGCTGGAATGCTGTATCCTGTCCCCGTTATCTGTCGTTTGCTTGTCGAGCCCACACCTTGTCGACAAGAGCTCCTGAAACCCACCGACCAAAAAAGAAAGGAAAACAGAAAAAAGTATCACAACAAACTCTCCCGCCAAGACCAACGCTAATAAAATTAAGCTTAACAACAATTATCGCGCCATAACAAAACACTCAGAGTTGGGAAAGAAAGAGTTAAGATTTCTTTAAATTCATCCATCTCTGGCGGAGAGGCCTCCCCAAAGATCGCGATGAAAGCGGGGCACACGAACCTTACAGCTGACCAAGGGGATTTACGAGTGGTGTTTTCAAAGAGGTTTTTATGGAAAAAGAGATGTCGAATTAATCACTGGAGTCCACTTATGAGATGGGTGTACACTATAGCCCCCCCCCCCCCCCCCGCACCACCGGCAGGACTACGAGTGGTGTTTGAAAAGAGAGTTTACAAAAAGACTAGATGTAGAATTAATCACTGGAGTCCGTTTTATGGGATGGACAGTTGTAAATAACAGACATCCTTAAATCCCATCAGGGAGCGCGTGAAGGAGATTGCGAAGAAAGGGACCGTGATGACAAGGTGTTCAGTCGTTCTCTTGGAATCCCCCACCCACATCCTTAAGAAGATCCACTCGAAGGAGGTGGGGGTATCGTCTGATGTAGGCGTCAAGAACTAGAGGTCGTGATCGTAATTTACAAAAGGCACTCACGTCAACATGGATTGTCTTGAACCAGAATACCCCCCAAATTCGCTTTTCATGAAACATGGACTAAGCTGGGATTCCAGACTGTTTAATCCATCCAAAACGGATTAAGAGTGTATGGATGACGGGATAATGGCTTTGCCGTTTGTCTTCTGGTCCTCTGTAGTGGCCGCTCGATGCATCCATAGGTTTTAACCCCCGGTTGGGATTGGTAAATACAAACAGGTCACAATGTTTAGATCTATATTGGTTGGATCCGATACATTTCTAGCTACTGGAAGCTGGGTGGGCGCACGTTATCATGCTGTCGCCCTGTTTGTCGTGTTTCCTGCTTGTCGTGTTCCCTGCTATACAGTAACCATTTTCAATGATGATGCCCATCATACAGTGATAATGCTCATCATACAGGAGAAGCCAGCCGACCAGCCTCTATTTGGTTATACGTTGATTCAAATGTTGAGAAAACTTGCCTTACTCTCAAAACTCCCGGGTAAGAATTGACCCGAATTTGTCCTGGAGGGCCTGAACCCAGTTTGACACAGATTCCGGGTCATACTGCAGGTATTCCGCCTCAACCGCACTCCACTGTAATGGGGCTTACCCCCCACTTATATAGCAAGACAAGTTCTCAAAGAACAAATCTACACACTCAGCAAAGTTGATGATAACTATACACATGGTGTTACCGCAAACTCAATATACATCGAGATCTCACTCTGCCTCAAAACCCACAACTCAATGACACCACGATACCGACAATGACAGCGTAAACGTAGTCCTGTGTAGTATAATAATATGTCTTCAAATCGAATGCTTCAAAGTTGAGAATCTGTCTTTGAACTGTTCGCTGTTGGTTACATTCAGACAAAGAATTGATCCAGAGGGGCCCAATGCCATGGCTGTGCTTACCGTATAAGAAAAGAATCGGCGCTTACGGAAGCAGGGAATTTCGCGCTTCGCAAGCGTAGAATTAAGCGGTAAGCAGAGCCATGAAACTGGGCCCAAATCATTTTAACCCGATTTGCACCCCGAACTATGCTACATCGGCTCTCATCTCAAATCATATTTGTTTTTGCGGCCAAACACATTGATCATAATGTATTTATCAGTTTGCTTACTATCTCTGGTGTTCACACCTGAACCAATAGGACTAATCGGTATTACACCTTACATAGTGAGGGGTGCAAACATATTTTCCCCGATGTTCGTTTTATTTGGTTTGGAAAAAAGCAGAGAGAAACGCCCTGGCAGTGCACGTTCCTGATGAGGCTCTGCACCACTACTGCTCGGGCCCTGTTGCTCTGTGTGCGTCGGAGCTTGCATCCCTGCACGTACTTCAGGCTCTGCAGATTGTGATATTCTGCAGCCCCTTTACTCTGCCCTGCCGCTACTTTCTACACAGCACTCTGCTCTGCTCTACAGCCTTGCTCTGTTTCGTCTTGACTGAATATAATATCTAGAGTTTTCTATTGCCGCTAATTGCTAAGATTATTTCAACCGAATTTGCTGATATGTTTTTGAACGAAACGGCAGCCTACTTGTAGGTTTACCTTGTTTGCAACTATCCTACTTTTAGTCCATTGCACTGTGTTTGATAGCCTGCGGCTACCTTCAATAATTGGTACAATACAAGTATAATACACCAAGTTTGAAGGGTGTAAACTTGGAGGGCTGATGCCCAGCCGATCACCGGGCAAGAGGGGTGAGTGGCCGCCGAACAATCGCCACCACCGACCCGCCAGCTATGACTTAAAAAACCGGCCACTCACAACATCTATCCGCTGTCTCAAATATCAGCCCCCGCTGTACGGTAAAATACACCGGAATGAAATACGAGTGAAAAGTGTCATTCTTGAGTAATTTTCGAATCGCTTTGACAAGTATGTTTAGGAAAGGTTGAGAAGAGAGTTGTTTGCTAGGTCAACTCATACGCATTTGTCGTAGATGGAGGTGTGCTGCATAACCAAGTGTCTCACCAGGACAGGAGAGTAAACGTTACAATTCAATACAATGCCGACGGTTCAAATAAAAAAATGTAAATCGTGTCGTACAACAAAACAAATGCCCATTGATGAGTTTGTAAATTTCCGTACGATTTTAGGGACTTCACGAGGCAAGTTTTACATGAGGCGATCTGAAGGCATCCAACTGCACTGCACACAAAAGAAACACTTTAGCAACACAAGCGATAATCAGAACTGCCTTTTAATCCCAAATATAATTATGATAACAATTGAATTATACATGTTTTTCGACGAGAATGTCTAGAACTGTTGCCTTGCGTGTGCATAATAGATTTTAGACATCCCACTAGTTAGAGAATATTTTTGCAAATGATAAACACAGGGGAGACAGTGCTAAACAAAGGAAGCACAACTTCAAAGAAAAATGGGACACTCGTGAAAATGCATAGGCCTACATGACGTAAAAAAATGACACCAATCACAGGATAGTTTATGGGGTTGAAATGTGGGAGGGCTTCAAGTGAACGAAGAATCCGCCCCCGATAGACTGGAATCAACAAATGCCTGTCAACCAAACAGAGTCCACACCCCTTGCCTTGCACAGAAACCAGCGGTGACACACCCACCCTTCCCCCGGCCTCATTACACCCGTACCTCTTTCCTCTCGCCTATACCCCAAGCTTAGCCAAAATGAAAGGAAGATTAATTCGATGGGATGTGGGGTCCAGCAGCCTTCATTAATGTGGAGACGGCTATCGGTGAAAGCTCTAACACAGTCTGCTTCATGATAACTCTGTTATAATGTTACTGCTTTGGTTGTGTGGTGTCCTTTACTTGACCTTTTACAAAAACTGCTGTTATTGCGATTGAGTGCTCACCGATGCCGTGTTGATAAGAGGTGGATAGCGCGTTAGATTGATGAGCTAAACAGAAGAATCTCATCAAATCTTCACTCTTTTTTATACACATCTTAAAGGAATTACACATGTGTTGGTTGGGTAACGACACGCATGAAGTTATTCTTATGCAATTGTTTCAATCATGCATAACAAAAAGTATCCATTTATTAAAAGTACAGGATAAATTAAGCAAAACTGACAGATAGATGGTTATCAAGACAAATGCATGCCTAAAACTTTTTCAAGAAGAACTGAAGCATGTTGTGTTTTGAAGATTGTTGTTTATCCCCATGTTTATATACCCATGTCAACTTTATAATGTGATTTGAAGGTCAAGACCAATCATGTATAAACAACTTTTTCAGCTGTGACAAAAGACTGGTTGTCACACTGTCATGGGAATAGAAACCCCCCAAATGAGATATCGCCTAACATCACAAGGCCGGACGGCCACTTCAAGGTGAGGGCTACACTTTCTGATATGGGCTGTCGACGCAAATTAACTGTCACTAGGAGCAAGTTGTCACCTACTCCTGGGGCTGAAACAGAGTTACCCCCTTCACAGTATCCGTGAGGATGTAGGCATGGTATCATCCACTGGGAACCTGGCTGGTAGAGCAGAATGCACTACCTTCCAAACTTTTTACGAAGCATTATTAAGGTTATGCAAGTGCCTTGCTCAAGGGCATGAGTGTCATGGCAGGGATTCAAACCCACACTCTGCTGCTGACAACACCAGAGCTTGGGTCCGGTGAACTGGACCGCTTGGCCATGGCACGGCTATACAAAATAATTAAACAATTAATATTTGAACTCGTTCACAAGTAAAACATTTATTTAAAGTACAACAACAATGTGGAAACAAACTAAACCGATGATCGTGGTTTACCGCCCTAATTTTTGACAAAGTGTTGGATCATTCTTACAACATTTTTGTTTTTAGACCACAGGTTTATTGCAAGATAAAGCACGGAACAACGCACCCATGAGGATCGGTGTACTTTTAAAGGGATAGGAAAAGTGGGAACAACGGTGTCTTTAAGGATTCAGCTCGTGGCACTACGGTGCCGGCACCAATTCCACCTCAGACACCAAGAGTCTGCTTTTCAAATTATTCACTTATGGGGCTTATAAATCACATGTCTCGATAATTTTGTCTTGTGCCTACTTGAAGAGGGGAGGCAAGCGACCGTTAATCAATGCATAACCGATAACATGGGACCCTGACGATGGAGAAACGTCTAGCGTTGTTTGCCATGTGTCGGAACTAATTATGGCGATTCCGGTTTTGTGTGGGGAGACAGGGTTCGTTAGCGGGAAACTCTGAAGCCTGTTGACCGTCCGCTGTGCGGTTCTTTCCCCCGTGCTGGAAGGCTGCGAACTCGCGGTAGACGTGTTGGCTGTTTGCTGGGTTGTAATTGAAAAACATGTCAGTGGAAGATGGCAGAGATATATAGTGGATGAAAGAATATCTGGAATCACGAAATAGCAAGATCAAGATGGTTTTGGACTTTCGTGACAGCGTTGTGATGGACGAAGACACTTGATTGAGCAATCTGATGCACACCCCACACGAGTCAAGATGATGATGATGATGATGATGATGATGATGATGATGATGATGTAATAGTAATAGTAACAGTACATAGGCTGCCAAGATTATTGCAATAACGCAATATTAGAATAAAGTCTAGTTCCTGTGATTCGACTATCTCATTCCCCAACAGATTCTTACGATACCAAGTAGTTGCCACTCCTATTATTAACAGCTGCAGCAAATTTCATCTGCAGACTGTATCTCCAGAATGTTTGGCATCATCTGCTAAAACCATGCACTCCCCCCTTCCGTAAGAGTTAACACGGGTGCTATTTGATGTTCACAATTTAATTTCATAATACGCAGTGTATTTTGAGACACATGTTAAGGCATTCTTCGGTGGAGATGTCGTCTGCGGTGTTATTACATTCCCAGAAGTACTCGAGTCTCGACTTTGGACTGGGTGGCGCTGTACACCAGCACCGCAAACATTCACTGTCAAGATCGATTTATTTCTACAGATCCATCGCTGTGGATCAATTTGTATAGCGCCTGTCTTCACCCCAATTTTTCTTTTGACTTTCTAGATTCTTCAAGTGAAACGACATACTCTGCATCTCAGTCAGTGTTTGGGTTGGGTGACATCAACGTGACGATACAAGACCATCGGAAACAAACTCAACTTTCTTCTACGTTTTGAAGGACGTTTTAAATTTACACCATGGGTGTTGTTACATATATAGATACCGAAAAACGAATAACAATGTACACCATAAGGTGTTAAATTGTGTATAATAAACAAAATAAAGTTCTGTATGCAATTAATACATTTAAGCTATACACACGTCATGGGGGTCTTACTCGACAAGCTCTGCTTTTTTGGAGACTCCCCATAACACCTTTCTGCCAAATTACAATGATGTTATTTTAACAACCCAGTCTTTGTAGTGTACTTTCTATATCTTTCCCGTGTTATTACTAGATTAGTCAACGTTCCCTGTAATGAGTTACCAACTCTACGCGCGTTTTTAGATTTTAATTTTTTCGTCTCAGTAAATTGTTCCACCCGTACATTGTATTGTTGTGATCATGAGCATGTGTTCTCATAAACCTGATGTGTTTCATCACAAGATGATTCGAGTATAAAAACAAAACAACAACAACAAACAAACAATTAAACAGTTAAACAAACAAACCAATCTTTTCATTTCAATCAATTTCGATGTAACGTCCCCTACCTCTAAAATGTTAAAAAGACTAGGTGTATGAATAATTGTTTTTATGCAGCCTTTAACTTTTTTGTATAAAAAATGTGGGTTTTTTGTTAGCTTTTCGAGTAAAAAATTTTAAATACTGAGCCCCACTTTTGCAGATTGAAAAGTACTTCATTACACTGCTTGATCAGATCGAGTAATTTGAAAAGTTTGTCATCTGCATCCAACGTGAACTAGGGTAACCCCAGTCACCAAAATCTGACCGAAAGTTACCCCCCAAATACAGTCTCTCAAGTCAAATCGGCCACAGCGTAAGTAACACACAAGCTTAACTTATTCCCCCCTCGTCCAGTGCCAAGGGGTTACAAATGGTACCTTTGAGTCCACAAAACGCACAACACAAAATTACAGTTGCGATCCGTCATGCCCAACAAAACGGTGCTTTTTATTAGGGTGTCACAGTAACTATTCGGTGGGCTTTTGTAGAGAATAGTCATTATAAACGTCGGGCAAAGCGCCACCTTTTCTCTGTACGCCACGCTTTGATCCACGCCGGCAGCAAATACTTGTCCGCTTTTAATCAGTGTCGCTACATGATTCCTAGCCATAGAAACGAAAAAGTGGTTCTCAACAGTTTAAAACAGGTTCAAAAACTGTGGTTATGGATTACATGCCACGAAGAAAGATTCGGTAACAAATCATACAGCGATCGGTATTCACGCAAATTTGTTTAACTTTCAAAATAACAATGTCGTAATAACATAAAGGCTTACAGATATGACGAATGAGGGCCAGTAAAAGAATTGAGGGAAAGCGACTTTCACATTGCAGTAGTTTGTGCCGCCAACACAAAGTTTTCTGCGTGGGCTCATTTATCATTCTCATGGACGATTACAGCAGCGTAGGGCTCGCAGTGAGCGACGACAGGCTTTGTTTGGAGACTAAAATAGCGTTCTCTACTCTATTTAGTCCATCCCATCACACTTGTACATCAACCATACCCACCCTAACCCCCCTTAACAAATAAAAAGTGAGAGAGCAGAACTTCAGGCTAGCAGAGTTCCAGCAGGAATACTTACAATCTGGGTCGAACGAGGAACCAGTGGTTTTTCAATAAGAGACATCAAACATACCATGCCCGAACCAACATATATCGGCCATGCTTCAGGTACTCAAATGTGATCGAAACTTGATGGGATAATGCTGAGGGCAAATCCCATGAAAATGTTTGTTATGTGCTTAATAATGATAACCAGAAACAACTCAATGCGCTGGTGTGCAGTACCCCAAAATGCCATGTCCACCCTCGACAAAATGGTGATGGTTATTAAAGACATTCAGACATCGACTCCGCTCCTCTTCAGACTTGACCCGGCTATTCATTCCTAGATCCAAAAGGAAAGCTGGTGACAAAGCCTTCGCAGTTGCTGCACCCCGCTTGTGGAACACGCTACCAGCAAGTCTAAGAGAAGCGGCGTCGTTGGCTGTGTTCAAACGCCTCCTCAAGACATTTCTGTTCCCAGAACCATCCTAATTTGCTTCTGTTTTTGTTTAGTTTCTGGCTTCTTGTTGGTTCGTTTTGTGTATTGAATTTGTTCTTTTGTTTCACTACCTTTGTTAGGCGCTCTGTTCTTTGTATAGCGCCATATAAATGCTTTGTATTATTATTATTATTATTATTAAGGCACAGTACACGCTTGGTAATGACTCTGAAAATTAATGGCAATAAAAACTTACTTGGTAAGAAATACAGCAGCTTTGGGTAGTATAATGAATTTTGAGAAACTTTTATTTTCGAAGTACTACGGTTATGGAAAAATATATCACTTTTTATTCCCCAAAATTTGAATCTGAGAAGCGTTTCTGTCAGAAACGCTTCTCAGACTGTGTATTCCTATGGGGAATATTCTTCCTGCGTGGAAATATTCGCTCCAGTTTTTCGGTGATATCTCAAAAACGCGACCACCTTTTGAAGTGAAATTTTCACAGGTTAGTTTTATTGTATGTACCTACATTTATATAGGATTAACACAATCAGTAGGCTCCAATTACCAAACGTATGCAGCACCTTTAAGTGCAAAAAGTACAATGAACTTGTAGTGAATGCTCTGTTTTAAATTGCACTAGTTGGAGGAGCTTTCCCGGTATACCTTGTCATTTGAAAATAACCTTTCCATGTTTTTTACTCTAACCAACACACAGTATACACACTACCTTTGAATGTAGTTTTCACCCCCCCCCCCCCCCCCCCCCCTGCACCAGTGTCAAACCAACAAACGTGTTGACCCAGTGCACAGGTGACGTCATCATTACAACAAAACTTGGCGGGGCCATGATTTCCGGGGGTCATTTTAGGTGACGTGCGTGTGTTCACACGCTCACAATTACATGCAATTTGATGACTCTCAAAATGACAGATCAAAGACAGACATAGTATAGCCGCATGTGACGTCAGTCGAGGGGTCAATAGGTGAAGATCGTGTGCAGTTCCCGCCAAAACATTACAAAAATGCAAAATGGACAATTCAGCAGCTGTTACTCATTTTTTGTTTCTCTTTAAAAAAAATCGTTTTCATGGATTTATATTGAGATTTGCTGTTATTAACCAACGAACAACCGAGGGCTCCCTACTTATAATGACGTCATGCGCATAAAAGTGTATTCTGATCTCTTAAACACAACAATGCCAGTAAATCCCACGACCGATGTCACTAACCTCGCACTTATTGCGGCCAAATTCAGCCCCCAACTACAACCCATATTTTTCTCGCTTGGACGGTTAATTGCTCTATCGTATAAAAAGCGAAAGCAAGATTTATTTCTGTGTGTTTGTTGTAATGAGTCAATGTGATCAACGGACCGTTTCGTCATAAGCGCAGAACTGATGATTTGGAATTAAGTTGTATAAACTTTATTGGGGACGAGGGCTTATCACAGAACTTGTCCTCGGTTCGGTGGAATCGAGGTTGTAGCAAAGGCTTTCCCTAGACATGAGAACTTCTCAAGTTAGTGAAGTGTCAAGTTGAGGCCGTCAAACATCCACGATAGGCCTCTTTAGTTAGATCAGTTAACATGAAAGAACATAAACGTCATGTGGTCTTTTTCATCGCCTCTGTTCGTTCTCCGGTTATTGTGCCCGACCACTGCGACACTATAATGGGACACGGTGTTTTTTTGCTCTGATTGTGTCGATGGTCTGGTAAAGGTCCCCGAGCGACATTGCACCCCCCTTTTTTTTCTTACCACAAATCCCGGCCCACTTTACACCCTTTTGTACACCCTACACAAACCCCCGATGCCGTTTTGTAGTAACAACTACGAGAACACTTCATCATTTGTCTTCATGTAGACGAAAGAAAATAGAGCACACAAAAACGGCAGCCTATAACCAGAGAAATGTCATCGGGAGCTTGGGACAATCTCCCTCTTTTCACCCTGGCAGCACTCTCTGTTTGTTTGTGATTGTGTTAGTGTACCTGAAAGTATACCCTCTCGCGACATCGAGGTAAAAAAAAATCTGGCATTTTAGTTATTATTGTTGCCCGAATTTCGGCTTCACAATGCGGCGCGTTTCTTTTCAAACACGGTGAGTAAAAACCCATGGCTGAATGCAATCGTATTACTCCCAAAGCAATCAAACATGGCCTTGTCAACGACCCTTATATCCAAATCGGTTGCCTGAAACACGAAGGGAATAAAGCCCTAGTTACCAGAACAATGGAACAATGCTGAAAGAAAACAAATTTCAGGGGGAAATTCTGCTGCGGGCAGAGTATGTACGAGATTTGGTGAGTTTGTAGATGGTGGACTAGATGATCGCATGGACATTGACCTAACAACTTGAGCTACACTCGATTATTAACCCTTCCTTAAACTCAAAGACTGTAGAATTGGGTTCATGGTGAAAACATAACGCAGGAAATGTGCCAGGGAAAGAAAGTTTCTACACAAAACTCAATTCTGAAGAAATTCTTTGCAACGTTAACAACTTTCGAGTCAAGCCGAAATATCTTGCAAAAAAACATTAATACAGAGTTCCCTGTCGCTTAATTCACTTTGGCACACCACGAAGTTTCGTCGGGTTCATTTTAAAGTTCCGTTGTAATTTTATTTGCTCAGCAAGGCTACAAATGACACAAATAGTTTTTGCACAAAGAAAATCCAGTCCCGAAACTAGGGTAAAATCTGGGTCCACCGCTTTTTTTCGTTCTAAATAGATAGACACTTCTGGCTAAATAAAACTGCAGTTTCCGTTTGCATAACTCTTAGACGATCCCTTTTTCTTGCTATGCCATTTACTACTTTTTATAAGATAATCTGATGATGTGAGTAAAAAACAAATACATTTTCTGCGTTTGAAATTACAAATAGTAATTAAAAAATTGAATTTATCACCATAAAAGTTCAACAGTGTTTAAATGTTCAAGGTGGGGAGGCACCCGGGGTATGTGGATATCATTTGGGGGCGTGCCCTCCCCTCCGTAGTTACGCCACGCCACTGCGAAGGCCAATACAATCGGTTGCACAACATGCTTATAAACAATGTAACTTGCACAGGGGGTATATAACACCTCATCAGTCTTGAGAAGAACAAATTCATTCATCAAGTTTACAATCCAACCAACTTGTGAAAACTGTTTGTAATCAAACTGAGTGGTTTGGGACCTATGTTTCATCGCATATTTTAAGCACTACATACGTAGGCCACCTTTTCCGATCAAGCTTCAGTGATTTGTTCCTCAGCAAATGCCACTTAGGCCTACTTGAGTTATACGGTAAAACACTATCTATACAGTGTTGTAGATATATTGGTTTATTATCATTCATCTCGTGGCCCAAGGGCCAAATTACAGGAATGTTACAATATAAAACATTAAAAATACAAAACAGTTAAAATAAAAATAAAAAAGACCCGGAAGTAACAATCATGAATTTAACAACTTAATGTAGTGAGGAATCGGGCTCTTTCTGAATCGATCAGTCCTACAGGGTAACATTGAAATGGCTTGTGAGTTGCGCAAATTCCTGCCATGTGTGTTTTTCCTAGTTGGGGGGGATGAGGTTTTCTGTTTGCCTGCAATTAGCCAATGACTGAGCAAATTTGTAACAATGAGCTTGCCTACGATCAGAAAGAGTTTCGATTCCAAACTCATTGGTTGCATCTTTATAAGTAGTGTAGTTTTTCCCTAGCATGATTTTGCAAGCTCTCTTTTGTACTTTTTCTAAAGTTTGAACCTGAGCTTTGGTGAGTGAGGAATTCCACACTACATCCCCGTACTCTAACAGGGGTCTAACATATCCTTTATAAACCACAGACAGTTCATCCTTGTTAAAACAAAATTTCTTAAGTGTACGCAGCATATATAAACGTGAGTTAGTTTTTTTGTGCATATCATTAACCTGTACATCCCATTTCAAGTCATTTTGAATCTTAATGCCTAAAATTTTAGCAGAGGACACAAACGTGAGTGGATTATTGTCAATAGTTAATGCTGGTTGAGGGGGGTCTCTCTTGAAACAGACTTGAAGGGCTTGACAATTGGAGGGATTCAAAGTTAAGTTATTGTTTTTTGTCCAATCAACGAATTTGTCCAAATCTGCTTGAAGATTGCCTTTTTCAGAACATAAACAATTCTCAGCCATAGTTAAATCGTCTACGTACTTCCAAACACTAACAGAGGCGTCTGATGCAGCATCGTTAATAAAACATTGAAAACCCAAGGGACCGAATTTAGTACCTTGAGGAAGGCTACCTTGTAGTAATCGTATCTCGCAATACAGTTCCGGTAGTATCTTATTGATCTTTTTTGTTGCTTGTACTAAAACAAATAACAACATTTGATAAACTTTTCACAGGTATGGTGCGTTAATTGTTATTTAAAACTCGTGGATGAGATTTATTTAACTCCATAAAAACCTTTCAAAGACACCCAAACCAACAACTTTTCTTTCACGTATAGTTTCAGTTCGGGCAACAATAGTTTGGCGCGAATCTTTTGGTTTGCATTTTTTTCATTCTTGTCGAGTTTCGTCAGGGCATTCCCTTAGCTTAACATTAATGGATAGTCCACGGAAATTAACTATAATCCCATTAGCCCATTCCATTCGTACTTTGTGTAGAAACTAGCATAAACATTCCGACTCCGTGTGGACTATTAGAAATGTAGGCGTCAGTTCAAACGTCTTACGCGTTGCTGACCAAAACAACCTTTGTCTCTTTTGTTTGATTGTGAAAAGTTTTTTTTTTTCCTCACCGAGCGACAGTTCGACCTTTACTGACAAATATCCCAACGCTGCTTGGTCCTTTTGTTGGAATTTTGTAGCTTGGATTAGAAATTTCCGGAGATAAGAACCAAATTTATGTCAAGATGGTATTACGAGGGTTAAAAGATCGTGTTGAACACAATGCCGTAACACCGAGAAGACAACGGGTAGCTTGTCAGATTGGCATGGGTGAATCGACGCGCTGGCCAAGGCTCCCACCACTTACCGAATTACAGGCACATTGTCCAGAAAATCTGGAATTATTCCATTGCTGACACAAAAAGGGGCTGGGGTTTATCTGTGTTTATCACTCGCAAATGAAAGCTCTATTTTGCCCCCGGGGGTCGGACACCAACAACATCCATGGGATGGCATTTAGACCATCCTCAGGGGTTTTTACCAAGAAATAAAAAAGAGAAAACACGGGGAGCTCCGACCCCCACTCACACCCGTGCCAGGTGCAGTCCACGAGCGCATTGTCTGACTAAGAAATTCCGTATGATAAATTAAGACACAATTCAATTGATAAAAACCCCCGCAATTAAATTAAACTACTTATTTCAAATTGGTTTGCGATAATACTCATTCTCTACGGTTTTTAACATAATGTGGCCAGAGAAGCAATTTACAGATTTGAGCTATAAATGTGTATTTCAAAAGGGCAACGCCGTAAATATGAAAGCAAATAAGCCTTTAAGCTACTAGGCATTCTTTGCGTTATTTGTCACAATCAATTCATAGGCCTACTACAATTTTATAGTTTGTTTAAAGGGGGAGTATATACCTTTGGTAATCACTCCAAACATGTAGGCTATTACATAAAAACTTACTTGGTAAGAAGTACTGCAGCTGTTAATAATGTATAACACTTATAGAAACGATTTTCTTCTAAGGAAGAGGGATTCAAAAACATTTCAATCTGAGAAACGTTTCTTCATGAAACGTTTCTCAGATTGTGTATTCTAATTTCGTATTATTCTTCCATGAGGTTTTCGGCGATATTTAAAAAATGCTACAATCTTTTGAAATGAAATTTTCACAGTTTAGTTTGAATGTAGGCCTACCTATATCTTCATTTAAATAGGATTAAAACAATCGAACGGTTCCAAAAGCCAAAGGTATGCTTTTTCTTTTAAGGTTACGTTTATAGAGAGAGCAGCTAGAACTGGGTGTGCTGCCAGCAGGCATTAATTTTCACACTTTTTTTCTTTCAGATGGGAACGATTTCATCCCGAGTGTCAGTTTAAATCCCGATTGCATATTAATGTATGTATATACGGTAACGCTGAAAGGTATCAACATTTAAGCACAAGGCTTGCGAAGGGATTCAAAAATAATGTCCATAAAGTTACGTGTATCAAATGAACCATTTATTACGACATTGAAACACAGTGAAGTATTGGAATAATTGTTCATGCAATCCGTTGAAACCTTTATGTCTAACAACTACGTTTCAGTAACTTGAAGCTCCACGCGTTGTGGGGTTACTGATTTGAAGCGTGTTCATGTCTTAATTCTTAGCCGTCCGGCAGACGCGATTGACGGGTCACTCGTTAGGAGGGTTACACGGTAGAAGCCTGTGTACACGGTGTTTTATCTTTTGTAAGCACGTGTCACGGGTATATGTTATGCTCAATATCTATATTCCATTCCCAGTGGATGATGCTTTGTTTGACAAATTTTGGAAAACAAATTTCATCAGTAAAAAATCATATTTGAGATCCAACAGCTTTTACACTACTCACTCGAGTCATTTATTACCCTCAACCACCCCCCCCCCTCCAAATAAAAATAAATAAATGAATAATTAAATAAATATAATATACAAAAAACATCACTGAGTAACGTTTCAAATGCCTACTTGAAAATTTAAATTAACTGAATGGCGTTCTAGCCTCTCGGATACTTGTTTACATTTCAGACAACAACATTATAGGACAAAAGCAAGAAATGAATAAATGAATGAATACAAAATACATTTATGACAAAATATTTGATCTGAAATGGTTGTCGTTCTTACTTGAGACTTGTCCAATATAATTTTTGATTTGTAAGCTCTGTGACGCAATATTTGTAATAAATACAACCATCCTACGATGATGTTGTTGAAGTGTTGTCGATATATCGACGAATTCTACAGATCTCGGTCTGCGAATTATCAATATCTCGTCTCAATTTCTCAGGATTGTCGAAAGAATTTTGAATCGCAGCACCTGCTTGCCACCAAACCATTCCTGATCATGCAATCATGTTTCCCCAATGCATCCCATTATTCCCAGCAGCAGGTAAACATCATTATTTTGATTCTCACATTCAATCTTTCAGGCCCTCTACTGTTTATGCCCCCCTTGGCTTTTGATGCCCCGGTCTCGAACATTGATCGAATTAATCCAACATCGATCCCGAAGAATCGACACAATGGAGTCGACATTCCAGGCCAATTGAAACGACGCCCGGTAACATCCGGCAGTGAAGTCCTGCGGAATAATAAATGCACCATCTCGATTTATTTGTCCATTGAATTCAGTGCATTTTCGTCAAGGACCTGTCGATAAATGATCAACCCTTATTTTGTTCCTATTTGCTTTATGTGCTTGTTTGTCAGACATTTTTACGAGTTTTGTTATTTAAAGGTGCAGTCTCTAAGGGGTGCGTGGTGCAGGAACTTCCTGGTGAGCACTGGAGCTGAAATGTTGCGCACTTCGGCAAAAAGAGATACAGGTAGAAAAATAAAGCGAGTTCAGTGCTATTTGAAACGAGACAAAAAAGGGATAAATCGGAAACCATACGGTACAACCCGTTTCCAACTGTGTAAGGCCATAGAGCAAGGTCTTTGCTCTATAGTAAGACCGTACAATTTAAGACCACGAAAGTATCACACTTTGATACATGTTTTTTGAAAGTATAATACTTTATATGTTTCCTAACCTACCAGATTACAAATCAAAATTACAGTATTTTAATAAAATGAAGAAGAAGAAAAAACGATTTTTTTTTTTTTGATTAAACCATCCTTTGATTTCACCCAGTGCAATCTGCCATAGCGGCCTCTAACTGCCATTCTCGTCAATTAATAACTGCTCTTCACCATCAAGTGTCACTTTATTAAGGAGGCATACACATCTTGCTAAATGACTAGTGCAGTCTAAATACTCAGTTATACAAACGCCATTGCTGGTGGCGCCTAGTGGTGCCAGATCGTATGGAGCCAGCGATCTTGAATCCATCGCGCACTAGTAGGTCTACATTAAAACAAAATCTCCATGAACTTCACTTCCATTTGAATATATATTTATATCAAATCGCAGGTCAAGATAATGCATCTGCTGTATGACACAATTAACTAAAACATCCTTAATTTTGGCGCCGAAGAACTTTAGATTTCGTCTGAAACAAAGCCATACGCGTCAGGTGGATTCATGGGGGAGGGGGGGGGGGGGGGGGTTACGACAGGCAGGTGTCAATGCATTTGTGTTCGAGCTTACTACTCCACATGTTGGCCTAAAATAGGAATGTGACATTTCTGAGAATTTTGTTGAACTTTCAGTGACTCTTCCTTCTGACTCAAATGTTGTCTGAGACAAAATAAAATCCCCAGGGATTTCTACATTAAAGGCAGCACAGTCATTATTCCTGTGTCGTCAACGAACTTAACGAAGCGCACTTTAAACACCCTTTGTAAACAAAAACAATGTAACGAAACTCTTAAGTCGCATCCTGTTTAAGTTGATCCCTCTGCTGCCGCTTCCCAAGTTGTATCGTAAACTGTGTGATTCCTGGCTATGTGCGGCAGTTCAGTTATGAACGGCTTCTGACTGGCAGCCCGGAGGTCGCTGGTCCAAGTCCCGCCCTAGTCAAGTGTTCTTTGTTCAACCCATAAATAATTAACATACAAACAATATGAAAGGTCCATTATAAGGCCAAGTTGTTCCCCTAATGTATAGTCGGTATTTAGAGGAGATCGTCTTCTTCATTTGAGAAATTCTTTAGTTTATTTTATTTTTTTATTTCATCTCATATACGGGATACAAAAACATCAACTCAAGGGCTGTTTTACATTATCATAAATTGTCTTTTTTTTTTTAAGTTAGTATTTGTTTCTTTTTGCACAGTGATGGCTACTAAACATGATACACAAAATACACATATAATGAAATTTGCGATTAAGTTCTCACAATATTCCTCATATTGATAGCAAATTGCGTTAAATTTAAGTATTAGCCTATGAAACCAATGACTACCTCGAAAAGCCAAAACCCTTACCGTTATTTCTGGTCAAGTTCTATACTTCTAGCAACTAAAACTATAGTTCTATATTTCTAGCAACTAAAACTCTAACTCTATATTTCTAGCAACTTAAATGCTAGTTCTGCATTTCTAGCAACTAAAACTCTAGTTCTATAATTCTAGCAACTAAAACAGAAACCTGAAAACCTGATTCCTTCCCATAGGTTGACCTTCAATTCTCCAAGAGAGAGACGCCGTACTGCAGCTCACTCGAATTATTGGTATCAACTTAATTGTTTAGTAACAGCGATGATACATTCTTGGACATTTTGTGCCGCAACTGAACTGGAGTTAATTTAGCTGCAGTCGACACATATTCTATCATTTAGGAAAAGACAACAGTATTCAGCCAGGGACGTCTGTGAACATACCGCTTGAAAAAATCAAAGTGACACCCGACCCAGTGAGCAGAATTTGGGTCTTGTGTGAATTGATGATTGGGATTTGCATGTGGTTTTAATGGAGACGGTGGTTTAGATAGGGAACTGTTCAAGGATGAATAAGGAAAAGAGAGACAGACAGCCAGACTTGTAAATAAACAAGCATTGAATGAGTAAAACCGAAACCAGCCCAATGATAGAGTCAATGAATGACGGTGGAGAAGGCTTTGATCATTTTGAGTGAGTTTAAACGCGGGTTCTGGCGATATTTTGAGGATACCAGTTGAAATTGAGATCCTCATGAGCTAATGCATGAGTTTTGCTCAGTCCTAAGATGAATTCTCGCATGAAACCATCAAACCGCACATCAGAATTTGATAAAAACCCCAATGTAATAACGATGAGGTCACGCCGAGCGATACAGAATGTTGCTCCGTTATTGCTTCGAGCACGGTGGATAAAATAAAGAATACAGAACAAGGCATAACATTCATGATTAGGCCAAACCTTTCTGCAAGCCGCCGTGTAATGGAGACCATGAGGGGGGCACGGTAGGTCTTCCGTGTTCGAAAGGTCTAAAGAAAGGTCGTGTGAAGGGCAACTGTCAGAACCGATTTTACGAAAGCTCCCCCACCGATTAAAAATGTCGCCTCTGCGAGATTTCAATTCATGCGGGGAAAAAAAGGAGCAATGATTGCCTTGAGGTAAATAATTCATCTGTAAAGATTGTCTTTGTTTATGTTTTTGTATCAAGTTATTAGGATAGAGGCAAAGGATATTGCACCAAAGTAATTGAATTGATCCGAAATAGAAGTTATTTCAACAATAATCACCCACACAGCTGCCGGTAGGCTGTGATTTGTACAAGTTTAAAAACATAAAAATACACTAAAATTTGCATCACTAGTAATATAAGAAATTACATACCACTACACACACAAAAAAGAAAAACAGAAAGAAAGGGTGACATAAAAGGCAGAATAAATTAAAAGCAAATACAAAACAATAACAATAGTCTTCCACTTTCAGTTCAGTGAGAATTCCACCATTGCAGCAACAGCTTGAAACAAACGACCACAGAGACCAAGCCGCAGTTCAGTGTGTCAATATTTACCTTAATAATCATTAGGATGCGACGCCATGCCAACAAACTATACTACCTAAATAGAGTATTATTAGAAAGATATTGCCTACCATGGCAACGGGGATATGACTACCCAAGACGAGTAGCTTATATAGCACGACGTCGCGGCGAAAGCACCCGACGTTTATATTCTCTAATAGCCAATTAAGCTGACCAATCGAACCCCACAGTGATAGGTACACTTGAGACTCTAGGCACTATACCAGATCAGCAGGGTTGCATTTCAATCGTATTATTACTGTATCGTTTGAGACAAGTGTTTTTATTAATTTGAAGTGTAGGGTAAACGCTGTGGCACAGCAGTTAAACGGTGCGATTCCATAAATCTGTATCACCCAGTATTCGTGTTGGATATGATGAGAGGTTAGGGGCTTGAGATTAAATACCGTCAATTTACAATTTACCTCGGCTCGAGGTGAGCGGTTTGTGACGGTGAAGTTGTGATAGTGGTTGGTTTTTGAAAATCGAAAACTCTACTCTTCAAATAAAAAACCCCAGCAAAGAAACAACATACATCAGTCCAATTTAAAGGTATTAAACAGGATTGGTAGAGCTGACAAAATAATCGCAGACAGTGGTAATATTTTGTGTGATTATCCATATACATTAAATAAAAAACACGTGGAAATTTGGGCAAAATCCGTTGTGTGAAAATAATGAAAAACAATGCAAAATTGTCCTTGATTTTCGTTGTACCAAGAACCGAAATCAGCTGTTTGTTTTTAGGTTTACAGATCCAGTTTTCTCGAATATGACTTAATTTCAGAGGGAATTATTTCACAGAAAAAAAAACTGTTTGCCAACAGAATAAAACAGTTGCATCGGGAATTTATTTTTAATTTTTGGTTAATATTACCCAACACCTTTGTGTTTCAAGCAATGATCCCAAAATGTTCCTAAAACGCGCGAGACTGGCCCGGTCTATAGCATAAATAAATGGAGTACAATGAGAATTACATGGCATTTTGGCTGGCATGGTATACATCTCATTTGTGATAAGCATTGTATTTCTTTCTAAGATTTGTTGCTTATCGGCGTTATTGTGGCAAGAGTGTATATGGTCGATTGCATGACAGGTTTAGTGGATAATGGGGGGGGGGGGGGCACATTTTTTCTGGAATGTGGTAAAACCGAAGGGGAAGGTTTTGGAAATCTGTGACGGTAGGAACATTCCTATATGGCTGGTTTATCTTGATTTGCCAGGGACATAAGCCATGCATTCCGTGGATGACTTGAGCCTCTTTCACGTTGCCCGTTTACGGATTCCTAATTCGTCAAGGAGAGTCGCCAACTATAAGTTGATGCTGCTGCAGACCTGGTAGTTTCTGTTCAAGACTTCAAGGTATTTGTTCTGGTGCAAATGCTAGTTTAGAAAATGATATTCTTATCTGGGCGCCGTTTACTACAATTTGCAACACTGTGATGTCATGCATTGAGGTTCTTGGTCCCATCAGTTTTAATTTGACATTAATGACTGGTCATGGTGTCTGAAGTGACGATTATAGACCTAAAAATGGTCTGAACGCTCCTATGTTCGAGAATCAGTGTTCATAATTGCGTTGGCACACAGGGAACACGACAAAAACGGCGGAAGAATGATCGAGGCTTTCATGGCCCTTTTCGAAACCATGCTTTGGCTTGTAGGCATGGTCAGTTTAATGTTGAAAACGTGTGGGGCTTCAAAGCCCAAGGCGAAATAGAAACAGTGTTTCGAAAACCTAATGGGTGGATACATGACGCAGATGGAAATGCGTAAAGCATAAACATCAAAAAGAGATACAAATATAGTATTTTTTTAGACCATGTGGAAGTCTTCAGAGGACGGACGGAGTTGAGAGAACGGGAGAGCAAGTGATCGGGGTCGAAAATGAAAAAGACCGGGGGAAAAGAAAACCAAGAATAATCTCGTGGGTATGTGACACTTTGGTTCCCCCCAAAGTAATGAACGATTTTAAGCTTGTCAGAGGAAATTGGTTTAAATAGCCATATCGGCGAGATTAATGGACAAACACTGCCAAACATCCACTTGTACAAGCGTCAACCATTAACTCGTGTGTGTGGACCCAAACCCACTCCAAACCAGATTAACGAGATTCAAACTGCTATGAAGCTGTCAAGCAGTCGGCATCAAGTGCGTATTAAAGTTCAGTTTTTGAGAGTTCCTTTTTTTCCTCGGAGTCTAAAGTGGCGAGCGAGATATATCCCGGCAAGCAGCCGACACCGACCGGCGTTTGGTCGGCAGCTTCCAAGCCACTGTCTCCCAGCTTCCCCTCTCGATAGGCACCAATATGATCGCCCCGTGTCGTACACAGATCTCTTTTCAATAATAAACTGTGAAGCTGAAGAGCTTTTTATGACAATCTCTTTCCAAACAAGCGAGCAATAAGTTTGTCAACAGAGCAGTTCGTGAAGCTTTGCTGAGAAAGCGTCAACATCGTAAATTACAATGCCACACAGTATCAAAGGAGTCGTGCCTGTGCAACGCGTGGCAAATGAGCGCAGGCCCCTGCACATGCAAGTCGCAATAAGATGAAAGATCAAACTTGCTATCGTAGTAGGACCAATCTACGTTCAGTCCCCCCTTCGGTTTGCCATCGATTTATACTTTATAAGAGAAAGCAGATCATTGTTCTTGGAAGAGTAATTAATTCAAATCCCATCTTCTAGATCCAATCTATGTAATTTTGATCAAACCAGGAGGCTAACAGTTTCCCTTTCTGTTTTGAGGTTAAACATCCATGCTTATTTCCATTGTGAAAATCGAAATAAGCAACGGTGAATTGCGAGGTCTTCAAATACTATCTCCTCAACTTTAAAGGTATTTCAGGGGAATTGTTTTTTCTTTGGGGGATTTGTTTATTGATTTGAGCTTTACAGTCAGTGAGCTTTCGAAATGAAAGAGGAAAAATCATTATAAAAATACAAATCCCGTACTTTAAGGCATAAATAACTAGATATGTTTGAACAAATTGACAGATTTCTAATATCAGTTTTTTCTTTTTAATATATTGATACCCGGACCAACTTTCTTGACGAATTTTTTGTCTGAAATGCGATACTGCATGAGTATAGCGAAAATATCCGACTATTGTTCGCCATGTCGAGACCACAACGGCTCTTTTGACAGCAAACACTCCCCCAAACAGAGATTTACACCAGGCTGTACTTGCAAGTTTACTCGTCCAGAAATACTACAATTTGAGAGAAAAATTGCTCCTAATATTCAGTTCTTATATCAATTTGGCCCATCGAAATAAACATGACATGAACGCTCACAAAATCCCAACAAAAACGGTTTTGCACGTCTCAAAAAGGTGACACTGACAGCCCTGACTTGATTCAATTTTCACAGCATGGTTTTAATGTTTGTTTACTGAAAACCAGAGAATAGAAATGGATGTTCTCTATCCAAATCAGAATGATTCCCGTAGGGAATGCAAGATGGCGTGGCTCATATACACTAACATAGGCCTATATGTACAATGTATGTACATGTACATGTATAAAGAAATCCAATGAACAATGAACGGAGCAGACTATAGCAGTTTTTAGATTGTGTATTCAGTCCATTTATAAAGCTATTATAATAAGAAGAAATTAATTTCTTAACAAATTTATTCGCTTTCAAGGGAACGTTTGAAGGGAACCTTTGAAGGGAACCAGTCACAAGCAGGGTCTAGACAGCGCTTTTCGCTGGTAGCCTCATTAGAAACGTTTGTTTTTTAACGGGCATTTGAAAAAGGTCGTTGTTTTCTTCGATGGTACAAAACAGTTTTAAGTACCGCTTGTTGAGATTATCATCATCGTAGAAGAACATAAAACATATTCTTCCTGCACAAAAGAAACAACGAAAACACTTGTTTTGGAAAGAGGGTTCAGCAACGACAATAATGCTTTCTGCTTCTTGCTCTGTGGGTTTTAGGGGTGGCTTTTTGAGCGAAATTCGGTGCAGTTTCTGAGAATCAATGATCCTGGATTTGGTTGATAGACGATGAATCATACGTTGTGATGGTACCACATGGCTAGCCACTTTATACGCAGTACACCAGGGCCTACTGCTAACCATGTGCGGATGTAATCTCTTCTCCTGTTACGCTCAATCAAAACCGTATAACATGCCAAACACACATTTACTAATTTGTTTCTCTTTTTTCGATTTTGAAACTGTATGACCATGGAGCTATGACAATGTGATCTTCAGTAGACAAAGTATTTTGGGATATGCAAGTTTTTCTCGTTGATGATCTCACCTTGATGTAATGGCGTGGATTGGTGGGGGACGCAGGGCCAAAAGAGCCCCTCTCTGCTTGTACGCGGTGGGAAGACCCAGGGGAGCAGGCCTCAAAGCCCCCCAACATGTCCGCCCCTTGGCCTTGCGTGGTTTTTACTGTCACCGAGAACTGTTTTTACCCAAAGCTGACTAAACAGAGAGTGAGTGATACGGGCGCCAGCCTGGCTTGGGCCGGGGTTGTAGAAGGGAGGACTGGGCTTTGGTGATAAGACAGAGACGGCTACGTCGTGGCCAGGATCAATCCTCTGTCCAATCCATCTCCCCGGTGGTGTGCCCTCTCTATCTGCCTGGCTATGTCCTCACACCAGCCCTACATTCAGAAAGGTGTCAATTTCATCCTCTATTCGGCTGGTTTTTTGTTCACAACAATCATTGTCGAACTTTGTACATGATTATACTTTTTGGTATAGCTACATAAATCAACATAATGTTGTGGCACATATTTATGATGTAGAAACTAAAATAAGGTTTGTAGTTGCACCATATCGATTTGTCATTGAGTTGTGTAACAACCCTCTCTTTCGCCCCTTTAAAGTTAAAACAAGAAAACTGCAAATTTACAGCGAACAATAACAGTGCAGACACGCTAAAATATTCGATTTGTTGGGCACTTTCTCAACAAAACAAAAGTTTATAAAGCAATATTTAATCTCATCGGGTCTAATCCTGTTCTTTAACAAGATAAATGAAAACATAACCTTGACTGAGGTGTTCCTCTTCACACTGGAGCCTATTATAATAGAGCGCCCTAAACCTGTTTCAAGCATTATATCTTTCCTCAATGATTATCACACTATTTCACGAATACACATTTTTATAAAACTCCATGGTTCAAAGCACAACCCATTTTCCTTGTAATAGATTTAACTTAAATATTATTACTTTTCACTCAACCACAAATTCGGGGGTAATTTATGAGACCATTTAGATTGGTAGAAAAAGAAGTTAAAAACCCTGAATAACCTTATGTCAAGCATCTCTCTGCATGACCGGAATTTCAAGGTGAATGTTTCACCCCCTTTGTCCATTTTGAGGTTTTTGACCGAAAGTAAACGCATTTTGACCGCCTAATTTCTAGCCCTAAAGTAATGCATGTGTATCGTTGACAGTGTTTAGACAAAAAGACTATTTTATTCCATTGAATGCGAGTAATCTGTTCAACACGAGAATTCGTAAAAGGGTAAACTGCCTTGAATCGGTCACACGGAACGCTAACCCCCGGAGGTGTTAGCTACTGATATGCCAGCCGAAGAAAGAGAAAAAAGTCGGGCTTTTTATGGTCACCGAGGGGCGACGGTAGACAGAAACGAGATCCCGTGAATGCATTATATTACCCCATCCATCATCGCTTGATGGGAGTGAAATGTCGCGAGATGACCGCTTGGTGGCGGGCTCCAATGCTAACGGGACGATTGGATGAGCGATTGGAACAGCGCAACCGCATCGCCTTATTGGCTAGTCCGCCGCAGCCAAATGCGAGAGTTGATAATATGGACGAGTTAACAGACCTAGCAAATCTAGCCTTCTTGTACTAACATGCCACTAACATGCCTTCCACATGTTACACGTGCCCAGTAATTCCTAAGAAAACGATGAATATGTTAACGATGTTGGACTAATCAAACTGTACCCGTAGTATTATACTGTGGGAGGGAAGCCGGCCAGGGATACACACGCCCAGTTGGGCGGAACTCCATTGTCGGAGTCGTTGGTAGTGCACTTAATGACCGTACTGCCAATCAACATACGATGTGGGGGATCAGTGTGGCAGCCAGTATGATTGGCCCAATCGTGTATGCGAGTGTCACGTCGTGTGCACGCATGCTTGTTTTGGCCCCCGTGTTTTTAAGTGACCAGATACTGACACAGTGTACTCCTGTATGTACATGTTCCTGAACACGACCTCGGGCCCGTAAAAGCGGTACGGTAGCCGAAATAAGGTGCCCCTGTACCATCTCGTCATAACTCCGACACGGTCGAAAACAGAGTTTACTTGTAGGACACGCGCTGCTTGGAAGCAACTTCGCCGAACGGCGCTCGTGTACTGTCGTCAGCTGTGTAGACGTGAGTGAGATGCAACTTGGAAACTTTACTTGAATTCAGGAACTTGTGCTGGCAAATCCACGTTTAAACTCAACTTGCTCTACAGTTCAGAGTAAAAAAGCTTCACACCTCACCACCATCCAGAGTTGAAGAAAAACACACATGGGATTTTTATACCGGCCGAGGATTTTATTACCTGAAGAAGGCAAGAGTTTTTAACGCCAAGTTGAAACAAAACTTTTGAAAACATTGGAGAGCAACCATGTCTACTTTTCCACAGTTCGGTTATCCTTATCCAGCCTCGTCTCAGGTAATTATCGAAACATAAACATTCCAATTAATTAACTATAAGAGTTAATTAAGCAATTGCTTTAAGGCGTTGAAACTATTACGTAATAATTCGCTTTACCAAGAAGGTGTTGCAAAGTGTCTCCAATTATTAAATTGTTGTCGTGTAGCTTTCCCCTTTCCCCATTGTTAACATTTAAGTTAATTGTCTTGAAATTGTCTGGTTTGTTTATTGGAATTTATTGATTTCATAAATTTATCAAATTTTGAATTCTTGTAAAAGACCTCCATTACACCTACAGGAAAAAACAAACAGAGTATCATTTTGGTAAACAAACAACTGCACAAGTTTTCTAAAAAATTATGACTAAATGTCCACTTTTACTCTCTCCACAGTTGCTGATGTCGGCAGCAACACCAGCATCGTCATGTTGCGAGAGCGGCCGGCCGGTCGTGACGGACCCACACACCGGGCAAGCTGTGTGTTGTTCCCCGTTGGACAACCGTGCCACCGCGCTGCTTCACTCTCGAGTCGCCGGACTCCCCGCACTGTACTCCTCGCCGTACGCCACCGATCAGGGCTTCGTGCACTTCGCTGCGGATCCGTCTGCATTTTATTCACCACTCGTGAGTATAATTCCTGTCTTGAACCTTCCATACTTTGCACAAATCAGTTTTGAAATGCATATTCTTTGAGGTAATTTTATGATACATCTTGTCCGAAAGAATGAATGTGTAGTTTTTATTCACAGTTTAATTTGCACATTTTCGTCTTTATGCTTCGATTTCAAATAATCCACAACCCATTTCGGTTTCACCAACTTGATTTTAGTAAGTTGATAGTTTTGCAAACAGTATTATATTTTTTCCCAAACATAGACTTTATGGATTGGACTTTCTAACTGTAATAAATAGCTCCGGGGATTGTTTGTTTACAAAATGTCTAATCAATCAAACCTACAATCGGAAGACACTCTAAGATTTTAAATACAAAGTTTGTTGAGACTTAACTGCTCAGTCAGTTTGCTTGTATTCTTGTACTTCTCCCATAGTTCAAATACTTATACCCACTTAATGCCGAACTCCCGAGTTCAGAAACCAAACAGATCCCCGGGTTTGGTTTGTTTTGTCTGTCATTCTCAGTGTATGAACACACAAGAAGAGAAACACACTCAAGAGTCTCGATTTATTTGCCGACTGCGGTTGCTTGTTTTCAGGAGAATAGAAATGTTGAGAACAGAAAGGTTGAGAACACTTTGCAAATGTACCCAGTTGTCTCAAGGAGGCTTACAGACGGACAAATAAAAAATATCTGGTCGAAGTTTACTGATGCAGTGATGTGCTCACTTGACTCAATGTATCCAATAACTCGTCATCTGATGCTGCAATGCTAAGTCTTCCCTGCCTTCTCAAACTTTCCCCCTCGAGTACTTGCTGAGGTTAAATCATTATGAATTGTGTTTGTTTTTATTCCGAAATAGAATTCAGCGTACGATTTAAAAAGCAACACCGAGGGATGGAGCGCTCTGGCCCAGCCCACTGCCTGCTACCCGTACGACCCAACCACATACCAGTACTACGGTGATCGGTGAGTTCCAAACAACCCCAAATTATCAGAAGTAGTGATCAATTATAGATCGTGAAAGCGACTTGTCATTGAAACGATTGAAGTAATTCGTATTCAATATCATTCATCGAACGGGACAAACCTGTATTATGACAAATTAATATAATTGTGAGTTTTTTTGAATGCCCTTTTGCTCCAACTTTTGCTACATGTATGTGCAGGCGACATGAAAGAGTCGATAGTATTCAGTAATCACAATAAACAGTCTTGCTGTTGCAACTTGTTGAATTAATAAAGAATGGTTAGCCTTAAAAATTGCAAAACGTACAGAAATGTTGAGCAGGGACTATTCTATTCTGAAATTAAATCTGGCGAGTAAAACATGTTTGATAACCATTGTGGGGGTTTAGCATTGTGTATAGCTTGCATATTAAATGGAGAGAAAGAAGCTGGGGGAAATATCCAAACAAGCAACATGGCATTTAACTCTAAATCACAGATTACAATGAGCAAATCAGCAAAGAACACAAAACTCAATCGCTGAAAGTCGCCTACCGCCAACGCAATCTCTTCCCTTATAGTTATACCTCATAGCTATTTATACTGAACTACCCCATTCAACAAATGTATTGACCGAGTGGCATGTCCGCGGACAATTTCTACTGGAAATAAAGAAGGGAAGAAGGAAATTCATTTGAAATGAATATGTATTTCTCAATGTGTCTTTATTACTTGACAAGTGCGTTTTTCATTTGTTTGAAAACCAAGCGGGGGTTGTTCACTGCGTGTTATAATGACTTGTAATTTGTCCGTGGATTTTTTCCCCCGCAATTTTATTATTCGCAGTTTTTTTGGACCACGGTGTTGCATCAGGGAAGGCGGGTACTTCCAATTAGCCTGTGAAATAAGAACCGAGCTTTTGTTGTTATTGTAAGAGGCCGTAATGACATTGCGTGGATTGACTTGTTTGAAAATAAACGGTCGGAGGGCAGCCTGCCCTGGAATGTTGCCTCAAGTAAATTTGTTTTTAACTGAATGAAGAAGCCATTCCATATTTTCACCACAAAAATTTCTACCTTGCATGGACTTTTGGCTAGAGAGAGACACATAAGAACTATTGTATTATTTGTCAAATATCCGCAGTAAAAGTGACACCCGTCCGTCCATCTTAACAAAACTAGATCTTGTTGTCAAACAACCTCCACGTTTTAATTTGGTTTGCGTAACGATGTGTTTAATTGGCTCATTTCTCATCAACCATCTTTTTGTTCACATCAACCTTTGTGAATCTTTGACTTTTATGACTTTGATTAATAAGTCATCATGAAAAGCAAACCTTTATTAAATATTTCTGTGAAGGACACAGTTCCACTCACCGCACTATAGATGTTTTCAATAACGAGTCTGAGAACTGTACTAGTAGTAGGTTTTAAATAAATGACGTACCTCGGTCGTCGCTGTCAAGGCATCAATATAAACGATTGACAACTAATTATTTGTTTTTAAACGGCACCAAACTAAAGATCACCGCGTAGTTATAATTTTATGGGTATATGATTTATGGGGAAATAATCATCATTGGAAAAAGTGTATTGTATAGCTGCTATACATTTGTACAATTGTCATAATGACAAAATGTAGGAGTCAATTATTGTGTGAATGTATAATTAGTTCAAGTTTAACATGACAATAAAAAAGATGATTTGCAATTGATTTAAAACGTCGTGCAAGTGTACAGAAACTTATGTTACTTTGATGGCCAGCAGTTCAGTCTATACAACAATTATTTCTGGTCCCAAACGGTCACTTGCACCAATTCACTTTTCCCTGACTTTATTGACATAAAGAAACTCTTCAAACAAATGCAAACTCAAAATTTTCAATTATATATATATTTTGTTTTAACACAATAACTGAATTTGAAAAGGGGGTTCGGAATTAAAGATTGATTTAAGTACTGAATATGGCTTTTTTTGCAAATTGTTTACGCAGAGTTCTGGCTCCTTTTTTATTCAAATAATTTGATTTCATTGGTGATTTGTCCTTGTTAAGCAACCGGTAAACTACGGTACACATGTAAGAAACTGGCGGTCGAGTTAGTCAAGTAGGCCTACTGCAGCTTAATAAATAATATCTGTTGAATTACCGGGCTTGATTTGGTTTCAGTACGGTTAAAAGTTAATGAAAAATACAGTGTGGTTTTGAAATAATTGTCAAATCAAACAGTGGGGAATCATGATTATTTTTGTTAAATTTTTATTTGACCATTGTTATAATTTGTTGTTGTTTATGTGGCAGATATGGAGCAATGGATTTGAACGGAGCGCGACGCAAGAACGCAACGCGTGAAACCACGAGTACGCTGAAAGCCTGGCTCTACGAGCACCGTAAAAACCCGTACCCCACCAAAGGGGAGAAAATCATGCTGGCCATCATCACCAAAATGACCCTCACCCAGGTATCCACGTGGTTTGCCAACGCCCGAAGACGCCTCAAGAAAGAGAACAAGATGACGTGGTCGCCTAGGAACAGGTGTGGCGACGGCAGGAAAGAAGACTACGAATCGGACGACGGTGAGGATCACGATCGGGATGACGACATGGACGGATTAGGAACAGATCTGGACAGTAATCCTAACGGACCATGTAAGTTAATCCGCTCTCCGTTGTTCTGGGATTATCAATCACAAAATGTTTACCAACAAAGTCTCCCTTTTCAGTACTAAAAACCACATCCTAAGCAGACGTTGAATAGCATCAATTGAGGGACCAAAACAGTTTTATTTTACATCCGATCAGGAAGAACAGATTGTCTTTAAGAACACCAAACAATGCTGAGCCGCAAAACCTGCTCGATTGCAATTTTACCAACTTGGCAAAACCTCAAGCCTATGACATAATGGCATCAATCAATTTTCTCTCACCATTAGATTCATTCCTCTCGATTGTGCCAATCATGTAAATATTTAACCAAATTTTTATCCCGACCGCATTGAATTTTTATCGGCTACATGACGCAATAACTTAATCAATTTGAAATCTCCCAGAAAATAAGTCAAGAAAAACTTCAAATCACACTGTTTTTTGGTCTTTTGATCTGCCTGGATTATTCCACCTGCGGCTTGAGCAATATACCCTCCGAGGTGAAATAAAGCCAGAAATTGATGCCGGGGGTGCAAGCCCCGGGAACCTGAGAATCACTCAACCAATAAAGCACGCACAATTAATTCAGCAATTAATTTAAAACACACACACGCACAAAACGCTTAATAATTTGAATCTTTAAAAAAAGTTGACTGATGATGGTGACTGATCGTGGTATAGTGAGTGGCAATTCGCAACGGTGTCTTTCGAAGATGGGTTTATATAATGGTTGATCGTATTGACTTGTCATTCATCATTGAATGGTATTAGATGAATTTAATCGCGTATGCACTGACTCATTCCAACCACTGCAGCTTTGGCCGTTTGTTTGCTTGCTTTATTATTATATATTTTTCTTTTCTTCTGAAAGTCTTTGCATGCTCTCAGTCTGGAAACGATTTAAACTTAAAGGCATAAGTTGAGAGTAAGAACAAAAAAATTAAATTGCATGATAGTTCGCCGATGGCTTGACGTTTTTGATGGCTCTGTTTTGTATTGTAATTATTTTATGGATTTGGGGTTGAACGATGATTTCAATAATATTTTATTGTCATATCACAGACGGGACTTGTTTTAACTGCGATTGATAAAGAGAATAATGATATACGCTCGCTTGCCTTTCCCCTTTATTGTTATTATTATTGTTATTGTTATTATTTTGGTCATTATTTGCTGAATATCAAATCGCCATTGACACGGTGTCTTCCATGTTATCTCTTAGAGTCAGTTCTGTTTGCACAATCACAACACGAGACTTCAAGGTTTTTTCTCCCCCTTTTCCCCCGTTTTCTTTTTAAAGGCCTCATTCTCTTCGTTAAATGATCCGAGTATTTTATTGCGTTGAAATTAGACCAACCCTAAATAAAGGTATTGTGTTGTTATCACACTGCATACACATTCCCACCGAGGGCCTAAATTGATGACCAATTTTCATGAGGAGCGCATGAAAAGAAACTCTCAATTGGCAAAATTTGCGAAAATTAATTTTTCGTTAGCACGAGAGCGTGTCAAATAAGGGGCCACTCCAAAGAATGATCCGGGCGACGGACGGAAGGCTACTTCCGCTCTGCTTGGCGCTCTCGTAGCTAGCGGCGAACGTGCTTGGACCGCAGTGTGCAAGCATACACTACGCTGCTAACATTAAATCACATTGCCCACTCAGGCAAAGACACTTGAAAGCACGGCAAACAAACGGGCCTCACGAAGGAAATATCGATGACGGGGCTGGGGAAAGGGACGACTGAAACTAAATATGGCCAGCCCAGACAAAAAAACTAGCTGAGTTATGTCGCATTGAATTAAGGGCGATTTTCCCGCCCACTCTCATTCAATTCCACACAGAATGTTCAACTATGATGGTGAAATATTTATTTTGTTTAGTTTTGATAAAGATATGGGGGGTTTAGGTTCCGTTTTTGGAATACACAAGACCCTCTTTCTCAATTCCATGAGACAGTGAAAGCTTTGACATGAGGTATTGTGTTCTTTGTTGGTTTATAGTTCAAAGTGTTTTTATTTCCATTTTTCCCTCCCTCTCTCTTATTGGTAGTGTCAGATGCTGAAGGGATCCGAGAAGAGAATAACAATGAGAAAGATGACGATGATGAGGATCGAGAGATCATCGTGAGTGATTGTAGTAGTAACAGCCACAGTGTCCCACGTCTTGAATCGCGTGTACCGGCTGGGTTTCTCACCACCGACCCAGATAGAGACTCCATAAGTGTTATTGTCGATGATGATGATGACGATGATCGCCATCATGTGGAGCGATCCAGAGAACAATGCAGCCCAGTTTGCCGTAAGAGAAGTCCAAGTCCAACTCCCTTGCCGTCCACCATTAGGGCAACCTGCAGGCCTACATCCAGATCCTTACCATGCGATAAAGCCCTGCCCAGACAGACTGAAAAACCAAAGATTTGGTCGCTGGCCCATACCGCCACATCGAGTAGTCCCGAGCGGGAGAGGCGATCGAGGTCCCCCGTACGGTCCCCCGTACACAACGGCGTGGCAGCCATGCCGGCCAGCCTAGCGCAGAACTTCCGTACGCCGTACGACTCACCAATGAGTTCACTCCGGCAATGGGTAGATGGACAGTTCCACGGAGGGCTGCCTATACCGAGGATGTCGACTGGGATCCCCATGCATCAACTGTCAGCTGCCGCCTCAAATCACCAAGGAGCGCCAACGTGTGTTGTGAGCAGTTCACAAGGACCACTCTTCTCCACAGCACCTGGTCACGGAGGCAACAGGTACCCACTCCTAGCCCACGATGTATCGTCGTTACATAACGGTTTAATTGTCTCAACATCACCTCAGAAAGAAGGTAAGGAAGTTAAAATCATCTTCACACTTAACACTAACCGATAGGCCTTTTGTCATGCCTCCATGCGTGACACGGGTGCAAAATTAGTTTACATTTAACCCCTAACTCAACAGGCGGGAAACACCGCAATGTTTCCTTTGTGACACATAACAATATTTGTCTAATGGGTGCCAACACGCTCCGTGTTAACCAAAATATTAAACAATTTCCTTGTTTGATATTTGAAGAAAAAAAACTTCTCGAAAATTAACTGCCACCAAACTAATTATTTAGATGAACTGTAATCAGAGTGATTAACCCCTAATGAAGTTGAAAATGAGATAAAAAATTAACTCGTTGATTATCATATCACCACTGCTGAACGACTCGCTGGTGAAGTTTGATCAGTTCGTGACTGTATAATAGCTAGCCGCTTATTGAGCCCTAGGGTCCGGTGGCTTTTCAACACGGCACTTTGGCCGTTAATGCCGCGATTAAGTGAGGCATTTCTGAAAATGCCGCCCGCAAAGGGGGGGGGGGGGGGGGGGTACTAGGTATCAAAAACGCCGAGGAAAATGAGATAGTGAAAAAATGGTTCGATGACAGAGACCCAATGACGCGCTGCCAAACCGTGAAACAATGTCAAACACTGTGATAATAAACACTGGCGGTGTGGTAACAACAACAACCGACAAGGAAATGCATTTTCAATCTGTTATAATACATGCATTGTTGTATGTAAGGTTTTATGGAAGCCCGTGGCCCGAGCGGATAATGTATTTTCAATTACTCTTCGTGGAAAGGGTTAGTACACTTTCCAGACAAAGAAAGACAAAGACAATTTAAAACAAAAGCCTTATCTCTTTATAATGTGTTCGCATAATGAAGACCTTATATGAACAAATTAGCCTCATTGTAATTTGACTGCAATTCAGCATTGGCTGCGATTGTCTTTTTTTTTCTTTCAATAAACCATTTCAAATTCAAATTCTAAATGAGTGTATGAAATTTGGCTTTTTTCATTTAAATTTCAATTTAATTTTAAATTTCAACTAATGTAAATCCATAATGAAATTAATTCATAAGGAGTAATTCTCTACAATAAAGGTGTTGACCTCTTTAGACACATTACTATTCATCATTTAAAAGATTTTTTTATTATTTTCCTGCTCAAAATTGAGAGTTATTACCGAATCTATGTTGTTAACTCAATTTTCTTAAAAAGCAATTTACAAATCATTCCATCTCTTGTACATATCCTATTTGCCATAATTTGAACAAAATGTCGAAGAATAAAAATGTAGAAATTGGATTTTAAATACGTGCTCCCTAAATTCAGTTCAATTCAATTTATTGCCCGCATTAAAAAAAAACACGTTAAAGCAATTTACTTTACTTAAAGTCAACATTGCAAGTTTTTATTTTACATTTGGAATTAAATGGCCACAGTAAAAGAAATACCAAGGCCTGAACTAAACACCAGCATGAAACTTTTCGTACAGGCTTCTGCCGATATGGATCTTAGGTAGTTTGTTTTAATCAAACTAAAGTCTTATCACTAAAGTGAAGGCACACCATCTTTATGACATCTTTGAAAAAGAAAAACCCACTTAATTTTATTTGTTGTATAATTGTTTTAATCTTTTAGCCCCATTGACGTGAAAACCTACACGTACTGTTCGCATTGATATAAGTTGAAATGGTCCATTTCATGTCCTATTTGTATGAGGTTGCTATGCTCACCCGCAGAAGCAAAAAACACTCATTTATGTCACGGGCAAACGTCAGCAAACTACCGCGGCAGTATTCACCTAATTTATTCTTGCCGCATAAACATTTTTTTTTTTTTTCAAGTCTGCGAGCGACAGGTGCTAAAAATACAAATGGATGACTTGGGCCATTAACATTAAAATTCTATCCCTCTTTTTTCCCCCGTCTTTTTTTCGGCAGTGAGATGTATAATGAAACATTTAAATATTGTAATGGGAGTCTATGGCCCGACTAGAAGTTTAAGGCACAATCCCAGGGGTGAGGGCCTTTGTACAGCAGGGTTGTCGTTTACTTGACCGCGTAAAAAGGCTGCTTAAAAAAACGCATTAAATTTCATTGAGTCCCCCCCCCCTTTTTTTTTACAACAATAAAATAAATTCACTTGCAACTATCTGGACTCA
Source organism: Leptasterias polaris (assembly GCA_037783415.1). Lineage (NCBI taxonomy): Eukaryota > Metazoa > Echinodermata > Asteroidea > Forcipulatida > Asteriidae > Leptasterias > Leptasterias polaris. The sequence goes on along the minus strand of JAZGTN010000090.1, from coordinate 1,455,049 downwards.
GATCAAAAAGAAAATTCATTTCTGGTAAGGAAAGTATAAGAGGAAACACATGACATGATAATTCGACTGGTAATGTTTAATTAAGCAATGTAGCTTCTTGCTTAGCTGATGTTTTCTGCTTAAGTAGCTCCATAAAAAAGAACAACGTATACTCCGAACTCCACGAAGATCTTAGAAACAAAATGTACTTATGTATTTATTATTATTATATATATATTTCTTTAGTTGACTCGAGGCGAGATAGTTCAGAGAGTCGTGAAGCAGAGGAGCCAATGAGGACAGCTTTTAAGCCAGTAGCCAGGAGATAAAGAGGTGAGCTAGCCCTTCTCTTCCCAAGCCCTCATCTACAACCTCCTCACCTTCTTTGGGTGATTATGATGACCCATCCGAAACAAAGCAATTATGACAAGCGTGGGATTTGTTTTGGGCGCGTACAAAAGAAAAAGAACAAAACTAACACAAGAAACAGACCGAAAACAGAGACTGCAAAAAGATGACTTACTTAATGTCTCATCAGGGAGAGCCACACACACTCAGTGTAGGTAATTTGTTTACCCTTTTAGCAATTTCATTGTTCTAGTGGTAGGAAAACACAGAAAAGATCGAGTTATGGTCTGGTTTTTCGATGTTCTCTCTCTGCAAACATAATCAGAAGCAGAAGCAAAAACCATTTTTTAAATTGTTGAAAACAACCCAAGTTAAAACAAATGTTCTTGTAATGGTGTTCAGAAGAAGTAAAAAGGCAAGAAAACTAAATATTCATAATATGTGTATAGCCTTACGATGTAAAAAGGCCTTAATCTTGTTTTATTAATTTTGTTAAATTTTCAAGAAACTTAGGAAAAAACAACCTTGAAAAGTATCCGATTCCCTGGTTCGGTTGTGAATTAAGACATTACACTTTTCCTGGCCTGGTATGACCCTCAGTCAGCCATCGCCTTCGCACTTAATTTGTTTCATAGAATAAAAACTAATATACAGATCGGGTGAAAACATACTAGAACAGCAACAGTCGCGGTCATTGGTCCGGAACTCAGCAAATTTCATTTACTCTTTATAGATTTTCTCATTCCATCTCCCGGGATTAGTTATTTCTGGATTTCTGACGAGGGGGTTTCATTTTCTCTTCGTTTTTTCCCCTTTCCAATGTAATTTTGCGGGGATTTTGAGTAGGAAGTCAGCACTGTAGACCTGATTGTGCCTGTTACAAGTCAAACTTCGCTTAATGGGACAATATGGGGATATCATTTGACTTCACCGGATCGAGGTTTGTTAACGTGTGGGGGCGGTCTATAGTCAAAGTGATTGTATGGAGAAAATGAGGAAGATTGCTGACTTGAAACTAATGCGCTGTGTTAACAAGAGCTACTGCCACTTCTTTATGTATGCACTCATCTAATTGGTCAATAAATAAATGAGTCGGCCTGTGGAGTGTTTTTTAATAACTCCAGTACATGATTTTGGAATCACTCGGTCTGTTTGTATGGTGCCTTTTTTCAATTTGTATTCAACCGGGCATTTTCTATGATGTTCTTTTCTTCAGATCGGGGAGCAAAAAGACATCTTTCCGCGCAGACTCGACGACACCATTCTGATTGGTTGAGATGACTCAAAGCACGGCGCCGGAAGTGAAGTCATCCTTTTCGTGACGTCATCCAGTGAATTTGCGAGACGCCATATTTTGAGTAACTTCCTAACCAGATGCTGGGCTGGGTGAACATTCGGAATTTTGAACACCGTGTTCTACGACCCACGGGAAGTGCTCGCCTGCCGCTGTTATGTACCGGTCAGTGGATCGCAATTTTGGTGTGTAAACCTGACGTCTTTAGTCTGCTGAAATGATCATATAGCGTCTAGTTCCTGACTCGTTTAAATGTGACCTCACACCGTAGCATCTCGGACCTTACAGCCATTCAATGAGGTACCGGTCCACTAGGGTGGAAACCTATTTATATAACAAACAAACTTTTTCCTTTTTGATGTTACATCGGAAGATGGTCGTTGTAGTTTGAAGATTTCCCCCACAAAAAAACAATAGTTATTTATTTAATGAGAGATATCATTGAAGTTATATGTTTTTTATAAGACTGTGTTAGTAAATGTTGCATTTTTAAAATAAATGGAGGTCCATAGCGGATATTATATTATGAATAATATATGTATATACTGGTCTCTCTAAATGACATAAAATATGTTTTAATCTGCCATATGGGATTGTGGTTAAGGTTACCATTTCGGATTGGGCTCGACTTCGCACTCTGGCACATTCAAAGTGTGGTGGTATTAGGACCGCGGACTGAACAGTGCTCACGCAGCGCCATGTTGCCTAAGAAAAGTGACGCAGTATCTATTCTGATTGGTTAATTCAATCTGTGACGAAACAGTTGCCCATTATGCAGGCTCTTCCCAGAGAAATCTCGAGGGACAATTGCGGGAAATCGTAATGTAATTATTGGTAAAGAAAATTAAGCACAATTAAAAAAAAAAAAAACCAGCATTTTGTATTCGCTGTGTCACTCCTAAATGACCGTCATTTCCATTAAAAAGGGTATTCTAACGTTCACTTCAATTTTAATTATTGAATAAAGTTAATTTGTATACAATGAACAATCGACTGCGTTTTCCAAAAATAAAAAACAATAACATTATTTGTTCGTTGTGCCAAAGTGCACTTGTCTTTCGACAATCCAATATCATGTCATTTTTAGACTGCAACAAATTACAAGGTCAACATTTCAATACACATACCGTGCAAACTTAACTCATACTCCCTCGAGTTTGTCACCAGCAAACTTTCGTTTTCCAGTCTCGAAAACGTTGCCCTTGTTTTTTTTTATTTGTATGACCTTATTTTTGATGATGCATGAATGGGGATATACAGTAACACGTTTGACGTCATGGGAATCATTTGCGTCTTACAAACTCGCGCTCTTTTAGCAGTTTTCCACCCATCGTTCAGAAGATGATGATGCAAGTTGAAGAGTTTGTGACCAAATCTCCCTCGATTGTGTCAAACAAAATGATCGCATTCAAGAAGGGGGCAAATATAAACAGACAATGGAGCGGTTGTTTAGCGGTTGCCATGGCAAAATAATATTACTGTTGATTTCTGCGTCAATTTGTCGTGGCCAGTGTGTTAACTGATACAGCCTTTTCTTAATTCCAGTTGGAAAAAAAAATGAAGAGAATTGTTTTCCTTTAAGGTAACATTTTAAATGTTACCTCTTGACTCAAACCTGTAAACAGATTACTTTCCCCTGGAAAAAGAAAACAGTTAAACTCTGTTCGTTGCAGTTAGGAATTTATTTTAAGATTGAACTTTAAGCAAAATGTTAAATATTGTAATGCTTAACATGAGACCTAACCCAAACTGTGACTCAAGTAATATTTATTTAATGTGAACACTGAACAATCCGGGTCGCCTTTAAAAAAAATCTGACAATTGAGGAATTTGCAATAGTACAATCTGCTTTGATTACTTTTGGAAGTTTTTTGTTAATTAATTTTTATATTTTATTTTATATTTTATTTTAATCAAGAAACGTGACCGTTCTAGCTCTCTGTCTGTGAAACGGCATAAGAAATACCATTTGACTAAATCGGTTGCTTTCGTGGTTGAGTGGAAAACATTTCGTTAGGGATAGAAATAAAAATTCCATTGGATTTTGGATCAATTGAAAATCGATTACTTGTTTGGCATACCTTACCGATCTGCGTCTTGAATCACGCTGTAAAGTTAGCTGACCGGAGTCATTATGATTTGAGTGGGACTTAACGGGTTTCTGTATTGTCACGTGTTGCATACACAAGCAATTCCTAGAATTGTCAACATAATATTGTTTACATGCTGTTTACATCGTTTTGTTTCGTCACTTTCAGTTGCAAGAGAAGCATTTTTTAATGCGCACGAGTTGATTGTTTCATCCAATCAGATGGCCTGATACAGAGCATCTGCACATGAATTCTATCATAGGTCGTCCTTGATTGGTTTAGTTGTTTTTATGCATACGATTTCAACATTTAATGTGCAAACTTAATGATATCTTGCAAGTGGAACATGCATAGCTGTTAACACTGCCCAATTACAAATGTACTGCCCAATTACGAATAACTGAGTCCATTATAATGGCAAGTAATAAAGTATTACTTAATTGTTTTGTTACAGTGAGAATTTGACGTAATAGCGTTCGGAAAATGTATTTGATTTTTCAACTGAGTAAAAGGGTCTTCGTTTTAACTTGTGTTTTCATGAACGTAGAGATAAAGCAAAGCTTTGGCAGGGAATCTGTGTATAAATGTTCTTTTTGTAATTATAATCGATACCGTTGTTATTGTCGAAACAGGATTGTAAATACATTGTGGGAGACAAATAAAAGTTGATAAATGACGATGAGTAATATATGAATACAACTAACTGGTCATAATTCATTTGTGTTTAGTAGATCTATCTCATGGGTCGGCCATAATGGTCAGGTACCATGTATACACAGTAGCAATATCGGTTCTTATTCTTAATTCACGTTAAAGCACCAGACTATTTTTACGTACAGCCTCAATTTGGTGTTTTGGGGTTGAATGGGAGAAAACAAAAACAACACCAAGAAGGTCTCGTAATGTGGTCTGCATGGTTAAGTTCAAATAGTTCTCCTTTATTTCTGCAAAGAAGGCGGGGTGGGAGGGGTGGGGGTGGGGGTGGGGGTGATGCGGAGGTATACTGTGAATTTTTTGGTGGAGATTCGTCAATTTTTCCATGACCGGTTTAGTTTTCATCATTAAAACTAGTTGACTTTCAGAATTAGTTTCAGGGAGTTTTATAAGATGGAAATTCTCAATTGAGTAGGCGAAGAAATTTGGCGTCAGTCACAATAAATTCCCTAAATGTTTACGGTTTGTGGAGTTTATTTAACTCGGGTGTTTCATCACGTGCTGTGCTGAGGGAGGCGCAATGCTGGACAGTGTTACACAAATAGGAGGAGATAGAGGAAAGGGGTGTTTGGGGATGTGGCGATAAAGTGCAACAGAATGTGGAATGATTTGATAAAAAATGTTGAGTCATCGATGTGTACACGATATAGACATGGTTGTACCAACACATGACATTGTAATAAATAGGGTTGTTTTGGAGCACTTCGACAGCTGTTGACATGAACACACTGCAAGCGACTGATCGAGCCCCCCCCCCCCCCCCTCCCTCATCTATCTCCTCCCACCACTACATAGTGCACAGTTGGGTTATTCTAGTGTATTAATTATGCGGACTACCAATCAGTTCAAATCGTTTGAGAAGCAGCAGCCTTGGCTAATAAATGAACACATACAAGCGTGAGAGGCCCCGGCATTATAGCCCGTTATTCACTGCCGATCAATAGAACGGCTGATTACGAGACCTAGCTTACTGTGTAAAAAAGCATTTCACCTATTTTGTGCTTGTCCGCGCGATATGTGTATTAATTTCACCAGATCGAGCTCACCTGCCTTCGATTTTCCCCGCGTAAGTGAATATTTCGCATCACGTATTTCCCGCCCAAAGGCAATGCGGGCGCGCTGATCATTTGAAATGGCTGGAGAATGAATGAATGGGTTTGCGATAGGATGGGGGTGAAAGGGGGACTTTTAGAGTTGTGCATCCTGCGGATGAGGGGTTGAGATTAGTGCTGTGTGCTTCCGCGTGAGTTTGCGAATCTATGCTCTTTAACTCAAAAGTGCGCATTTTGGGGCTTTTGTGTTCGACACTCTTGATTCTTTCCGGAAAGGTCACCCAATTGCGGAGAGTCTTTTCATTTTCAAATTGTGGATGGGCAGAAATCTCATTGGGTTTTACTCCTGCATACATAATGTCATTAGTTTTTGAAAGCAAATAGTGAAAACTTAAGCACGACTTGGAAACGCTTTGGAGAAGTTGTGATAGCGATTCCGGAAAGGATCGCGGATTTGAAAATGGCCGCAAGGCGTTCTCCGAGGCGTGTTTTCGGCTGTAATTCCCCCCTTTGACAGTCACGTTGGGCAATTAATACACCCCAGTACAGAACCTAGGACGTGTGTTTGTGTGAGTCTAGCTAGAGTGTCAACTCTTAAACGAGACACTTCACCGTTATTGCTTCTCTCCGCCCGGCTTTACAGAGACACCTCGTGGGGCATAAAACCATTTGATTGATTGAGCTGAAGTTCTTAAACAACACACATACTGCGAATGTTGAACTTGACGTATTCAGTGCACTTTGTGATAGAGGCAAGCGACCCCCACGGATTACGAAATCCAAATAGATTACCCCAATCTGACATGAGTGCCATACACAGGCCGAGTGTGATGGTCGGACATGTACAGGCATGACAACAAATAACATAGGGCTTAACACTTCACGAAAACATTGGAAACCAGTTGTTGATTCCAATGCGCACCTGCAGCCTGATATGGGGAACCTAAGAACAGAGAATTGCCAATCCGTCAAGATGTTTTATCAGAATGTAAATATTGTCACTCGGTGAATAGCTGCCACGAGTGTTCATGTTACAATTGCATTTACTTGAATGAATAGGCCGGAGTGCTCATTCGTTGTCTGTCACGACACATTCTCACTTGTCATTACCTGCCACACAAAATACTCAAACTGCTCAAAAACGACTATAAAGAGATTGCAGAAAGAATACAGTTTCAAGACCAACACAACAAATTTGCTTCCTGTTCCCGGTTCAGTATTGCCATTTATCTTTATATATAGATAAGCACCTCCCCTCTACCCATTGACTCTGTAAAAAATAAAGCAGATCTTAACTGGGAATGAGGAACTACGTTTACTGTCATAGAAAATCACCACTCCCAAATAATGTGTTTTTTAGTTTCACGGTAATTGCTGTAACCGTGGATCAGCCTGACGTTGTTTCTTATCTCGATGTATATGGACGTTCATTTACATATCAATGTTACTTAGGTTTATATGCATGGACAGGGTGGAAGTAAATACAAATCGATACTAGGTGTCTGATTCCCAATAGTCCAACCGTGTATCAACTCCGACCACTTTACGATAAACCCAAATCACCGCCATGTACTGCCCACTGGACACGGCATCGAATTGTCACAGGCGCCTCCTCAATCGACCATCAACTTCTAGACCCCTTTTAAGATCCAATTTTGTGAAAGACGCAAATGATAGTTGATGTTGTGCGCCTTTCAAACTAATGTCCCTTTGACTCGGGTTTAAACTGTGGTCTATTGTGGTTTAACCCCGGTGTAATTTTACAGGTAATTGATGAGTCACAACTAGGGCGCCATTTTGGGATTCAAAGAAAACGGCGCCAAACTGGCAAATTAAGCACGTGTCAAAATCGAAGGAGAATGTTGAACAAACAGAGACGGCCTAGTTGTCACCAGGGGCAATTTCCACAGAGCTGAATAACGGTATGCAGAAGTTATGCTTATACGTTAGCATATAACATTGCTTAAGCGTAAGCGTACTTTACAGGTTAGCAAGAAATATAGGCGACCGGGGCCAAATTTCATGGCTCTGCTTACCGTAAGCAAAGAATCGGCGCTTACGGAAGCAGGGAATTCCGCGCTTACGTCAAGCGTATTTCACGGGTAAGCAGGGATTTTTTGCTTGTGCGCTTGCGTAGTCCACGTTACTATAGGCATTCTATATACGCTTACCCAGCTAGCGCAGAAATTCGGCGCTTGCTCGGTAAGCGGAGAATGGTGATTGCAAGCGCGAAATTCGGCGGTAAGCAGAGCCATGATATTGGGCCCAGCTTGCGCGTTCACTATGGATTTGCAATGTTACATCATTCCTTTGCTTACAGTAAGCACCAGAAGGTTAGCAAGCTTTTTCGTGTGCTTACGGTTAGCAGCGCTATGAAATGGAAATCACACAGTAAGCACAGAATCAGCCGTTCAGCAGCTCTATCAAATTGGGTCCAGACATTGCCGAATTTTCTTTCAATCATTCTGTGTGATCATTTTCATAAAGATCACCGTTATTATTATTGGTTTCATTGCCATAAGCAGCAAGATGGTTATCATGTTGCAACTAAAATAATGAAACTACATGTAAATGAAAACGAAACTAATGAACACAGATCATCGCTCAACAACAACAACAACAACAACAACAACGACAACGACAACAACATCAACAACAACACCGACGACAACGACAGCGACAGTGACAGCAACAGCGACGACGACTACAACAGCAGCAACAACAACGACACCAAGAGCAACACCAGCGACATATTCAAACCCGTCAACAGAAACGTCACGATGCGCACTGAAGGTGGTGACAGGTCAAGAAGATTGAGAAATAAAATTCAGTCTTTCTGAGTACAGGGCTGAATCAATAGCTGTACTCTACTAATTTCATCTAGGATACAATAGAGTTGACAAGAACGAGTATATATTTCTGATGAATCAATTAAAAGGAAAAGGTGTCAATTTCTTTGTGTGTTCCCCTTTATATTTTATTCACTGCTGGCCCGTTGAAGATATACACGTAATCAACGCTTGTAATGCATACATAAACACGTAGGGGCTTTTAATCTGACAAACTGCATTATTTTATTACGGTTCTAGCGTGCGGTGAACTGGTCAGGCTACGACAGGTCGTCTAACGTTGCCCTCACCCACCCCCTCCAGCAAGCCCCTAAGGCTTCACCGGCGAGCCCCGTACAGGTGGTCGTCACTCGATCGCACGGACGAGCAAACGCCAACCTCAGCGACTCGCGTTTAAGTAGGACTTCGTTTATAACCTTTTACGGCTTATTATAGGTACTGAACTGTCAAAAACTGTGAGAGAAAAAAAAAAAAGAAAAAAAAAAAAAAGAGAAGAAGAAAAATAAAAAAGCACACTTCAAGTAGCCCCGGTATACCCTGCTATCTGTGAAAGATTTCACCGATAAATCATATGGCCCAATGGGATATAGGGATGGATATACCATGGGTAGCAGACAATATTTTAGGGATAAAAGTGGAACTATTGGTCACTGATTCATGTTTGGTGGGGATGTTTTGAGATTGGGGAATGGGTGTTGCAAAAACAAATTTGCGAGGGGTGAAAAGAGCAAGAAATTATTCTGGTTCTGACGGCCGAGATCGTCACAGTTTAACTGCGGAACGGTTTAACTTTCCCGACGATATTTATAACTATTGGTCATTGTTGTGCTTTTTTCTAACTGACAATAAACAATTCAACGAGCCAAACTATAATGCGAGGAAATGAACTTTGACTAACCCGTCTTCCACCGGTGGGGGCGTATCGTTATTCAAGACCGGCTCATGCACTGCCAAGACAATACGGGAGGTCAAAAAAAAAAGTTCCGAAGATAAGACAGTGCATTGAAAGAGGGAGAGACGGACCGACAGAAGAAAAACTTAATGAAAATAGGAGCTTGTGTCGAGAGACATTTTAAGAGTTTTTAGACAAAACTTTGAAAAAATGGAAACCAAATTCAATAGTCCATTTGAGTGCTTCCAAATCACCACTCTCATCATCTGCCATTTGTACTTGCAGTCTTTTCTATTTGACCCTGTTATGAAGATTGCGAGGTCTATTGTGCCACGGACAAGTTCAATTTGCAAAGCTTTTTTGTGGAGAATCATGGTTCATTTCACCAATTAAGGATCCCTCTTTGCCGACAAAGACGCCGACGGGCATGATTCGGCCGTCTTAGCCTCATGAAGGATCCTTAATGAAAAGATATATCTTTCCATCTGACACGTGCGCACACATTGCAGCTTTTTAGAAGACGCGTACGTAAACTAATAATGTCTTATTTATTCATATATTGTTCATTTTGTTAGGAGTGTGGTAGAAAGCCAAGAGTGGCATTTTAGCCGTGGGGTTAGCCCCCACCACAACTCTGAGATAGTCCGGGGCATGTTGGTTTTGGGGGGAATTGGTGCTCACGTCGTAACGACAACGGGAAAATATGATGTTTGGCAGGGAGGGAGGTAGGGGGGATACAGTCAACGACGTGGACTGCCCGCTGGAAACTTGTTGACCAATTTCGATGACAAAATTGTGATTCATACAACATGAAGTGTTGCAGCCGTAGGGTATGTAAGGCAGTTGGTGGAGAACAGTCCACACAACATATACCCGTCACTGTACACTCAAGGGGCCATTTCATGCAAGGCGAAGAACGTGTTTAAAAGCGCCACATTGATTCGGCACGGCGTTCGATTTCAAGCAGCATCGCGAAAGCAGCGATATTTCGCAGTTTGCGGCGGAGCAACGGGCTAATTAAATCAAGCCATACAGCCATGGTACGTTAATATACCGAATTTTGTCCACATTTGCCCGCTCTGGCTTCGTTTCCATCCACATATTAGATTTGTTTGGGGCTCCCAATTTGGTCTTGAGATGGCCCAATATACCTGGAATTTAATATTCCCTTTTTAGGCAATTAGACCGTGCGAATGGATCACCCACGGGGCACTTGGAAGCTAATAAAATTAAGCATTAAGACATTTCGCATTGGAAAGTGTAAATATCTGGCACAATCGCTGCACGGGGTTTTGTTCTGGTGAAAGAAGGGGAGGCAATGATTCAGAGAGTGAGGGGCATTCTACTTGGTGTTTCACGAATAGTACACATCAGCATTCTTTTTTTGGATTGTTGGTTATTGAAACCTGCTGTCTTTTTGAGCTACTGCTGTTGTGTCAGTTTGTAAGAAAACGGTTTTAATTCAATCCAAGAATTCGAGTGTTGGATCGGCTATACACACACGTGCATGGAAAGAGCCACCTCAACGGCACCGAACTAATTTGCCATCAAGGCAATCAAAGGAACATGTTTAATTTAAGAATGATAGAGCAGGATTGAACATTAAAGAGTGAATGAGTTTACATTGAGAAAACTGCCGTGTGGTGGAAACAAAGGATTCAAAAGGTGGGTGTGGTCAGTAGCGGGTTTGGTCAGTTCTGGGTATGGCTGTACTACCCACCAAGGTGTGGTCAGTAGTGGGTGTGGTCAGTTCTGGGTATGGCTGTACTACGCACCAAGGTGTGGTCAGTAGTGGGTGGTCAGTTCTGGGTATGGCTGTACTACACACCAAGGTGTGGTCAGTAGTGGGTGTGGTCAGTTCTGGGTATGGCTGTACTACACACCAAGGTGTGGTCAGTAGTGGGTGTGGTCAGTTCTGGGTATGGCTGTACTACACACCAAGGTGTGGTCAGTAGTGGGTGTGGTCAGTTCTGGGTATGGCTGTACTACACACCAAGTTGTGGTCAGTAGTGGGTGTGGTCAGTTCTGGGTATGGCTGTACTACACACCAAGTTTCGTGATCTTACAACGCACGGAATGAAAAGCAACTCCCTCTATCCCTCTATTAAAACAAAATAATAAAAAAATAAGAATTGACCAGGATTCAGGGTTCTGGGGACCTGACCCAATTCCGGGTCAGGTGGAAACTGGTTACAAATTGGGTTTTTGAACCTGGAATCTGCGTTAGTTTGACACAGCTTCGGGTCACTTTGACACCAATTCCAGGTCATGCTAAACCAGAAATAGGTCAAGCCACTGGTGACCCGGTATCAGGGTAGAGTGTAGTTACCATTTTCCAGAAAGACATCAGCACATATTCTTAATGAAATGCATTTGCTTATTATTAGCCTGTTGGAATGTGATCTTTACTTGCAAAAAAATGTTGGTTTATTTTGTACCAATATTGTCCTCACACAAACAAGCTGTAAGGTTCACAATTTTACTACAGTCAGTTTGTAAATGAGGTACCAAATACACTGAATTGAAGACAACATGGACTTGATAATTCATTTTGAATTGGTTTTTTCTGATTATTGGAAAAGTCCCTAAGATCTCAGATATTTAGGTTGGGTCCAACATAGCAGAATTGCGAAGGGTTCCCTTTTGAGGGTCCAGGCAACCAGAATTTTGTGCCAGGTGAACTCCTTAAAAATAGGATTTGGAACTGATTGACAAATGCATTACATGGGTGTTTCATAACTGTACGCTCAACTGGCAAGCTCGATGGGTATTGTGATTGTTTGACATCTCTGAAACTCTGAAAGTTGAGGGTTCGGTGAATCACAGTGATGAGTGAATGATAACATTTTGTAATAAATGTGGGCAAATTTACTGAACGTCCCCAAAGGAATGACCTTCTCACAACCTTAGAGAATTGCTAATTACCTCAGAGAATGACCGGCTAACTACCTTAGAGAATGACCGACTAACTACCTTACAGAATGACCGGCTAACTACCTACAGAATGACCTGCTAACTACCTTAGAGAATGACCAGCTAACTACCTTAGAGAATGACCAGCTAACTACCTTAGAGAATGACCGACTAACTACCTTACATAATGACCTGCTAACTACCTTAGAGAATGACCAGCTAACTACCTTAGAGAATGACCAGCTAACTATCTTATAGAATGACCTGCTACCTTAGAGAATGACCCGTAACTATTACTACCGTAGAAAATAACCTGGTAACTTGCTTAGATAATTACCTGCTAATTCTACTAACTACATTAGAAAACGACCTGCTAACTACTTTAGAGAATGACCTGCTAACTAGAGCATGACCTACTAACTACCTTAGAGAATGACCTGCTAACTATAGAGAATGAACAACTACATTAGATAATGATTTGGTAACTACACAATGACTGGATATTGTTGAATGTTGAATGTTGGCTCCCTGTTCGGCAATTGGAACAATCACGCATACTTTATTGGCTAAAGGGACATGCACCACTAAGGTTAATTTGGGGTTTATTGTTTTTTGTCTTCTTCAAAAAACAAACGTACACGCTTGTTCAGACAATAAAAATTATACAACAGGGATTAAACCTTCACATAACGTGTGGGCGTGGTCGATTATAGGTATAAAACGGGGGAGGGGATATATACATCGTAATGTGACTAAAAGGTTTTGCCAAGGCGAGGGTAAGCTTTGAATTGAACTGTGCGTAGCGTGATGTTGCTACGCATTTGTATCTAATTCACGATGGCGTCCAGTGACACAAAACGTGCATACAGGAAATAACCTAGGGGCTATCTTTAAAACCAGATCCATTTTTCAATATTAAAAGCTAGCATTGCGTATTCCCAAAAGTGGTTCACGCGTTCATTTCCCCAGTTCTTGAATAATTCATGAAGCTGTTTGCGAACATTCTAACCCCAAACACATTATACAGAGTAAGTTGTGCTCAAGTGTCAGCACATCGTAATACCGGTTGCCTTTTCAATTCGGTAGCCGGTAATCCCCAAGTTACTTATACAATTCAAAGTGGACACTTCTCTCGCAGTTTTGCATGCATATAACCGGGGCCCGGGCCCCCGAATCTCTGCCGCTTCACGTTACCCGTAACAGAGCCGGTAAACCTGAGTGTACGAGGCCGTCCTCGTATTCCATCCAGGCACAGCCACGAGCTAAATGTTCTCCCTGGCTAGTTACAAGCGCCCCAGAGCCTCAACGATCGTTCAGTCCAATGTTAACAGCTGTAAAGCTCGTGTCGAAATCCTACACAAAATCAATACGATGCCTTCGCTGACAAAATATTTGCCGCGAAAAAGGCCGGCTGAAAACAATACTTTTGGTGCAAATGAATGCGCAATTAAAAGGCGGGCCCGAGCCTTCGATTGCCACCTTATTGCATGTCAGTTTCAAGTCATTTCTAGTTTGGGCCCTCCAGTACCGATAGTATCATGTTCTGTCACGGCGGCCCGAACTTGATGGGTTTTAGCCAGCGGGTCTCATCTAGTTCTTCTCCCTTCGTCATGGCTTCATTTCAACCCCCGATCGGTCTAAGCTCACAGCTGCTTCTCCAAGAGTCCCTCCTCGACTATAGTAACAACCACCATCCAAAGCTCTATGCACCTTGCACCACCCAAAACACATTCACAAGAGGGAGAGGGGAAAAATTGCATTCATTCAATAACGCCAATATACGAGCGGGGCGATATGTGACATTAATTTGAACAAGTACTTACTGTACATTTTGGCACAAAAGGATCGATAATTTTCTTTCACGGCTACCGTGCCTAAACGCTAGTCTTGCATCGATGAAGTTCTAATCATTTTACTTCGCTAGGCATATCATACAAATATTGCATAAAAGCCGGCCAGCAGCTTGCAGACACGATAGATTTTTTATCAGATGTACGCATAATGATTTACTTCAATCTCCAACAAGCCCCCCTCACCCTCGTCCCCAGAGTGATTGACAAGTCCCCCCTACAAAATAACCCCCTGGTGTTGCTATCCAACCACGAAAACAGAATAACCAATAGTACTTATTAATTTTGCGATACCACGGCGAGCAATGTGCAACAGCCTGTGCGAGAAACCCCATTGCAGGACCTTGACCAATTGACCGAATCATTCAGTTCAATACGAAACTGTCGCAATTTTGATTAGCAATCTGACAGGGGGACCGGCGTCAATCTATAACTCATTTGCATAATAAACACATAATAAAGTATGTTTATGTGCATTTCACCTGTATTTAGGAAGGACATATCTTCTACTTGGGTGACCATCACGCACCGATGGTCACAAAAATAACTGTGTCCATAATTGTTCTAAGTTTCCAGGTGATGGACAAGCACAAAGAAGACAAAGAGTGAGGGTGGAGAAATGTTCCCTCTTAAGGTGCAGACAATGTCCCCCCGTGGATTCCATCGATGCGAACACTTCTGTGACGTATACATTGGTGACATCTCGTGTCGCGTTCCCCGAATACCCTAGTCATAATCAATATGAAATGGGTCACTCAGGGAAAGTCGCCAGCTTATTTAATACATGAATACTTTGGGACTTCCTGTGAACAGAATCTCAAGAAGAAAGATACAACAAAAAGGGAAAAATTAATTAATTACAATTGGACATGTGGACAAGTGAACAGCGTTGGAACACTGACACTCATAGTCACCGCCTACACGTAATATTATTGGACTAATTTATACAGATGTGAACATCCCTGTCTGAACCAAATATCTAATTTGCTTTTGCGTGTTGGTTGTTTCCGTTAGCTGAAGTGGCAAGATAGGTAGCTCTAGCCAAGTGGCAAGATAGGTAGCTCTAGCCAAGTGGCAAGATAGGTAGATCTAGCCAAGTGGCAAGATAGGTAACTCTACCCAAGTGGCAAGATAGGTAGATCTAGCCAAGTTGCAAGATAGGAAGATGTGGCAAGATAGGTAGATCTAGCCAGGTGGTAAGATAGGTAGACCTGGCCTAGTGGGAAGATAGGTAGACCTAGCCAAGTTGCAAAATAGGTAGCTCTAGCCAAGTGGTAAGACAGGTAGATCTAGGCAACTTGCAATATCTAACCAAGTAGCAATATAGATAGATTTAGCCAAGTGGCAAGATAGGTAGATCTAGCCAGGTGGCAAGATAGGTAGATCTATAAGCAAGTTGCAAGATAGGTAGATCTTGCCAAGTTGCAAAATAGGTAGCTCTATCCAAGTGGCAAGATAGGTAGATCAAGCCAAGTGGCAAGATAGGTAGATCTAGCCAGGTGGCAAGATAGGTAGATCTAGCCAGGTGACAAGATAGGTAGATCTAGCCAAGTGGCAAGATAGGTAGATCTAGCCAGGTGGCAAGATAGGTAGATCTATAGGCAAGTTGCAAGATAGGTAGATCTTGCCAAGTTGCAAAATAGGTAGCTCTATCCAAGTGGCAAGAGAGGTAGATCTAGCCAAGTGGCAAGATAGGTAGATCTAGCCAAGTGGCAAGATAGGTAGATCTAGCCAGGTGGCAAGATAGGTAGATCTAGCCAGGTGACAAGATAGGTAGATCTAGCCAAGTTGCAAAATAGGTAGCTCTAGCCAGGTGGCAAGATAGGTAGATCTATAGGCAAGTTGCAAGATAGGTAGATCTTGCCAAGTTGCAAAATAGGTAGCTCTATCCAAGTGGCAAGAGAGGTAGATCTAGCCAAGTGGCAAGATAGGTAGATCTAGCCAAGTGGCAAGATAGGTAGATCTAGCCAGGTGGCAAGATAGGTAGATCTAGCCAAGTTGCAAAATAGGTAGCTCTAGCCAGGTGGCAAGATAGGTAGATCTAGCCAGGTGACAAGATAGGTAGATCTAGCCAAGTTGCAAAATAGGTAGCTCTAGCCAGGTGGCAAGATAGGTAGATCTAGCCAGGTGGCAAGATAGGTAGGTCTAACCAAGTGGCAAGATAGGTAGATCTAGCCAAGTTGCAAAATAGGTAGCTCTAGCCAGGTGGCAAGATAGGTAGATCTAGCCAGGTGACAAGATAGGTAGATCTAGCCAAGTTGCAAAATAGGTAGCTCTAGCCAGGTGGCAAGAGAGGTAGCTCTAGCCAGGTGGCAAGATAGGTAGATCTAGCCAAGTGGCAAGATAGGTAGATCTATGGGCAAGTGGCAAGATAGGTAGATCAAGCCAGGTGGCAAAATAGGTAGCTCTAGCCAGGTGGCAAGATAGGTAGGTCTAACCAAGTGGCTAGATTTAGCCAAGTGACAAGTAGATCTCAAGTGGCAAAATAGGTAGATCTAGCCAGGTGGCAAGATATAGATCTAGCCACAGCCATAATCTTCACCATAGCCTTAGCCATTACCGCAACCTTAGCTGTAGTCAAAGCACACCTTTTAGATCTCCGAAGCTGCAACATGGCGGAAGGGCAACAAAAGACAACGTCACATTGTGTTATGTACAAAAAGAGTGACTGTGCATTCCATTGCATTTCCTGACAGGCAAGATACTATACACTGTTCTCTTGAGAGAAGCCTTAACGTTTTTCTATCAAGCACAAATCCAAGAATTGATCAGCACAACAACATTTTGAGATGAGTCCCTTCCTTCATACCTATAGAGACAACACAATATGTACAAAGAAGTCTCCATAAAAAAGACTTATGTGTTCTCCCATTGAGCTGTGTACACATTTTGCCTGCTGTGCGGCCATTTTGTTGACGCGTGATGTCACATGTTACATGGTAAATGATATAGAGGCCTTTTCGAAACTACAGTTAAGCCTCAGTTATTAACATTCAAAACGGGTGCGAGTTTCGATACCGGGCTTTAAAAAAGGCGGACGGAGCCTAAGCTGGAGCCTAAGCTGGAGCCTAAGCCAGAGCCTAAAAAAGCCGGAGCTGTAGAAGAAACCTATGTCTCGAAAAGGGTCGTAGTATTAGTTGACAGCTTTAGGCTGCGGCTTTGGCTAGTCTTAAACAACTCCGATGCAACAACAGATCACACTTCATAGCCGTAGCCACAGACAGAGCCGTAAGTTGCTACTTAACCGACTATACAGTCTGGTGTCAATAACGTATTTACCCGGTGCGATACATTCAACGTGTTATTTTGTCGAGTCGCCTGTGCGCGTTGTGATAACAGGGCATTGTTCTATCGCTTCAGAAACCAGGATTTCGTTCAAAGCATTAATTTCGTATTAAAGCGAGGGTTTACCTTTGGTAGGCCCTAATTACTTCAAAAATTAATGGCCATAAAAACTCACTTTGTCAAAAGCATTGCAGCTGTTGATAATTATAACATTTTGAGAAACGTGTCCTTTCTAGGAATGTGGTTTATGAGAGAGGGATTCGAAAAAATATTTCTGCATGAAACATTTCTCAGATTGCGTACACTCCAATCACTGATTATTCTTTCTGCGTGGACATAACCGCTCCAGATTTTTGGTGATATTTCAAAAATGCTACATACTTATGAAATAAAAATTTCACAGGTTAGTTTTATTGTATATATCTACATTTATATAGAATTAAAACATTCGAACGGTTCCAAAAACCAAAGGTATAATTTGCCTTTAATGTAGGACCTAGGATAGGCCAAGTGCGTAATCCGGAGCCTGTTTCTTGACAAGTAAGTCTCTCGACTACACTCGATTGCACTTACTTTATCACATGCATCAAAAATAGATCCGTCAAAGGAGACACCGAAGCACCCTCTTGAGACAAATTAAACGAACGAAAACATTGGCAAATGTCTTATTTACAACTAAACGAATATGACATCTCAAACATTTGCTTGTTTTATTCCTATGGGGGCAGACTAAAAAGGCGCGAATTAAAATCAATGTTGTGATTTATTGAGAAAGTCACCAGATGAGTTTATTTTATTTGTCAAGAGTCTCTCTGAAGTTTTGTATTAATAGTTACACCCTTCGGGAAGTTTAATTGCAACCATCCAATGAAATTGGAACCATCTTGGGTCTTTGGGTATCCAATTTACCCGTGGAAGATGTACGTTGTCCCTGTAGGACTAATCTCTAAGTAAACATGTGAACTGATAGCTTCCTTGGGGGACTAGGAATACTGGCTTGTGTCTGGTCTTCATTTCCCAGCGACCTATATCCCAAAAAGCTTGCACGTCACCAGGAATTAGGAAAAGGGGATAATAAAGGCTCGGGTGCTCTCTGATTGCAGGCAGATAGAGAGAGAAAGAGAAGGGGGCACGACAAGTTATGTTTACCCCCCGAAAGAAAAACAGTGTTTCTCCCAACAATATCAAAGCAATAACTGCGTATTAACGGCCACGGAAACCTATCTCCTGATACTGTTTTAAAAGCAATGAAAGAAACATGTTTTTATGTTTACCTTTCCCAATGTAGGAAACCATGAAAGTGTGGATTGCATCACAACAGAGCTCCAGACCATTTGAAGATATAACGCATTACTGGTTTTGAAAGAGTACATTTTCTCTCATCAGACCTGTAGCTTCTTCATCACAAACCTTTACCAACCAATTAGACATTAAAGGGAAGGACGGTAATCACCCTTAAAATTAATGGCGATAGAAATTACTTGGATGGAAGTACAGTAGCTTTCGATACTATAAAGCATTTTGAGAGTCATTTCACTTCGAGGAAATGTGGTTATGTAAAAATATATCAGTTTTTATCCCCCCCCCAAAAAAAAATAAATAATAATAATATTAATCTGAGGAACGTTACTGTCAGATACGTTTTTCAGATTGTGTGTTCCAATTACGGATTATTCTTCCTGAGTGGACATAACCGCACCAAATTTTCGGCGATATCTCAAAAACGCTACCACCTTTTGAAATGAAATTTGCACAGGTCAGTTTTATTATATATATAATCTGCATTCATAGATTGAAACAATCGAATGGTTCCAAAAACCAAAGGTACACGTTCCCTTTAAGTTCGTGAAAATTAGAAACCCACAGTCGGTTCGCTTGGATTGCCGCAGATATCGAGTTGTAAAATCGATGAATGAAACTAAGAGTTTGGTGCAATTTTCTAAGACGTTTTTTTTTTTTCAAGACGGAAATGTTTCTCTTGACAAAAGTAATATTACTTGGATCAAGTTTATGAAAAGGAAGCCTTGAGCTAGTCACGAATACTCTGTTTCTTGTCAGCGCACAAATCTACAGCAAGACTATAACTGACATCTCTGCAAAAGAAAACAGCCGCAGATGAAATGTAAAGTGTCTTGAAAAATACGACTTTCTATTTCGATACCCCCTTCCCCATCTCTCTCTGCAGAAAAGTAGGGGAAAAAATTTCTCCACGAAAACTGCACCTGCCATTCTGACCAAAGACAATTATTTCTCAGCAATGTTGTATTGTTGTTTGTTATAGAGTGAAGTATACAAGGGGGCTTGGTGATGCGCTATTGCGAGATCTTAACCCGTCACAGCGCGGGGCTCTGTAGGCCTGGAAGCCCCGCTTTATAAACGCCCTGGGGCACTATTACTAATGACGTACACGCGAGCACACTGCAGGAAACACACAGCGATTACCCCTGAGTGTGCCAGGCGCGTCAGCGGCAACCACTGCACCTTAAAGGACATCGAGCGGGGAATCTGCTGGAATCGAGCGCTGCCGATCAAAGGCTAGTCCCAAGTATCGAATGGTGCCTGCATCATTGTGCATTTTTCCGGCGGTGGATGCTTGTTAGGTTGTGTTTCTGACGGGAGAAGGAAGACAGGGAAGTTAGCGCTAAATGCCTCATTGGACAGCCTACACCTGCTTACGTCTAGCAAACTTACAACTGGGTAAAGATACTTTATGGTAGCCAGCCGGCTCTGTAGCCTACCCCCTAACATGCCTAGCTAACCCCAATGTACTTTTAAAAGCCTGTATTGCTTGATTGGTTGCACTGTCAGTATGGACACAAAATTGTGCTTGGCAAGAAAGAATATGCAACCACCAAGTCGAAAGGATGGCTCGTGTATTACTATTAGCAAGATCCCCGTATCATTCTGTCAGTGCTCAAGAAATCTTGAAACAATAATGAAGATTGAATTTCAGATAGTGTTAATAAAATAAAATGAAACCACTTTGAATTCCCTGAGTAGGCCTATATGTCATAGGTTGCTAGTTGAATTATCGAACAGTGTCCGCCAATTGTAAGCACATTCTACCTTATCCAAATGTTACGAATGATTCGATAAAAACACTGATCTAATCTTTCACGAAATGTGATCTTGTTTTTTCGAAGTTTATAGCTCTAGATGCTTTAACTAAATACGTGGATTTGTTGCTCTAATGATGCAACCGGATAAACAGCGATTGTATCCAGCAACCACAGTTGCATTGTGACGATTGTTTGGCCATGCCACACATCGCACAATACACAGCAATCAATTATTTACACTTAGAAATAATGTGTTTGTTGCCATCAAATGTCATGTGTTTATACTGTAGTCTTCACTTTACGCGTTTGACCCATATTAATGTAACCTTCTTGCTTTCTCTTGTCTGTGAATGTCCAATGTACAGAAAGAGAAGTTCATGTTGAAGACGAAACCTGAAACAGCCGTTGCATCATTTAATATCATAGTTTTTGAATGGACAGTGTAAACGGTTAGAATGATATGGTCACATGACAGATCATGTGACAGCCAGCCGAGTTGAACTTTTCACCGGGATGAGGTTGGCGGAAATGAGAACACACACAAGCTGCAAGTTGACTTAAACTTTGTGTAGCTCTTTTCTCCGCCAATGACGTTCTATGCGACAGTTGTTATTATCAACAATGGGCGTGTCCAGTCACAGCACAATTTGCATGTTACCTCATTTGAATGCTACATAAATATTCATGAAATGATACTTTATTTAAAGGAAAAATGGAGGACTCTACTGAAAGTGCCTTTCAATAACAACCTTGATTCCAGAGCAACCAAGATTTTACTGAACGTGACATGCTGACTGAGGACAATGTTTTTTTGACAACCTCCTACAATTTCTGTGAAGACAGACACAATGGAGTGTTATGCAAACGAAGTGAGACAAATCAACAGGTGACAGTGCAGGAAAAGGGCGGGAATAATATCCTCAGTTAGCGCAACCACATGGATCTAGGCTGGGGGTGCCTACACCTAGATTCTATTGGTCGGTTTCCTTGCCAGACAGGGGACACACCATCGGTCCTGCTTTATTTTATGGCTGTGTTCCCACGGGGCCCTCTGCTGAGGATCCGTACTCTATTCCCTAAGCCATCCAAGTCCCGGCCAAACTCAAAACATCTCCCTCCATCATGAATCATAAATTGCTTGAATTTCCTTGTGTTTGGATTTCAAATTTCCGCTATTGGGGGTTAAACATGGGTAGGAGGAAACGTCTTGAGCAAGGGAAAGAGTTGTTATTGGTGGTGTTTGGCTTAATTGACTCACTACCGTTGAAGTCCCCTCAGACGCTTCACGGTGCATGTTTAATATCGTAACCCGTCCCCAAATGTCGGTGCTCCGCGGTGAAACAGATTTTCCTCATTACAAGATTAGGACATGCTGGGGTCGAACTCCCACAATCTTTGGGCATCACAATCCTACTGGGTCGGCTCGATTTCAGTCTAAGTTTGGCTTGAAGATAGACATGCGCGGTGGAAATATGAATAAGAAACGAGTTTGGTAATTGATTGTGACACTGGGTACCAGACGGATGGCAATTTGAGGTGACAAAGGTGACTGAAAGGGGCTGGCCCGTTAGTTCAGGTCAAATGAAGCCGGGTAAAAGGGAATCGAAAAATGTGGCTTTGATTAATGCATGCGACTTACTAAGCCAGGGAAATCAACCATGATGAGGAAGAACTCTTTTGGCTTCTACTTTCTAGAGGGAGCCTGATCACGTATCTCTATTGGGGACTTACTGACTTAATACACTGTTTGACAAGGTATTAGACGGTGAAGTATCTGTGACAAGTGTGGAACACAAACAATGGGACAAGCTATAGAAAGCTGGGGGCGATGCATTCACATTCGGTGCGTGCATTATGGCAATTTGTAGCTTCAGATGTACCTCATGGGTTCAGGTTTCAGGTTTATTTATTCCACAGTATTAGCTCTAAACTAAAGAAAGTAAACCACAACAAATTACATAATGTGTAAATGAAATTTATATAGAGACGGGACTAAAGTAAATATGATACTGTGGAGGGGTCCATTAAGAAGCAAAACCTGTATAGACAATGGTCTCTATAATATAGTCCATGAGCCAGGGGCTGAAATTTCACAAAAAGGAATTATCACAATGGCATTTTGCAAACAAAATGTACAAAGCTGAATTTCTCGCGAAACAAAAAACCCCGAGCATGATCCACATACTGCATGATGACGACAGGCGAAACTTAAAACGGCATTTGGTAATTGAGCTTCAATATTCCAGCAAGGTCTCTTAATTGTTTGTACTCGAGTACTATAGAGCTCTCCTCCCCGCTAAATAAATTCCACAGTGGCCTTCAAATTGATTAAATAATTATCATCATTTTCCTGTTAAAACTTACATGTTTGCCGACTGTTCATCCCACTCTATCATATAGCTCCCTTTAATACACGCTGTATGGTATTTACTTTATGGCGATTGAACGCGCTTCGGCCTTGGATGTGAGATTTAGAAGTAGTTGTAATTCTCCCTGAAATGGATGCCTCGATGTAGTTGTTCCGAGTGGGATCGAATTATCCTCCGGAACTCAACCAGGAGGGCCCGGAATGATTGAGGCATGAATGCGGTAAAGTGAAATCTGTTATAGGCACTGATTAACGCTTTATTAGTGATACATTTCAATTTGGGAACATATGACGTGGACTACACCCGCGCACACTTGCAGACTTTTTTATTTTTGTATATTTTTATTTTTTCTATTTTTTAGATGATGAGTGAAATATCTTTGGCGATACTTTGGCTTGATAATGTCTGCATCCCCGCATCATTCTATAGGTTGTAATTGCAGCCCCAAACTGCTCTTTTAAGAGCCGGAAATGCCCGCTAGCAAGCGGGGCCTGAGCCCGGAAGGCTACAATGTGCGCTGGTATGCCTGCCGTGCTGGCCGACAATAGCGGAGGTTGCCCAGACAAGGAAGCAAGCACTGCATCTGATTGATGGCAAGGATGCGACACGAGAAATGTTCTGACATGAAGCCCCCGTTCCCCATTCTATATTTTCTTGTTAACACGGGTATGAATGAGGAAAGACACGCAGCTGCAAGGCATGCCTCCTTCCTTCATAATTACCAGCTGAAATTGTTCCATTTTTCCTCTTGTGGGTTGAGAAGAAAATGAGGCAGTATGGACGGTTACCGAAGCTGGGGAGCTATAAAACCCCACCGTAGCCCGCGGGCTGGATGTCTTTTTAGATTTACCTTGTATAGGCTGAGGTTGATTGCTGGTGTCGTGCCAACCATCACGGCAAAGTGGTGATTATGGCTCCGTGCATTTCTACTACTTCTTACAGTCCCTCCGTTTACTGCGGGATATAAACGCTCACACAATTGTCTGTTAAGTGACGGGAATGGCCGCTTATGGGAATGACTAGAAAGGGGGGGTTGAGAGTGGATTAAAATCAAAGGATGTCAACTACCAAGCGATCAGCAAACCAACTTTATTGACGGCTTAAAAGGATTTGAGCTCATTCAAGGCGGCATCGTTTGAAGAAGTGACTTTTTTGCAAAGGCGCGAAAATCGTGAAATCTCATCTATTCTAATTTTCCCCCCTAAGTAAGCCTTGGTCAAAGTGCCCCGGATTTTGTAATTATTGTTATTTCGGAAATGTCGAAAATGGTCGTTTTCAAATGCTGTAATAAATCTTCAATCTAAGTAAATTGTGCCAAATCCTTAATCCAGGTAAACCATGTTATGGCCACTTACGAAAGTGGAGATTCGTCACCTGCCACTTTGACTGGACTTTTGACAGCTCTGGTCATATTAAAACTAAAGACTTAGCTTGAATGCTATGATAAGGATGGCCAGTGACCTGAGAAACCATTCAGACAAAACAAACAAAAACAAAAACCAATATGAGCGTTCGCATTATCCCTGAGAAAAACATGAAACGTTTTTCGTTTTTTGTTTTTTCCCCATACCATACCAAATCTCAAGTTGGTTTGTTTGTTGAAAACTAGAGGATTGAAATAAATTCATCCTTCCAAAGAAAACACTACTGTCCCTTTAAGGTTCCTGTGTGCAAAAGAAAACATTGTTCATTGCTCAGCCACAACACACAACCACATAACTATCTAAACCCACACTCCTTTCATATTTATTTATCTAGTTATTTATTTATAATTATATTCTTTTTTGTGTGTGCGATAACAACACACTATAAGTATCAACAACATGTAAATATTTTGAATGCCTCAATCTATAGTGTTGTCAGCAGCCCTAGGGCAATTTACACTTTCGAATACTAACAAGGTGTCAACAAACAAATGTCATGTTTTAACCCTTTCGTGCAATTCAAAAGGAAAATATACGCAGGTTTTACGACAAAGTTAATCCTCACAAGTGACAATGATTTGAGTAAACAACCCAGGTGTGTCGATTCGCTTTTGTTTGATTCCCTTTTTCACCTTTGTATGAAAATATTCTACACACTCGGACACTTTTAAACAGAATATTTTATCTCGTTAAGGTGTGGAGGTCGAGAACAACAATTTCCCCCAAAGAATCGAATTCTTCCATTTAGGTTCATGCAACCTGTCATGGGGTTGGTTGCGAGCTTGTTTACTCCGAGTCGAATCCCCTGAACTGTCCTCAAGTATGGACTGCTTCGAGCTCCGCCTTCAATATAGAGGCACCTGTTCTTGAAGAAGCGTCCAAGTGGCTGACAACAGGGTGCTGTACACTAGCGAGAATCGAATCATGGAGAATGTGAAGTAACGTCTTGTATCCTTGGAGGAGGAGGAGGAGGAAGAAGATGCAGAGGAGTAAGAGGCAAGGAAAACAGCATCTTGAAGAACAAAACGTGCAGAGTAAAAGCTTCATCCCTCCATCTTCCCCAAACTCCAAACACGCACTTAAACTAGTCAGCTTCTGTTCCTTGCCCACGCAGGTGGTGTGAACAATGGATCTCGAGTGGTTAAATTAATGGCACTTAACCAATGCCTAGTACTATGTCAAACAACTTCGAAAGTTTTTATCAACCGTTCCTTTGCGAAGTTATTGGAAAATAAGTTGTGAATGGAAGCATGCGATTAAAAGTAGTCAGGGTTGGGTTTCCTATCGTGAGGAGATGTCATTTTATAGCACAGCATACGTGATAACATTAAATATCCACAAACACAGACGGAACCAATTATTTATTTCATTCATTTCTTGTAAATGAACGGGGACAAGTTTAGTTTTCGAACCTCACTTTACCTTCATACGTGATACTGTAGTTTGTTTGTCATGAAACAACCTTTTAAATGACATAAAACATAAATTGGAAACCGTCGTAGATGCCACAAGGAAACTGCGGACATGTCCTCAAATCAAGAAACGCAGGATGACAAATCAGCCCAGCCCTGTTCCTCGGATTTGACCAGTCTGCCTTCGTTAAGCCAAGGGCGGTTCAAAGCCGGTTTTTAAGAGGCGGGTCATTTTCAAAAAGCAGGGATTGGTTAATCTTTCATGTACGAGGGATCCCCCCGTACTCCCCTCTTCATATTCTCCTTCGACCTGCAACAGAGGTGCTTTATTCTGGGAGAAAACAAACGTTGCCTGGCTTTCTCTGAGATGCTTTTGTTGTGTTATGTAATAGTTTCATGATAGTTTCCCTTGTGGTTTATTATTTGCAATAGTTTCATATAGTTTCAAATCTCACTTGTCAAATTGGAATGATTTATTCGTATATTTTTCGCAGTATAAAACCCATCGGGCACACACTCATGGTCTGTCGTCATCATGACTTCCCTTTACTTCATCCCTTGGGGTCGAATGATTTACCGGTGAGCGTTTGGTCACTTACAATGAGTTTGAGATTCGGTATCTTTGTAAATTGTAGCAATGAATTAAATTAATGAACACGGAGTCGTTGCACCTGATAGTGTTTCGTCTCATTTAGGTTTTAAAAAAAACACACAGAAAAAACACTGCCCCTCCGCTTGATCCGCCCCTCCCGCAAACTGTAGACCAAATTCCCGGGCTGGGGTGACCACTGTTCCTTCTTTGAGTACAAGTAACTACACCGTAGAGGAAGAATAAAAATTCCCACACCAAGAACCAGAAAGTGATATTTGATGCACGAAGTCAACAAAAGCCCGTCTCACAAGAAGAGTTCATGTATTATTACAGCATCCAGCGTGTATCAATAGAAATGATGTATTACGTGACCATCATTCCCCCACCTCCATCTTCCACACCCTCCTCAACAAATTGAGTTTCATCGATCTCTCAGAACACAGCCCCACAATTTGATCAGACCTGAATTTCTTGAGAACCCCCTACCGCAGTTGACCCTTCCTGGCCCCTCCTTCTCCTCCAGCCACATCATCATCTCAGAGGGAAAAGACGCGAAAACGTTTACATCCACACGATTTGAGATGGGGGCATTTTTTTCTCTCCAAAGTAAATACATTTCTATAAACCCTTTTACCTATTCACTTTTTACAAACATACATGATGAACGAGGAAATCAGATCTGCTATTTATTTGTACTCGATTTGCCATTATTCAGTGATGCTGACACGCGGTGATGTACATGTAGGTTGATGCCAGTGTTAAGAATTTAACGGTGAAACATTGTCACCATGCTAAATGTAAACATCACATACACTCTTACCTTACATAACCTCAAAATGTATCCACGTCAACAGCGCACGTTTACAATGATAGAATGCTACACTGTGTATAGTAATGTAGCACGAGTTAGCCGAGGGATTTTTGAATCATGTTGCACAATAGCGTTGGATACTGAATCTTTGATAGAGACCACACACATAGAATGTTCAGTGGCCTACAGTGTGGCCATCGAACAAAACTTAGGTGTCAAAGTGGTGCACAATGGAAGCCCAACCACGTGCGTTGTCGGCATTTCATATTTTGAATTTTAATACACGCGCCCTTACTGGTGGCAGTTTGATGTTTTATGATTAACTTGAAACATGAACCTATAAAATGCAATCGTAAGTCGACAAAACGTGGCTGTAAAAATAGAAATGTGGGTGAGCCATAATCAAAATCAGTAAATTATACAAACCATAGTATTGATTCGAATGCATTGTGAAAGCTTCAGCCTAAGGTCAAAGACCAATGTACAGGAATCGCCAATAGAGGGCGTTGTGCACACCCGTCTCCAAACAGTTTTGTGGATTAACTCATCAGTCCATTTGAATGGATCACGTGACACAGCATGAAGCCAAGTACCCCACATGCATAACACCCAATATCTCTTTCTTTTTTAATACGTCATAACAAAATATCATCAATTAAAATAATCAATTAGAACAAGCCTCCTCTTTTATTGAACGAATCCATCAAGCCTCCCCATACCTTTTCACACACAGTGGCGTATTAATGACAAGTCAAACAAACTCGGAATCGTCTGGCGTCCGCAAGCCTGGATAAGCAGCCAATCAGTACACAGCTGAGGCGATGTAACATCGCTCCCACTGGTTCCCCGATAGCTTACCAAGCAAACAGTTATTTCCACTAAAGCAACGCAGGTGCCCAAACATCAAGGCTCGGTGTATCTTCACTCTATGCGAATCCATGTTGGTTGACTAAAATTGCCAAAGGGCGTGTTTCCTTTTAGTTCTAAAACACACAGTATGAGACTACGAAACTACGTTGGGCTTAGTGGCGGTCAACGTGACCATGTTTCCGAGCTAAATAATCATAAAAATAACTTAAATAACACATGTCTGTCTGAGTTCTTAAAACAGAGGCGATGTTCTTATTTACTGTATCTGGTTTCCATGACCACGACCTTATATCATAGCAACCAGAAACTGCAATTGCAAAAAGTCGTACTTTTAAGGCATGGGAACTCCTCAAACATCTTAAGTTATAAGTCTTTCTGTAGTTATTTAGCGCGGAAATATGACAACCCGGATGGTATTTTTATGCATCCGGATCAAATCAATTATCATTGCATTATTTTTCTCAACCAAGCCACATTTGCAACTTAACAAGGAATGTTTATTTGTATTGTATTGTAATTATTTGAATAATAAAGCAACCAAAAGGCTGATGCTATTCAAGTTAAGCCTTCGAGAAAGACTCTGCTAGGGTCGAAACGTCCGAGGCCATTAACTTATTTTGTTGTTGCAAATTTACACAGTGTACAATTTGACAAATTTACAAAAACGAGCAAAAATAAAGTTTAAGGACTACATCAACAAGCTCAAGGAAAAAACAAATATCTCACAAAAGAAGACAACGCAATCAGGTATAGGGACTGAAAACCTAACCCACATGCAAGGCTCCAGTCTGAGGTGGAATTCGAACCGGGGTCCACAGAGGTGAAAGGCAAGGAAAGAAACCACTGAGCCAACGTGATCCCCAGGTGTTGAACCAAGGACCAAGTTTTAGAAGCCAAACTTATCGCAACTTTACCGTAATTTGATTAAAGTCTTGTGACTGACAGCTAACCTCATAGGGTACCGAACCAGTTACTCACACAATGCTTCCGTGCGTTGAAGCACATGTGTCACATTGGTAATTGTCAAAGACCTGTATCCACACTTGATGTGACCCAACAAATGCTTGAAATAACAAACTTGTAAAAGTTTAAGCTCAATCGGTCATTCGAGTCACGAAAAAGGAAAAAGAAGAAGAAAACAAAACAAAAAGTTTAACAACCCTTAAATGTTTTCACTGTTTTTAAACATTGAGTTTTGGACTTGCAAGACCAAAACTAATTGTTTTACTCATTTCTCAAAACTATTACATTTCAAGCAAAAATGTTTCAAAGGGACTATCCCACCATGACCAACTTTATCCTATGTACGCTGTGTGCAAATCTGCGAGCATTCATATTTTTCGTTCTTACCAATGTTATTCACAATCTTTAAGTGAATCCATCAAGTCAATGTCAGCAAACAGTATATGAAAAGTTAAATTACTATATAGATTAAATATGCGGAATGGAGAAGATAAAAGACCCCTTATTGGTAGAACTCCTTTATAATTATCTGAAGAAGAAAAACCTGGTTTTAAACATCATTTCTCGAGTCTCCAAGCTGGTTTCTGCAACTTGTAGTTAAATGACATACGGGGCAGAGACATGCCAAAGAGACGGAACACAAATTAGTATACTATCAACACAAAGAGCTGTGAAAAGGAGGATGCTTGGCCTTACTCAATGCGGCAAAGTTTGATATACCAATATAAGGCAAACAACTCAGATCAAAGAGATCATGGAAAAGATCAAGGAAATTAAATGAAGATGGGCAGAGTTCGGTAGTACTTTAAAGAGGACATGCAAACGGGTGGACGAAGGGACTAAGCGAATGGCAACCTATAAAATGAAATTTGAAGAAATGGAAGACAGAAGAGAAGATGGAGAAACGAAATCCAAACAAACAAACAAACAAACAAATAAACACGACAACTTGGACCAGAACAGCAAGAACGAGAAGAGAATAAAAATAGCATGAGGGGGGCTTCAATGAACGAACACAGCCTGATGATGACGATGATGATGAAATGACCAGAACGCAAACTGGACACATCGTAATAACATCCACAGTCTAGTTATCCCATTGCCATTCCCACCCAGTAGACTTGGCTAAATATTGCATTATAGTATAGTCTACATGGTTTTACCAGCCTCCATGGTATACTGTACACACACACACACACGCCCACTTCTCACTAGATGTCCCTCCACTTCACCCCTATAATATAGTGCACCGTTTGTATCGAGTAGGGCCAGGCGCCACGAAGAAGTGTATGTAAACGCAAAACAACAAGCCTGCTAATATGTTCTGCCTGGCTTTTGTTGTTGAACAAGTTTTTGGCGCGTCTGAAAACTCCTTTTTAGCTACAGAAAAATTGACATACACTTCCCTCTGCTGTGTTATTCCACGGCCTGTTTGCACAGCAACGACACGCCAGAACAAGCTACACGTTACCGCTGTATATCGTGTGGTACATACACAATATTGATGACACTTTAGTTTAAAGTGGGCGTCTTTGTATAATTCAACCGTCGTGTACGGACATTTTCACCGGTGAAATCTAGCCGTGATTAACCCACAGAGAGGGTCTTTATTTTGACCCGTCACCAGCAACAAGCATCGATTTTTACTTTATTTTGCAACAATCTCATTAAAAGACAGCATTTTGTGAATATATAATTGACATGCATCTTTAATTTGCCCTTTTCGAGTCAAAAGTGACCACAGATGTATTGACATTTACCGATATGCAAGCTCTCTCCCTTTGTGTAACCCTGAAAAGAATTTGTGTAAATAATATTTGTTACCGAGAGCCACAGTGCATGGACTCCTTGTAAGCTGGTCATTTGGTGGGCTAGACGGCAATAACCGGCCCCGTAATGGCGGGGTCGTGTTGCACTTAAACTGATAAGCACCCCCTACACACAGTCACACACCGAGAGAGAGAAAAAAATGAAATAAAAACAGAGATGTAAACCGCTTACACGTCGCTCAAGACCGATCATTGACACTGCAGAAACACTTCAGAAAAAAAATATGGACGTTTATTTTATAGAAACGCGGGGGAGAAAACAAGCAATTCACAAGTTTGCCTGTTGAATGTGGCGCTTATTCAATGTGACCCCACCGTACGGTAACTTGGAAACATGACTTTGCGTAGAGACACTGCGTTGCCCAACATGGCGTTATTGTTTCGCTAAAACATTTGCTGATGCGACGATACTGTGTTGGATGTTATGTTTGGCACGATCTTTTGGCGCGTAAAACTTGTCTCACGGACAACATCACGATTGTCAATCTACGCGTTGATTCAATGATGTCCCTCAGCCTTCACTTAGTTAATATTTGTGCGTACGCATGTACACCAATCACAAGACAATAATTTTGCTAGAAAACTAGCAGGTTATGGTCTTTCTTCCCAGTCGAGAAGGAAGTTGTTCCGTGACATATTTTTGTGGCCTGGCTCGCACCGTCAATCACTCCGATAACACGCTGATTGTGGTGTTTGTTTTACATATCTCGCTAGAACCAAGGTGGTTTTTATTCCATCCATCAAGTTGTAGTTTTTTTCCCGAACGAGTTGAGAGAGCGTGAGCTGTCACAAGGACCCGCCGTGAAAAATTCCATATTGATGGTAGACAGATACCGCAATAGTTTGGCGATTTTTACCACACGAGTCAATATTGGGAGTAATTAGTTTTGATGAAGTTGAACAGACATGCCTTTTTATGACTGTAAGATTTCACTTCATGATATAGGCCTAGAAACAAACTCAAATTTATGATCTTTTTTGCACAAAGGGAGGAGTACGACAATTGAGTTAAGAACCTTCTTACAACCAAGGTCTAGAGCTGCATAAAGTTATAAAGCATCTTCGGTTTTATGGAAACGCAAATTTATTCAAATATATAGTTTTAAAAGAATTATCTTACAACCGGGTGTTGGAAATTGTTTGAGAATAGTAGGACAGCTATGATGCAATTGTGTCTATTAGATGAAAGATAATGTGGCTACACGGGGCCATTGCAGATTTGTTCCATGCAAAAATATAGGTAGATAAAACAAGCGATTGTCACAAAAATTCAAAATGGCTGCCAGTGCTGTAAAGGACACATCAGCGATGGCCCAAATAGCCAACTATATTTCTCATGGCATACTGTGGGCCAAATTTCATGCTAGTTTCACCAACGGCACAATTCCCCAAAATAGTTCACCTATCTACGTACAAGGAACTCACGTTTTCAAGAAAGCATCGAAAGTTCATGTTTTGCCCGGGAAACTAGCAGGTTATGTGCATTATTTCTATTTAGAGAATCAAAATAAGGAAATTATTGTTGCTTGGGAACAAGTGTGTAGCAGTACATATAGTACTTGTATCGAGCTTTATTGTAAAATCGTACCTGTAACCCTTTTCGATAAAAATCGCAAAAAAAACCAAACAAAAGAAACCAAACATAATTTCCAGTTATTATGACCTTTAATTAAATTATAGTATCATATGAGCAGTTTTAACCCAACATGGCACTTGAATTCGTAATTGTTTGTGTTTGATTTGTTTTGCTGGAGTGTCTGTTTGTTTAATTGTTGTTTTTGTTTTTGTTGTTGTTTTTCTAAACACGTTTGTCACTTAGTGCACAAGGTCCCTGACAAAACGTAGAGTTTTGTTTTTTTGCTTCCTTGAACATAATATGAAGACTCAGTTTGATGGCAGCTTCGTGCACGTTCGTACATGGTATGTTCATGTGAGTAAATTAATATACGATATTACAGTCAGTTATGAATCAGACTTTTACAGCTCAAGGCCATCACACAGCCAAAGACCCGGTCTCGAACTTTGTGTGACCTCACATGATATTTCACAAACCTGTCAAGGTTTAAGCTCAATCGGTCACATGAGTCACGAGAAAAATTGTGGAAAAAACCAATCACTGATTTTACTGTTTTCAAACATCGGCTTTCGGACTCGTGAGATGTGAGTTAAATTTTCTTCCACTCATTTCTCGTTTCAGGAAACATATTTATAGGGTTTTCAATGACCATCTATATATGCCAAGTAAGGTAGGCCTAAGTGCAAATCTGACAGCATTAATTTACATGTTCCAATCTTTTGAACATAAAGGTGTTCTGTTGGGAGGAGGCCGAGGGGATTATGCCAGCTTTTAATTGAAACATTTCTTTGTATGAAACGCTTGAAGCCTGGTTACAATTTGTTGCTAATGATAAAATAGCAACTAGTTTAGTTTACAAGGTGTTGCGGCGCATTCAGCAGTCACTGCCAGAAACACCTGGGCAAACCCCTTCTCTTATAGCAATAAATGTAAATAGGTTCTTTTACGCGTATTACACAACACAAAGGACCATCCGGAGGTCGAAGCAATAATGGTTATAATGTCTTGATCATCAGGGACGCAAGTGTCAACACCGGGACTCGAACCACACTCTGTTAATCAGGAGATTTGGTCCAGTGCACTTGACCACTTGGCCACGACACGCCAAAATTTCAATTTTACTCCATGTTTAAGGGGTGTACATAACATTGGTAACATTGAAAATAATAAAATGTAGCCTGTAATGTTTATGTAATGTAAACTCACAACCAAGGACATGTCATCCTTTGAAACACAGTTAGGGCCTACCATGATTTTTTGTTGTCGGGTCCTTTCAATCGACTAAACACAGAACTTCACACATATCTTGCATGCCAATAAAAGTATTGTGTACAGTAATTGCAAAAAGTTAATATTCGTTCAGGTTAAATCCACACATAGTCCAGAACAAAACCAACTCAACTTTCGTCTGTACCTTTCCCATTTTCATATCTTTTCAATCACTCTGAAAAGGTATTGAAAAGGAATTCTGACTTTCCATTCCTCGCAATTTATGAATGTCCAAAAAAGAAGTTACATAAATCATAAACAGCGTTCATTATTGTCTTCTGGAAGATGTTTTGAGCGGTTTCCATCCTTAATCCCCCAAGGCCCCCGGGGCAGGCAACAAGTGCCTCACGGCTTCACGGAGTGGGGACGAATACGGGGAACAATTGCGGCCCAGGTCCCGCGGAGAAGCACGCGATAGGGTTCAATCACAGAATCATCATCAATCATAACACATCAGCGTTTTTTCAATCAAATAACTGAATTTCATGTTACGATCTACTTGAACTGCCATGCGTTAAACGAGGCATTTTCCCTCAGCTCGACCGGTGTGAAAACTTTCAGCATAATAGCCCCTCACATCGTAAAAATACCACCATCAATTCTTTTCAGAGTTAATGGTTCGAAACGGTGGATATTGCCGTACAGGAAAACACAAAAATGGAAGGTTTATTTTTTAGTGGTTATGTTGCATCGTGTTTTGTTGTTGGAAAGTGCATTTTGGGTGCAGTGCTCAGCATTTTCTGGTCCATGAAAGGAACTGGACAGCTGTGTATTGCAGACAAAAAGCCTAATTTAAACTCGTCTTTCAGGCTGGGTCGTAACAATATTACATCATACTGTATGGCATGTGTGTGATATGCTAGAACACCATATTTCTCTGTTTCTCTTTCAACGCATTTACCAGTCATGCGTGTTCATTGTTCATCGCCATTAAGCTATAATACAAACTGGTTATTTTTCGATACTTTAGTATTTGAATAGGACTGAAAAACAAAATAGACGAACCACGATAGTTATCCGTACGATCTGTAAACAAGTTTGATTTTATTCAAGTTGCTTCTGTTTGTCTAATAACCGTCAGAGACAGAGGGTCAATGGGTCACAGATTCCGAAGCTGTGTTGTGTATAAGGAGTAGTCCCCTTAAACTTGATGATTACAATAGTCCGGTACCAAACAACCCGAGAAGTTTCCCTGCTTCAAATTCTGTCTGTGTTGTCTTTGTGTTACGATGAGAAAAATTTGAAAAGAAAAAAAAATCTACACCAACGTATACGAACGTCCATTTTCGAAATGAGAAAAAGGGGAGAAAACATACACACGCACGTACACTGAGAAACCAAACAAACAAAACAGTGATTTGTGCTGAAATTATTCCATGTGTTTTTACTGACAAAACGGCGAAGGAAACAATAGACAGACCAATAAAAAAATTAACTTTTTACATAGTGTTAGAAATGCGTACTTCTGTTTTTATCTAAGTAAAATTCTATGAAAATAATCCCTCTGCCCCCCCCCCCCCCTTTAACAAAAGAGTCCTCATATACACACATGAAAAATGCTCACAAATGTAACACAAAAGAAAACCTTATTTGCTGTTTATCAAAACGGTTTAAAACCTTTTTTGTAATGGTTCTTTTTGACTTGGCTATAAGCCAAGTCCTGCTTTACAATCTGAACTTTTCCCAATACAATGAATTCAATTTGTTTTCCATGTTACCAAGATGAGGCTAAACGCGAAAATGGTAGGGCTCCTTTCATGTGTCAGTGATTTTAAGAATCGTTGTAGTCAGGGAACCTTTATAGTTGCAACGATGGCCGCCAGGTCACAACCTAGGCCTATATACTCTGCAGATTACAATGGACACGATGTTTTTTTGGTAACCCTTCCCCCAAAATATGTTTGTCAAACAAGACTACTGATTTACAGTCATACAAACCTAGTTGTACATCATGGGGGAAAACTACTTTTTGTTGCAGCACCTTAACTTGTTAAGCGTCCATGACGCCCCTCCCTAAATTGTGTTTCAACCGTTTCGCATGAAAACACTTTGGTTAATTGCTCTACACATAATTGGTACATGGGTATCAAGAGAATAATGCGCAGATGTAGTGAAGCAAAGCACTATAAATAATTCCCTGTAAAAATATACTAATAATAAATGTACGTGCTACATATTTTACGGCAGCAATAATAGACCTTATGCATATGACGTCATTTGAGTAGGGCGCCCTCGCCTAGAGGTCAAAAGGAAGCCGTTCATTGGCCAGTCCTGTGCGCCGCGCGTACAAATCAGCGCGTTCCCATTGTTTCATCATCAGTTTACCTCTAAGATGGCGGCTTGGTGACGTCAATGCATAAGGTCTATTGGAACAAATCATGCATGTTAATGTGAAGGTATAACTATTACATCATTGGTTTTTGAAAGTCAGAGTAAGTTCGATGTAACCATAATATACCTTTTGCAGGTTTTCCCGGACATGTTCGGCCAAAAAAAAAGCAGCCTGTTTCATTTTCATGCATTCGTATTAAAGTGATTTTGTCTCTGAAGATGAAACTGTCATTAAATTTCACTTCGAGGCACTTCGGTGTCTAGTTGTTGAGAAAACACGAAAAACTGTCACTGTATTTTCATTGAACGCCGAATCCATCAACGCTTAGCAAGGTGACAGCGGGTACCAACTGCATCTCTAGCAGCAGCATTGACAAT
Source organism: Leptasterias polaris (assembly GCA_037783415.1). Lineage (NCBI taxonomy): Eukaryota > Metazoa > Echinodermata > Asteroidea > Forcipulatida > Asteriidae > Leptasterias > Leptasterias polaris. Next base: position 1,418,900 of record JAZGTN010000090.1, on the reverse strand, counting down.
CGGACAGCACGGAAATTGGAATCACCAAAAGTACCCTTTATGTGATCTTTAATTTGGAGATTCAAAATTTTCGACATATACTTTTATTGATACTCTAATCAATGGGGCACTTCAAATGAAATAATTTCGCAGGATTCTTACTATCATTACAATCTTAATAACAAGTAGGCTTTCGGATCAAAAGTCACACAGTTTCTTTTCAGGTTATACCAAGGTATGACCCTAATTTTAAAAGGAGAAAATAGAATTAGCAATCTGCTCACTAACCAAAAGGATCATGGTACAGATGCAAAGCATGATTAATGGCCTGACGCTTCAACACTATAAGGAGTCTTTTTTCTCGAAAGCTACTAATGACAACACAACAAACATAAACAAGTGTAACAGAAGCTGTCAGGTGGAGATAGACACAATAAAAGGGACTATACGCATCTTTGCAACTTTTGTCCAAAATATTTCGCTCTATTGAGCAATAAAAATTAGAACAACTGTGTGAAAATAAAAGCCAGCAACAGCCCGTCGAGCTGGGCTGTCAGCTTAATCAGTGTCATTCATAAGCTGACATTTAATTACAAAACACAAATTCTAACTAATTTACATGGCTCATCGTCAACAGTCACTGGTATGGTTTAGTTATTAACATTGACTGTTAAAACTTGCCATTTACAAAAGAGCAAAAACAAACATCGGTAGAAGTCATAATGAAAAAGAGAAAATGGACTGTTTTACTATCTGCGTTCCATGCGATTGTATCAATGACAAGTCTTTGTTTTGTTATAGAAAACCTCCTCTCGCCAAAGCACGTAAAAATTGATAAATTGTTCAGAGTTGTCACAAAAGATTTTTTTCCTATACTTTTTTATATGTCCGCTCTAATCAGAGAGCTTGCTGTCATGGTAGGCATTTCAACATCAAGCACCATATGTTATTAATATAATATTTCCTGTACACGAGAACACCACACAAATGTTTGCTTGGTTTATTTTTGTTCTCTCTTCTTTGAGAGAGCGATAAACACTAAAGGTGCCCAGAGCCATAGGGGCCAAGGTACTTCACTTGATGTGGGTTTTCAAAATTGTATGCGATATGATTGAATGTGAAGATTAGGGTAGCTGCGGAATTGGAAGATTGACATTTCAGCTGGGAACGAACTCTCATAAAGGCTTCGCTATCTAGATGGCATTATGACGGACTCTACCACTATCGATTAATTGACTACACGTCTCCAACGGTGTTTTTAAAATGGCAGATAAGATCGTCAGATTATTATTGCTTGGGTGGGTTGATTAAATACCCACTGTCATGATATGAAAACCATTCTGATTATTTTTTAACTGGTCATATACACGCCAGGTCTTACAACTCACTTATTTCGGATATCAACTTCGAAGGAATTTTGCAATGTCCCCCCCCCCCGGACATGCTACTAAAAGTTTTCATTATTATAGTAAATCATAACGAAATTTGTATGAATTTTGAAAAATAGCGGGGCTGATCTTGGGCCGTTCTCGCACGTGTATACAAATCTGTTTGTATACAACTTAGCCACATTATTTACAGGTAAAATAACCGGTAAGGCGTACGTCCAATTCGAAATTCGACACTACTGAAAAAAGGATAAAGAAGTCCTAGTCCTGAACACGGACACATGCGTACAATTCTGACCAATCACACTGCCGAGAAAGTAATGTTCACCAATCAAAGGCAAAACGGTCTTCACAGCTGAAACCACGTGGGGAAGGTTGGACCAATAACATTTAGGATTGAAACAATCATTTCGTGAAGACATTTTGTCCAAAGTAAAAAAAAATTATAACAATAAAAATATTGAATGTTGGATATTGCACATAGAATGTATGAATTGATTATTTAAATAGAGGGAACATGACAACAGGGATGGAAATTTAATATTTGGTTTCCTGGTTAATTTCAGCAAAAGTTCATTTAGTTTAATTAACACGCATGTTTCCCTATAGATCTTTCAAACTGGGGTTTCTTTTTAACAATGATTTTTGTTTTCATGCACATATTGTATCGTTATTCTCGGTCAGATTCTCTTCAGTGATTTATAGACACTCAAAACGAAATCCAAGACTACATTTTCACAATTCTTCGGCTGAATTTCTACTACCTATTTACATTTAGCTTCTTGGCTTTTGCGAAATTGAACAATCATTGCGACCCAATAAATTTGAAATGATCTTAAAGTGAAGTTTGAATCTTTGCATGGTTTGGGATCTTAAGAAAAGCTATAGCTAGTAACATTGCGGGTACAAACATGTGTACAAATTTTAAGGAGGAGTGTTGGCTCTAAGAAGAGCGGGAGTGTGGTCGTTTTGAAGACCACGTCAGCTCTTCTCAGATCCAACGCTTAGGCCTAAGTCTCGCACGCGTTACTACCTGCTCGTTTGCTAGTTATAGTTTTAAATGATCTTATTTGACCAGTGAATGCTAAACTATTGAAATTTAAATACTCATTTTGACTGTTAAATGCTGATAATGTGGGGAAATCAATTTCTAACGACATTGAGTGAGCCGGGTGTTAAACTGAATGTTTTTTAGTTGGAATTGGCAGGAAAACTTAAAAAACAACCTACACAGTTTATTATGATACAATACACACTAACTACTTCCGGGTTAGAATTGAGTCAAACTGACGCAAAATATGAGTTGAAATCTCATTTTTTAGATCACTATCCGTGTCAGCCTGACTAACAAATGGGTCAGGCATCCTGGGATAATAATACTAATCTAAGCATTTATATAGCGTTCTTACGCAGAAAATGTACCACAAAGCTTTACAACAATACATATTACAACAATCAACAATTAACAATACAAAGAAATGAGAAAGAAATAAATAGCCTAGTAAGCAAAATGAGTCTGAAAAGGGTGAGTTTTAAGCAATGTTTTGAGTTCAGTAAGTGAAATGGCATGACGTATTTGATAGGGAAGATTGTTCCAATTTGGAGCAGCTGCATAAAAACCTTTGAAAGATGAAGAGTATATCCGGACACCGGGTCAATTTTACCCGGGAGTTTTTATAGTAGATTCCCCAAAACCCAGGAAGTGAACTTTTATGAGTTGTTAAACACCCACTGTTACCTTTAACTTGTATACTGTGATCAATACAGTTGTTTACAAAATGCTTCTCAACTTGTTTGAAAAAAAGGAGCTTGGAAATTGTTCCTTTTTTTTCAACTGTTGTTCGGTGTACCGGTAGCTATAATACTAAATTATTAATACGTTTGAGTTGGTGAGGTGGAGGTACAATGTAGAAAGTGCAACCGTTTATCTAACAATGGGGTGACATGATTTATTTCAGTCCTTTTGAAGCTTACAAGGAAAGGAAAGCATCATTTAGGGGTGAGCTTAATCTATGACTGAAACGGAGTTGACCGTGCTTAGGAACACTGAAGCATTTTTTTCCCTCTCCGGCTTTTTGAAAGTAAAACTGTGGACAACTGTTGGGGGGGATTAGGTACAAAACGTGTCAAAGCGTTTTTATCGAGGGGCCTCATGGTCTTTTCTAAAACAGCCAATTAATATTAACCACGGAAACTGTCATTTTACCCACACCTGTTTAGCTTTTTTGTGTGAATATAAAAAAGAAAGAACAACATAATAATACAAATCATAATAAAGTATGTCTGCTTTAAACGTTAGATCGAATCCATTTTTCTTTTCTTTATTTCATAATTTTACAATGGATAGTTTGTTCAGGCAATACTTTCAGGCAGTTGTCAACTGAGTACAATGGCCCATTTTACGGACATCCGCTTGGGGTGCGGAAAGAAAAAGGGGGAGTACAGTCGGCGAAAAATCGGGTGGTATAAAAATATTCAATTTATCGGTAATATTATTTTAAGATCTTGAGGATTTCATGTGGTCATTATACGATTTCATGTTTGGCACTTATCGCTTATTTCAGGAACATTTTTCCTCCCTGGAGTGGTGCCTTCCACAAGACATCAACAATAACTATCGGCTCAATGCACAAGCTTGCTCAGGGACCCATAAACTTACAGGCCTTGCTTCTTTATGGGTCCCTCCACAGTTTCATGAACTTCCATGCTTATTCTTTATCTAATTAAGTCTTATCAAACAACTATTTAACTCTTAACTTCCAACTTACATTGTCTTTGATTTGATTTTGATTTTGATTTTGATACTGTGGAAATAAACTGATTAACATTTATAGACATAATTGTATACAATTTGTAACATTCAACAAATTTGATTCAGAGAATGTTAACTCGTCTGCGAGTTTGACCCATTCCTGGGTCATTTGTCACAGGTTCCTGGTCAATTCTGGTCAATTCTGATAAGTGAATCCTGGAATCCTGGTCAATTCTGACCCAGGAGTTTTTAGTGAGTAACCTGTAAAAATGATTCTTTCCATTTTATGTTCAACACCATTAGCCGTAGTAGTACATAGAGTAACTGTCACAGAACAAAATACGAAGTTAACATTTAGCAGCGGCAGGAAAGAATACATGGGTCCTGCTTCATCTGTAATCATGGAGGTAGGTCTACCTCCATGCTATAACAGTGACAATATTGTGCCAACTCTGGACTGGACGGCCTGTAACAAAACTCAATGGTTGTCCCAGTTTCACCACAGTGTTTACTCCGCTATCTCGAGGTAAACGCTTTAACCCTTCACATTATTAGCAGGAAGACAGTTTGAAATTTTAGTTTCCAAACCATGTCAGAAGCCGATGAGGCAACTTCGGTGACCATTGGGGTCATTTGGAGGTCATTGGAGATTGACCTGTATGACTTACATTCAACCCACTGACTCGCTTTCCATGATTGACTCTGGACACCAAACTCTTTAGTTTGAGGTGCTTATTTCAACAAACGAATCATGCGCACCCATGCGGATGCCTTCCACTAGCCTCTGAATTCAATCATTGACCCACAAGCAGGTCAAAGATTAAGAGTGTTAACACACCAAATAGTTCAGTCGGTATACGACAAGATAACACATTATTTTAAGCGCGACCAAACAATGCTCGATTTTCTAGTCAAAATGACACAGTGATGCCACGTATATTATTTTGAAGTTGAGTATTTTGACCGGGTAAAAGTGGCAGAAACATCTTACTTCAATAGAGTTCATTTAAACTCATTAATCCCACTGAATAATAATTATCATACACAATAAATAATAAAATAATAATAATAATAATAATAATGAAAACTTATAAAGCGCACAAATCCATCAAAGTGCTCATGGCGCTAAATACAAACAATAACATACACAATGTACAATAACCAAAATAGAAACGTAAGCCTAAGCTAAGAAGAAATCCAGAACATGTGGTAGAGAAATACAATACAAATGCAATATCTAAGAAAAACATTGAAGGGTAAAAATCAAACCATTTACTCAAATACTTGATTGAAAAGATGTGTCTTAAGGTTTGTTTTAAATTGGGTTAAAGAAACAGATGATTTTACTAGTGCTGGCAATTTGTTCCATAGGCGTGGGGCAGCAAATAGGCCTTACGGTGTAAACGAAAAGATGCCTGGAAAATGATTTTCGTTCCGACCCTCGTGGGTCTACTTTTTGAAGGTATATTTTGTGAGTTGTAGACATATTAAACACTATACTAAAAGTTCTCCCAAAAATATCCAGTCAAATTTGCAAAAACATGCAAAGTTTGCTAAAAACGTTGTTGGGCGCAATCTGTTAAAATGCGCGCGCGCAATGTGCGAACTGAAGTCTGCCGACACACACAAATCAAATTGCGCGGCTGAGACACGGAATTGACCATGGGCAGCGCGCAGTATCGATTCCTCTCGTTGGTGTGTGCGCCGTAAAACATTATTATATGTATTTAAAAAAAACATCAGAGATTGCGTCGCGTCCAACAACGTCAATTGTGTGGTTTAGGCCATGTTTAAAACTGTAGGCCTACTTCTCAAAAACTAGACTATCGTGTCTTTTCAAAATCACTGAATGGTTAACCATCAAAGTTTTGTGCCAAGAATAAAGAGCTTAGTTTAAAAAATTGTATCGTCATTGAACAACAAGGATGGAATGATGAGTCGCTCCAATTATTGTCAACAAAATTAAGGAACTGACAATTTTTTTGTCTTATTCTTTTTGACCTTTGATTTCTAATGAATAGGATACTTTTCCCCTAAAACACCTATCACTGTTAATTGCCAAAAAAATATCATAAGGCATAGGCCTAAGGTAAAATATATTTTTTTTTAAGGGGGAAAAAAGGGGAAATGTTTGTTTTATTAAGTTAAAACATTCCCCTTTACCCCTTATAACCCCCTTTTCTGTGAGGATGCATGCAAATATCAAAGAAAAAGTATGTTTAACCATCGCCTTTTGACTTTTCGAGGGAGACCATTGTCTTCCACAGAAAACAACATCCATAGGATGGTTTTCAACGCTTTTCTGATCTTTTTCTTTCGATGTCTCTCGCCGGAACACTCGCTAATAAAGATTAATGGGCAGGAAAGTGCCTAGGCACACTGTCTCATTTTTTCTTATATCCCCCCCCCCCCCAACCCTCCCACACACACAACCACACACCCTTTCTTGAGGATTTTCCCTTATACCAGGCCCGTAACTTGGGGGTGAGGGCCACTCGTAGTATAATTTTCTTTGTTCAACCCAAATCATTTAAAATTTACCCAGTCATTTTCCCTTGTGGTGAATTCAATATCTGGCTGCGGCTTCCCAGGTTGTATCGTACTTGGATGTGACCCCTGGCTACACGGCAGTTTACGGTTGAATAGCTTCTGACTGGCAACCCCCGAACAAGGATATTTACAAATAGGGAGACAGCCAACATAGGTCTAGATAGCTCAATTGGTAGAGCGCCGGTACGTTAATCCGGAGGTCGTTGGTTCAAATTCCGCTATAGATAGAACATTTTTCTCTGTTCAACCCAAACTCGTTTAAAATTTACCCAGTCAGTTTCCTTTGTGGTTTATCATTTGATAAAAAAATAAATAAATAAATAAAAAGGCATAAATAAATAATTAACAAACCCATCAAAATCAAAAAAAGAAGAAAAAGTCCACCCAAAATGTAAAAACAAATTGCGCCCCCAAAACGCCCCAAACAAAAACTAAAAAATTGACCAAAATGGCTGGAATTGGGCCTTCATTGTCAACAAAAAGAAGTACAAATCCAGCGCCCCCACCCCCTCCCGCGTCATTGGGCGACGGGCGGCGCTAACGTGCCGATGTCCTTTTCTTTCATATTCGCCCCCCCCCCCCCGAAAAATATTACTAATAAATAAAGATGACAATAAAATAAAAATAGATAAATAAAATAAATAATAAAATCGCCACCCCCCAAAACCCCCCCCCCCCAAAAAAAAACCCAAAAGGGTTAGAAGAATAATTCTTTTTACAGGCCTGCCCCTAACAATTTTGTTTGTCTCCCCCACCCCTCTTTAGGTTATATATGATGACGCCTCAAATTTCTTCAAGCTTGCCTTTCAAAACATGATTCTCACTCGACACGGGGAGAAGCTACATATTTAATAATTTACAAACTTTAAGAACATTTATGAACATTTTAAGTGCGTTACGATCCTATTTTCTTTGCATGTCCTTGAAAAAATGTTCTCTAATAAAAATTAGGGCATGAGGTCCTTATGCACTGTATGCTGCATAGGCGCCTTATATCGTATCGAGTAGGGGGCGGCCTACTTTCAAAAGATGCTGTGTTTTTCGTGATCTCACACACATGATCTCATCATGACGAGGCGCTTGAACACGGCCTCATGCATGGTTTTTATACTCTTTCCCTAAAAATATTGTGCTTTCTGCCTTTCTCAGCTTTGACATATTCAAGTGAACAAAACACTTTCTCACTCGACCAAGGCATGGGCGCCGTCATGTTTGTTTTGGGGTGTCACATGACGTATGGCCTAGGATGTGATTGACGAATTTGGATCACATGGTGTCTGTGCGCAGGTATTTCAAATAAAATGTAACGAGCCGACGTGTCACAACCGTAAACAGTGTTCGATCGCTGTCGATTAGGCCTATCTAGTGCAATGTTTGGTTGATAATTTCTCAAATTTGACTGACGTTTTTGTGGAGAACTTTTCGGAATTCTCCAGCAATTATTACTTTATTAAAAACTGCAGAGTTCTCTTAGACCCACAGGGGTCGGAACGGGACGACAAGATACAGTTTACCCCGTATGGCCTACATGTGAGAAAGATAAAATATACACATATTATTATGATTTTGGGTTGAACAAGGAAAGGGTTCAGTTGGTAGAGCGCCGGCACGTCAATCCGGAGGTCGTTGGTTCAAATCCCGCTCTAGTCAATTTTTCCTTGTTCAACCCAAAATCATTTAAAATTTACCCTGTCAGTTTCCCTTGTGGTTTGTTATTTGACATATTATTATGACTACATAGTACAAGTAGAAATTAGATTATATGAATTTGCACTGGATGGATGCTAAAACGAAATATGCAAAGCAACAACAGAAGGAAAAGCTAACGCACAAACACCCCAACAAACAAAGCAGTATGCCTATATACATTCTTCCAATCACAGCCGTGGCATTTTGGCCTTGCACCACCACACTGGATACGAAGCTTAAGTTAAAAGCGAGTATACAACAAGTCAACCAGTGTGTTTTACATCATTTCATGATCCTCGCTACAAGCCGCTCATGGATGTCACAAACAATTACGACTGATACACCCCCATCCCCACGTCCCAGACAAACCCCTTAGCATGAATGTGGCTACGCCCCCTCAAGGGGAAAAGTAACAAAGTAATATGTCACCATAGTGGTTGGCCCTGTTCGACCGGCATTAAACTCCGTTTATCCTCACTGTCAACGACCCGAGCCAGCATCGATTCCTCCCCGTAAAATATTCTCCCTTCCAGGCAAATTGTCCAACAGTGTGACACACGCCGTAAGAATGAGTACCAAGTGAAGCTAACTAATAGCGCTCGTACCACCCATCAACCAATTGAAATAAGTGTTTCAATCTCGAATTGGGAACTCCGTTGAGATGTTAACCCGATACAGCAAATATAGAAATATCTTATATCATGATTAACCTTTTAGTGAGTCGAGGTGACTATGTTTGAGTCATCCTACCGCAACCAGCGTGTTTCAATCTCGAATTGGGAACTCCGATGGGATGTCAACCCGATACAGCAAAAATAGAAATGTGTTATATCATGATTACCCTTTTGGGTAGTCAAGATGACTCGGTTAGAGTCACCCTGTTAGTGTTTCAATCTCGAACTGGGAACTATGATAGGATATTATATTAACCCATAATATAGAAAATTTGAGAAATATCTTGGCCGGATCTTGCTTCGTGAATATCTATCGCTTTCTCTCTCCAAAGGGCAACTTCTTTACAAATTTACCCATCACTGTTTTCCAAAGAACACATCCACGAATACCCTTCGCTAAAAAAATGCTTGACGATTAAAACACTCTCACCGGGCTAGAAAATAGTAGAGCTTCGGACAGGGTTCGGGAAGGGCACACGAAGCTCGTCATGAAACCAAAGCTAACCTACGTATAACCAGTGTACACGTGTTATTAAAACCAGCCATTTTCAATTACAAGCTTGCCATGCGGTTCTTCTAAGGACAATGAACCTGCACAATTACAAGTATCTACATTAAAGACTAATATTTGGATCCGATTGAAGTAGAGAGGGCCTCGGACGTTCACCCCAATCGGGACAAGAATCTAGCAAAGGACTATCGAGTATTAAATTATGAGCAAATTGTCACAACTCTCCGTTTTGGCACACTGAACCCACCCACTGGGTTGACATCAAATACGTCAGGATAATATTGTTTTATTATTAGATGTAACTTCAGCGCCTGTGACCAGGTTTAGAGGAATGTTTCACGTCAACCTGCAAACGCTGTAGGTTTTAGTTGGACTGCCTCCGCCTGTAGGGGCTCGTGGCGTAACACCACCTGCTTGGATGTTCCTCAATTTCCTTTTAATAGCTTAGAGATACAGTGTCTTGCAGTACGTTACCCTCAACACTGGCCCCAAAGGCGTCTATCGTGCAAAAGGGTCCATGAATTGAGAGGGGGGGGGGGGGTGATGACAAGTAAAACAAAACCAATTCTAATTGTTTTCTATGAGACTAATTTCAGGTATATGCCAAACCTTATGGTAAGGGTGCCCTTGGGGCCATGTGTAAAGTCATTAGTATATACAGGTTGCGCAAAGCATCACCTCCCCGTCCGTAAAAGGGGAAAAAACAGACATGGGACAACCTGTTTGCTCAGTTCACGATACCTCATCCATAAATCTCGTGTGGATTTCATGTTTTAACAAATTGATTGGGACATTGACTCACAACTTTGGCACGCCGCGTGCAGTCGAATTCAAAACTGTCTTGACGGAACGATGTTGTGAGTCTTTGTATTATTAAACACAGTTTCGGAGCCTTGCGCTTTACGGCCAGCGAGTTAAATCAGTAAACAACACATAAATCAAACTTTACTTGTACAAAGGCTTAGTTTGCGCAATGTTACTTAGACTGCTTGAAATTTAACAGCCCAAAATCATGCATCTTCAAAATGAAACAGCTTGTAGTACTTTTATGACCCGGAATTCATGGGCTGTATCTATTGAAAATGAGTATGTTGATTTCACAGACACCTGTTCCTACCTCTGCACTTTCTACTCGTAAACTCGAGTATTGTTTGGTAAAGTCAAAGGTCTGTAACAAAGAGATTTTAACTCTTTTTCCCCAAATGACACTATTAAAGTTGACTTTATTTTTCTCTGCAGTGTATGACTTTCATTTTGACAATTGATGGAGCGTCAAGAAGAACAACGAGTCAATAAAAATCGTTGGGTGTTGCTCTCCGTATGACCCCGTCACTTCGTGGAGTTCCATTCATGCGGTTGTTTCAATTCATTGCTTTTGGGTTCAGCCAAAGTTTTTCCACCTGGCTCGATCCTTCCCAGAACAGCATCGTTCACAGCCGTCATCAAAACCCAAAGGATCCCCGGCCTCTTGAAAGCTGTAGAAGTTAGACGTCATCCGTGAACTTTTACGTAATTTCAACAGGTTTAGCCTACCCTTAATAGTCAGGTCCCATAGCGGTCGCGTAATAAAACAACCTGTTGGTTTGTTAGACGGCTGTAACTCGAGACTATACAGTCCAAAATGTCAACAGACCAGCATGGACATGACGGTCTGAACTTTCGAAGCCAGTATTATATGACCTCGCACCTTTTCTCAAACTTTCTCTATGAAAATAGCAATCCATGTTCTTTTGCTCTCGATTCTAGAAGAATGTCAGCTATTCAATGCTCCTGAATGTTTGTAAAAGAAAGACGCGGGTAAAGAGGCAACGTATGACGCTTGTGAGTATTGGATCAATGGAACTCGTCTAAAATTAGAGCATTCGTCTTCTTTCTGCTAGTGATTTTTAATCCGTTGATAATGACAGGCGTGAAGATGTAACATTAGGGATGAACAATAGCTGTGACACCCGAGCTGGGGAGGCGTCCACGGTACGTGCTGCGTTCAATTTGGACGGCGGTGTGAAATGCGACATCTGATCCGGCGTGACATTTGAAAGCATTCTTCGGTCTGCTACGGAAAGACGAATTGATAGACAACTCTATGGTCGTTCATTTATACGTAACGGTGCCATTGTTCCGCGGAAAATGATGACTGTCGAATCAAAAATAACAACTAGCACAATACACTGTGCGTTTGTTTCAATAATGCTTTCACGTCCAGGTGATTTGTCAAAAGCCATAACGGCACGTTCGCGCAAAACGATAGGATAAAGCAAGGGATTGAATTGTCGAAAAGACAATGATGACTTCGGCATTTGTTGTCTTTTCATTTACTTCCATTGCAGACCATATACGGCACATGCGCACACTCTTTACGATTAGTTGACACTTAACATTTGTTGCTTGGAATGACTCATTATCCAAACAAAGAGTTAGTCATGCACGAAAACACATACAGTGTGTTGTAATTAGTGAGTAGTGATACAAGCAAACTAAAAAAAAACACATAGGCCCTACATTTGCCTTTTGAAATACAACATTTTCTGGAGTCAAATATTTTCTACAAAATAGCAGACCGTATTCTGTCATTACATTTAACAAAAACCACACAATTTCAGGTGACGTTTATGTGAATCTTATCATTGTTAAGCAAAAAGCGCCCAATCCGAAGTCATCGTGTACCTTTTATTTTTTAAATAAATGTTAACCACATAGAAAAACAACAGCTTGGGTTTTAAAAACGATCAAATAAATAAATATTTTATTTAGAAAACTTATATAAGCCGGGAAAGGATCATCAGTAAAAAAAGAAAACTAAAAAAAAACACACGATATAATTGACAAATGTTTCGGATAACGAAGCATCGTTATAAACGGTTTATTACTGTATTAGCTCGTTCATGGTGGTTTTTAACGTAGTTATCAAGCTGTTATAATTATTAGTTCTTATAAAGCGCATTGCCAGCTTGGCGTTCATATCCCTTTGTGGGGGCTTCGCCGAGTTCCCTTGTTGGGAAGATCATCTAACAAACAACAAACAACTCTAGTTTCAGTTTTGTCATGTACGCAGTTTTTCTAACACTTTGGGCGGGAAACTCGAAGATGGGGCTGTGATACAGCACGACTTTATAATATTACATGTCATGGAAACTACGAGGTGAATCCATGTTCTGCAAATACACATTCCAAGTCATTAATCATAATTTGTCATTTCTAAAGTACACATTTGACAATATTACATTTCGTAATATCCCGTGTACATACAACATGCACGGGGACATTCTCATGAAGTGACAGCAATAAGGGTCGATATTAAAACACAAGTTTGATGGAGCATCATCACGCACGACAACAAGAGATACATATAATTTTTTGTCCCTCTTTCAAGAAAATTATGAATTTTACGGGTACAAAAGAGGGTGCCAGCGAGGCTGAGCTGGCATATCAATGGGTGAGGGAGGGCCTCAGGTACCGTTGAGTTGATTACAACAGACACGGTTCGTGTTGGTTGTGTCACGGACTGTATACTACCTCAATATCAAAAGATAAGATATATCTCCAGGGCGCAATACAGACATTCTTCTTTATCCTCTTAAACGATCTCAAACATTTAATTTTTTTTTTATTATTAAAAACCTGCATCTTTTCTCATACATTATGCAGAGTTATACTGTCGCCGGGCTATAGATATTAAATAAATCAGGAAGCCTGGAAATAAAACGGGTTCATAACGGAGGGTGAAATGGGAAATTCCAGCATCATTATGGGTTATTGGAACAGAGATCTCGCAGAGATATGTGGTGTTTTTATTTTTGAAATATTTTCACCCATCTCCCTGTGTTTTTGTCAAATTAAATTACAACAAATGTAACAAAAACGGGTATACAATGCACAGATCTAATAAGACTCCTATTAATTTGATTTTGGATGAGTCATTCTGAAACTGTGATTTTCAAATAAAATTCACGAAATAAAACCAATGCAACCCACGTGTGAAAACTTCACTGAAAACACGTGGTCACAATTTTGTGAGCAAACTCCGATTGATGGCTGTTGTTTGTTTGTCTGTTTTTTGAGAAGAAAAATCATCCTCAGCATTATCATAATAATGTGCTTATTGATTTGAGAAATCGGACGTTTAACATGAAATTGGGTGTTCGAATATTTTTCTCTCACACTATATTTTTATTTAATTATTTATTTTTGAAATGGTATTGTTTTCTCATGGCAAAATTCTGTACAAGTTTCTCGCGTAAATCAACGTTAAAGCGCGGGAGGTTGTCACATGAGGATTTCTGATGTTCGGACTCGCGCGAGATTTGCACTCTGTGTGTTGGTAACAAGTTTAAACAGTATGGTGAGAGCCTTCAGACTGTAAATCGCTGCCACATTTTCCACCCGATCACATGAATCATTGTCAACACGAGACCGGTTGTACACATCTTTCGATGACAGTTTTTATTATTTAGTATTTCATTGACAGCCCCTTTTCAGCTTGTATTCATTGTGTGTTTAAAGATTTAAATAAAAAATATCTGTTTTTTCAAGCTACATAACTAAAGCATGTCACGCCATAACTGTCTGGTTACTATTCCCTGTAGGCACTATCGTTAGAAGTACAAAAACGGAACCAGAATGTCCTCACCAAGACTCGCTTTTAGGTACACTGCTTTGAACATAGAGCAAGGACCATTGCTCCATGCTTTGAATAAGGAACAAGTCATACAAGACGACAGTCTCATGTTCGAGCCGTTAAGTTACACCAGGAATGTCAATCCTCTCTCCATGGTAGCAACTTGGAAATGATCCATGTTTGCAGTGCGGGGAGATAGCCACATGATAACCCCGTGTTTTTATGCCCCCGTTGATCCCATTGTCTTCAAGTTTCATTCTTGGTGGATTTATCATTAACAATAATCGGTAGTTGGGGTTTTAATGTCTTAAACAAGGATTTGGCCCGCGTTATCTTGTATCAAATACCGTGTGGTATTCTACAAAGCCGTGATTAAACAGGTTGTGCGTGTTAATCACAGTTTTAATGTTTTTAAGTACAGATAAGAAGTGCCAAGCAGATTTACCACGGCTTTTCTTCCTCTAAATTGCAATTTTAATCGCAGAGGTAGCAAGTTTTGTGTGCTGGAATAATTAAATTAGCAATTTTAATCGATCACCTACGTTACACATACAAACAGATCTGACTACACGGTTTTATCTCCGGGTGTTTAACTTAATATTGGAAACTGATAAGGCGGTTTGTACTCAGTGTGGCTGCCAGGAAAACACTGGTGCTAATCCCCGTTGTCGATTTCAGATAAACCCATGTCAGAAGCAGTGCAGTTGACCCCCATCGGGAATGAAAAAGAAAAAAGAAAAAAATGAGTGACAGCATGTCATTGTCTGATGCGAGCAAACATTGAAGAGGGTACTTATCGCATACAGCCACGAATTCTGTTATCGAACCGATTACTGAAGTTTGGTTCTAAAGTGCGAGAGGCAGCGCGGGGTGTGATTGTGAGGGGGGCTCGGTGCCGGTTTAGACGGTACCGAAATGTCACCTTCTCGTTATCTCGGCGGACCCAAAACACACGAACCTCGCCACACAAGACAATACTAGCTTCTCATGTACATTCTCTGGGGATATATTAACAGGATTAACATCAGAGGTTCGTGTGGGCCCTTAGGTGACCAGTTTGGCTATGACGTCCCGCAGTGGGTAAATTGACTACCAATGCTCAACACATGTTTTTATCGTGTAATGATGCAGAGTTTAGCTACATGACAGTGTGCGTACTGGGCCATCAAACTCGGGCAGACTAAACATGTACACTGTATACTCATCGACAAGCGTCCTGAATTAGAAGGCGCACCCTCATCGCAAGCATTAAACCGACATTATTCCCCTAAAAAGCATGAAAACAACCACAAATGTTCCAATTATTTAAACAATGCTTCAAGGTGAACAATGTGACAGACATGTGACAGTTCACTGAATGCGATCAAACTTTGCTTATTGAACCCTGCAACAACTGGGGTGTTAAAATTGACACCAGGGTGTTGCCACATATAAGATACCAAACAAAAGAATCCAACGTAAGAATGCTAACATAACACTAGTTTCTGCCAACACAATTACATTGGTGTTATTTTATAACACAATTTGATTTAAAAGAAAAACACAACCCTCCCCCCGCCCCCCTCATCTATATGTGACAACACTCTGGTGTTAATTTTAACACTCCCAGTTTTTGCAGTGTATAATGGTTGGGCCTACAGGTTTTTGACCAACATTAAACAATAGAAAACACATTCTGGCGCAACGACTCAGTGTTCAATTAGTTTATAAAATTACAATGGTTGCCGAATCTCTGACTCAAAGTAAGGGACCAAACGCTCATCGGTAAAGCATTGGATCCTGTGAACAAAGAAGAAGTGGTCGAGTGGTCTTGGCCGAGTGGTCTTGGCCGAGTGGTCTTGGCCGAGTGGTCTTGGCCGAGTGGTCTTTACCGAGTGGTCCTGGGCGTCGGAATCGAGTTCCGGTGGCTGAGTCATCCGAGTCCGAGTCGACCGGTCAAGGCAATCAGCCAGACATCTTTAACCATAATTGCTTCTCCTCACGTAGGAGTAAAATGGGTACCTGCGATGGCAGGATGTTTGACAAGTTGGTTGCCGTGGTACAAAACACTAAAATTAATCTTAAGATGAGTTGTCAATAATTGTAATAATGAATTGTATTGTGACATCTCATTTTGCGTAGAATTTAAGATTAATACACGGTTCAGATCAATCTTAACTCTTTGTGAAATCGAGCACTGGGCCGCTTTAGATCGAAGAAATTGAGATACTTTCAACAGTCTTTATGACAAATGTGAAATAATAGTGAAAGGTGTTCTGACACCAAAAATCCTACTTTAGTCTCCGTTGTTATGAACATTATGTTTATATTATTTGCATTCATTTTGTTTTGGCTATTTATAACGATGTTGTTGTTGACAGTGCACAGTACGGTATAGGTTGGACAGAAGCACACGTTTTTGGTATACCGCAAACGGGTTTGTGGGTGGTGAAGTCAGCCCTACAAACACACATTCATTAATCTTTACTAGTCAGTGACAACACAAACATGCCCTGTAGTTATGATAGTTTGTGATGAGAGTAAATCCTATCAAAAATCAACAACATTCAAAAGTTTCCGTAAGGCTGTTGTAATCTGCGCATTGTAGCTGCTGATGCTTCCGTTCCAGCTGCAGAGGCAGTCTAAACGGCAGCGCCCTCATTGTTCAAAATCCAACATTCACAAACTTAAGAACATTTGGCATTGTGTCGGCGTTTTCCCCCGCGAAGATGTCGGCGTTTACTTTATCAGATCAGTTCGGCGATAACACAATCACCCGCTAACTAATTGTGACAGAACCAGTTGGACGCAACTGCAACAAAATGATACCCCACCAAACAAAGCATGTACAAAAAGAACTGACCAATAAAAAAAACATAGGTACACCAAACGAAGTCTTAATGAAAAATCCACTCTTCAAATTACCGCTCTGAGATGATGATTTTCATCTCAAGAAAGTCTTCTGTACGTCCACCGCGCGCGCACACACAAGGGGCAATATTGTTTTGACTTCTGAAAAGCCGGGGCGGCATTTTCAGATATCGAATTAAGTCCGTTTGGGAATGAAGAATAAGCCGCCATGGACGGGGGGACGAGCGGGGAGCTAGAGCCGGCTATTATTGTTACCCTGTCACATCTTGTTCGCTAGCTGCCCATCAGGAGGGTTTCGACGGTGCCTTCTTATTCACATCATTGACGGTGAACACTCTCTCTCTCTCGGCAACTTGTTTTAGGTGCCTTCCACCTAGTCTTGCTCATTTCTTGCCTCGTCCACCTTGAAGGCGTTTTGCCGCTTCAACTGGTAAAGTGAATTCACGGTTGTAAGTTCTCGTCAGGTGGACCCTGTACTGACTGAGATTGTGGTGACATCACCAATAACTGTGAATATTGTGCAGTGAGAAACAACGAAAGGGGCAGCTTGAACTTACACAAATGCCGCCCATCTTCTTCCAAATTATCAGCATGACTTGGAACAAGTCTCCCTTGCACACGCAATGACAAACATTAAAAAAATAAAAAATAACGAAAATAACAAATTATAATCCTTACATTTTTTCAGAGACGCTGTTTTAACTATTTCTTGCAAACAGAATTGAACCACAAAGGCACTATTACGAATTTGTTCCCCCTATACAACCATTCGGATTTCGTAAACAAACGAGACTATGTTTTACTACAATTGGCCGTCCTAAAAAGTCGTTAGAAACTGAGAACTGCAGTTAAAGAAAAGACGAAATAGAAATGAGTCGCACCACTGTGTATTTCTTCTTATTGACGTCACTATTCACGAATTTTGTATGTCACGGTTGTACGTCACTATTTACGTAAATTTTCACGATCCGCAAAAAGTGCCTTGATTACTTTAAATTCTCAAAAGCACAAGTATGACAAAGTATGAGTTCATTATTTTGGTTTGTCCGTTTGTTTGCTTGATTGTTATTGTTGTTGTTGGTATTTGTTTGGCTGTCACTTTTGCTGTTGTTGTTGTTGATGTTGTTTTTTAGTGTGGTGTCTATCAACAATTCTAAGTAAACTTTCGACTTCAAATGTGTTAAAAACAGCACCCCCCTAAGAAGAGTTAAAGAGGCACACCCCCGGGAGAGTCTTGCTCATCCCTTGTTCCTCACACAGTCCACTGAATCAGATTCACTCCTTGATGATGACTAGAGATGAAGCTCCTCGAAATAATCCACATAGTCACCGAGCGGATACGACGGTTTTTCCTAGTCTCCAATTATTGCCTGTCTGACAGCATCTGTGATGGACTCTCAACCCCATGCGGGTAGCGGGGGCAATTTGAGCATAAAAGGCCATAGCCGGAGTATTTCTATCATCACGCAGCCAGGCTGCATAAGAAACAAGTGTTTCCTCATTGTAAACTTGGGTGGATTGGGGAGGTTTTTCAGTCCGAGAGGAAATGGCATGTGACCGGTTGGGGGGATGGTAATAAATGCGATTGGATGGACCATTAAGATGGTTCCGCCATTGCACGCCATGGGAGAGCACTCTGTTTCGATGAGTTAGTGCCTCTTGGCAAGATCTGCACACAGCATTGATTCACTGTGAACATGCAGTGTGTATATCGATCATGCTGTAACTAAAATAACACTTATTAACAGTTTATCAATTTAAGGTTTGCTTAGGTTGGATGGGACATTCAAGTCAAGACCGTCTTTCAAGAGAGATGTGACACATGTAGGCCCCTTTATGTATATCTTGGTCAGTCCCTTTCACTAACCCCGGACCCCAACCATTACAGTTTTATAAAGCTTTACCTAATACAAATAAAACAACTGCCTTGAATATTATTGATAAAGACAAAATGCAATGGTGGTTTCCACCCTGTATAAAAAGGACAGAAAACTAAAAAACTTGTGGTTGCAATGACACAGATCGTCCCAATACATAATTATAGATGTCTATGAATAGCAAATTCCAGATTGTATTGTAATCGACTCTGATAGTGTGCTGCCTTGCATGATAGGCTGTAACGTGTACTTACAAATTAAATGAAAAAAACACAACATACTATGAATGTACTCAGAAACTTGAGCACCTTCTTACAATGATCAGTCTACTTCAGGTTGGCTGCATCCCAGCAGCCAAGATGGATTGAAATGATTGGGCTTATCACGACCAACACAAACACTTTCTTTTGAAAAGGGTCTACTGCATCATGATCACTTTTAGGCCGTCTTAATTTCAATTGAAAGGTATTTGGTGGACTGCGGCGTCAGCACTTCATTCATGTAGACAATAAGACATTTATAATAAGACATTTATAAAAATGTCTTACAAAATGTAGTAGGCCTATCAGATTGCTTCACTAAAGAAAAGGAACAAAATAAAATAAAAAACAACATTAAACGGAGCCTGTGGGCCATCGACACAAGAACAGAAGAATAAATTGGAGGGATGTTTTAAATTACGTAAGAGAGCAGACACAGCTGATTTCATAAGAAACATCGCTGCAGACGCTTGGGCCCGTTTGCAGAGGAGGAGAGGTGGGTAAGTTGGATTTTCTTAAAGTATACTTTAGGTAATTGTCAAAGAACAGTTTCCTCACATGGTGTATCCCAACATATGCATAAAACAACAAACTTGTGAACATTTGGGCGCAACTGGTCGTCGAAGTTGCAAGAAAATAATGAAAGAAGAAATATCCTCGTTGCAGATTCACATTTTTGGGTGGAAAATTACTCCTTTATCTAAAACTACATTACTTTAAAGAGGTCGTATCTAACAATGTTTTATAATATCAATAGCTCCACAGGGCTCTTTACCGAGTATGGTAATTTAATATAGTGGAGTAATTACCAAAAGTACACTATGCCTTTAAAATTCAAGTGTATTATCTAATTCAAATGCTACTTTATAAACAACGTCGATCGTGCGGTATTATGTTGCAAGTCCAAGTTGTAATTACGTGTTTACATATAGATTTCAACTACTTTGTTTAGTAAGAGGGTCCAAGCATAGCTTCCATCACCCGGATAAAAAAAAAGCAAGACGGCCTCGTCTGCGCATGCGCAGGTCAATGATGGGACCCCTATTTCCTGAGTTATTGTCACGTGGTTTTGTCATACGTCAGTGTCTGTCACGGAGAAGGAAAGCATTTAGGGCATCAATTGCCTGCCACAGGATTGCCACTAAGGTTTTTTAATTCCCAAACACGGTAAAGGTTACTGCAGGTGAATCCAACGCTGTTATTTCAGCTTTCAAAACGGTCTTATTTACCCAGTAGAAGAGCGTGTTTTCCCCCAAGCCATACATGGCAGTCCGCCGAGGAACACAGGCAAGGTCAGTGAACGGCGTTTGAGGGGGGCAATTCCAGTCGAGGTGGCTGTTCGATTGGTGCTGGTTGGAGAGGGGGTTTTCTTGCGTCGCTCTTTTGTTGTCCGACGCGATGCGATTTGCACACCTGCATTCTGCCAGTTTCGCACATGACACGTGATAGTCATGCCAGTCCAGTGCCTGCAGCGATATATCCAGCGCCATTTTGTCCTCCTTTTTTGTGTAACTGCACCTATGGCTAGGGGCGAATCACACACAAAAAAACTGGCTTGATTCGATTTCCCACGCAGCGCAGGAGCTGACGGAGAAATCTGGGTCCGGCTGCCCAAATATCGAACTGTATTGATTCCTCTACAAGTAATAAGCATCATGGGCTGTCTGTCAAACTGCAGAGAGTCCGTTCATACTCGACCTCTTGGTGGCTTGATGCTGCAAAGCTTGATGTGTGCGCTGCTGCGTCAAGCTCAATTTGAACCAGGATGCGAAATCTCGGTACAGCACTAAAAGAAAAAAAAACATTGTCTGCCTCAAGATGTCAACATCCTCATCAAGAAAAGGGTGTGATGTTTATGTCATCATTGTCAGTTTACCTTGATAACATGTCAGCTGTAATTACTCGTGAAATTCAGCCCCTCCGAGACGACGGGGGTATACCATGTTGTGGTAGACCCCAACAATCTTGTAGCCCTGCCATTCAAGGCAAACTTGGCCGATTTTGACGGGCCAATGAATGGGGCTATAGCTTGTAGTTTGAATGCACCATTTCACCTTTTGTCTCCATTTCAATGCCCAGTTACTGTGGAAAAACATATACAACATTGAAGGCTAATACTGCCATTGAGTCTCCCAATGACATGTTTGATTGTAGGCCCGACAACTCGTGTTTCGTTGTTCTCACAATGAAGGTTTAGCGGCTCTCTGTACAAACCCATTCAAGGAACAACAAACCTGTACGCCTTGTGGCCATGTGTGACCGTCTTTTGGTGTGAGGCGTGTATCGAATGCCAGTTACAGACAACTGACTTGGGGTGAACATACCCTCCTCACTAAGCTGGCTGGCCCAATTTTGGCAGTTTGGCAGCTCGGTCACAACACCCTTGGACAATGACAGCGATTGGGGTCTTCGACCAGCGTGTTAAGGAACCCGGTCACAACTGAAAACTTGCACCGTGCCTGTCCCGTCAAAACCAGGCCGTCTGTATGAGAAACAAGGTCAAGTTTGTAAGACACTTTATAATAATGACCAGACATGAATGGTAAAGCAGGAATATGGGACAGGGGAAGTCATAGACCTCGGTCGTGAGTGAAGGGTTGGGGGGAGCTGTAAAGAGTAATTGTTAAAACCAGTCACTCTGCAGAGCCCATTCTGTAACGATCCTTGCGTTTGGAAATCGATGGAGTCTCAAGACAGCTTAATAACTTCCTCTACAAAAGTGAAAAATCAATTCATATTTTTGACGCAGTAAACTTGGGACTAGTTCGAAAAATATTTTGTTTGTAAGACATATTTCTCAGTCACAAGTGAACAAGTCGATGTGAAAATTTAAGTTCTTTTGAGACACAGTATAAACTTCTCAACAAAGGTGACACAAGTTCATACTTTTAAACGACTCGGATAGAATATACAAAAAGTAAAGCTCAGTGATAAAAACGTTAGCCCTCTTTTTCTTATATAAGCCCATTTAAATTTTTGAGTATCCATTTTACGTGAGCAAAAAAATTACATTTAATTTAACAGAAACCTAGATTGTGTTGGGCGTATGTAAATGTATGTCCTGTTTCTATCCCATCATCAAGTAGCAAGTAATTTCCAGAACTGGAGTGTCATCTTTGAGAGGGCCAAGGCCATCTTCATTTTGCAAGGGGCACTTCCATTGGAAATCTTAAAGTCCATGGGAAACTTCTAAAGGGGCACCGAGGCTATAACCAGGGGCAACAGAGGCCATGACCTCTGTCGGCTCCCGGTATTCCAGGCCTGAATTTCGATACCGTGTATTATGCATTTCAAACGCCAAACTTTCAAATGACCTTCTCTACTTACTCGTTCTGGTTCATACCACAATCTATTATTAAAGGCAGTTTTACTTTTGGTAAATGTCAAAGACCAGTATCCTCACTTGGTGTATCCCAACATATACATGAAACAACAAACCTGTGAAAGTTTAAGCTCAATCGGTCATTGCAATCACCAGAAAAAAGTGGGGAAAAACCTTAAGTGTTTTCACTATTTTCAAACATCGAGTTTTTGACTCGTGAGATCAAAACTAATTGTTTTACTCATTTCTCAAAAACTATAGCATTTAAAGCAAAAATATTTCAAAGGGAGTTTCCCATCATGACCATCTTTATACCACGTAAGTTATGTGTGAATCTGTGAACATTTATATTTTTACTCTTACCAATGTTACAAACACCCTTTAAGCCGAGATATGACCGAAAACAAAATGAACGTTTTTCAATCGGAAAAGTTACGTTTTTATGGAGTTGAAAGACCTTTCTTCTAGAGAAATATCCCAGGCTGTGTGGTGAAAGATTGCCCCCAAAACTCAGTTCTTATTTCGATCAAAAATCAAAACATGACTGTTTCTCAAACACGTACGTACCCAGCTTTCCTTTTCCTCCCACTCGCAACCCCGGTTGTTTGTAATAATTTGTTGTTGCAATTGGATTACTTGAATGAAACTTGAAAGTAAAGTAACACAGCAAGTGGAAGAAGAACGTAAAGTAACACAGCAAGTGGAAGAAGAACGTAAAAATTCAAGGGTGCCAAGGCTTGGAACAGCTTGCCGTATAATCTGAAATCTCCGCAGTCAACAGATCCGAATCAGTTTTTAAATCAACTCAAACAGCTAAGTTTATTCACATTTCCTCTGACATTTTTTATTAATCTATTGAAGTTTTTTTCTCTGTTTTTAGAATTTGTTGTGAGCGTTTTGAATGTTTTCATTCCCTTTTACTTGTTTATTCGTCATACTTTAAATGGTTTTCTTTAGGTTTTTATGAGTGCTAAGGATCAAGTGTTTTTGAAACGAACGTGTAATGTTTTTTCTTCTCTACAACCTTTTATTATTTTATCTTAAGTGCATTTCTTTAGTTGTTTATGCGAGTTGGGATCCATGGGAGATCAGTAATTTTGTTCATACTGAATGGATAACCCAGGATAAATAAGACATACATAAATAAATGAATACATAAATAAATAAGGCATAAATAAATAAATAAATAACAATTCAAACAACATATTGCTCACAGCTGTGTATTCCTTAGAACACTCCTTAATATGAGATGCAAACCTCAGCAGCCAATTATTTGCTTTATCAACGTCTTGTAACAATGCCAAAGCAGAGATAAGCAAAAAATTCAACCCTATACTTCAGAATGATTTAATGATTTAACTGGTTATGTTTAGTCAATCGTAGGCCTACCTGTTAAAAGTTGCTAAAAACTCATTCACATTTTTAGAATATTTAAATGTGGCATTTCATTGCACACTATCCTGAATCTTTTGATGAGCAACACATTTACCTTTGTTCAACTGACTCCCTCTATCCCTATCACGTACAGAAGTTACAAGCATCCATAGGAAATGCCTAACCGTTGTGAAGCCATTTTGATTTTTTGCTGTGCAATGTAACCAGATCGAGACTGGAAGCGCGGTTTAGTCCGATCCTTGTTTGTATAATGGTTCATCAACATTCATTATTGATGACCAGGGCAGGGAACACGACGTAGATGCATCAAACGAGTGTAAAGATTATCTCGTATTACCACTTTGTCGTGTGCAGGAGAATAACGAAAACATTTTCATTGAACAGAACTGGCACCAGACTATGTTGGCCTTCAAGCCTTTGAGTTCGACTACGTTGATTTGAATGCTATACAAACAAAATGGTCGAACCATCGAAAGTTTTTTTTTTTTTGCGGATGCTCGTTATAGCGCTGCTGCTATATTTTTGGCTTCGAAATCTTGAGCCACATGCAGGTTCAAAGGTGACCATTTTGATTAAATGAACTGTGCAGGAAAGAGCGTGAGGTGGTGACACCTTTAACCATTTAGTAGTTTCTTAATGATTTAGTCAACAAAGTGTCGGTCTGGTAGCCGGGAAAAACTCCAAAGTGCCTGAAATCGTGCTTAATGTAAAAACGAAGCAGTGATTGTGGTTTCTGATGCAATTGAAAGCAGAGGAAATGTACACCAGCCCCATTGTGTACAATCGTATCCAAAGAAGTCTTTCTTTACACAGTGAAATACCATTTGCCATTTACCCCCTCTCTCCGCAGCAAAAAAAGAAAAAACGCAAATTAAATTATGATCAATTTACAAAAACGGTACATTATCACCCGTAACACCATAACGTCAAAGTGAAGAACATTCTCCAGGGAAATATGATGTACATTGGCATCAATTAGACGGAAAGGGTGCGCGCGGGAAAAAACAAATCCTGTAAGGATGGGGTTTCGCGCGCTTTTGACAACGCTGGATCATAATTGTTGCGATGAGCGAGCGGTAATTAGGAAATACTATAAAGAAAAATGCTGCTAAGTGGCTGGAGCTTCTGCACAGAGATCTGTATTCTATGTTTACTTGTTGATAAAAAGCTTTGTCTAGAGACGGGGAGACTTTAAGTGGCTGGAAAATCAGAACTGCTTGGAGGCTTGCTGCCGGCGATGGCGCAGTGGTGAAATGTCCTGCGTTTTACGCTTCGATACATCGGCGCTAAAGTTTCGTCCAGTCGGTGGAGTGTTCAAGACGGTGATAAGACGGTCTGAAAGTAATGATACGGGTGGAGGGTGACGGTGATTGGATGTGGCACCCGCGGTGCGCTTCAAACACGCAGCCCGCTGCAAGTTGCTCAATCACACCGCCACAGACCAGGCGCAAGAGTGGAAAAGCATGTACTTGCAAATTATGATCACTGTCAAGACTGCAAGTTGTGAATAGGGATTAGGGGGGGTCAAGTGAAAGACGAAGCAAACGAAGAGGGAATTGGCTAGCCACTTCCATCAACTGGTCATGCCAGATATCATCAAATACCTGTTATGTGTTTTGTTCGTAACGGTTAAATTGGTGGAAATTGCTGCGGAGAAAACTAGCATGGGTGAGAGCGATTGCGGGGGGGAATCCGAGGAAGAGACACACAGAAATAAAAAGCAAGCACTGCTATACATGCAAGCAGTTATGCTGTTTAATCATGAGATTTCGTGCTCCTAATTAAGCACAAAGAAACGTCCATCAGCTCTGACCGTGCGGACATAGATTCATAAGCCGCGGTCGCCACAGTGTATGCGCCCAACTCGTTTGATTACCGCGGTAGAGGGTGAGGGAAAGTGAGCTGCGAGCGGTGAGGTATAAGTGCGTATACACACACACAGAGAGACATTACCGGCTTGAATTAGCTGGCTGCATCCTAACCAGCAATTGGCAGTAAGAGGAAAACTTGCCCGTAATGAAGAAAACGCTCCCATCCATCACTTGTAATTTAATATCGGATGATTTCTTCGGTAAATGCTAAAATAAATGCTGCGCAATCTGTATAGCTAGCTAATTGAAAGAGGAGAGTTCTGGAGTTCAAGTCTAGAGAGAGGCTAATGTAATTTTTATTAAGTGGATTTTTGTGTGTGTGGTGTTGGCGTAGTCTTTTTTACGCGTTGTGTACACGCTTGTATGAAGCATTAGCTAAGCGTGGCTGCACTGCTAAACAAGCGGTTAATTAGAGAACCGATTCTATTGGTTCGTTGTATGTGGGGATCTGAGCTACAATGTTAACGATCTACCTAATTATCAAGCAGTTAAACCACTTAATGTCTGTGAAAGAATAGAGACACTTAAAAATGGCGAGATAGTCTTTTTGTAGTCGTAAAACATAGCTGATGGGCACATGTAAAAACATATTGTATGATTGGGTTTATTTATTTATTTATTTATTTATTTATTTATTTTCTATTTCTTTATATTGTGATATATATCACTGTTATTGTTATAATTTGTTTAGGTTAGGTACATATTTAATCACATTTAGCCAGCAGGATTGTATGAAATAAAGGGCAATTTTAATTGTTGTCTAATTAAAAAGGTTCAAAGAGTAAACAAAATAAATAAATAAATTAAAAAAATTTTTTTTACAGGACTGCAAGAATTTCACAAGTTGATTACTGTACATGATGTAAACAATGGTCCACGAATGAAAAGAGATAACTTGTTTCACTAACAGAAGATTTAAAATCAGCGTGCTGATTGGTCACAGTCTTCCCCTCGGGAGCAAGTGCTGACCAATCACAATCATTAACTGTCAGTGACTTATTTAAGACGTAATGGATCATTACGTCATTTGCCAAATACAGCCAGTGGTACCTCGCTCTTCAATAATGCGAGTGCGAGTGAGCCCATTAATACAGCGTGGGTGATTAAATGTTGTGGCTAAGAATCAAACAAAAAGCAACATGATTTGAACCATCGCAAACCAATGATTTACCATTTTTAAACACAATCATTTTGCCAAAGAAATATGATTCACATATTCAAATACAAATATAGTAACTTTGTTTATAGTTATCATCAAGTCCGAGTCCCATCATTTAACCTTCCTTTTATCCCCTTCCTTTATACATCCACAAAGAAAGAACTACAAACCTTTCAAAGGCTATTAATATCCACTCCCTAAATACCATTTTGTGTTGCACATCCATGCCCCTGTCGCGTCCACCAAGCAAGACGATCTGGGCGGGTGACACGCTGCTGAGCGGCGCGCCACCGCCTGGCAAGTGCTACGGCCTAAAACGTTTCCCTAATGCGTCTTTTATTGATGGTTCTACAATTAGAATGAAGGGGGGCTTCAAGTGCTTCTATTATCAGACCACCATTTAAACGTCTACACGAACCGTTTTTAATGCAGCGCTTGTTGTTCTGTCACTGAGTTAGGCAGTAAATCAACCACATGGAAATCTTGCTTCTCGATTAGGCTTGCATTGCTGTTGGGTATGGTGGCCCTGAAGGGACATCAAAGATATATATTTACGTAAATATTTGCGTTTGGTCACAAATCGCAAATATTTACGTGAATATTTGCGTGAATATTTGCGATTTAGGGCAAAAACCATGACTATTTACGTAAATAGTCATATGTTCAATGTCCCTTCAGGGCCACCATAGTTGGTGGTTTGTGGGGCTTGGGTAGACACATGGGTTGGTGTAAACACAGTCTCGTTGGGTTTGGTGATCGGTTTCGGGACCGTAAACCATGCCCGATATGTCCCCATACTCTAACACACTCTTCCCTCAAAAGAATTCCTGAGACTCCCAGAACATAATGAAGACACAATAGGAGGGGTACATGCATGAACGCGTCGCGGGTAGTTGGATGGTTGAGATTTTGTTTTAAAAATATTCAAGTTGCATTTTTTTAAAGATGTTAATTTGTCAATGTGCTTCCTTTATTATTATTATTATTATTATATATATTTTTTTTTCACCGATTTTTTTTAACATGCTCATTTAATAGCCATGACAGGGACCCGCTTAAAAACCACGCAATACGAGGCATCAGAGGGCAGCCTCAAGGTCAAATTATGTCCGTTATAAACCTATAATCTTATCTATGACAAAATAGTAGCTTTTAATTACTTTACTGTGATAAGACATTTTGTTAAATAACTTTAAATTATTGGGTAAGGATGACACAATGTCAACCGTACCGTACGTCTTTCAGTAGATAATGTGGAAATGTATAACAAACCCAAAGATAGGGCAGAGGGTGACCCCCTCCCCTAATTTCCCCAGATTTTAACCCACCATATTTCTATTGTACAAAAGTACCCCCCTAAAGCACCTCCTCTAAAGAATGTAAGATTCCAATCACACAATGAAGATACAATGGGGAGAGGGGGGAACCACCACGCCCCATATCGAGCACTTAAATGTGGAAATGAAAGCAGTTTTCACTATGCACAATGTGCATGAGGGTGCTTTCTGTGTGTATTTGGGGGATTTGAAAACTTATAACAAGTTTCCTACCTTTATCCTTTGATTTTTCTTGACCTTCCTGTCCTTAAACTGTGACGATTTCTTCTGTGTTCTGCAAGAGGCAAGATCTCCACGACGTCGCCAGCATCAAACAAGTCCGGCATTGTAAAAAGTCTGGTGCAAAAATTTTTCAAGGCTTAGACAGATAATACGTCCAGGTACCAGACGTATTTTGTCTTCTGCGTGAAACAAAGTGGAATATACCATGCCCGATATGGGGCAGAGGGAGGCCCCCCCCAAACTAACCCTAACCCTAACACACTCTTCCCTCTTGTATACAGAAGCACCCCCCCTAAAATTCTCAAAAGAATTCCTGAGATTCCCAGAACACAATGAAGACACAATAGAGGGGGGCCTCCCTCTGCCCCATATCGAGCAGCAATTGAAGTGGAAACATTCTTTAATCCGAATTCCTCATGGATTATAAGGCATACCTGTACCCTATGGTTTGTGTACTGAGATCGTTTTCGACAGTATGACAGTTATTCCAGATTCGTTGTTCAAGTGTGTTTGATTGATCGCAGAGAGTGACGTAATGTACTATTTTAAGGATCTTTTCGAAAGCACGATATGGGCTTGATCTCCTGCCACCTGTTTAAAAAATCCAGGTACTAAAAAGCGTACGTTTTTCAAAGTAACTAATCGAGTCCAAGCCGGAGCCCAAGCCAAGCCTTGGTTTCGAAAAGATCCTAAAAATAGAACATTACGTCACTCTCTGTGATCAATCAAAAACACTTGAACAACGAATCTTGAATAACTGCCATACTTAAACCACGGAAGCAGAACTTCACAAGAAATATAATTCTATTTTGTCACAACCTACCGGTATGATTTCTAAAGACATCAAATACAGCATGTATTCTCGACCAGCCGTGTACAATAGATGCATACGATTACGTGAATGCTTTTTTATATACTATAAGTATAAATGAAGCTGAAGCCTTCAGGTTGTTGGAAGAGCTTTTTCACTCAGATTCTCCCGCCAAAATGCGGTTTTTTAAACATAACCTGTAGACGTTTTAATAACCAGCAGGGCTTGATTTCCACACTAAGACTAATCTCCAGATAAGATATCAATATCACCATAGTGATCTGTATTCACACTTTGCTTAGCAATTAAGATTAACCACAATTAACTTCACGTTTACCAATAATGTTTCCTACAGAGACATGTTTACCACATTTTCTCAATTTTTTTCACCAGCTCTGCTATCGGACATGTCTACACTGAGCACCTTGTTTTGTTCCAACAAAAACTTGTCTCGTTAAGTTTAATACACAACTTTTAAGATGTGTGTGCGTAATATTGTTAAGAGTAAAAATATAAAAGTTCTTAGATGTACACATAACTTTATACGTGGTATAAAAATGGTCATGGTGGGAGACTCCCTTTGACATATTTTTGCTTGAAATGCTATAGTTTTTGAGAAATGAGTAAAATAATTAGTTTTGATCTCGCGAGTCGAAAACTCAATGTTTGAAAACAGCGAAATGATTTTTCCACTATTTTTCTTGTGACTCAAATGACTAATTGAGCTTCAATGTCACAGGTTTGTTGTTTCTTAGGTCACATCAAGTGTGGATACCGGTCTTTGACAATCAATGTGACACATGTGCTTGAACGATCACTCCAAGCTCTTTGTGAAATCCACCCCTGATATTAACCAATCAGTTTTGTTCTAAAGCGAATGAAACAGCTCTCTGATAAAATTGTGCCCAGTATTCTACAAAAACATGGACGAGAAAAGAACCCCTTGTTTTCTTAAATTGTAATATCGCGTTGTTGTTTGCAAGGAGAAAGTTAAGTATCAGTGGTATAGATTTAATCTATTCAATTTGTCTACTTATGTATAAATGTTCACTTTATTTGCAAGTGTGTGTAAATGATGAAGATAATGATGATGCGAGATAGCAGTAGGGAACGGTGGTGTAAAATAACAGCAGTAACAATAATAGCAATAATCCTCCTTATTATATTGCACGTTATTAATATAATATTTTATTCATTTATGTTGCGCAAGTTACATGGTAACAATATGTTCAGCTGGGCATTACAATGTTAAAAACAAATATTGAGCAATAATTACAAAAAATGGTTAAAAACAAGTTAGTCCTATATAGACAATATTTCCCATCATTATGCAGCTATTTAACAAGGTTTAACAATATTGTGATGGATACATCAGTATCTGGATACAATGTATACAGACATGTCTTCTTTATTCGACCGTGTGAAGTCACCTGGATAGCTGTGAATTGTGCTTGATATTTATCTCTGCCATCATTCTGAGAATGACCTAAGATGAATTGTGGCATAACGTATTGATGCGGTGGGTCAGTTGTTCCTATACAAAGTCTCATCCGTCTAACTCGAGACGGGCATTGTATTCGGGGAGGAGAACAAAATTCATTTCGTCTGTCCCATTGAGGGTTTCTATTGTGAGACCCTGTAAATAGAATATCAGAACGATTCCACTGTTTACCGTGAAGTAAATGCAAATGAAACTTCAACTATTTTAGGAGCGTCTGTTCGGGGAGGTCCTTGGGCAGAAGAAAGAGATGCACGTGCCTCAAGCTGATTTTATCAAGTCCTGACGAGACACGGGGATGGATCGCATACTGGCGAGTTATGTTTGTTTGATGGTCGTCGTCTTTGTCAAAACAGTGTGTTCACCTGAATCCAAGATAAATCGTGGGCGGATCTTAGATACACAAGACAATGAATGGTACAGCCCGTGAGGGTAAAGACCGTCACACACACGTCGTATAAAAGCATATTTCTCCCCGCTTTAATCTTCGCGGTATGATTCGAGACTATGGGCCTCCGGACTTGGAGAGGGTTGTCAAATCGTAGGGGGAATATTGCTTGGGTCTGGAACGGCGACGTTTACATAGCGCTGTGGCATGCTACTGACCAAACTTTGACGAACACGGGACTCTCTATTGTGACGACACGGACGGAGCCGATTGTGTTACTGGACGGGGGAAAATAGCGGAGGTTGGCTCGGTACAATCGATCGCCATCAATTATTTGAATAGCGTTGGTATTTGGCAGGAGCTGGGAGGCGATGTCACTAAAGACATATCCCGTTTGTGTGCTACTCCCAAATCAAACTCCACCACCGATCACTGGAGTTTCCCACATTGCTTGTCATCGATTCGGTGGAACGGTTTAATGTTAATTGCTACCGTAGCTGGGTGGAAATACGGCCGAGACAATGCCGCCCCACGGGCATATATAAACCATGGGTTCGTATAGATGGCATAACATCAGTCATTAAAAGGGCATTGATAATGCACTGCCCTTGTTTTGACACCAATGAAACATTTTACACCATACTTTTGACTAATTTCACTTTACGACAATACTCTAAGTCATGGAGCAATGCGTAAAACTAATTATTTACTAAATTACCCCCAAAGAGCGGTTGTATCTACTTATTTTTAGGACACGCAAAATCTGCAACCGGTATCAATGAAGGCAGAGAAGACGCGCTGATTGGGCAACAGCTGGTCACGTGTCACAACTGAAAGTGTATTGTGTCAAAGATCAACATGCGATTCGATAATAACAAATTTGGCAGGCTTCCCAACAAACCGACATTGATAGGTAATAAACATGGATTCGCATCCCACCAAGATACCCGCATCTCCCATCAAAGCGTGGGTGAGACATGCCTGACCCTCATTTCACCTCAATAATAATGACCATCCAGATGTACAAGTGTTGCGTTTCGGGAAAGAGAGACAAAGTGGGGGGAAAAATAACTACAGCTGTTCCGTATAAAATGTGTTGTCGTATTTTGTGTCTTTGACGTTGATGAATAATTTCATAGCTTCCCTTCTGGAAAATAAAAAATACCCGATGGACCGGAGCAAACTGTCTTCATCCGGTCATTCAGATTGGGTGCCCCCTGATAAACGCATTATGCTCACGTGCAGCAGATGTGGTGACGGCAAAAACCCTCACTGGCATCAAATAGTGACGGTGAACTTGGTGGGAAAGTACAAATTAAGTGGTTTTTCTTCTACGTCTTCGAGATGACGAGCTGTCTCGTGTGATTATAGCATATGGGCCTCAAAAGTGGAGCCAACTTCAGAACCGTTCATCAGTTGAGTTTAACTGTGATAACTCATTAGGAGTTAGCGCTCATCAAAGTTCTTGAACAAATCACAAATTCTGAGCTAAGAATGACTTAAATGCCTGTTGATATTAGTCAGAATCGAAAGGTCCTCAAATATAAAATGGTTGGATAGAACATTAGTAAGGTTTGAAGCTTCGCATAGTGTGGATAATAGGAAGTAACTATAAAATAGTAAACTAGCGGGTAAAACCATTTGAAAATCTCTTTCGGGAGGAATGTTGGCTCCGAAAAGAGTTATTGTCGCTGTTTGCAACAGTAAACCCTGTTTTTCTCGTGAAGATGAGCAAAGTATACTGTTCGAAATGTCGAGAGCATTGGCTCTTCTCAGAGACGACACTCCTCCCTAAAGAAATTTACACATGGTTGTATAGACCATGTGACCTGTGACATCACATGTTTACAAAAGAGCCACAGAGCCTGGACTTCCTGCAGGCACCTTTGTACACAGATCAATGGAAGAAAACAACAAATCTTATGTTTTATGGAGATTGCACTGTCTGATTTTTCTCAACTTTTGATATGAAGAAAGGGGGGACATCTCAAAAGCTGTACAGCTGTTGCTTTTGTAAATTTTGAATTTATGTGAAAATTATGACACAAAATGTAAATTTTCCCATATAGCCTGTGTAGTATCTTGCCCTGCAGGAAATGCTTTAGAATGTACAAGGTCACCACTCTGTGAACAAATGTAACATGGTCTATACACTGCAGAAACTGGGGAGTTAAAAATTGACACCACTGGTGTTGTCCCATAATACCAAAGAGAGAACCAATATAATTGTGTTGACATAAATTAGTGTTATATTAAAGGGTCTGTATTCGTTTGGTAATGACTCTGAAAATTAATGGCAATACAAAAATTACCTGGTAAGAAGTACAGCAGCTTTGGATAGTATAATGAATTTTGAGAAACTTTTCACTTCGAAGTACTACGGTTTAGGAAGAATGTATCCCTTTTTATCCCCCAAAATTTGAATCTGAGAAGCGTTATGGCCATAACGCTTCTCAGACTGTGTATTCCTATGGGGAATATTCTTCCTGCGTGGAAATATTCGCTCCGGTTTTTCGGTGATATCTCAAAAACGTGAAGTGAAATTTTCTCAGGTTAGTTTTATTGTATATACCTACATTTATATGGGATTGACACAATCAGTGGGCTCCAATTACCAAACGTATACAGCACCTTTAACTATCTATGTGGTGTAACTTTTGATTTTTTTCCCCCAGGTATTGTGTCTGAAACAACCCCCATGGTGTCAATTTTAAATTCCCTGTTTTTGCAGTGTACCCGCAAGTTTTCCTGATAAATAAGAATATAAGAATAATAAGAATATTAATCTGACCAATCTCAATCGTCAAGCTTTACTAGTTTTTTCTTCTCATGTTGTTTAACTCGATACCGTAACGGTACTTCCAATGTTCTAAGAAATTCCAACTGAACTACGATGTGCAAGTTTGCCAATATTTGGCTTTCATTTCGATTTGCCTTTATGGACGAGCACGTGAACAAGTGCGCAAAAGCATAATAAGTGCATGAACCACATTATAGTCGTCCTTTTCTTGGAGGCGTATAACTGGATTGGATGGTGTGCAAAATAAGATGGGTATAAATGTACTCACTAATAATTAGCATTGATGATAAACCTTTCAACACCAACTATATATGATATGAAGAGAAAAAAATCATTTCACAATGCAATAAAGACCACCTCATAAATATGTTTAAATAATGACTTGGAACAGATTCAAAAAAGGGTATGTAGAATGATTTTGGGCCGGCAATATATTTCTTATAATGATGCTCTTGTTACTTGCGGACTTGACTCCCTGGCTGGGAGGAGGAGAAATCATTGTGAACATTTTGCCAACAGTCTTGTTAATAACTCCCGTTTAAAATCTCTTCTCCCCCCGACCAGAGAGAGTGTCCATGGTAGGAATACCCGCAATTCCAAACAATATTCCACTCTTCCAATGAGAACCACCCGTTTCCAAAACAGTCCGGTCCCTTATTTTATTAATATTTTAAATAAATAATTGTTGTTTTAGTTGATGTTTTGATATTTTTGTTAAATTTTAAATATCATTCTCTGTACAGTCACATGCAATTTGGCCACTGGGCCACGATTTGTGGTTTTAATAAAATAAAATATAAATATATAATGCAAGTGGAAAGGCTATGCAAAGAGCAATTTCGTCTCTCAACCATCCAAAATATCCTGACCCCCCCCCCCCCCCTGACATGTTGTGTCTGTTTCGTCCCAATTCATTTGTTTTAGAGACAAACCTGAAAAAGTACAAACATGAAAATATGAATTCGAGGCAAGTCAGTTTTTGTGATTAAGCTTAAAACAATCTCATTAAAGGGAATGTGTATGTTTTGTAATCACTCTTAAAATTACTGGCAATAAAAACTTACCCAGTTAGAAGTACAGCAGCTTGCGACAGCATAAAGCAATTTGAGAAATCATTTTACTTCGAAGTGATGTGATTATGTAAACAGATATCTGTTTCCCAAAATCTGGATCTGAGAAACGTTGCTGTCAGAAACGTTTCTCAGATTGTGTATTCCTTTTAGGAATTATTCTTCCTGCTTGGACATTATTCACTCCAGATTTTCGACGATACCTCAAAAACGCGACAACCTTTTGAAATTAAATTTTCGCGGTTAAGTTTTATTGTATATGTATTTGTTTAAGGATTTAATTAATCGAAAGGTTCCATAAACACAAAGAAGCTTCGTGTTTTTTCTGTTTTTTCTTCTTTCTATTTGATATTAAGCAAATAAGGTTCTCCGCCATAGTTATTTTTTTGCTTTGAATGACACTTAAAGGCGATTCCTCGAAATACTCAGTGTCATTCTGCCTAATCTTTGTTATCAACACATACATTTATAATTTAATGTAAATGACCTTATGATTAGCTCTAGGCTGACATTGAGTAAATAAAATAAAAATCTGAAAGCAAATAATAAGCCTGTATGATTAAAATAATGTCTGGGCCTCGAACATGTTTTGTTTGATGAACAAATATCCTTGGGACCAGATCACCAACGACAGTGTTCTTATTTATAGATAAAAGTCACAGGATTAAAAAAAAATACATCTTTCAAATTGAAATTAAACCGATTATAAATTTCAATATCAGTAACGACCCTCTAGGGAAGTATTTTCCTCTGTTATACTGTAAAAGTCGAGAACATAGCATTTTGAAGTCTTCCACCGCGGCTTATTTTGATTGTTGCAATCGAAATAATAGACACGTATACAAGTGTGTAAAACGGCCCTGTACATACTTTTGATTTTATTTAATTTTTGTGTTTCTCATCGATTTCTATATAATAACTATATCTGATTATTCGTGGACCTTTATTATGTGGAATTGATGTATAATTGTTGTTGTTGCGGTTGTTGCTGTTGCTGTTGCTGCTGCTGCTGCTGCTGCTGCTGCTGCTGCTGCTGTTGTTGTTGTTGTTGAATAAATGAAGCTGTATAGCTTCAAAGCAAGAGAAAAAAAAAAAAACGGCCCTGACAAAGGATATGCCATTTGTTGTTGTTGTTGTTGTTATTGTTGTTGTTATTGGTAAGGATAAAACATTTTGTTTAAATTTGGTCTGAAAGCTTACTGATTTGAAGTTCATACTAGCACCCTTTTTGTTCTGTGAAATATTCCCTCTGAAATGAAGCCATATTCGAGAAAACTGTAGCTGAAAACCTAAAAAAAAACACCACCCAAAACCCAGCTGATTACAATAATTGTTACAACCAAAATTAAGGACAATGTGTTTACATGCTGAAAATTGTGCATTGTTTGTCCCTATTTTCTCTTGAATCACACAACGGATTAAGCCCAAATGTTCACAGGTTTGTTGTTTCATGTATTAAGGTGGATCGCACAAAACATGAACACCGTCTACGACTATTTTGTCAGCTCTATCAATTCTGTATAATACCTTAAAAGCGAGACCATCTTTATTGATGCAATTTTTACATGTTGGTTGGTTGGTGTGTTTTATGAAATCTAGCGGAATAGAATTAATTTACTCCTCTACAAACCAATGGTTTATTGTCCCGTTGACAGTAATTTGGGGCACATAATATCTGTGCTCCAGTAAAACGATGTTTTGTTGTGAGACAGTCAGCGCAGTACAGAGGCCAATCAATAGCTCATTGTAGTCAAAATAGAATTTTATTTTAATAGAGGGCGCTGTTATTTGTACGTCCCGGGGGTTCTCTATATTTTCATATAACTGCTGACTAATATAAAAAAAGTTGCTGAATGGCCATTCTGAGCGTTGTCTAATGATGTGTCACGATTGGCAGATCAGGTAGCGTGGATCCAGTGAACAGCCGCGGCAGTGACTACAATGGAACTTCAAGGGGTGGCCTCCAGCCACGCTGACTCACCAGGGCAAGACTGAAGGAGTACCCGGTGGTTGGACAACATCACCCCTTGCGTCTCCTCCTGCCTCCGGTGATAACAACCTCTCAGCTCTGCACTACTTAATACATCTTTTCTTCCTGTGTTCTTGAGATAATAGCTACGGTTTGAAGATGAACCGGAAAAATCTATACTCGAGAGGACGACACAATTTTGTCATAATCCATTCTTGTCCATTTTTAAGGTTTTTTTTCCCCTGATCGAGTTGATGAAATTGAATCTCGCGTTGCAGGACCCTGGAGCATTTTTTGAGCGGTTAAACGCACAATTGAAAACTATTACAGTACTACTCCAGTGAGGTTTGTTTGTGGGAGAATTAAAAAAATCTAGATTGACAACAGTTCCAGCGGTCATTGTTCCCGCCACGGCGTTATTTTAATGCAAACTTTGGTTCGAATCAACAACTATTTTGTTCGTTACGGCAAATCACATCCGGACTAGTCGTCTTGTGTGACTTATGAAAGACAATTCTACTCGGCA
This sequence comes from Leptasterias polaris, assembly GCA_037783415.1. Classification (NCBI taxonomy): domain Eukaryota; kingdom Metazoa; phylum Echinodermata; class Asteroidea; order Forcipulatida; family Asteriidae; genus Leptasterias; species Leptasterias polaris. The sequence goes on along the minus strand of JAZGTN010000090.1, from coordinate 1,381,387 downwards.
TAATGGTTTCTCTAAACAGTGAAAACCGCTTCAGCAAAACGAAGTTTACTTTTTCAACAATTTAAAATGGCAACAGATTGTGACACAAATATATTGCATCAGATAATAGCAAACAACACAAGCATTTTGTTTGCATAATACTGACTAAACATTGTAGTTCAAGATTTTTTAATTTTCTATTTATATACTTTGGGGCCTTACATATCCCCTAATTTTATACACATAATTTTGTTCATTAATTGAAAATACGAACCTTTTTATCAAAACATGATAATTAAAGTGCACATAATGGTGAGAGTACAACATGCAAATATTTCGATAAGTACTTAGATGTATTTAATAGCAGTCAAATGACAAAAAAGCAGCAATGACAATACTAATACTCCAACAGATAGAAAATTAATAATGGCGTCACTCGTGATAGCGATGACATCATAAATATAATATACAAGGCAAGCAGATCCACAATTTACATTTTGATCGATTAAGGTATATGCCGCCATTTTGTGGTGATCTGAAATATCGTAAGGGTAATACGGGTGGTAATATTCTGCCACTATTTTTGAGTTTTGTTTAAACAATGAAAACAATAGTAATACATTTACTTGTTCTAATTATCTCTCTTTGTTCTTGCTTTTAATAGTTTCCGCGACAGTAGTGTGTTCATATTGTTCTTAAATAAAGTGCAATAAATACTTTAACATTAATAAATATATACAGCATTGCAGTTGTTCATAGTGGCACAGTCATTTTTGAATTAACCCATTGGATTAAATCTAATACAGCAATCATTGCAAAATTGTATATATATTTTATCTTTTTCTTGTTGTGTGTTTTTTCTTATGTTTTATTGGAACGATGCTCGCACCACGCGGTCATTGAGGGGCTGAGTGGGCCGGAAATTGTCCACCAAGAACCCATCATCGTCGGCGGCTGGGTGTGCGCCTTTGGGATAATTCTTCAGTCGTCGAAATTCCTCCATCTATAATCATAAGAATAAAGATCATATACTTGTATATGGACAGATTATTCAAAATGTGTGTGGTCCAAAAGCTCACTATCGGATTATCACATCAAACATCGAGTTGTATATGACCTTGTAATGACTGCGCATGTCAGTTGACCTGTATGTGAACTCTTTATATCCATCCATAAGAATATTTAGGTATGTGAAGAAACATCTGCACAAGCTGGAACTAATGGCAATGATTCTTCATCTTTTCCCGCCGATAATCAGATGCCAGATTTTTAACCCGAGATCGACCCCTAAATTTGGCAAAAATCCCAACCAGGCAGCCTTTGTGCTGGTGTTGATGTCTCCGCCACTTGTTTCGAGCAGTTCTTAAAAGTAAACTGTAAAAGTAAACAGTTTGCTTACAATTTGCCCGAAATCTTAAGTTATTTCCGAGGCTCAATCGACAATGGATTTTCGCTTTGTGTTATAAGCTTCATTTCACTTAAGCCCACTCCAAGCCGATTAACGGTTTATGGTTTTCGGTTTGTTTTTTCTCTCAAAGATTTTTCGGCCTGAGCCTGTAAATGATCTATGTGTTTATTTAACAGGTCGTGCGCTACCTTACGAATGTTTTACGATCTTAATCACTTTGTTATGGCGTTTAGCAAAGTATTGTTTACGAGTTTATTTTACTCGGTGTACCCGTGTATTATGGTCTTATCTGAATGATGGTTTATGGATTTTGTTAACGTCCTTCACCTGATAAACAAACATTATCGTTTTAAGAATTTACTTATTTGCATGCATTTTACCATGTGTAATGGTCTTAGTCGATTAATAGTTTATTTGCATAAGTTTACATGGTTTATGCCCCACAACCTGGTTATAGGCCTACCTCTAATCGCTTTAGAGGTTATACGTTGATTATTTTCCTTACATGTGCAGTGGTCTCAATCGATTAGAATTTTCTTCGTTTGTTTTCACAGGGTTTATGCCCCACAATCTGTCTAACTCGCTAATCGTTTTATGGTTTATCCGTGGTTTATTTTCCTTACCTGAGTGTGAGATATTGTGAGTGGATATCTAAATAATATCCATGTGACCTTTTCGTTACAAGGTGGAGTCGTCAGCGACCCTTTGTACGACCAGAAATCTCGTAGCATAGGATCTAGGTAAAGATTTAAAAAACAATTAATTGATATATTTAGGACAAAACGATTGAAGAAGAAGAAGGAGAAGAAGCAATATTACTGAAATAGTCATTTTAGGTAGGGTCATAGATTGGTAAATACTCCAAAAAGTATTCCCATAAAAACTGACGTGGTACGAAAGCACTTCAGCTGTTGATTTAGTGTAAACTATTTCCTTCAAAAATTCCCCTCAAAGTAAAAAAAATTTTGGATTTTTTTTTTACACAAAAACATTTGAGTTTGAGAATCGTTTCTCAGATTTCTGAGGTGTCCGTTCAGCCAGAGATGCGGCTGGTGCCCGCCGTGTCACCTCGCTAAACGTGGATGGATTCGACGTTCTTGTGGAAATACTGTGACAGTTTTTTTTTTGCTGTTTTCTCAGCAAGTAGACACTGTATTCAGCTGAAACTTTCACATGTGACTTTTGTTGCATCGTTCTTTATAATTTTGCCTATTATTTAATCAGCATAACCTTGACACAAACCAATCTATGACCCGACCTTTAAAAATGGATCATCGCTGTAATCGATCTCTAAACTATCATAATGAAAGGGGAAGTTTCATGATGGTATATAACTCCAGTGATTGTTTCTTTTGCCATTTCAAATTTCAATTTTCGTAGGTAAAGTCTTCTTTTGATGAAATTTGTATTTAATAACGGATCTAACAGCGTGTTGATTCAACACTACAAATGTTGAAGTGTTGGTCAAACACAACGCAAGTAAGTGCCAAGTGGGCCCGGGAGCCCAAAGCTATGCTTACCGGGGAGCAGGCAGATCGGGTGGAATGGTGTAGTCACTGACAAGCTCTTGCCCTGCCAAACAGTAACCACGACAAATATAAAATCATCACCGTGTTATGTTGAAAGATTATAATAAAGGATTGGTTCTCATCGAACAAAAAAAACATATTTCAATCTGAAAGGCCCAAGATTACAAATTCATACCAGTACCAATCCTCCAGATAAGTATCTATTTTCTGTCAATGTCGAGAGAAAACAAAAACATCTACAAACTTCAAATATCACTGTAATTGCTTATTTCGATCACAGCAATCACTAAAAAACTTCTAGTGAAAAACAACGAAAACGGTTTATTTTTTTAATATATATTTGGTTTGCGGTAACACCATGTGTATATCTACTTGCTAGGTAGATTTTGTTCTTTGAGAACTTGTCTTGCTTTTTATTCTACTGCCGAGGAGTAGAATATTCGGAATTCGGGAGACTTCTCAGTTCTGAAAAGAACTGTCCTGCTTATTAACTACTACCTGGGCGGGAGGTAGGAAATCGGCCGGGACTACTACTTTCGCTATAAGGATCGGGGGGGCTTCTCGTTAATAACTACACTACCGCGGAGTGAGTTCTTAATATGTCTCAACGTTTCGACTAGCTTGCTCTAGTCATCGTCAGGTTTATGTTTTGTTGTGGATTTTGTGCATGCTTCCTACGTGCTCGTTCAGATTTACTTTGTGAAGTTTTTAGTGAAAACTACAAAAACGGAACGTAAACCAATTTCGTTGTCTCCGCTAAAAACTTTCCAATTTTGTTTTGGTTTTTCACTGGTTAGTTGTATGACATGTAATGTGAATATTTTTTATTCTTCCAACATTATTGATGCATTGACCCCTTAAAGTTTACGGGGATACGACCACAACGAGGGCAGAAACTTAAGTGAAGAAAATAACAGAGTTTCAGCAGGAAAAGTAGCAGGTGTGCCTGTTTTTCCCCCTATACGAAAGGAGAGATTTATGCTGAAAATAAAACCAACCCGGCAAGAGACTCTGGATAAATGGTAAATAGCTCTGAGTGTTGTCGTTGCCAGACTATAACTGTTAATCATATTGAGCCGTTAAGGAACCTTCTTTTCCCCCATAGATTTCAAACTATTGTGTGACCTGCGTGAACTGCTTTTATACGGATTCTGCGGCTGGACGGTCGATCGTTCACGAACCATTGGCAATGGCAAAGATGAGGGGGGTCTTCCACAACCGATGACCGGGCTGGGATGGTAAACAGACCGGGGGTCTGTTTGGGTGGTGTACCGGGGTTCAGGACCCATCACAACGGTCTGAGGCAAGCCAGACGTCCCGGTCGCTGCGCTGAGTCAACTTGGCCGAATGAAACGCGTTACGGAAATACATTATAGCCTTGTGTACGACTGGGGACAATAAAACCATTTCGTGAAAATGAGTAAGCTTTTTATGTTTTTTCCTCTCACTTTTCAAGGCTTTTGAATGTCCATTTTTATCTGGCACTGTTGCAGGCTTGGCGTGTGATGTAGATCGATTTAATTACTGTTTCTATTGACTGGCCACTTTGACTCTTTAGTCAAAACAATCGTATTTTAATTGAAGTTCACTAAAATATATAAACCATTTCATTGTTTTGTTTAAAGTTTTTTCGGGGGGGAAGACACCACCTTGGCTAAGTGCGTATGTTTACCATTACACAGGGATGCCAAGTTATCACAGTCTTCCATGCGGTTCACAATCCACACCGAAATGCAACTCCGGCCTCAACTTGTTCGCAAACAACTATCTCTCCCGACCCATGAGTGAGACAATAGTGTAGTCTTTTGAGTAATTGAATAAAAGTGAACAGTAAGAGCACTTTCAAACAGTCCTGAAATGATATGAAAGTGTGTCCCCCCCCCCTCCTCCTTCTAAATTAGCTCTCTTCCACTCCGAACCTTTCTCTTAAGAAAATATCTCCCCGGTAATACGGAGCGCACCATTGCGGTAGGCGCTGTTAAATATGCACAGCAACGTTCCCTGTAGACACACGGGCTCTACTTTCTCACTATAGGTTTCTAAGGCTTGATCTAAAAGTAACCACTCTCAACCCGTCCCCGCTCAATGTTTCTACCCCATTAATCAAATAAACAGCAAATTAGCGAGATTGTTTTACAAGAATAGCTGCCGCCGTTGCAACTCAAACATGGGCTGATCGTGGCGTTTCAATGGCGTGGACAGTGTTTTGCGGAACGCCGTAATTAAGTTTACGCCCATAGCGCGTATGCATGGCACTGTTAGCCAGCACTCAGGGTTGCCAGATTTGTACTCGCCATCTTGAACTGGGGGAAATAGAAACGGCCACTAATGAAACACACGATTAAATTAATTTCATTTCAATTTGAAACCTAATACGGGCCTTTTAACAGTATGTGCATAGTCAAAACGCCGGATAGGGCCCCATCCAATTCATATTGGCGCAGGACCATAGTGTCAGCATTTCAAAAGAAGGCAACGGCCCATGAAAAGAACGCAGTGAGCAAACGCGCGTGATTTGATCGCCTCTTGTTCACTGTATTCAATGCTTTATATGTTTTTTTGTATATCATCTATTCACTAAGGGGGGAAAAATCATTTCATAGCAAGCTGACAGGATTTCCGGGGTTCCATAGTGATACCACGAGAGAAGACGAGTCGTAACAGGATTCAAGTATCATTTACACGGGTTCTTTGTGAGCATTTCTCCCGTGTCCCTTTTCTCCGCGCGCTCGCAAGTTTCTTTTATCACCGATACGCTGAATTAGAAGTACGATGTAATAAAACGGGGAAATGAGTCTATACACTTGGAGATTTTCTTAATTGCCATCACTGTGTCATTCATTGAATTGTTTATCAGTACGAGGGGGAAGACTAGCATCTAAGTTACAATGCATGACCATCCAGAACCCGGCGCTGTTTTGACACAATAGCTATTTCAACGCCAATAAGGCATGACCAGGCGCGTCGACTGAAAAGTGTCTCTCCCGCGCAATGAATTTTACATTGGACTCGCATTACATTTATAACAAGGTGGAAAGTACAGGATGACTGGGGGGACGGTTGGGGGAGGGTGTTTCTATGGAGACTGCGGGCGAAGACACTTTCTTAGGGAAGTAGCTTTTAACCGTTGATCGAGCCATTCAAGACTGTGTTGTTGAACGTCTTGTAGTCTTGTTCGCAATACACTTCTTTTCCTCGTCACGAGCATCTATCTAGATGTTCCACTGCCGACTCGCCCACTCTCATCGCCTGATGAGTGTTCACTTACAAGCCTGTTGCTCACCTTAAGTCACTCTGTCACAAAATTTAATATCAGTCATTCAGTTGTTGTTATTTTGATGAGAATTTCCCCCCTCTCTCTCCTTTTCTTGAAAAGGAAGACATTTTAAACCATCCAAATTGTTGTATTGTGTTCACGAGTCAATATTCCCCGGTAACTAAAAGTGCACGGCAGTTCGCCCGGAGATCGCGGCCATGTAGCCGTAGGGTGTGATGGGGTGCGTTGGCCGGAATGCATTGCTGACGGCGTCTGTTATTCAAGTCTCAACACTGTACCGTAAGGTTCCACCTTGATCCAGGTTCTTAAATTGTAAATATTCTATCACAAATTTATCTCTATTTATTGTGAAATCTCTGTTACATTTCCTCCAAACAATGACCCTTAACATTTTTGAGTTTTTACCAAGTACTTGTTCCACAACGAGTGGGTGCATTATTAAAAAAATGAGGCCACACTGTACAGTTTTTAAGCAGTGGAATTTTTCATGGACTTGAAATTTCCAAACACCAACCACGAAAGAACAAAAATCTAAACAAAATTCCAAATTCCAATTTCAGAGCAAAATATTGAACACAATTGTAAAATCATTTTAATTTATGTGATTATTGAATTGGAGATATTTAGTGCAGACACATTACAATAAAACATGTCTGCGTCACGAAAAAAAATAATCCAGTCAAATCTTCCCACATGCAACAATTTGGATAACCTTCTACGGAGCTAAATACATAATTGTGTTTATTTGATTGTTTATTTTTATATAGTTATTCCTTTCAGCATATTTCGGATATTTATTTGGAATGAGTCACCAATGTTTACAAAAAGAAACATTCACTGTGACGACTATCGGTGAGGGCTCCTCTTTATTTTCATTCAAATCACAACTCACAACGATGTTCCGAGAGAGACGATGTTTTGTAGTTTGTTTTTCATAGTTGTGGGTTTACTAAGTTTCGATGCGAGTAGGTTTCTTGTCCAAGGCAAAACAAATGTAAGTGAGGAAATCACGTGTATCACATTTTCCACAGAGATTGAAAAAAACCTTCACATTTTGGGCAATTTTAAATATTACGTCTAAAACAGTTTAGATTTAAAGAAAAAATTGATTCACACGTTAGTGACGGGTTTCCACTTTCTACTGAAACAGCTAAACAGAAAGTACTAATATTGACTTCAAAGCACATCAATAAGAATTTTCTCGAGATTTTGTATTTGCATGATGGAAATTGTAGTCACACTGGTAAAATATTACCTTATAGTGTTGACTGCAATAGACGGACTTTTACATGTAAAAGTTTAATACGAAACATACACATGTAAGTTTCCTATTACAATATTTTACAACAAAATAGCATGTACTACCACAAAGATGAACCGATTCAAACCTCTGTGAACTTTTTGGAGCTTTTTCTTGATCATTGTGTCGGACATTTTTATTCTTTGGCATATTTTAAGAAATGGGTATACAAACCTCAGTGCATAAATGTTGAACACTTAAAAAATTGTATCACTGAAAAAGAAATGTTTCATAAACATTTTTCAAGTTGAATAGAAATTTACAATACTGTTTACTTTGGTCACAGTATTTTTCATTTGTGGTTAGTCTTGATACAAGACTGAACCTCTTAGATATCGTATCTTTTATATTTGTATCCGTCTTGCAATCCCAAATGTCTCGGTTAAATTGATCTTTTATGAACTTTGTGTGAAGTGTAATAATGTGAAGAGAAAAACATTAACATGGCTCTCGCGCCGACTCTGTTATGTAGATGCCTTTCCTAGTCATAAAGATGTTCAGGTTGTACATGTGTGGTTTCACCAAATTGCTGTGAATTTGGTTTTTAAGAACAGTAACTCAGAAATACATAAAAGTATGTCTTTTTGTGTAGCCCTTTTTTGGCCACTGCCGAAGTTAGCCACGTTCGCCAATCACCAACAGTCAAAACTCTTTCATGGAGTATTTTGGAGGAAAAACAACCAAGAACCAAGAACCCACCCCCTCTCTCTCTCTAATGTCATGTTTCATTCCCTCAAGTCATGTCTTGATCTTTTTTAATTATACTCAATATTTACTACCAGATGAATATGACTTTGTTATTATGATTATTTTTAATAATTGGATCTCCAGTCCGCTCTGTTTTCCTTTTCAAATCGGAAAAAGTACATTCTAAAGCCAATAATGATGTGTGCAGATAAACGTCGTATGTCTGAGGCACGGCGTTTGCGGTTAAGAGTGTAAATCAGCAAGTCCGTGGCCTAGATGCATTCTTGAGAAAGCTATAAACTGCGGCCTGACGTCTTATTGATTTTTCGTCAAAAATATAATTGAGAAGAAAGTCTTGTTTGGCCGAGCATTCTGTTTTAGCACTCAGACAGGAAGAAAGGCCCTAAATCGCCGTTGGAACCTTGTAAACACTCTACAGTCGAGTTGTGCGATCAGCCCGGCCTCCGGGGCTTGCAAATGCAGCGTCACCGATCGGTGCGATCGTTACGGTCGCCCGGGTGCAGGCAGTTTCCTTCACCCGCTCAAACCTCGCTCGCTTTCTCTCTCTCCCTCGCTCGCTGCTTCGGAAATAGAGAAATTCCTCCTAAGGCAGGAATGGCTGCCCGCGGGTCGTTATGCCCCGATCCCGAGCTCAGAAAATTTAATTACACAATTCACGTGCTTGGAGGCCGCTGGTCATGGTTAAAATGAAAACGAAGAGATACAGAATTGAAAAACAGAATCTTTAGAAAAAAGATGTTCAATAATTATGATCGGCTCCCACACGCCCCAAGGGCGAGTTGGGAGCATGGTCAGGTCTTCTGTAATAATACAAATCGGCTCCTCTCATGGAAGTCACACGTACCTTGCATTGCACTGTTTCAAGATAGTCTGTTAAAGTTCGTAAACCCACGTGCTCCCGGCCAACCTACAAGACATCAAAAGACACAATATTAAGATATCTTGAGTATACACACTTATAGGCAATACGACAGTCTTACTCTTATTAAGCTACGAATATCTGCGAGGGACATTTCAAAAGTAGTGGCGGTATTATAAACACACACAAATAAAACTCACACTCATATAGGCCAGGCACTATTGTGCCTGTATTTTGGGAGTGAATACTGCAATAATAATCCCGATGGAGAAATGTCCTGACATCTTGGAGCCTATCAGGAAGTGCCCTTTTATACGGTTTGATTCTCCGAGTGCCAAGACAAAAAAGACGCCCCAGAGCTCCGGGTGAACACAAGCTCCGTTCGTGTCGTGGATCCTTAACGTAGATGGGACAAGAGCCGACCGTACGGTAGCGACATATCGGCGGCGGCTGTCCCACTCACACAAAATCACACCCCACGACAACATTGCAGGACTTCACCACACAAACAACCACAAAATACTTCCCTTTTCGTTTTGAATTGTTTAAAGTTCACAAGATGAGCAGGGGGATGGGGGTGTAAATGGAAACGAGATCGAGACTATTATGTTTTGTTCTATGGGCCTGTTTTAAAAATTATACTTCTGTGTGAAATGAGCCTTCTATAGGCGGATTTCAGCACTATGACAAATGTTGATTGACTATTTATTGCTATTTTGAATACCATTTACTTCAATCACATTTTATGTCAAACATTCACAGTTCAGAGTTTCAGCTGGTTATAGAAAAAAAAATAATAATCTCGAGTAAAATTTACGTTTATTACAATGCCTTTGACTAAATTCATAACACATCAAGGTATCTCTCAGAAAAAGAAAAAAAAGTAAATGAATACAAGAAGATGAGAAACGGGGTATTTTATCTCGTCATTAATTTATAAGAAAATACAGATAGGTCACTCGGTAGATCAATAGAAAATGGTCATCTGAACGCAAGCATCTCAAATTTTTTATTTCAAAACCTGACGAAAATCGTTATGATGAGCAAAAAGCGAGACGGAGGTGCATGCGTATCCCAGCAGCCATGACACAGTTACTTTTAAAAAAGGTTCATTCCAGCACAATGAAGGTCCAAACAACAAAATGTCAAACCGGAATGGGAGGACATTCATCTGTTTTTGTTCCAACATAGAGACTTGAACTTTGACTCAAAAAAAAAAAAAAAAAACGTATAAAAAAGGTCAGCTTCAAGTTACCTTTTGAATCAAATGCCTTTCCCGCGGTTTTTGAAAGGTCGCCTGGCGCAATTCCATATAGCTCCGGTGTCAAGTGTCAAGCAGCGTGCTCGAATCGTTTACCGTGTATTTATAATCTATTTAAAGCTCCTTACAGGAGTTTTTGTGACTGGAGACAAAAACGAGGGGGAATTGTTGATAATTTTACTTGAAAAATACATAACGCATTGTCATGGTGATGGCTGTGTCCAGGGAAATGACGGCCTTTGGCAAATCTAATTAAAGGGGTTTTATATAGAATGATAGAGTTAAAATTGAAACTGGTCTCCTAAAGATCTATATTCGATTACTAGCAGCGGGTGAAACACTATCTCCAACTCAGGTGAAAAACACCGCCCTCTATATTTTGACAACAAAGATGTCAAATAAATTTCCAAGATTCGTTTTCCATTGTAAGAAGATTCATATGACCTGAAGCAATTTGCTGTACTCATTTTAATGACAGCTCTGATATCTGTGATCCATGTTGCATGCAGGACATCGACTCCGAGATATCAACATTTTAAAGGCGTATTCTATGCAAAGCGAAACTGGTAACACGTTCTATCCTAGACCCAACAAACTCCCAGGTCAAAATTGAACCGGATTCCCAGAATCCGGGGATTTATATCTGGGTCAGTGTGACCCAGAATCTTTTTCAATGTGACCCGTAATTTTAATAAAATCTGTGCATTTGATTTGGATTCACGTATCACTTTGGATCAAACTGACCCATAAATGGATCAGGCCCCCAGGGACTCGGAGTCCGGATCCGAGTTCTAAAGTGGACAATAAATTGTCCGGAACAAATAGTCGTTTTTAATCTGAAAGCTTGCATGGTATGACATTTTGAAGAAACGTTGGCATCTGAGCGCGTGTCTGTTATGACACCTATCCGGTTGTTTTAACAGTGCGAGGACGACCTCGCTACGATTTTGTGTACAAAACAAATGGGGACCTCGCAAACAGTGCAAAGTCCATACAGTTCGAGAACAAAGAGAATTCCTCAATTTACTGGATCGACAAGCATTGTGTGGGTGAGGGTATAAAGTACACACTTGCAAGCTGGAGGCTTGTAACAAAAGAGGACTATAGGCCCCCGTTGGGTGAATGTATCCATTTGGAAAGTAGGCCTATGTATCAAACCCGGCAAAAATATAAACCGTTTTACCTAGACCGTCAAATGTTATGATTTATTGTCATTATGGATTGTATTTTTGTAACAGTACTTACTAAAACCTAAAATAATGCAACTAATATAGCCTTCGAAACACCAATACACCAAACATCAATGGTGTATCACGCACCATTGATAACACCTATGATGAACCAAACACCAATGATGTATCAACCAACAATGATGTATTAAACACCAATTTTAACACCAACGGTACACCAAACACCAAAGTGTGTACCAAACACCAATGATAACACCGACGATGTACTAAACACCGATGATAACACCAATGATGTACCAAACACCAACGATACACCAAACATCAATGATGTACCAAACACCAATGGTGTACCAAACACCAATGGTGTACCAAACACCAACGATACACCAAACATCAGTGATGTACCAAACACCAATGGTGTACCAAACACCAACGATACACCAAACATCAATGATGTACCAAACACCAACGATACACCAAACATCAACGATGTACCAAACACCAATGATGTACCAAACACCAATGGTGTACCAAACACCAATGGTGTACCAAACACCAACGATACACCAAACATCAATGATGTACCAAACACCAATGGTGTACCAAACACAAACGATACACCAAACATCAGTGATGCACCAAACACCAATGGTGTACCAAACACCAACGATACACCAAACATCAATGATGTACCAAACACCAACGATCCACCAAACACCAATGATGCACCAAACACCAATGGTGTATCAAACATCAATGATAACACCAACGATACACCAAACACCAATGATGTATCAAACACTAATGGCAACACCAATGACGCTCCAAGCACCAAGGATGTTCCAAATATCAATGATGCACTTAACACCAAGGATGTCCAAAACACCAAATGATGCACAAAACACCAAGTTTACACGTGAATAATTACCTGGATGAAGAGAGCGATGATTGCTATGCCGTCATCTCGACCCATGGCCTCTTCAACCGTGTCATACAGCTGACTGTTCCAGTGAATCAGATGAAGCTGGAATCAAATAAACCAGATATAATTTTTTTAAGTTTTTAATAATTTATTTCTTGAAACTAACATTGACGTAATTTCTAAATTGTGAGATCAAAAAGGCCGAACGCACATCAGAACATTTCATCTTGCAGTTGAACATTGTGCCGACTAACCGATGACGTATGGGCCGTAAATGTATCCACTCCCCTATTGGTGTGTCTGTCCTCCAAGCCTCGCTTTGACTTAACGTAGGCCTCATAGGTGACTACCTTATCACACGTCACACATGATTTGTAACACACCTTGACTATAGTTATTGTGTTTCGAAATTGATTATAAATATAAATATTTATAGATGAATAAGACAAATATAATGTGAGTGAATGAATTGTCTGACAAGCAGTTATTATTTCACTGTAACGCAATTCATGGAACAGTAATTTGTTGTTGGGATGCAACCCTGGGGTCCGAAGCCATACTGTTTAGACTGGCTCTCTGAAGCACCGACACAGCACCATAGGTGTCCAATACAAATCAACATATCACAAATTGTTCAAAATGTCTCCGTTTTTTCTATCATATCATTATCATTATTGGTCACCTTTGTCTAGTTGTTGTTTATAGTTAGTTCTTGTTTTTTCTGTCTTAAGGCTGTTCCTCGACAAGCCCTGCTTTTTCGGAACATGCCTCCGCATTATCTATCTGATAATGGTTATGGTTATATGGATTTCAAATTTGCAGAATTTGAAAAACAAAATCTTGATATCCTTCCGTTATTTTTCGAATCTTCTCTGAAACAGTCATTTCACAATTATTTGAAATATGGATGTAACCTCGGTGGCATTTACGGAGCCTGCGGTCGGCACGAGACAACATCACAGTTTCACTGTCTCTAAAGGGCAAACATTTACAGTGCTTGGTAACCATCCAAGAATCTCTCAAAAACCATTGTAATATCGCACCGTATGGGAGTTTTTAATAACTGTTTCTTAAATGCCAAATTTATAGAAAGAGTGTCTTAATTTTCAATCTTACTACTCAGAATTCTCTGAGTTGAAAGCTTGAAAACCCTCTTTAGGCGAGTGTTAAATGCCATCCATATAATTGTTTGAGAAGAGCGTTGCAAACTTCAAACACCGTGGTTTATTGTTTCTTTGTAGGCTGAATCGATCCGGAGCTCCGAGTGCCTGGGCGATGATTGTTTCAGATGCACCTTAGAACCCTCTCTGTAAACAAACCCCCTAAAATTTCCGGCTAAATCCTTCCCGGGGAATCTAGCCTTAAAATAGCCGCGAAATTCCCCATCGTAAAACTGTCTTCTCTAAAGTATTCTTTCTGGTTTAAAATGTCAAGCTTCTGCTCTGCCTCTGCTTATTCACGAAAATGAACTGTGAGCTATGGATGTAAATTAAGCCGCGCCGTAACCGTCAACCCTTAAATGCTCTTCTGACTCACAACTTATTGGCATTCCTGACACCTCTCCCAAAATGTTTCCAAAACATTGACAGTTTTCGAGTTGATACAGGGACCCCAATGGGTCGCTAGAAGTGTAAACATGCTCTTAAATGGTGCACACCAACCCCAAGTAAAGAGGAGGCGAAGGTTTAGCTTGTCACTACAGGGGCGAAGTCCTCCCGTAGCGAGGCAATGTCAGCTCGTTTCTCTGGCTCGCTGTCACTCAATCATCCGACTCTATACTTTCTTTCTCACCTTAGTCAATGAAAGCCTTGTTTTTGTGACACCCACTGCGGCCCAGGTGTGCAGACTGCCAGATTCCATCCCAATCTAACCTTGTAATTCTTGTTGTAATTTCCAACATCTCAAGTTAAGCACCGGTACTGTTTGTCCTCCGTAAAATACAAAAAACCTCTCCTTCCCCACTTATGTAACTTGCCAGGAACTAACCAACAATTACTGGTACCCCATTCTTCGTGTCCCATCAGTTGAGGCATAACAGGTTGTTTTGCCACAATTTTTTTGTTACGGCACTTGAATCATCTAATTCAGAGATGAAGTGTGGATGCGACAGACTACAGTGAAAGCAGGCGACAAACAAAAGATCAAGGTTTTGCGAATCTCGCTTTAAAGTGTTTCCCGCGCTTTTTATAAGCAGACGGTTGACTGTAACGCACAACAAGCCTATTTCAAGTGATTCCAGGTGTTTATTTAGCAGGCGTGTATTTGTCTAAACCATCTGCTAATTTTATTATTTGTTGAGGTGTTTTTTTCCTTTTTGAAATTTATCTTAAAGGTATTATACAGGATTGGCAGAGCTGACAAAATAATCACAGACAGTGTTCATGTTTTGTGTAATCAACCACATACATGAAATAACAAACCTGTGAAAATTTGAGCTCAATTGGTCATCGAGGTCACGAGAAAATAGTGAAAAGAGACCTTATGTGTTTTCTGTTTTTCAAACATCGAGTTTATTATCGCGCGCGATAAAACTATTGTTTTACTCATTTCTCAGAAACGATAGCATTTTAGGCAGAAATATTTTAAGGAACCCTTTCTACCATTACTTACTTTAAATCATGTAAATTATGTGTGAATCTGTGAACATTTGTGTTTTTCGATCTTACCAATAGTGTACAGGGCCTTTAAATCAGCTTCTCACGACACTTCGGGTTCCTTTGGAAATCTCTCCATCTTTTCATATAATATAATGTCATAATAGTTCTCCAGCATGAACAGTTTACAGTTTATAATCACAACTGATTCGACGGACAAATTTATGCTTCTTTGTTGTGGATTAAACAAAAACTGGAGGGGGGGGGTAAATTTATTTCATCCTCGGTTTTCTATAAACGCTCCGTACAACCAACCGGTAAAAAGTGTCATCAAACTATGTTATCACTTTAATATGAAAAAAGCAAACCAAACAAACAAAAACAAACTAAAACAAACAAACAAACAAACAAACACACCAACAACCCAACAAACAAACAAACAAACAACCCAAAACACCGATAATTTGTTTACGCTTTGTCTGAAATTGTATGCACGTTCACATGATGGGGCTTATTTCGATTGTGCTAATCGAAATAACACATTGTGGTTTGTGTGTTCATCAAAATACTATATTTCCTCTAATCTGATAAATAGTTCAGATGGAAATATTTCTGTGGAGGACCAGTATTGTAAGAACTTTATAAAAACTGTCGGATTGAAACGAATGTTATTCTTTGTTTTTGGCAATTGCCACACACACACACAAAAATCATGTATCTTGTCGTAAGAGATGCAGCGGGGTTTTGGTAAGGATATGACAGAAAAGATAAACGATGAAAGCTTAATACTAGAAAGTACACAAATTGAACCTCGCATCACGCGTCCTGAATCTTTGGACGTTGTCATTTTAAAGATCAATGTCCTTCACTAATGAAGTTCCACATTTCATTCTAGAAATAATTTGTCCGCGAACTGCTTTTAACTGCCTTGTGCTACCACTTCAGAATCAAAACATTCTGAATTCTCCTTAAGGCTAAAAAACAATGTTTGCAACATTATTTTTTTGTATTTTGTGAAACACATGGATGTGTTTACGGTCGTGTTGAAACCATTTTGTTTCGGAGGACAGTTTTTCGTTTTTTAAATGTTATTTTCAATATAATGCAGTCAAACTAAACAAATTCATAGCTGCACGCAATAACTTTTTAATCTAGGCCTATCTCTTTAAATATAAATTGCATCGCTTCGGAGTTGTTGTCTTGCATAGCGCTTTCAAAAATGTTAGTTTGAATTGTTAAATTAATATCACAGTCAGTGGTGAGAAATTATGGGTTGAGGGTCATCAACGTTTGACCCCGAAGTGTACTTCTTTTCGTGTCATTCCCCGGGAATCCAGTCGGTTAATTGGGTTCGAATTTGGAACACAACACAAAAACTTGAGGTATAAAGATTAAGAGTAGACGGATTCAGTGACGCTTTGAAGAGCAAGACAGACATAGAGAGAAAGGGAGGGAGAAAATTAGCGAGATGACGAACCCAACCTGTACTTTCCCACCTTCCAGACACAAGCACCCGTTGCCCCTATGAACTTGTCCCGCTCTCACCCCGTGCACTTGTAACAGTTGGAGGCCTAAGGACCTAAAACTACGAGCTAAGATAATTCTCGTCACAATCACACCAGAGAGAAAAGAATTGAAATAAAATCTTGAAAAAAACCTAATCTTTAAGACACGATACTCCCTCTCTCTCGCTCTTCGCATGCCCACCTTCTTCTTAAACTCCATCACGGGTCGCGAGGAGCAACTCTAATAAGTTATATTCCCGCTCTGGCCCCGGCAGCTATAGCAAAATTATGACGGTACGCTCACGTTCGATCTGCCCAGTATTCAATAAAACACAGCCATGTCCCCAAGTGGTGCCTAAAACTATCTGGCACACAATATTAATGCTGCTCCTGTCTTGTGTTCCAATTACCCATACAAGTGTATGGTCATATCCCATGCTATAAAATCATAATAGGAACGGACAGCAAATATTACATGTTGTTCTACTGACTTGCACTTGTTGTCCTTAGGGGTATGTGTCCGGTTTTTTGGGAGGGGGGAGTGAGAAAATTAATAGGCGAAGGTAGGCCCCTGGAAGCAACGGGTGTGTGTGTTGAAGGAAGGGGTAAAAGAAGTGTAGATTGTACAATCACATCTAGACAAAATATGTAGTTTCTACTTCTAATTAAATTGAAAGTGAAAGAAATGAAATGACGGGGACAGCACGCAGAAATTGGAAGGGACACGGGTGGAAGGGAGAAGTGTACACCCACGGCGAATATGAGTTTTAAGAAAATGAAGCTATGAACCTCGTGTGTGTCAACAGATGTGGGTTTGTCGATAGCTATAACATTACTCTGTATCTTCAGCAAGATCTCTCTATACCTGCAAGTTTATTCAATTTAAGGCTGCGTCGAAATTGTTGCCTTCGGGTAGAGCAAGCAAAATGCTTACCTCCAAAGGTCACTGTCATAACTCTAAAGCCAAGCAATGAAAAATGCAACAAAGTGACCTTTTTGTCACGATTCGGCCCCCATCCCCAATACCTATAATACAGATCAATGTAACACACGGAGAATAAAAGTTTGATATCAGTTATACACATTAAAGAACGTTACCAAAATTGCTGCAAAATGATGATGGTCGATTGGTCAAGCGCGGGAAAACAAAGGAAACTAAAGACAATACAGCAGTTGAAAGGTATTAACTATTATACAGGATTGGCAGAGCTGATAAAATAGTCGCAGACAGTGTCCATGATTTGTGTGATCAACCATACATGAGATAACAAATCTCTGTAAACATTTGGCTTAATCCGTTGGGTCAGTCAGGAGAATGTATTTTTATTTCTTTAAATTAAAAAAACACACACAAATTCCACTAGTATGTATAAAACACATTGTCCTTATGTTGGGTCCAGTAACAACCGAAATCAGCTGTTGCTGTTTTTTTATTAAAGGTTTTCAGATACAGTTTTCTCGAATAATTTAACGACTTCTTTGCAGAGTGAAATATTTTACAGACATTTTTTTTCTAGTAGGCCTATTAACTTCTCAATCAGTAAGCATTACGATATAAAAAAATGATATATTTATCCTCACCAATCCAGTATAAGACCTTCAAAGAAGGTCCCTATATTTCATCAAAAAGTTGCTCTTAAGACAGGAAAACCTCGTTATGCAAACACTTCTATAATTTATATCTGTGGCTGGTTTTCATGCTAATTCCTGCTATAAAAACATACCTTGTTGATCAGTACCAATTTCTTCTAAACAGTTTGCTGAAATTTAACCCTGAAATACTGCCCAATAAATAATTTGCCAAACAACAGTCAGCAGTTGGAACTTGTACAATCATGCAATTAAGGTTGTATGAACCGATTTCTGCCGCTAAAACCCATTTTTTCTCGCTCTCTCTCTGAAAGAATTTTGATAGATGAAACAAGAAACAAAGATACAAAACCTTTCGCATGCAACGGAAAATTCACAAAATACATGTAACATGGAATATTGTTTGTACATGGCTTATGGGCGTGTGATAATGTCGGGATCCCGACATTAATTCATTTTTAGCTTTAAATTAATTACAACTTGTAAACAGCGTGGTTTTTTCGTACAATGCGTTAAAATAAAATTGTATAAATTTCTCGAATCAATAAATAGCAATTTAAAGTTTAAATCTAATTTTTCGGATCAAATCGGCATCAATCGGCGGGTCAAAACGTAGCATCTTTAAAATTGACCGGTAATATGTTTTTGGTACACAGGATTATTCTATGCTATGCTATGTTTCTTTTCGAAACCTCGGCGCTTGGGCTCAGGCTTCATCGGTTATTTTGAAAATGTGCGCCTTTTCTACGGGTTTTTCAAACAGGCAAACGGAGCCTAAGACAAAGCCCAAACCGCGATTTCGACAAGGGCCTGAGATATCAATCATGTTTCTGCCATCTTCGTCACGTTCCCTGTATCTTCAATAATAATGGGCATTCTCGCTCATGCTTATAAGGGCCATACTATTTTACAGTCCAGTTGCATTGGTGTGGACAAATGCAAGGTGGCATTAATGACAAAGTGTCCATGACCAAAATCCTCATATTTGTTTTTTCTGAAAATTGCATAATTTGGATAGAACAATCAGAAATGTCGTCTGACAAATCAGTGAAAAGTCACAAGAAAATGTGTTGAAGATGTATATCACGTTTGTATTCGACTCATAGGATTATGAGGCCCTCTATATACGAAGAAAAAGAAAAAGTAACCTAGTAAATTTAAAAATTCGATTAAGTGACTGTTTGGGGGGAAAATAATAATGTGTTATGATAATCACCCTCATACTCCTAAGATGCACATAGCGTCTCCCGTACGTTTCTTTTCATTTGTTAATTTGTGGTTGTGAAGCCAAGGATTCTCAGAAAAGCGAACTTTAATCACCATATACCAGCCAAGTATGGAGAGAAGACAAGTATAGTTTCAGTTTTAGATGTGGGAGGAAAACCCCAGAGATTTTATTCCAGGGGAAACCCAGGCAGTATGGTAGAGACTGAAAACCCAATCCACATAGTACCCCAGCGGGATTCGAACCGGGTCCTATAGAGGTGGAAAGTGAGGAAAGAAACCACTACACCGACCCGATTGCCCCCAAAAAGTGACTTGTGTATCTTTAGAAGGATGTTACTGTTTCACCTGGTCCCCCCTTTTTGCTACAACAACACAGAACCATAAAATATAGTGTACCGACTATTCTGTACTCCCAACCTCGTTTTGGCTACATTGGATTGAATGGGGGGAGGGTTACAATACACCTGCTGGAGGGTAGTAGAAGAAGAAAAGATAATCTTGAACTCCCATCATAAATAATAAATACCACAAGGTGCTTTTCAAACTGACTGTTTTCTCGGACGTCATTTTTCACCCTAGTTTTCAGGTTTCAGAAGATTATCATAGCATGACAAGATTGGGTTAAACAATTAATTGAACAAGGTGCACACATTTTTGAGAATATGAAACTGAAAAGTCATAAGTTCTGGAAGTTGTTGTTTTATTTCTTTATTTTTGTATTTTGTTTTATAGAGAAACACTATTTTATCAAATGATGAGCTATGTGTAAACTAGGTTAAATTCCGCTTTTAACAATAGATGATACATTTTTCTATAATTGATAAATCGATCATCTGAATGTCTTTTTGATCCAATACTAATTGTAATTGTATTTTAACGACATCGATGGACCAGCATTCCAACGTAGAAGTTCGATTTGCTGTGTGTCTTAGTGTGAGTTATGTTATTGATGCATTGTCCGATGTCCTTAATGTTGTGAGTGAACACGAGGACATCGCGAGGTGGCGCTAGACTACGTTTGCTGTCGACCAAAAATTAAACTCGCTATGGCTGTGTCACTCGCTCAGGACAGAGAACATCACTTCTAACAGATGAAAGAGGGCGCTGACACTAAACTACGGTACAAGAATTCCTTAATTCCGTCATACCTCATGCCATAGAGCAAGGAATACCAGCCTCACAGTTAGAAGTCTTTTTTACATCATTTTTGAAAGAGTAAATTAATTCAATCCTGTACTTACACACCGTTAAACCGAGCTGTGAAATTTGTAAAATACTTTGGTAATCCCATTTTAGTAAAAACAACGAAAAAACAGTTGTGTCCGGGATTTTGTGCACGATCGTATAGTTACGAGCTTAGCTGTTTACGGCAATCGATTTGGTGATTTTGGAGGCTTGCAAAATCATATTCTCTCAATTGTTTCAGACGAAGCATTTTTCTGGTTTGGTACTAAGTGTGAATTTTTAAATCAGTGAACTTTCAGACAGAATCTAATCAATGAATCCCCAAAAGCATTTGGTAATTTATATTTGGGGGGAAATGTTTGCTGTCTAATCCTTATATCGTTTCGGTTAAATTTTTATAGAGTACACGGATAAAAATAAAGGCAGAAATGCTTAAGTTTGCCTTTTATTTGCTGGGTGAACTTTCTGTCTTTGCCGATATTTTCTTTTTAAATCAGCACCAATACAGTACACGTATCATTGGAACTACCAGTAGTCACTAGAGGGCAGTGTTGATAGTTAGTGGCAGCTCACAATCGTGCTATAAACCTAGAGATTTGTTTGAAGTTGTGTTTCGAGGTTTCTAGTATGAATTAATAGATCACGAAAGGGGCAAAAGAGTGCCCCACAACTTGTTCTTGTCCTGTTCCCTTTGTTCATAAAGCAAACAGTAATTGTTCCCACCAAATCAAAATGGGTTCAGACTATTCCCTTTCCAGGTTTGGATAGGGCCTACAATGATTCGACTTGGAGTAAACAAATTTTGTAGCACCATGAAAAGAATTTTGAAAATGAATATAAGAGGTACCTCCATAGGGTATGCCTTGCCGTTGACTGTGTGTTCAGAGCCCCTGTCGTCCTCTCTCCCCCAGTGGAAAGTAAACTCGGCCAACTCGTATACTGAGTCTGGTGCCAAGGGTCCTCCTGTTAATACTGAATGGAAAAATATGGATATTTCAGATTTTAGTCAGGTGAACAAAGTTGAACAAAGAGTCATTCCAACAGGGGTTTTCCCGAGTACTGCATTTCTTTGGAATTCCTTGCCTGGTTGCATGTTTCCCTCCATCCTACAGTCTGGTCCGTTCTTAGAGGAATATCAATTCCTAAATTCAGCTTCCCAGATTTTTATGTTTTCTATAAATATTTTCTGTATTGAAGCCCCTAATGCAAAAAATGTTTTAACAAGATTAGAAGAGTTGTGATATTTGTTTTCTTTGAAAAACACACGTTTTCATCGGACGTAGTCACGCTCATTTCAATTACCAGCTAAGACCTAATGCTATGACTTCAAAAAACCTATGCGTGAATTGAATCACAAAATTACTAAAACTTATCTTTTATAATAAGTCTTAAACTATGCTTTTCCCGTTCCTGCCAAAATACAAATTGTCTGCATTCACCACATAAGACTTCCAACAAATGGTCACAATTTCCAATTCAGTTTTTTCCTCGAAAGGAAAAAACCTCCGAACAAACACCACAACCCTTAAGAAATCTTTACCGACCTTCTGCCGGACATGCTATGTTTTCCCGGTGAATTCCATTGTACCACTCAAACAGAATAGTCCATCTCGCTGTTATTTTAACCAGCACTGCCTTGAAAACTATCACGTGTCAAATTTAATAGGGGCTCAAAGGTTAAATTGAGTTTTGTGATGCAGGGAAGCTTGAGTGGTAACAGTTGCAAGTCCCTATCCTATGGTGGCCCTGAAGGGACATCGCATATCGCATACGTGTGCGCACACGTATGCAATGTCGTGAAACAATTCGCGAATATGTGCGCACACGTATGCAATGTCGTGAAACAAATCGCGAATATGTGCGCACACGTATGCAATGTCGTGAAACAATTCGCGAATATGTGCGCACACGTATGCAATGTCGTGGAACAATTCGCAAATGTGTGCGCACACGTATGCAATGTCGTGAAACAAATCGCGAATATGTGCGCACACGTATGCAATGTCGTGAAACAAATCGCGAATATGTGCGCACACGTATGCAATGTCGTGAAACAAATCGCGAATATGTGCGCACACGTATGCAATGTCGTGAAACAAATCGCGAATGTGTGCGCACACGAGTGCGAATATATTTGCAATGTCGTGAACGTTTATTGCATACCAAGTTGCATACCTTTGGGATGATGTCATAGTTGCAGACAATTTGTTAGAGACCTAGGGAGTACGTGGCGCTACAGTCAGGCTCCTGTAAGCATGGCTATACAATAATGTGTACCCAAGAACTTGGCACCAGGCCAAGTTTCGCCAACATGTACTACAGCATAAGCTATCTACCTGCAGCCTACTAATAATTGTACTTGTGCTATTACAATCAAGGTCGAAGAGTACGCACGCGCGAGGGTATTTTACGGTCAAACACGCCCATTTTATGTTAATAGCCCACGTTCGTCGTGGGAAAAAAAGAAATACGCCACCCGCCTCGCTTGCCTCACAACAATGACTACCGCTGCAATGACTACCGCTAATCTCACTGTGGGCAAGAAACCCCCCAGATCATTAGACATTTTATTCAAAGGTATGCAACTTGGTATGCAATAAACGTTCACGACATTGCAAATATATTTGCAGACGTGTGCGCACATATTCGCGATTTGTTTCACGACATTGCATACCGTGTGCGCACACATTCGCGATTTGTTTCACGACATTGCATACGTGTGCGCACACATTCGCGATTTGTTTCACGACATTGCGTACGTGTGCGCACATATTCGCGAATTGTTTCACGACATTGCATACGTGTGCGCACATATTCGCGAATTGTTTCACGACATTGCATACGTATGCGCACACGTTTGCGATATGCAATGTCCCTTCAGGGCCACCATACTATCCTCACGTTCAAATGGTGCAAAATGCCATTTTATTTGACACTATTTCAGAGCAAAACTTGAAACATGTTGTCATCGGACAGCAAAAACAAATGTTTCTGTACATTCCAAAGAGGAATTTCTGGGCAAAAACATAAGCTCAAATTCAATGCCGTTTTGGTTGAATATCACCAGAATTCAGGAATGAACTGAGAATTTTCAGTACACAAATGTATATGCCTATACAATTATATGTGAAATGTGACGTCATCGAATGTTTTTGGTTTCGAAAAAAATTGCACACAGTGGCATTTAAATTAAATCATTCTAACGTGATGTAAGAGACTTCTACTATCTAGGTCTCTAAATGGGTAGAACACAGAACTGAATATGACCCTTGTTGATGACCTTCTTGAATGTCAACTTATGAATTAAAGATCGTTACCTGATCGTGGCGGTGGTTCTGATTTTCCTAGCCCTGCCATAACTCCCTCTAGAAGCAAGAAATAAAAAGGAGACGTTGTTCAAACTCGAGTATGATCGAAGTTATTTGACCGTATACGAATCAATTATTTAAGGAGTACAAATCAAAGATTATAGAGCGCCGAATGCGCAAGACAGTTTAGCTCTATCTATTGTTGGAATGTGAAATTATTTTGTTGAAACGTGAAATACGCATCACACCAAGGGATCACACCAAGGGATCACACCAAGGGATCACACCAAGGGATCACACCAAGGGATCACACCAAGGGATCACACCAAGGGATCACACCAAGGGATCACACCAAGGGATCACACCAACTTTTAGGATGCAACCTGTTGAGAAGCAGCAGCAGAGGGATCACCTTAATCAGGGGATCACCTTAATCAGGGGATCACCTTAATCAGGGGATGCAACTGTCTTGTTATTGTACACATAAGTACATCATAATGTGACGGGTGTGATGCGAACCCCCTACTTTATTTTTGATTTACGTAATCATTCAGCCCGTCTTGATTACGAGGGTCACAATTAGAATTGTACAGATCTGTTGTTGCTAATTATGAATTCGTTGCATTATCTCTGATCTATTATTATGTATCATGTGTCAGTATTGCTGTCATGTCCAGTGTTGTATGTCCTTTTGTTTGCGTGTCTGTCTTTTTGTTTTTTGTTTGTTTGTTTGTATATGTCTGGCTGTTTTCTACAAGCTTCGGCTTATCAAAACAGCCCCATACTCTATTTATTACATTTCTCCTGCTTATTGCTACTTATTGTTATTTTGTTTTGCTTTACTCCATAATTACATGTATTTGTCGTTGTTTTTCATAGAAGTATGGAAATAAATGTGTATCTGAATTGAATTGAATTGAACAACACAGGTGTGTTCCACTAACCTGCTTTATACTTGACACTGATCTGCACCGTGTTTCCAGTATTGATCATCTCACACTCACGGCACAGTGCGTAGTCTGCATTCAAGCTGGGCTGATTGAGGGCGCTGTCGTACACAGATTGGCGGGAGTTGATGTTGATGGGGGATTGGCAATCGCCGCGAGCTTCTGGAAAATGAAGGCCCCATTCTGCTGTGCCTGTATAATAAGAAAACATGAGAAAGTGAGTAGTAAGATGGCGAAAAGGGGAGATGTAATGGCGACAAGGTGGAGGGGGTAAGGCTGCGTTAATGATAGGGTAAGAAAGATCGCGGAAGAGGGGTTAGGATGGATAGAAGGTGGGAGGCCGTTATTGAAATGAATTGAAAGGGAGGGGTAAGATGTCAGAAAGGTGGAGTGGTAAGGTTGGCGTTAATAATAGGGTAAGATGGCAAGAAGGGGAGGGGTAAGATGGTGTGAAGGTGGTGAGAAGGTGGGAGGGATAACAATTACGAGAAGGGGAGGGGTAAGATGGTGGGAAGGAGAGGGGTAAGGTATCAAGAATGGGAGGCGTAAGATTAATTGCTAGAGGTGAGAGGGTACATTGTAATATTATTATTATAATTATTTATTCGGCCAAACTATGCAACAATCATACAGACATACATGATAGTGAACAGATAATTCAATATAGAATAGGATAATGTAATAGGAAGTCTAGTTATAGGAAAATCTTTAGTATATACCAAGTAAGTTATGTCAACAAATCTGTGAACATTTGTATTTTCAATCTTACCAATGTTGTGAACACCCTTTAGAGGGGTACTAGTCGTAATTTTTTTTTTTTTTTTTTTTTTTATTATAGTTATGTACAGACTGAAATAAATAAATAAATTGATTTAAAAAGCAGGAGTAAGGGGCCGGGGATGGGAGAGAAGAGAATGGGTATGGGTGTAGTAGAGAGCAAAAATTTAAAGTCCAAGTAACAAAATAACAAAGAAGCAATTGAACACAGGATAATAATTAAAGGCAACATTAATCGTAAAGGCAAGAAAGAAACATGACAAAACAAACAATTAATTCTAAGACTCAAGAGCCTATTAATCCAATCTTAAGATCCAATCTCACTATCATGCATAATGCATACAAGTGATGAAGGCGGATCATGGCATAGTACATTTCTGTAGGGAGTGGTTCAATGGAGTTGAAGCTGAACAATGAGTAACTTCGGCCCCTAAACCAGTCACATTGCTCCATTGCCAACTGTGTTACACCCTGGAGGTTCAAGATACGAGATACAAAAATTGGCACACCTAAGAGAGAAACGTGACACTTGTTGCTTTGGCATCCCTCAAACCCCCATACATACAAACCCCAACCACCCCCAGACACGTAAACCTCACCCACCCCCATACACTTACACCCAAACCCCATGATCACCCAAACCCACACACCCCACTAACACACCACACCCTCCCAAACCCCACCCGCTCCATACACACATCCCCATCCAAAAACGGCCAACGTACTCCGCACGGTAATTGAAGCGTTTAAACCACTGAAACCAACATTTCAAAAATCAAAACTTAATTCATTACTGATTAACATTGACAACTGAACGAAATTCGAAACACCCAGCTTAAAAAAACCCATACATCATTCCATAATTTAATAGCGGTGTTAATTTAAAATTTGGGATAACGATTATTATTTTGTTTTACCCATACACCCATATCGAGAATACAATGCTTTACACAAATCGGTGTATGAGTAAAACCAAATAATAGACATGTACATCCACAATGTTTGTGTAAAACAACTCTCCGTATCTGTAAATTGACTAAGGGCCATGCGTATCAAGTGTCATCCTGATCTGCCCAACGATTACGGCGGCGACGCGTTAGCCGTGATATTACACCGTGTATTTCAAGGTCATCATCGATCGCATCACCGTGGCGCGCTATCAGGTTGCACAAGGTGGAAGAATTGACGAGTTTCTTCGAAGAATTGTAGCTGCATTCATTTATTTGACCGTCACCTTTATTGAATATGCATCACCTCAAAGCATCACCTCTATTGAACAAAGCATCACCTCTATTGAATATGCATCACCTCTATTGAATATGCATCACCTCTTTTGAATATGCATCTCAAGATCATTCTGCAACACTCTCATGTGTCTCCTACCATCAATCCAAAATTGACGCAGGAGGGAAAATTGTCTGGTGCCTAACTTCTATGTGATGAGAAAAGTAAACCGTTCACTAATACAGGACCAAACTCCAATGTTCACTCGGTCCTAGTCTGGCGCCTGAACCAATGGCGGAGAGATGGGCTGACGCCTTGACCTAATAACCCCAGGTCACCTCTTCCTGCATGTTTACAAAAGTTTGGACCACCAATAATTATTGTAGCTGTATTGTAAATTGTTATTACATTAGCCATGGAGCCACCGTGCATAACCATATATCGTGTATGTACATGTATATGTATGTGTGTCTGTTCAGCATGTACAATTGTACAATTGTACCCATCATGCATCACTACATCCTGAACAAGAATTTGTTGAAGCTCATCAGCCCATCCCAGCAGTCTTGGATGAGACCGGTGGGCCGAGCAAACTCCGATGATGTAGTATACGTTTTACCAACATGCACATTTATATTTATGTTATATTTTTGTATTCATTATAGGAATAAAACTAATTATTTTGAGCGTCTCGGTAGTGGAAAATGTTGATCTTTTAAACAGGTTTCCGTGTTGCAAGTGTGTATTTCTTATTTAGACCGGTTTGTTTAACTTTAATTGTTTACTCATTAATTTGTGGCAAGGCCTGATATTGACAAGGTGAAAAATACTTGACCTCAATTCATTGTCATTCAATAATTGGAGATTACGTTCCCTCAACGGCAGTAGTTAATTACAGAACCCAATTAGGCAAACTTCATTAATAACTTATTCTGACGCCGTGTGTACGTTTTACGCTGGTTGTTGTTCGTAAGACGATATTGTAATTTATTAACCATATTCTGGTAAAAATTATCACAACTAAAAATTCGTTCGTGCATCTTGGTTGTTTGTAGAGTATTCTCATTTAGATATAGGTTTGAAAAAAAATGAATTGACCCGGATCTTGGTCCTGTCAAAATGACCTAGAAATGGATTAAACTGATGTAGAGTCCGAATTAAAATCCATTAAAAAAATTATAAAAAACATATTTCCGTTTCCAGCCTGATCCAGAAATTGGTCAGGCCCCCAGGACCCGGTAATTTTTAGAGTGTATATATTATATTCATAAAACAATAATAAAACAATCACAAACAAACACACAAAACAACATCAATACCAATAACAAACAAGCAAACAAAACCAGGCCCAATTTCATAGAGCTACTTAAGCAGAAAATATTGCTTAACAATTTGTTGCTTAGCAGCAATGAGCAGGATACCAGTTACAAATTGTACATGCGACAAGGTAGTTTGGCAGGTAACCTTATTCTGGTAAGCATAGTTTTGTTGTGCTAAGCTACTTTTTGTGCTTAAAGATCTACTTCAACGGCACTAAGATAATTTAAACTTTGCCGAAATCCAATCAATTTGTGTTTCATGATTACGTATATTTCAAAGAAAATCCTTAGCGGTGGTTGCGTAATTTAAAAAAAGGGTCATTTTGACCAGCGTTCACCCCCTCCTCATAGCGAGTTTTTGGAAACAGCGTGTCACGTGATGAAAATATACCATAGACTTTGATGACGTACATGAGTGGAAACGGCTTGTTTACCCCCCGCGCAGCGGAGTGTGTTTATTGTACGCGTCTATAGCTATTTTCACGGTTACGAAAACAAAATGTCAGACACTAGCGGATCGTGGGAGGAACATAGTGTAGACGAAGATGAATTAGTAAATACATATGATAGTATTGATAGTGAGGATAGCTCTGACGGTTGAGGGAGCTCCTCCGAAGACGAAGAGGGCGTTGATGAAGCTGGGGGAGTTGCCGAACCATATACATGTAGGTTTGAGCCACTGGCCGCAGAGGATCGCGAACTTATATATTTCCATTAACGTCAACGTAACAGGGTGTTTAGATAATCTTCCAAGTTAGCTGGTGGACAGTACAAACGAACTATTCAAACCTAATCTCCCCACTCCAAGCTGTGTACAATTGGGCTTTGTACCATTATCATTTGAAATGGCGCTGTAGGAAACAGCATTTATCTAGAAAATTCAAACTGCCAATTAAGCAGTCACTGTTTTTTATTTAAATGATCTAGTTGTAATACATCTAGGATTCCTCAAAAGGTTAAGAGTACAAACGAGATCTTAACAAAGCCCAATTGTACACAGCTTGGAGTGGGGAGATTAGGTTTGAATAGTTCGTTTGTACTGTCCACCAGCTAACTTGGAAGATTATCTAAACACCCTGTGTTTATGAGCAGATTATCGAAGCCATCAAAGTGCTACCACAAAACACCAGTGCTGATGGTGTTAATACCACTTGTTTAATTTTGCATTTTTCACAAACTTGATGTGATATTGTGATGACCAGTTTGAATGAAACCTGTGGCTATTTATTATCAACAAACATTTAAAACTATTGTATATAGTATTATGCTACTACAGAAGTATATGTTTTGATGCTTCTGTGCCTGTCCAGTCTGACTCTCCGTTTGTGAAGCATGTGATGGCACTGTAGTTGGCGCTTTCATGGTTGGAATTGACCCTGGCGTAAGCCTGTTGTTTTAGTTGCGATGTTGAATCCCGACAGTCGTCTGAAAAATGGGCACTACAAATCATTGTCCATTTTTGTCAACGTGAAGTTTTTCCGTGTGTTGGTCACGAAACCCACCCCCTTCTCTGGACAGGATCTCTTGGAAATCGGTAAAAAACTCACATCTGGATTCTTATTTGTGTTCCGAGTACATCCACCGACAGCACATGAGTTCAGGACGGTAAATTATCTCGTCTTAACTTGGTGAATGTCTTCGAATAATGAGATCATCATACATAGTTACCGTGTAAACACACGACACCTCGCTACTTCCTGGTTTCCCGTCCCAACAAGTACGTCATCATTCGCTGGTTCACGCACGTATCCTATAGTGGGTTTGTGGTGCGCGTAAATGCAAGTGCTATAGTATTGGACAAGCACAGTGCCTATGGAGGGAGCCATGGAAGCGCGCGAGTTTTAAAAAACCCCAAGAAAGGTTTAATTTTTTCAGTTAAAATTACGAAAAAAATATTGGTGTAAAACAATCCAATCTACAAATTCAGAATACTTAATAACATTACGTATGAGATTAAGAAATCTGTTTTATTTCTCAATTATCGTTGAAGTAGACAAGGGCGTCGATGGGTGGGGGACGGGGGGGACATGTCCCCCCCACTTTTTAGACTGGGGGGGACAGCATATCAGATGTCCCCTCCACTTTTTGATTGACTGAAATATGCAACAAAATATACAAATATACACCATTTTCTTGATTTTATATTTCATTACAATTTTTGTTCAAATAACAGAATAGCGAACAAACGGTGAAATGTTTTCTTCATGTTAATCTTTTTTTCTGATGGACCACGCGCAGAATGGTATTTTGGGCCTATTTCCGTTCTAGAAATAGACGACAAGTTTCGTCCAAGACATGAACGCCAAAATCCCGCTTACATAGCTTGTTATCATTCAAGTTATGCGTGTTTGTGTATGCTATAAATGTACGGTACACGATTCCTCCACACAATAGATAGTTCCCAGTAGACGCCATCTTTACGGGCAAATCGCATTTTGGCTTGCAGGCGCGCCAAGCGCTGAAATTATTAACGCAGCCGCGTCATTCACTAACCAATCATGCAATGAGTTTTGTGAAATGTGCGCGTGCTGCACGCCATTCTCACGCATATAACGCATGACTGTGTGTTCCAAATTGCCCGTAAAGATGGCCGATTTACGTCATATTGCAACCTATCTATAGACCCCTTGCATATGACATCACACGCTAAAAAAGCGCCCTCACTGAGGCCAAAAAGCGCCCTCACTGAGGTCAAAGGAGGCAGATGATTGGACGATAGGTGTTCTTTGCGCGTAAAATAGTGTGCGTGACCTCAGGGTCCATTTAGCGTTCCGCGTTATGCAAGGGGTCTATAAAAGGAAGTCTGTGTGTGCGCGCACGTGCAAATGTGTTACATTTTGTTACAATCGCACAACGCACAAAATGTAGTAAAATCCAGTATTTTGTTTTTTCGAAGAGTTTCAAGCTGACACACGATAAACGCCGGACTCCCGAAGCATATTAAAATGGATATGTAAAAGTAATGGTGTGGGGTGCAAATTATTAATGTAAGATGTATTTTTTTCAAGACTTCTCGCCCGTCCCCCCTACTTTTCAGTAGCAATCGACGCCCTTGGAAGTAGATCTTTAAGCAGCTCTATGAAATTGGGCCCAGAGGTAATTGTTTATATTATCTCGTTCATCTCAGTATGGTTCCATCCAAAATTGTACGTACCCACGAATCTTCCAATTTAAATAACCTCATGAATATTCATAATAATACTGTTTTACTAAAGCACACAGTAGGCTATGGAATGTACATTGCATCCTGGCAAATGTGGGATGTTTAAACAATCGTCACTATGTACACATAAAACCCTAGGAAGGAATGCAAAAAAGACTCTCGCTATTAGTATTACACAGTAGATTAAACAATTGTATTTAGTGTGCGCGTTATTCTATTTCTATATAAACATAACATATTGTCTATAATACCCTGTGGGAATTCTCCCCAATTTGATTGTGTTGATCACATAAAACAAAACATAATTAATTTAATTTAAAAAAAGGCCAAAGATAAAAATTATATTAATAATTATAATTTTAAAATAAGAATAAATAATAATAAAATTTAAACAAAACGGCTGTGTCAGGGGATTTAGTGCGCGATTGTATTATGTCCTGAAGTCAAGACAACAATAATCGGATTTGAATTTTGTCAAAATTGTGATAGCTTTTCACATGAACATATCTCTCGAGATAATTGGAAATGATGACGACTATAGATTAATTTCCTAAGATTATAAAGAGCAATTTTTAAAAAGATTAAAACATTTGCCCCTGTTCTCGTATTCAACACCAAAACTGTGCAATGACTTAATGAACCGTGCCTGGCGTTTAAGGAATTATTCCTCCCCACTCCCCCCTCCATAATTACCGTGCTACAATATCGGTTATAGAAAAATATAATCATCGCTTCGTTCCTCAAAACATCTGACAGATATGCACATCCATTATTCCACATTAATATTATTATTATTAAAGGGTTCACTTACCAACGGCTATTCAGTGTCACTATAGATCAATGGTTTTGTATAGGTTTTTGTTTTTCTTAAGAGAGAGCAGCCTATGTGTAATTAAAGGTTTCATACAGGAGTGTTAGAGCTGACAAAATAGTCGCAGACAGTGTTTGTGATTTGTGTGATCAACCATAACATGATAATAACAATCCTGTGAAAATTTGTGAAAAACAATGCACAATTTTCAGCATGTAAACACGTTGTCCTTAATTTTGGTGCAATTTTGGTTGCAACAACCGAAATCAGCTGTTTTTATTTTTCGGTTTTCATATACAGTCTTCTCAAATGTGACTTCGTTTCAGGTGGAAATATTTCACTGAAAAAATGGTTCTAGTAAGTATGTCCTTCATAATCTGTACGCCTTCAGACTAAATTGATGGAATTGTTTCCTTATCAATCCTGTATAATACATTTAATGATATAACACCCCGTATAACATTACGGAAAACATTATATGTCTATATAATTTGATGTATCGAGTCTCGGCACATTGGTCATCCATATCACATTGCAATCAACAGTTAATTATTTAACCACGTGCTAATGTTATGCGAAATTATTTTCTAAGCACGAATAACATTACCTCAGGACCGAAAGAAAAAATGCTGGAAATTTTAGAGATTTTTTTGGTGAAGTACATGCACTCTTGGTCTCTATGTTGAGGTATAGTCATAATGAATAATAATTTCCTTTCTGTATTCCCCGTGCAGAGGTCAAATCATTGTCTTGCCACCGCTCGGGGCAGTATTGATTTTAATTTCAGATCAAATAGAATGTTGTTGACGGTAATGGTCGCTACAATTATTCAGATATCTCTCTGGCGTAATGGTTTACGTCGCAATCACTCGACTACACCTACGACTAGCTCGCAGTGTATCTCATGCACAACCCAAGGCTATCTGGACGGGAGCTTTTACAGCGCAGTGCCTCGATGAATTTCCAGCTATTAGTAGATAGCATTGACTTCGTATAATGGTGAAACAGTGCGCCGATAATGCCAAGGCGATTGCTGTGCATTACTTCTCAATGGTGCGCCGATCCCACAAACAGTGATGCTGATTTAAAAAAAAAAAACACGAAGATGTGGATACGGATTTGAGATTGCAGACTGTTAGATTATTAAGACAAAATAACGTACCATCATTGATGTATCGCCAATCAGCGCCTTCGGCTTCCACCTCCTTGTCCACAGCAGACATTGTGTGCATTTTGAACACGTGTAATGAGTCGGGTTTGTTTTATGGTTGAAAATATCTGGGAAAACAGTAAATTGAGGGACTACGTGGGTGGATGGTGTGTACGAGCGTCAGTGAGATGCAGAGTGCGCGATGTACGGTGACGAAGCGACGGAAATAAATGAGATTGCCCTGGCGAGTGCCCAGAAGTCATCTCTTGTGTGTTGCCATAGGAACCGGGTATGGTTTTCACTTTACAAAAAGCGCGCGGAGTTGATGGTGAAACCGTCTGCTCGTTGCCGTCCGTTGTATATTTTGTAGCCAGGCGTTTTTACAACTCTCGTGTCTGTCCCTACATAGGCGTGTGATACAGCACTGTTGTATAGTCTAGCAATAGCTCCAAAAGCAGCGCTTGCGTCGTTTTTTGTTGTTTCCAGTTTGCATATCAGCCTGAAGATACAATATTTACTTTCATTTATCACGATCGCCGTGCGGATTATGCGGCGAGAAAGTGACCCTTGCACCACAGTGCGGGTTCCTGTATTATTATTGAGTTGTTTTATTTGTGATAACCCTTCTGGTTCGAGGGTGCAGGCTGACTCATTTCAACATACACCTCAGTTCGGTTTTGTTTTGTTTTTGTTTTTGTTTAACTGATTCACTTGCTCAGTTTCAATCACTACGAAATTACGATCTGATCAACAAGACCTTTTTATCACTTCTGCAATAACCATAACAGTGTTCGAAGTGGAACTAAAGTTTGGGTTGTCTAGACCAATTTAGATTTATTATTTTGTTTTAATTTATTTCATGATCTTTATTTACTTTTATATATTTATATATATAGGCCTATGTGTATATGTTTAAAACTAGTAGGGTAGATGGCCTTAGCTTTTGATCCAAACAGGACCTTCGTTTTATAGAGGGTTTATATATATAATATTGTTTATTTTTTATTTATTGTTCCACACCTCTACTTTCAACCTCTCCTTTCTCTTGTCCTATGGAAGCCTCATGATTGTTTGATTCGTGTGGGGTTTTTTCTTCTTCTTTTATTTAGTAAATCTTTTGATTTTTTTTAATATTATTTATTTATAGTTTACCTCGTATAGAAATGAACTTTCATTTGTTGTTAGACTTGAAAGAGTTTTATCATAACTTCACTGTCTTCAAATTGTATTGATGTCACTCGCTGAAGAAAGATAAACAAATATTAATTTTTGTATAGGGCTATTATCAATTATCCTGATACAAATAAGCATGTATCTCGTCAAGTTGCTGCCATTTTACATTAAAACCCTGCAATGGGGGCCGCTGTCAGCACGTGATGACATATTTGAATATTTCTATTGTCTTAATCCCATCGTACACACTGGTTAGCTCATATGCCATGATATCCTAAGCTGGACCATGCCACAAGTCGTAGAGGGGGTTTCAATAAACACGGGCCACTGATGTGGTTAGAAGGGGGCAGGACAAAACTATACCAGCATCCTTGTACAGAATCGGTATGTCATTGTCATTGTAAGATGAAACCAAATTATTACTTAATTACTAAGGAAAACAAATATAAGCCAAGGCAATACCTGGACGTGTAAACAGCACAATGATATAAAAGAAAATCGTTGAAAATGCAAAAGAAACCCTCTTAACCATGTGCTGACAACGGGGACGTTGCAGGATTTTAACATCAGATGCTTTGCCAGATTACCAAATGAACGAATGACAACACCCTTTTACAATTCTTATCAATCAAATTTACTTAGACTGTGTTTGTCCTCGGATTGTTTTAAAATCAGAACCGCGTTGTTATTTTAGGATCCGATGGGTGTAGTCAAACTAACCATTATTTGGAACTATCGGTCAATATTGACCGTAACTTTGACCGCGTGAGGGCGCTTTCAACGGCGTACTTTCCTGGCTCACAATTGCGGTTTTATAATTTTCGACTGCCTGTATGCTATGGTGTTCCATATGTGCCACTCCTTTCCGTCGCCTTTTAAATTTTGTCCGTCGCCTTTTCAATTTTGTCCGTCGCCTTTTCAATTTTTCCATCGTGGGTCCACGTGACTACCAGGTGACTATCACATGACTCCGAAGGAAATTCGACCTTTGGGAGGCATACCGCAGTTGCCAAAATGTATACGTTGCTTCATCCACAGTCGAGACCAGATAACTACGATAATATCCTTTTTCAGTTCCATTCTTGATTTACTAAGCAAAGCCTGTACATAGACAGTATGGTTGAGGTATCCAATCATTTTTCTTTGCCAACAAATCATCACATGGTCATCATGTGACGGTCATGTGGCCGATTCAGAAAAAAAAATGCGCCTGAAAAATTGAAAAGGCGACGGACAAAATTGAAAAGGCGACGGACAAAATTGAAAAGGCGACGGACAAAATTGAAAAAGCGACGGACAAAATTGAAAAGACGACGGACAAAATTGAAAAGGCGACGGACAAAATTGAAAAGGCGACGGAAAGGATGGCACATATGGAACACCATAGTATGCGGCTTTCTTGTAGCAATGAAAAAACAGTTCGTTTTACTCGATTTGCATCACGAAAGTTTGGTTTACACGCGCCCTCAAACGGGCAAGAGTACTGGGGGAACGAATTAACTTTTGAAATCATAATTATGTCAAGCCTCATTAATAAATGTAAACCAATAACTTTTCTTCTGCAGATCAAATTTTTGAAGATCGTGAATTTTACCGATTGTTGAAAAATTGTCCAATATTGTGCCCCTCTGGTTGTTGACTTTCAACCTTGGGCATTTTGAGTACACCAGCCCTCTAAACATTGGCGCAAATTTTGATGACAAATGAAAGGATTGGGCCGGTTTTCCAGATGGACTGATAGCCAGTTTAATTGTTCTGAGGTTACGTTTTCATTTTGGATGAGCATAGCTCAATAATTCAACGGCTAGCCTTCTAAAATTGGATAAGAAAGAAAAACAAAGTTTAGCTGTCCGCAAATGTTTGGTTTGATGTGATAGAGGCAGCAATATACCTTTAAATAGTTTTGAATATCTCACATTCGTTTTGGTTGATTTGGAGGAGTTTATTAGGCCAAAAAAAAAATTGTTGAGTTGCCCTCCAGTAAAAATATTTGAAGGGGTCGGTCGGTCGGGATTTTATTTTATTAAAAAAAAAATTTTTTTTTACCTTGACTGTCATTTGAAGATTGAAATGCATTGGAACTAATCCCAATCAATATACAGTGATGTACTACTACTAGTGTGCAGAAGTACATAAAGAATGAAAAGACAAGAAACATTTAACTTCATATCTTTTATAATTTGTTTTCAAACATTTTATACACTTTTTCCTGGATCCTTGGTCACACATCCCGCCCATTTCTTTTGAAGCTATAACCATTTTAAAGTGCATTCTCTAAGGGTCATTCGGTGGTTTAAACCAGCTAAATGTGTTCACCTAGCTCTTAGCCTGCCTTGCGTGTTTTTGATGTTCAAACAAACGATCTTTTAAAAATATATTTCAAACAATAATTGTGCGACTTACTCCGAAATACTTTCCGCGATGTGTGCCGGGCGCCGCCATTTTGGAATGATCCAATCATGCCAATCAAAATACCATGTCATCGGCCGGCTGGTGGGCGGAGCGAGGGTGCGAACATTTCAATGATGGTTGCTTTACTTATACGCTCCTCCCACAGTCTGGCCGGCCGATGACGTCGTAGTTTGATTGGCATGATTGGGATCATTCCAAAATGGCGGCGCCCGGTACTCATCGCGGAAAATAATTCGGAGTAAGTTGCACAATTATTGTTTGAAATATCCTATTGAAAAGTTATTTGTTTGAACATCCAAAACACACAAGGTTAGAGCTAGGTGAACACATTTAGTTAACACAAGTTCTAAAAATGACCGTTTGATCTGGTACTCGCGCTCAAAACAAGTGTTGGGTACCACCAGTGAATCCGCTTCTTGGCTCAAGCGAATTCGGGCTGTATGCCAGCGATTCTGTCTGCAGGCAGTTCATGTCATGTGCTATTGCGTGGGATCGATCTGAGGTACCGTAGATGGCCGGGCACGTTGCGTACGACTACGAGTGTAGCGGCACACAAAACACAAAACGTAAAATATCGACCTCTTGCATGTTTACTTTAAAATCTTTGCTTTGCAAAATTGTTTCGGCTTATTTGGAATAAATATATTCGTTTTAGATTGGTTAAACACAGATAATGTGTAAGTTTCATCAAAAATGAAAAAACGGGGGGGGGGGGGGGAACCCGACCCGAGATTTCAGCATTTTTGGGTCGGTCGCGGAGGGCAACTCAACATGTTTGTTTTTTTTGCCTTATCGCTGTGCATTCATAGAGGCTAAGGTTTCACCCCTCTAAATAGACTCCCATAGCAAACAATGATAAATGCTAAATATTCAAAAATTCTCAAAAAATAGTTAAAAGTCTCTCAGCCTCTTGAAAACCAATCAAATATATTTTCAGACCACTAAACTTCAGATTTCTTTTCAATTTTTGGCAGGTCAGCCGTTTGGAATTTTTGCTAATTACCCAAGAAAAAAACACCCCCGAAAATGTGTTTTTTCCCAAACCGACTTGCCGCCAGTTTTCATGAGGCACTCCTCCAATTCCCAAGCTAAATAGGACCAACTTTAAAGCCCAAATTTATCAAATCTCCTCAAAACTTGAAACCCAGAACCCCCAGGTTGTGATAAGTTCTTATAATTACACACTCTATTAGTTGCATGACCCCCAAAACGTTATAATTAAAAATAAGTTGTGGGTTTACAAATTATGATAAGTAGCTTGGCGCATGAATTTTTGGTCGATTTAGAGTAGTGCACCCCTAACAGCCGATCGCCAATAAAATAGTGCCCTCTAGTGACAGGTATAATAGTCAGTCAATATTTATAAAACTAAAACCTGGGTGCGTGGGTTAGTACAAACAAATTCGAAAAAAGTTCGACATTTTTAACATTGATTACATAATTTTATACTCTGATTGGTCCTTAAAAATTGATAAAATCTGACACCCTATATTTTATTGAATCATGTAAATCAACGGGCCAAAATGGCAGACTATGCTGACAACTCAAAGGCTATAACTTTGCTAACCCGGTGGACTCTTAAGGATAATGGGGTAACCTTTGACCTCACCTGACCTTCTAAAGATCGATCCCATAGTTACTTGTGAATCTTTCACTAAACATCACCAATGAGGTCAAGTCAAGTTGCAACTATAACGGTTTAAACTTCAGAATATTCTTACCTGTGTGTAATCATTGATACTCGAATGGGAGAAACTGCTGTAACATGCGGATTTATCTTTTGCTAGCACCGGAATTGGTTTCAAATTTCCCGCTCCCCAGTGCATTTCGCTTAAGTTTAATTTGGCAGTCTCCTTCTCACACACCCTCCATCCTATCCAAACCCCCACCCCTTACCAACACCTGCTCCCCTTGTGTTTTTGCCCTTTCACTACCCCCCTTCCCTATTAAGAACTATACACATAACGCCAAATACGTTTTAAAAGCTTTCCATACATGATTCTCCATTAACAAGGAAAGGATTTTATAAATTTTAAAACTGAAGCCTTTGGAACGCATTGAGTGCGTTCCGGTACTACTATTTTTGTGCGTGTCCTCTATAATACACTCTAGGCCTAGTATATGATGCTTAAATACCATCAAAATGTTTTTTGTGGTCACACTAGTCTCACCTTAATGGTCTGTTTACACAAGGTTACATGTATGATTCACTTTCCCCTACACACATAGAATCTTTCTAGAAAACTTGGTTGTTCAAAAGCAGAATGCTAATTTTACCCTTCAATTAAAATACTTAATAGGTATAGACACTAAAGAAGGGTATTAGCTGCAGACAATTCAACTTAAAGCGAGGAGCACAACCTAATAACGAGACCAATCAAGGTTTTTCCAGAATTTGTGAAGTTGTTTTGATTTGGTTAGAAGGAGCTGAGACAGTTTCAATTGTCAAGCAACTCGATGTGATCGAGAAGCCGTAATTCCTAATACAGGGAGTCTGCATGCAATGTTGTTTGTAGAGCTTCTTGCCGCGGTTCCTCGTAGGACGAGCTATATAGACTATTGAAAGAAGTCAGGTATCTCCACATGTCGTTCATGATCTTTAAGACCTGTACCATTATATGTCAGCTCTCAAACATCCATTAGCTCAAAATACTTACATTTATACGCAGCCTTGCCGTCTGGTAGGAAATCTCTGAACCGACGGTTGCAAATGTTCTTGATTACAGACAACCGCATTACGGTGCTCATGGCCGGTCGGGACTGAAGTCGACGCTTTTGAATTTTTCCAGAAATCTGACACCGACGGGCCGACATGATGGTAACTGTCTCTCAGGCACTATACGGTGCACTGGCGGGCCGGAACATTGACAATGCGAAAATCCCTCACTTGGTTGTTCTGATAACGAGTTGGTGAACAAAGCTCGGAATCGCTGTATTGAAGATTTTCTAAAGGGCCAGGTAACCGGTCTGCGTGACCTCGATTGACCTCACATAGAGTTTACACCTTGTCCAAATCAAGCATTTTTGGCTACGGCTAGTATGACTGCTTGCTGCTGAGACAAGGTTGAAGAATAGGACTTTTCAGCCACAGCCACTATCAAAGCCGTCAATTCGGACAAAGCCTTACATTAGCAACGAACTCCAGCGATCCCTTGGTGAGATTATACTAAGTAAGGATGCACAGTCCTTTCTCTATGCACCTACTACTACGTTTACCCTTTCGAGATTACCTCAAGCGCGCCGAATGATAGATGACACCAATCGAGTGTAATAGCGCCCTCAAGTAAAACATTAGCATTTCATACAAAGTTCTTTATTAATATGGCGCCCTCTTTTCAAATCCAGAACGTGTTTTATTATTGCAGCAAAGATTTTTTGGACTTGCAGTGAATAACTAAAAAATAAGAAATCATATACTGTTATAAAAGTAAGTTACTTCTTTGAAAAAAAATCATCAACACGGATAAGTATCTAAGTGCCTTGCCTTTTCTGGACATCACTCGGTCGATCCAGCTTGTCCTCAAGTGAGAGGGGGCGAATGTCGAGATCGTCATTGATTAACTCATCAAGTCCTACGTTCATTACATCCTATAAGCGTCTAGCTATAAATAAAGTATATGCTTGGATTAAAATAGAAAAATCCATTAAAATTGGTGTAGGTTAAGGGAATAATGTATCCATTATTGTTGGTCCGAAGGCAACTTGCTCTGAGCCTGCTGTCCTCTTGTCGATATGGGCGACAGCGGAGCTTTCCACGGCATGGTTGATTATCGCATCACGCCTCCTCAACGCCCACACTCTACACTGAAACCTCCTCTCAATTGCAGGCTGGATCACCTTATATTCGACAAGATAATGACAAATGGATTGGCCGTGTCTTTAACTTATTGAAATAGAACCTTGTCATCAAACACTTTACGTTGGGGGGGGGGGGGGGGGGGGTGCTATAGACACTGTCTATGGTCCCGTGTTTGACAAAGAACCACAAGCACAGAACAAGTCAGATAGTCTCCACGCGTGGTTTTATTAAGCGCCATATGAATACAACTATAATTTTCATAATGCATTGCTCTGTGTGGCCAAAACGTCGGCTTGTATTAAAGTGAAGTATTTGAAGCCCGTAGAGGAGACTACTACGCTGTCTAATGAGTGTTCTTAGAACGTATTAGTGGTTGTTCGGGGCAACGGTTTGGTGCGGTTATAATCTGTGGCTAATGAAAAAGTCTGCGATTTTTTAAAATGTCGAGCGCCACACCATTATTGTGAGCATAAGAATCACTTCTTACACAACGTGCACAGTTATCTTCTTTGTGCATTCCTTATTTCAATGGCACACAGTTTTCCCAGCAATTTGGGTTTTTATTAGATTGGTTGCAAGCATTTTATGAAATTGGGCTCAATTGCAGGTATAGCGACAGTCTACGGCCTCATTGCAGGTATAGCGACAGTCTACGGCCTCATTGCAGGTATAGCGACAGTCTACGGCATAACACATTCGGCTACTGGCATTATACTGCTCGATTCAGTGCAGATAGTCTTTAGTGTGAATATGTTTATTTATATTTTTACTTATTAATACGCAAGTATTGATCAACAATTACTTTTCTCCCCAAATAAAGGTCACCCTAATTAGAACTGTACCCGGCATTCATCAACTCGTCTAGGTGGGATCCTTCAGTGTAGACTAATTAATACACCCCACTGCATGGGTTGTATCTATTCATTATGTAAAGACAACTGAGTTATATTAATCATAATTATACTCTCTCTGATGCATTGTTTCTAGGTTTTGCTGTGACGGGAACGAATCACTGTTCCCTGTCGCGGCAGTATTCAGCAGCTGTTAGTCTATAGTCCTGAGCCAACGGACCGTTGCCGCAAGGCTGACTGGGCTATCGGCCAAGTACTTTGTTATAATTATGACGTCACAACGTTGCAAATTGGTGAAGCTTCGCCCAGATGAAACATGATTCATTAAACGCCGGACAGTAAATTACATGTTTGATTTGAAAGTCCTGGCTACTAGAATTTGCGCTAACAGCCGTCACTTTGACGTCTGGTTTATGAGGACTGGGATGTCTGCAAGTCTATATAGTGAGATGCTTTGACGAATTAGGAATTCTGCAAGTCTATCGTAGTGAGATGCTTTGACGAATTAGGAATTCTGCAAGTCTATCATAGTGAGATGCTTTGACGAATTAGGAATTCTGCAAGTCTATCATAGTGAGATGCTTTGACGAATTAGGAATTCTGCAAGTCTATCATAGTGAGATGCTTTGACGAATTAGGAATTCGTAAACGGGCACCACAGGCGAGTCTAACGTCATGGACGGTGTTTGTTGCTATTAGGCTGTGTCCGAAGTGGAGGCTATAACTATGGCTACGGCTACAGGTACGTCTGGATCGCCGTGTCATCGTGCGTTGAAGTATAAAACGTCCATAGCAACACCCTTAGCAACATTCGAAGCCGTAGCCGCCAGTTCGGATACGGCCGTGAAGCCTCAATCCTCTAATACCTCAATCATTGTCACACGGTGGTAACCTGCTCAGTTTCCCCCCAGAGCTGTGTATTGAGAGAGTTGTGGCATAGAGGGACAAGTTTTTCTTCGGTCACGTGGTTGCTGGACGCCATTTTTGGTCCACTTCAGCACAACCCAATGAACAGACTAGTAATAGTATGGCACCCTGTATTCGCCAATGCGTTGTTTGGGACACAAAATGGCTTCTAATCGCAAGTTGTTGCAACTCCCTCTGTATTACAACACTACCGAGACATACAGTCTTTACGGGGGACAGTCTGTCGCTGTCCGTTCAAAATT
This sequence comes from Leptasterias polaris, assembly GCA_037783415.1. Lineage (NCBI taxonomy): Eukaryota > Metazoa > Echinodermata > Asteroidea > Forcipulatida > Asteriidae > Leptasterias > Leptasterias polaris. The sequence continues at coordinate 1,338,750 of JAZGTN010000090.1, read as the reverse complement.
AGCCTCGACAAATAAAAGCGGGAAACCTTATTTATAAAAGTAGTTTTAAAACAACAATATTACACCCATTCAGATTGCTTAAAAGGAAAACACTTTCTTGCCCTATAGGGACATTGAACATATATTTATTTAGGAAATATTTACGTAAAGATTCACGGTTTTTGCCCCAAATCGCAAATATCTACGTGAATACTTGCGATTTGGGGCAATTGACGTGAATATTAACGTCAATACGTTCGAGGTCCCTCCAGGGCCCCCATAAAAACATGTCAAGTGTTGTCAAAGCAATGCCAGCTTTAGGCATACTGGTGGTGACTGTATAAAGTACACAATTCACGGCAGACAACGACCCAGATTTACATCACGATCGATAATGATAGTTGTTTATTTACCTCTCAAAAGATCTGTACATTGATTTCTTTAAATATAATATTCATAAAAAAATTGTGAATAAACAAGTTATGTTATAGATAGTATATCGTCAGATAACAGATACACAAGTTATGTTATAGATAGTATATCGTCAGATAACAGATACACAAGTTATGTTATAGATAGTATATCGTCAGATAACAGATAAACAAGTTATGTTACAGATAGTATATCGTCAGATAACAGATACACAAGTTATGTTATAGATAGTATCGTCAGATAACAGATAAACAAGTTATGTTATAGATAGTATATCGTCAGATAACAGATACACATGATTATGTTTTACAATGACAACTTCAAAACACTGTCATGCCCTCTCCGATACGAATATTTGACCAAAATCCGGAGAAAATTTGTTATGGTTTCGTCCTTGTGCTGTGGACACTACACTATCATTACAGTAGCACCAAGCCTCAAATACAATACAACGAGTGCTGTAAGTATATAAGTGACGTCATACATACCATAACGATTTTGTTTCGCAACCAATGGAATAATGTACATGGTCATTTATGTTGGATAAATGAGCGCTTCATACAAGTTAGTTCAAATATTATATACAACTAAGAGTCCACTGTGACAGTGGATATAAAATAAGTCATACCTTTACCTCAGCGAAAATGCACTGATAATTATTATATTGTTTAATCTATAGCACCACTACTTACCCCTTTTTACAGTATGTTTTTTAATATGACATACTTGAATTTCTTTTTAATAATTATTATGAATCAACATTTTATTAACATACACCCTTTAATTGGCGTAACCTTTTTATATAAATAAGTTTATAGCGTCTACACGGTTTTATGTGTTTTCATAATTCTCTGAACGCATGATTATAATTAATATTATAATGAATATATTTTATATTATATGGAGTCTATTAATGATTACGTAATAACTCGCTATACATTTAATACATCGGTCGTCCTTCTTCATATCGACTATTTGTTTCTCCTAATGACATTGTGGTTTGGTTAAGTTGGTCGTCACATCAGCTCTGCGGGGACAGTATCAAACAATGAGGCCATTGTTTGTAAGTGCGTCACAACAAAACAGTATCACCATCACATACAGGTGTGACGGCAATTTGGAAGAAAATATAATAATAAATAATAATAATAGGCCCCCTAATAACAATAATGGAAATTTATAAAGTGCACAAATCTATGAAAGTGCTCATGGCGTTAATACAAACATTAACATATACATGTACAATAATCAAAATGGAAAATTCAAGCTTAGAAAATCCAGAATACAATACATGTATAGTAAAGAAGAAAGAAATTTTATATCATATAAAATTGTATATACAATCATTTCCCATATGCAATGATAATTATGCGGGTTCTATTTACTAAACTCTTTTCGACCGAGTCATAAAAGGTGGGCCGTTCTTTCTTCATTCAGGAATTAAATTTTGCTTGTTTCATATTTTAACAGTTTTCTGTTTGAAATTGGCATGCGTAACTGTACATCACTACTGTGGCGAGTTCATACCAACAAGAGCGTTATTCAAGTCTCCAAATACAGCAAGGAAACTTTTCGATTTTAATTCATCCAGATCGACATAATATTATACGAATGTCCAATGCTGATAGCATTTCTCTCTGAGCACAGTGTGTACACATGGTGCACTTTTGTGATGTAGCCAACATGGAAAAGACATTATTGTGGATTTTCACAATTGTAACTTAATGCCGGTATGGCGTTAATGTATCGCAGATTATGATAGATATCATGTGGACGGTCATGCCCCGACATGACATTTTGAAATCATGCCATCCACACGGTTACGTGTGAATATACTTAACAATCCCTCGGAACCATGTAGACTGGAAATACCCCCCCCCCCCCCCCCCCCCCCCCCACAGGGCAGAGGAATTCTGGTTCACGCAGTCACGGTCTCACCTTCAAATCTAAGACAAATATTTCAGATTGTTTGCCGAGACTTATTCAATGCCGGGGGGGGGGGGGGCACTACGCTGCCTGTGGCACGACACCATGGTAAGACTCACAAGGAATCGATTAACAACCTAGCTCAATGGTACGACCAAATTGAGCTCAGTTTAAATTCAAACTCACGTACGAGTTGGACATGGATTTGCCTCTGTTCGCTCGTACAAGAGTGACGGGGACTCTGTAAAGTAAATATGGACGTTTGAGATATAAGTGGCGACCTGGGAAAGACTAGGCCCGTACTCTAACCTCTGCCTCAGAAGCAGTTTTTATCCGACACTCAATCTGACGTCCTTGATGTGTTTATGATAAACCAGTCAATGAACTCATACAAACACTTAACGATCCCGAGGGCCAAGGTTCCGGACTTTGGGAGCAAGCTAGAACCAGCACGTGCGAACGAGGTTGAATTTTGTATAAAGGGCTACAATTATATAATGTATTATTATTTTAGTTTTAGCTGATAAATGTATTGCATAGAGAATGCAGGAAATAATTTTTATTTAGTTTCGCCCTTTGTTAATGTAAGATATGCAGTTCTGTCTAAGCCCTGCAGCAAAACTAAATAAATAAATAAATATATAAATAAATAAACAAATAACAATAAATAAATAAATATAATATAGTTATGAAACCTTAAAATCCAGCGAGATTGCCCTTCTAGTATTCATAGGTAGTTTAAAGGCAAAGTATACCTTTGGTTTTTTGAATCATTCGAATGTTTTATTCCTATATAATAATATATAGAAATACACAATAGAACTAACCTGTGAAAAATTTCATTTCAAAAGGTGGTACAATTTTTGAGATATTGCCGAAAATCTGTAACGGTTATGTCAACGCAGAAAGACTAATCAGTAATTGGAATACACAATCTGGGAAATATTTCATGCAGAAACGTTTCCCAGATTGAATTGTTGTTGAACCCCCCTCTCTCTCTCTCTCCTCTCAACCCCCCCCCCCCCCCCTCTCTCTCTCTCCCTAAAAGTTAAACCACATTTCTTTGTATTGAATCGCATTGTTTCTCAAATGTTATTCATTACCAACAGCCGCAGTGCTTCGAAGAAAGTTTGTATGGTCATTAGCTTTTAGTGGAGTTACCATCCCTTTAAATCCTATTAGTATTTCAACGATATCACAACTATCTGCCTTAGCAGTTTCGAACAACCAGTAGCACCAAAAAGTGTCAACAGCCAAGAAGTCAAAGTTACAGACAACAAAAGGCACGGACGAACCAACACCAAAGTGTTACCTTAAGAGACCGAATCAAAGAAGACAGTAAAAACAAAAACATATACGCAGAGAGACAAGATAGGTTGTGAAGTTTAACTTTAGGCTCATTGCATATCGACCTGAACTTCAAGCACATTATGAACTTCTAGAAGTGCGGGGGAGACAATATTGACTTTAAACTTGAGATAAAATAATAAGGAAATCTGTAAGTCAAATAGCTTTCCTGAATTGCTTTTTTATATTTTTAGATATATTGACTGTCTAATTGCCTAATGCAATATAAATCAAACTCTCGTCTGCAATATCCAGAATTGCACCTCTGAGACTGCCGGAATATAATTATTAAGTGCAGCCCAACAGGCACTGTAAAAATACTGCACCCACATTCGAAAGGAACACCAGCAAACAAAGTTTCCGTTTTGTGCGACCATCGTTTGTTGAAGTGGAGCCAGCTCTGATATGTAACCATGATAACCAATTCTAACCGAACTTCAAAAAGCTAAACTTGAATGTGAACGACCGCTGGTATGAAGTCACTTGCATGATTATTATTCTTGACCTCACAGTAAATAGACGTCGACGAATTCATATTTTGATTAGTTTGATGATTAAATAATAACAGCTTTAATGTCAAATGAATTGAAGTTCTATATCGTTGAAAAGGTATGATTTGTTTTTTGGATACAATTCCATATATTATCTACAACCTCATTTCCATTGACCGTCCAAGACTATTCGTTTATGAAACAAAAAATATAATCTCTACCTGGACCTACGTGTTTTGGGGTGTGTTTTTTTAAGGTTATGAAAGCATTCCTTCGGAACTGACTTTGCATCATCGTCTCGAATGGACTCACCATTTATTTATTTATTTTGTATCATCCGTTACCAATCTCACACATAGGGCCCTTTTTAAAACCACGTGTTCGACTTAAACCCGGCCTGGGCTCAGGCCAGGCCTATATGCTTCATCAGTAATTTTGAAATCGTACACTTTTGGCACGGGACTTTCGAACAGGTGGACGGTGCTCATGCAGGAGCCTTCAGCCATGGTTTCAAGAATGGTCTGTGTACTATTAAACTTTATCATGGCGTCGCATTTTTCTCATAGTGACGAATCAGAAAAAAGTGCATTTTGAGTAAATTCACTTTGAAGTTGGACATGTATTCATTCGTTGCTTTCATACCTTATTATCCTACATTATCACTTGCCAAATAGAAGGTATGTTTTTAAGTAGTTCTTCTTCACATTTGTATATGTTATTCAAAATGAAACGATCTGAATAAACAATTATAACCTCATAAACCTATTCGTCAGTATGTAAAAAACATTGTTGTCTTTTACGCGCTTGTTCGTCACTTTTTGTGCCCAATTCGTCAGTCTGTAAAAAAATAAATCTACGCTCTGGGGCTTATTCGTCACTTTTGTGCCCAATTCGTCAGTCTGTAAAAAAACAAGTCAACGCTCTAGGGCTTATTCGTCAGTAATATCACCATTAGGCCTAATGCATTTTTTTTTAACACGTCTTAAATTTTCATTTGTCTTAAACATGATATTTCACGGTAAAATCCTGAGTGAAGCACTGATCCAGAATTCCTTCTTTTTTGAGTGGGGAGGAGAGAGTGGATTTTGTGGGGTGGATTGGGTCGGACGGGATGGTTGTTGTTGGCATCTGGATTGGAGGGGAGGGGAGCTTTAAAGTAAATTCAGACCGGGTTAAAAAACCAAAAAAATACCAAAAAATAAATACCCGTCAGGACACTAGGGGCCTAATTGAAATAACAAGTATTTTTATTTTGTAATTGAACTAATTTGTTGTATAAGCATACACAAACTTAAAACTATTTTATAAACAATGTTTGCACTTTTAGAATAATCATTTGATTTTGTTGGCACTAGATTTGAAGGATTTCATTTAACAATCAAAACCTTGTTTACACCAATAATTTTGTAAATTCTGATTTGCGAAATAGGAATTGTATTATATGCTCCAAAACATTTATTGGTAAAGCCACTGGTTTATAAATTCATACTGTTGAGTTTCTTCCACCCAGACTAGAGGTTTCACTCAAAGTTGCCACTAATTGTATCATAAAACAGTAAAAACATTATTCATTCTTAAATAAAAACAAATCCTGGCAAAAAGTACACATCATGAGCATCATCTTTTAGACTTAACCATGTAAACGAATATGGTACAATATTCAACAATTCATTTTTCGTACTCGAATTTTTTTAGTTCATGTGAATACTAATTTGCGTTTTATCTACAAGTACAATTACGACCAAGTATATTTACAAATCAGATTTTTGTTGTCATTTTAATCGTTACTGTAAACCAAATAAAAATTATACTTGGAAATTAACCTGTACTATGTTAAGTTTAATTTATGACGGGAAAAATTGTGAGATTTCAGGTTAAACTTTAAGTATTAAATGATATTTTCAAAATTATCATGGAAACCAGTTTTTGTCTAGGTTGGGTCCGTGATTATTTAGTGGGGTAGCTCCTTGTAGAATTGTTGATGTTCGGGGTGTCTAACAACAGGTGTGTTACCTTGGCATAATTTTATTAAGTCATTGTACTTTGCGCTTGACAACTTCGGAAGATCTAAGAAGTACGCTCTCTTTGGATGACTTAGTGACTGAGTGCTACCAGACGATCGACGTTGATGATCATCAAGTTGTAACATACTGAAGCTATTGTCCAGGTGTGACATCTTCACATGCAACGTTTTCGGTTGATTGTGCTTAACCCTAAACTGCTTCAGTTTTGTCCAGTTTATTGGCTCTCCGTTTGATAAGGAGCGAACTCTCAATACTCCAAGTTGCTCTGAGTATTGTTTCCAGTCCAGAATGTCCTTCTTCTGGACTTGTACAACGTCGTAGGGAGTTGTTCTTGCAAGCCGTATGACAGTTGCCAATTGTGAAGGTAAAAACATCTCTCCTGCTCTCTTCAAGGCACGTTCTATAGTACTGTGTGCCGAATCTCCTTCACTTTGACCGTGTGCTGTTTCAAAGTAATGCATGGTTATTTGCTTTACATTTTTGGCATTGTTAACAAATCTTAGCATCATGGAGGGAATAATTGAATTTTTGTTTTGTCCAGCGCAACCGTCCGCAAATAAAGCAACTTCTTCGATTCCGTCTGAATCAGCTTCCAACAAAAAGTTGTATAAATGAGATACTATTTCGTTTGCACCACGTGCTGCAATACCCTCATGCCAAAGATAACATTGACAGAACTTGCTATCCAATACGTAGACGGTGAAGTTATAGCATGAGAGACGGCGCTTGTAAAAGAGTTCACTTCTATTACTCAGGGGCAAAAAAATTACTTGTTGTAAATCAAAAACTGCTACTCGAAGTTTTGGGTCTGTCAATGATTTTTCCTTGAGGTCAGATTTAATTTCTCTCACTTTGTTTTTTTCAGCAATATGTGTCTCGTATCTTCCTTGAAGGAGCTCCCTATCGTTGTGCTTAGATTCATGATATGTTTGGCAAAGACCGCACATGTCCTTTTTGGGTCTATGAAACTTTAAATCCATCGAGGAAAACACTGAGTAGTACAAACTAAATGAAAGAGGTGGGTTATTTTCCTCCTTGTACATCTCGTACATTTTCCTCACTGTAAGTTCAGGTGCCAGGTATTGTCTGGTGTTGTTTTTTCGGCAATAATGAGATTCCGTTCTTGGGAACTTATTAATGTGCACTTTTGCTGCGTTTTTCAATTCTTCTTGTATTTTTTTACGAGATCCTTTCACACCACCACGTTTTTCAGACTCCATTACTCCATCATAACTTGTTTTGCTCAAAGCTGTTCTTACTTGACGCTCACTAACACCTAGTGTGTTGAGAAACATTATCCGACAAACTATTTTAGAGATACCCTGGTCATCAGGAAGATTGTAATGAAGTGTTCGTTTTTTACGGGTCCCATCTGCTTTTCGTGGATGAGAGTGTTGCACATGTCTTGACAACCAAGCCCTCTGGTCCTTTAGATTAACCAAGTCAAAAAACGCACTTTGAATATTTTGTCTACGCGTTAAAGAAAATAATGAACAGGCCAAGTTTTTCTTAGAGCACATAACTCCACTGCAGGTGGGTTTAAGTCCTCGACGGGATGGGACAACCTTGTTGGATGCATTTGTGTATGACATACCCATATTTCTGAGAATTTTTCGTGTTGTTTTAGTTGACAAAGCACTATCTTTAATACTGGGCATAGTGTCGAGATCCTCGTGTTGGCTGCCTTCAACAATAAAATCTTCTGGTTGAGGAGATAAGGGATTGACTGGTACTCTTTGTTCTTGGTCTTCAATGGTAACAAAAGAGGAAGGTTCTGGTGTATCCTCATCACAAACAGATGCCGGAACGTTTGAGAACAAGGGAACTATGTTTGCATGGAGGTTTTCAATGTCTACGCCTTGTGACGGGTCAGTGTTGTCGCTTAAAATTTGGTAGAGCGGAACGTCTTCAAGATCGACAACAGCGCAGTTGGGCTTCTGTGGAGCAGGAGCAGGTACCCACTTATTGTGAAGGTGGCATGGTGGACTTTCCTCGAAGTGCTGGAAGCAGAGGAAGCACTGACAGGTTAAACAAGCTGCCCATACTTCTGAAGTGCAATTTACTGTTTCACAACAGGGAGTATCTTCATGCTGCTTTTGTAATGTCTCAAAGAGGCGAGCGAGGGGTATGTTGTCGTCGTCTTCGTGAAGTTCATCTTCACTGCTGTAGTCGTCACCTTCGAATGCAATGACTTTTGCCATCCACCATTTATTTTGTGGCTTCCACCACATTTTAACAATGCTTCCCTTTTTGAGGACATCGCTTGCTTCTGCTCGCAATTCCTCCACCTTGACTACATTGGTCGAACCATCCTCCCATTTCACCAGCACGTCAGATCCTGGGCTGGGGTAGGTTATTCTAAGTAACAAAAAGAACATGTGAAAATTTCAAGATAAGTCAAAAGCATTCAGACATTCTGTCAACTATCTTGTCAACTATCTTGTCAACTATCTTGCACTAAGTGTAGTATATCGAATATTGAATATTGAATGGATTTGAAAATGATGTTCATGGAAATGACTTGATTATTACCGCCAATATAAAAACAATTGTTTAATTTAAACTTTGCATGACCAACATTTACGAATAGTTATGCGAACCCGTAATGAACATACTGAAGTAATAGAGGTCTATGTATTGCTAGAGTCTCACTTTCCTATATAACTTAAGGTGACACCCACATAAAAATAACTAAATCATTCACCACTAGGCCTACTGATGGAGGACAGTATAGACTAAGGGAAGGGTCTCTTAAACGTTTTATATTTGCAACATTAACTCATTTAGATAATGTTACATCAACAAAACTTAATTTTTAAGAGCCAGATTATAGCCTTCTACGACACTAGAAAAAAAAAACTATTTAAGCTGATTTTGATCATGCTTACTAATACTAGCACATAGCGTTACATATTTCTTCAAGGAACATACACACTTGATCTCATGTAACTGATAAGTGCTGTAGGTTTGTCTTTTTCTGTAGTTTTAATTGGGCCATAACTGTTAAGCAATAAATCAAACACATGAAGCCTTTTTTGTTAATTTAGGCTAAACATTTAGCGCATGTAGTCTTAGCATAAATAAGCTGTTTCGTGTTAGGCCTTGTATACAAAAATACGTTGTATTAATATCACGCAAGCTTAAAATAAAAGTGGAGTGTGTATGATCAGTTGTCACGTTTAGTTCCACATACGTTGTTCTATGTAGGTCAAAACTGATACACGATTATTGTGCATGTTAGGTTTCAGACACAACATGCAAGTTAACAGTGACTGTTAGTGTTAGTGTTAACTTGAACGTTGTGTGTGACTGTTAACTTGACCTCTATGTATAACGTTAATGTGTATCGTTGTGTGTGGCCTTTATTAAAGTAGTACGGCGACAGTGTGTACTCTTTCAAACACAAACACAAGGTAATTTTGTATACTTGTGGCAAACAAAATTAAATAAATGTACATCTGTCTACAGTATAATTACCTTTTTGACTGCATATTGAAGACAAGCTAGTGGAGTCGGCAAATCAATACTGTGTTGTATTTAAGAGAAACTGATGGTACCTGGCATTTCATTGATAAGTCACTCATAACTGGAGTGGTTACCAGCGCATTTGCCTATTCGTCACTTTGTAAAAAACAAAAGGGTCTATTTATTTGTTTACGGAGTGGCGAATCACTTATTCGTCAGTATGTAAAGAAACATTTATTAGCCTTCAAACATATTCGCCAACATGGTGTCTTTATATCTTTAAAATTAGACATTATTTTGGTTCAAAACCTTCAGAAATGAATTCAGAAGACAAACTAACCCTAAAACTGCAAAAACCTCGATTTGCTAAAAATTGCTGATTCGTCACTGTGAGAAAAATGCGACGATGGTTTGGTCATCGTTGGTCAGATTCCCTGTATAGACATTGACAATAGTTGTTATTGTTCTCATTTCATACACAGGGACCAGACTAGCTTTTCTCTTCCAGCCTAGGTCATGGACGAATCGATGGCTTTGACCAGATCGATCGAAAGGCCTCAACGTTGATGCGGCAGCAAACAGCCATATCGTGCTGTTTTTGCTTTTTCGAAGCCTTATGCCTAGGCGTGGGATGGGGTCTGTTTCTTGGCCTATATAGGCCCAGGCTTGATTTTTAATTTTTTTTTAAAGCCCTGTCTTGGGAATGGAAACCAGGTTTGAGACGGACCGGAAGTCAGGGGAACGGGTGAAGGTTGTGGTTGGAAAAGACCCTGCTACGTAAAATGAAACGGTTTCTAACAGTGAAATAAATTGACTGCTCTATGTATCACTAGCACATTGATTACACTGATGATAGCCCATTGAGGATCACCACAGCATTGTTACAATTTGTTAAAAATAAACTCAAATAATGAGTGAGTATATAGCTTAATTATGAAGATGATATGTAAACTAAACCAGCTTCTCATTACTTAATGACTTCAGAGACATAATGCTCCGATAGGCTTTGCAATTACGTAATAAGATATTTACTTGAGTATATACAAAAATACAACCGCATTTTATATAGTTACAGTACCTATAGTACCTCCATGACGTGACATGATTTTGAGCGTGCGCGGTACCCGGGTGGCTCATCGGCACTCCTCCGTCGGAGTATTCTCTCAAGGACACCGCGTGCTCGGTTCAGCATGGATGACCTCCGTCTCTTCTGTGAAGCGATGCTCTGCCTGCACGGGCTGACCTTCCCCGTGGAGTCCATGCTTCCCCTGCTCCCGGATTCCTCCTCGTCGGACTTGAGACGGCTCCGGAGCCGGAACTGCCGGACTACGCCGTGGAATAACTGCTCGACGTTGTGGGAGATCGCGGCGGAGGTCTCGATGAGTTTGCAGTCAAACAGGGCTGCAAAGTGCTTCCCCTCTGAGGGCAGGAAATGAAGAAAACAACAAAGTGAAAATTACTTGATAAAGAGTCAAAATAGCATGCTATCGAAGAAACATCATTATCTTTATGGAGATGGGTAGTGAAATTGCATAATGTTTGCCTTTAAAGTCCCATTATAGCAATTAGACCATGGGCCGTCCAGTCGTATCTTACAGTCTTGTTCTCTTCAACAGGGGGTTTACTCAGTAACCACTCAAAAACGAAGATAATAGTACCAACTTGCAATTTTTGCTTGTTCCCACGCTCAAATGTTGCACATTATTTCTTAATTTGACGACAAAAATCGCCCTAATTTGTGCAACGATATACGGTAACTGAGTCAGGCGTGAGTAGGTTGTCCAATGAAATTTGGGTTCTCATCAGGCAGCTGACCAATCAAAATCAGTCTTATGGATACGTGCGGATGTGCGAAGGGACGCGTTGCGACGTGCCATGTGCGCATTTACGGACTTGCACAATTGAAAGATTGCGCTGCTCATTATGCATTCCCAGAGCGGGCGCTCAATCAACAGATTGAGAAACATTTTGCGCAATCTCGATATTGTGCAAATCCTTATAAACAAACCTTCACACAGCTGATCGTCATGTTGGCAACATGACGGAAAAAGACAGCGAGAAGCACTCTAATTTACGGTGTTATGCCCATTTGTGCGGTGTTTATGAAGCATTAACACCTATAACTGAAACATCGTGGACAAAATTCAGACAGTGTGTGCAGATTTGGAAGGAACTTGATGGAAAATCAGCTGAAATAGCGAGGTGTTTCTTGCAAGAAGATGACGGGTGATGCAGCCACCAATATACCTACAGTAACATACCCCGCATGCCTACCCTACGATGGTGGTTTTCATCGGAAGTACTACCAATATTTTACGGAAGCTACCAAACAAAGACGGGCTGTACTTGCGAAGCAGAAGGGAGAAATGGAACCTGAGCCTGCTGCTGAAGGTTAGAGGATTGTTTCAAGTTATATTATTATATTAATTATATGTGATTATTTCTGACTGTATAGCCTACTACTATTAAATACTATGGGTTGAGTATTAATCGGACTCAGTCAAAGAGTCGTCTCTTGCTCTTTTTTAGACTTTAGTTTGAGATTGGTTGGCTAGCTTCGAAACTGTTCCGCAGTAGCTATTGTATTCGCCACCAACATTTCCATTTTTAACAGTTTTATAGAGCTAAGTTGGGCGGCGAGTCGAAAGAGATAGGTCCACATGTTCAACAATCAACATGTTGTTTCAACTGTTTATATACATGATTGGGTAGAATAAATTTGGTCCTGGCTTTATCTTTTTTAATGTAAATTTCACAAAAATGTTTAACAAAAGAAAGACCCCAAAAATAAAGAACATGTTGGGCATTCAGACCCATATTTGTACATTGGGAACTGTTCGTAGCTCTGATGTCTAAGGGACGTGACCAAGAGCTACGTTTATCCCAGTGGGCTTTGCACGAAGGGTAATGGCTCGATCCGAGTCGTACTGTGTACATTTTCTGTACTAGTACTGCTCATAATTATTACTCTTACTTGCATTATTAATTAATTTGGTTAACTTTATAATCTGACTTAATATTTTATACTGAGGAAGCTCACACTCGATAAGCTTTGCTTCTTGTGAGCTCCCCCCCATACTACCTTATTATATTTCAGTGTATTAGTAAATTGTAATTCATTTTGAGTATGGAAATAAAGTGAACTGAACTGAACTGAACTGAACTGAGGTTAGGTAGTACTACAGACAGGCGATATGACTAATGAGCCTGGGGTAGTTGCTATATCGTTTAAATTTTAGAAAAATCATTGTTGCCAAAATTGAAGAGGGACTAAATTATAAATGTATTTGTTTATTTTTATTTTTTTCCCAACCAGATCTAAGTGAATCTTCTTGGAACAACAGCCTAACATCCCACCTCCCAATGGACATGGATGGAAGTTGATAGATGACACCCGCTGGATGGATAAGGAATCTGCACAACATAGAATACTGGAACTTGCCAACCGTTCATGCAGTAAATCGAAGTGTAAACTCGGCAAATCAGACAGTAAATGTTGTGTATCGTTGGGCCTTTCTTGCACAGAACTATATACATGTAGGAACTGTGAAAACCGCAATACACCAAGTGATGACGAAGGCTCTTGAAGAGGTGGAAGAGCACAAGAACATTTAGTCAGTTGTTTTGAAAACATCACCTTACCTCATGTGAACAAAAATTCATTGTTCATCAGGAGGCACATGTCGATGAAGCACATGTATGTACATGTGGTTAGTCCCATGGACTCTATTTCAGCCGATCAAGCACAAGTATCAGTTATGACCAAGATGTCTTTTTTGCATGCATATTACTTTCCACTCGTGCTCTACGTTATGTCACGTTGAAAACTTAACGGGTTAAGTTGTCTTGGATTAGGCGATTTGAAAGCATTTGTTTTGAAATTAATATGGTTGGAATGATGTTTTAAAAGTAAAAAATAATGATCCACAGAAATATGCCTTTCAATTGTGTGGTTTTCCTTTTACTTTGTGAACTAACACATCCCACCAGGTTGCGGGGTTAAATATTTGGCTCTATACAAAATGGCAGAGAGTCTTAACTCTTAATCCAAAAAGTATAAGGAAAACCACACAACTGAAAGGAATATTTGTGTGGATTATTATATTCTACTTGTGAAACATCTTTCCAACCTTCCTTATTCATTAACGAACGCTTTCAAATGCTTTTTTAAATATTTATTTTAACTTTTTTCATTTGTTTGTTCACAACCATGCACTATAGAGCATCTATATATTATTTTAAAACGGAAAGTATTGAAAAGAACAATAACGTTGCATTTACATGTTAAATCGTTATCTTATCACACTTCATTAACAATCGATATCAAAAACACATAATTTATAACTCGGTGTTTATATTATTTGATTATGCAAGTTGAATTGACATTCAATAAATTCAAAGAAGGAAATATCTGAGGTTTGTCAATTTTTCTAAGGGCTGTTTCGACATACTTTGTGGGTTAAAAAGTGTATCATAAACTCCAGTTAGTTTACAATCAACATGAAATAGTGTGCTTATTTATATGCCAAGACTGCCCCCCCCCCTCCCCCAGTCAGGTTATTTACACATGTATGATGTACCCCATTACTTTCATGTGTTATACCTGAATTGTTAATCGCCTAGAAATAGTGTAGAGATTCAACAATTTCACAATGGACCAATTGACCTATTCCCCACCACAAATATAAACACCAAGTACAGTTGAAAAATAGTGTTCCAATAGTGATATAAGCATACAAACTTGTAGAAATGTTGTTAGCATACATAATCTTAAAAATTATAAGGGTTTCCACATCATAATTTGAATTTTGGGGGGGGGGGGGGTAAACCTGTGCCTAACTGGAGAAAGCCTCTCTTTTTTTGGTCAATTGAGGGCGCTGTTTTTCTTATGTTTTTCTTTGTGTTGAAAAATGTGACATTTTATCCGTGAATTACACATTAATGTGTAACATGTGAGCGTGGGAACAATTTGATTCTTGCTTAGACACATATTATCTACAACTTGGGCTATATTTCATGCAAACCCCCTCCGGAGAGAACAAGAATCTTTTTCTGGACGGATTTCAGAGCCATGGCCCATAGTCTAAATGACTCAATTTAATCTGACCTCGGAACAGCTATTGTAACCTTTTTTATACGATTACCGTTTAATGACAAAGTTAGAAACAAAAAAAGACATTAAATAAAAACTCAAAACATATTGTCAGTGATATTTAAAATTTTGCATGGTGTGAAAAACTATAGTGTAGTAAACTTGCAGTACAAAAATGTACCAAACTCTTTTGGGAGAAGTACCAACACTTCTCCCAGAAGAGTTTTGCAAATGATTTTACCCGGAAGTTTTGTCCTCAAGTTTTTTTCTGAAACATATCGTCACAAGTTAAAATTTCCACTCAATATTGGAATCTTTGTGTATTGCTAAATTGTCATCTAAACAGCTATATTATATTCAAATGGTCTCAACATATGAACCTCATGATCTCTATAAGACTAAATAAATAAACCCTTGTTTCATGGCTTATCACCTAATCAATGCGATGGTAACTTTATTGAAATTAAACACTGTCCTGTTTCAAACACGCGCAGATTGATGTTTCTATTTTGATAAAAACAATTGATTATTTTCATATTTTTAAAATTAAATTTAGCAAAACATATGTACACGTCAACAAAAAACCGTGCGTCAACTGATTGAACGAAGATGTATCCGCTTTGTTTTAATTATAGAGGAGGCATGTCTTTGTTCTTTTTAAGCTGGGTGTTTGTTTACGATCGCGGACATAAACAGTCTGTGGGAAAAACAAAAATCAATATTTTGTATCGACTAAATGTGACATTAATTTCAAGCTGTCGTTTATGGAGCTCCGTACTGAATGAGTGAATCCCAATTAACCACCAGTCTTTTGTGAAAACACTAAGTGTGACAACCGCATATGGCAACATAAAAAAACGATTAAAAAAAGCGTGGGATAATTTACAAAAACGAAACTCTTTTTCTGGAGGCTTTTTCCATGAACATTTTTTTGTTAAAGTGGGAATCAATTATGGAAGCCGAAACCCACTCGCTAATTTGCAACGAGACCGCTGCTCGAAATTAATACATAAATTATCGGTTGTTGTAATTTGCTGCAAGTAATTTAAAAGTAAAGTCTTTTTACCCCGGCTGATCGCCTTCGTTGTGGTTATTTTGGGATTTTGTTGTCAATTACTGTAAGAAGTTTGCGTATTAATGACATGAATTGAGTTTTGTCTTAAAATAATCAAATGTTTTTTCTAATTCTGCAATTGTGGTGAGCTGGACTGAATGAACGTTTTATCCCTCGTAGCGTGGTCCAAACAGGAAATAGAAATGATGTCTCGAAAGCTCGAGAGCAGCGGACCACAGAATGGAGCATGGGGGAAAAGGCGAAACAATCATCACAAAAAGCCGGGTTTTTTTTTTCATGCATTATTTAATTTCGCCTCCAGTAACCATGGCAATCCTTACCTGCGAATGAAACCTCCCTGGACCTCTCCAGATCAGTCTTGTTGCCCACGAGGATGATTGGAACTGCTTCGGTCTCTTTGCTTCGTTGGAGTTTAAACCTGAGTTCATTGGCCTTCTTGAAGCTGCGACGGTCCGTGACAGAGTAGACCAGGAGATACGCATCCCCGGCCGAGAGATACTGCTCCTCCTTTTCCTCGAAAGCAGCCTTCAGAAGATAATAAGAAGAAAGAGGAGAAAGACGAAGAAGAAGAAGAAAGAGGAGATGGATATGTGTTAATCGAGTTTTTCATTTCATTGCAGCTTGGAAAGAGAAAGCGAGAAAAAGAGATTGGAAACGCATTTCGACTGAAGGGGTTTGGCATTGCAATGTTGTCGCCAACCGGAACATTAGTGGCGGAATTCCTGTCGAGACGGCTAATAAACAAAATGTTTAAATGCATATTGCCCTGCGGGGGGGGGGGGGGGGGGGGGGCGAGTTTCTCTGATTAGGTTAAGGCATGCATTAGTGGCGAGTAAAATCTTATATGGCAAGCATTTCGCACAAAAGAAGCGAAACTGTGCGCTGAAAACACCCGCAATGTGAGGTTTTTATCCCGAGGCAGGACTAACTCTTTGCCTTTTTGATTAAAGAGAACGGGTTTCACCACTGATTAAAGAACCAGCAATCAGTTAGAACATAGGCCATATTTTTTACAAGACTTTTAGAAGCATAAAACAAGTGTGCCTACCAGATAAAGGTTTATAGCCAAAACACAATGTCGTAGAATTTGTGACTGGAGTGGTTTATTTTTGCTTTTCAAAAATTCGCTAAGCAATAATGTCTGCATAAAAAGCAGTTCTATTTGGAGCCCGGTTAATATTTTTAAAAAAAGGTTCAAAACTGAATTTTACCTGGCCGTAAGAGGGAGTATCTAAGATATGTAACGATGTAATCTGCCCATCGATCTCGACTGTCTTCTCGTAAAATTCGTCTTCTTGGTTATCTGTAATCAAAAATAAGACAAGGGACACAAAATTAATTAGAAAGGCCATCCGTTGAGATTTTAAGTTTGTAAGCTTTGCAGGTGAGTTGAAAGCAGTTTATGGGCGACAAACAATTCAATAAAATATATATTTCTTTTCTGTTGGTGGTCCCAAGATAAACCATGGCCGATATTTGGCAGAGGGTGTCCCCATAATGTTCCCAGAAAGCACACGCTTTTCCTCTTGTAAAGAAGTACGCCCTAAAAACTTTGAAAGAATTTTTCAGATTCCCAGACCATAGTGAAGACTCAATGGGAGGGGTACAACAAGCTACATATCGAACACCAAATATTCAAACATGTACAAATGATGACTGATGTTATAAAAGCCACAAAATCATCAACAGCTATTACATAAAGTATAACAATCTGGTCAGGTCAGGTCAGGTCAAATCCACAGCCCCAAATCCATCAGAGGGTATCTTTGAAAGGATTATTTGCCTCCATTTTTGTCAGTTTTGGAACCTTCTTGTTAATGATACCAAAATCAAATGTAATGCAAATTGTTTTTCGTAACATGTCAATAGACCTTATGCATTGACGTCACCAAGCCGCCATCTTAGAGGTAAACTGATGATGAAACAATGGAAACGCGCTGATTTGTACGCGCGGCGCACAAGACTGGCCAATGAGCATCTTCCTTTTGACCTCTAGGTGAGGGCGCCCTACTCAAATGACGTCATATGCATAAGGTCTATAGCTCATGGTGGACATAGGCACAATATGACACCATGAAGCAACAAATTTGGTTAATTGAAAAACAAAAACAGTGTTTCTAGGAAACTGCTCTCTGTGTTTTTGTTGTACTGTTATCGTTGTGCTTCACAACAGAGGCTGGACTTCCATATACGCAGCTCAGAGGAAGAAACATTCAATCTTTATTTTATGGAGTTCACGGTGTCTGATTTTTATCAGCTTTTGATATGAAGGAAGGGGACACATCTCAAAACTTGTTCAGCTGTTGCTTTTATAACTCTTGAATTTATGTGGAAATGATGACGCAACTGTGCATTTTCACATTATGCGGTATCTTGCCTGTCAGAAAGGCCCTGGAATGTACAAGGTCACTTTTTAAACAAATGTTACATGGTCTATGATTGTCTGTTAAATCGGTGTTCTCTTTCAGCGGATGGGTTGAGTAATGGACTGCTCTGTATTATTAGAAACCTATCATTCCAACATTGCTATTTATGAAGGATACCAACGAAGTACAAAGGTGTATTGAACGGTCTCAGTATAAAACAACATGGCAAGGGAATCTAATGTACAATCAGTCAAGGTCCTGTACTCAGCCATGGTTTAAGCCGATCTCATCCGGTTAATTCCCAAAACATGTTTTTGCATACTAAAGTGCATGCTCCGTACTGCGCGTTTTCAATAGTATCATTAAAACACATGTTATGTCTCAACTATTAACGGGTGATCAATCAAGACAGAAAAAGTATAATTAGAGTCAAGCGCGACCAGTGGATACGACTAACTGGGTGCGGGGGGTTTGAACATTGTAAGTCGACAAATAACGATACCGCCTGCCATCTACTGCTGATAGCAGGACAATCTGATGAAGGCATTCCAACGCGTGCCGCATCTTACTATAACTAGACATCCAGGTCTACGAGACAACTGAGCTTATATATTTTGCAGGGGGATAACAACCAGTCTCGATCTGTGTAAAGACTTGGGTGGAGACTTAACGCAGTGTCCAGGCTTCGCTGTCCCGGGAGGTTAGTGTTACTCATGTAAAATCGTGACACCACGGCGTGCCTACATCGGCTATCCATTCCATGCACTTACAAGGAAAGTTTCTTGTAAACATTGATACTTATTATGAGGTCTGCTCGTATTACCGGCTTCCATACGTGTCGCTGTATGATCAACGTTAATAATAATTACAGCCAGAGAGGTGTGGGGTGACATAACACAGGAATTGCTCCGACGGGCCGGGGGAGGTGGGGGATAAAGCAATGGGGATACATGCAGAACATGTATGGACGGATAACGAAATGGAGCAGACTATCGCTTTACACTTAAGCTAACATAAGCAATTGAGATGAAGAAAAGTGCGTTCTCCAGACAACCATTAATGAAATAACTCAAGTTGGAGCCTCGTAACAAATATCCCGAGCCACTTCAGAAAATGCTAATTATTTTGTTATTACGGCATAACAACGCGGGTCCATAACAGTTTATGGGTTTTGTACGCCTTGTCTGAGAGCAAAACAATGTGACTATTTTATGACCATAACAAAAATGGTTGACAAATTTCTTGCGATGATATAGTCCGGAATATGCTCAAATCATGCAATACCATTGAGAAAATTATTCTAAATCTTGTTCCTTATTTGGCCATTAAACACACACGAACAATTAAAAAGTAATAAGGTCGAGTGAACAAAAAATATAAATAAATAAATATATGAGTAAATAAATAAATAAATAAATAAATAAATAAACTAAAACTAAGAACAAATTAGATAATAACAAATGAAAAAATAAATAACAAAACAAATCATGAAGGAAAATGTAATTTACAAAGCAACCGTAATGTGGTGCTCAGGATCAACAAAAGTATTTTGATCAACACTGCAGCTCTAAAGCCTATGGAAACATAAAAACACTACTTAAATAATCTAAATGATAAAATATATAAAATAAACAAAGAATATGTAAATATATAGATTATAAACTGATAAAATAAATACAACTGACTTTTAAAAAAACCTTGACGGTAGGCACACCACAAATTATCATACGCTTCTGACAACGTCATTTTACACCCCCCCCCCCCCCCCCCCCGGAGTAAGGTTAATAATGTTATCGTGTTTTTTTAGGGTTTTGTTTAGTGATGAGGATCCTATTGGTGCCTAAAATAATATACAATGTACTAAATTGTCACAGTGAAATAAGTAAAACGCGAAGGTCGTTTCAAGGCACGAATCGATCGTCATTAATAGGTATTGCATTAAACCGTGAAGTTCCCCCAACTAAAGTGCCACGAAATCAATCACTGAATCTTCCTCTAATAAATCAAAGTGTGCGTGGGAAGTGGCCGAGTTCTTCCCGGTCCGAAAGCTTGCAACTCTTCGAACTTCATCTATAGGCAGCCGGAAATATACCACCAAATAATGAGGTTTTGTTAGTGTTTTGTGATCAGGAGTAACAGTTTAAGTTACAATTGCGGGTACCGCCATGTGTTGGCTATGAAAGGACCTGGTGTGGTCTCGACGTTTCCAACAGTATGCTCAGCTTGTCTTCAGGTTTTTGCGATCCCTTAAAGCGGGACAACACTGGTAATTAGTTGAAGACCAAGATCTGGAATTTATGTGATCAAACAAAAATACATGAAATAACAAACCTGTGTGACAACCACCATAGGTTTATTTTAACTGTATTTAAACATTGGGTTTGGAGATCGAAACTAATTGATTTTTCTCATTTCTCAAAACTAGTATAATTAACATCTCAAGCGAAATAGTAGAAAAGGAAGTTCAACCGCATGACCATCTTTATACCATAAGTTATGTGCAAACACTTGAACCTTTTCAATCTTTCCCAACTTGACTAGTATCAACTGTATTACGGCAAGCTTACAAATTACTAATCGTTCATAATATTTTACTTTATCAAGTAATAAACCACAAGGAAAACTGACTGGGTAAATTTTAAATATTTTGAAATTGAACAAAGAAAAATTGACAAGAACTGGATTCGAATCAACGACCTCCGGATTAATGTGTGCGGTTCTACCTCTTTTTTCAACCTCATGTTATGTGTTACTTTACTGATTATAATCAAAGCGATATCTTACCCGTAATGTATTTTGGGTACACAGTGTGACCCACATTAGTTGCTTGATCATTATGCAAGCTGGTTAAAGCCTGTCAACGCTCTTGTTATGTTGGTTAGAGTTACCGACATGATACGGTTTATTTGGAGCAGTAGCCTTGGCCACAGCCGTAGAACTCTAGTTCCAGGTCAAACAGTCACTTCGTATCCAATAATTACAATACAGCGCCAAGACTACTTCGCATAATAACTACACAGAGCGCATGCGTTAGTCGTAGAATGAGGTGCATGCTGGTCTTGTTAGCAACTGAGTTTGTCACCATTAGGCCCATCTGACAAGCTAGTCTTGGTTCCAAGACCATGCTGTTGTCTTCAAACAAAGAATTTTGACACGCGTGAACTCATACCACAGATAACGCGCGTACTGAGTATTTGTGAAGTCGTCTGTTAGTCTTTGATTCAAGCTTTATGTGGATTCTAGTCACTCGTTGTCAGTAGATTGTGAATAAAATCATCCGATATCATAAGTGACGTCATACATTAAGACTACATCTCTGTTTGATACAATCGCGTGTTGACATCAAACAAAAATACATCTAGCAAAAGAAAGAGCATAGCAAGAGGAATAATAGCATTGTGACAAAGATTCTTAGAGTGATTACTGATTTAT
The DNA here is from genome assembly GCA_037783415.1 of Leptasterias polaris. Classification (NCBI taxonomy): domain Eukaryota; kingdom Metazoa; phylum Echinodermata; class Asteroidea; order Forcipulatida; family Asteriidae; genus Leptasterias; species Leptasterias polaris. The sequence goes on along the minus strand of JAZGTN010000090.1, from coordinate 1,317,121 downwards.
TTAAGTTTCCGTACCCATAGAGAGATATTGAATTTCAACTTCGTTCGAAGGGGAAGGGTTCAGTGATGCTATGGAGACCCTGCCTTGCAGGGTCGGCTTAGCGTTAAAAGGTCGACCGTGCCGGCAAGCCGTTGAAATCAAAGACGGTACAACCACATCCCAGTCACGCGTATTGATTATTGTTTCCCCGAAGACTAGATTCCCCCCAGCTGCCCTCCACGCCGTAGTCCACGGTAAGACAGGCGCCCTGCTTGTCTCTTGAACTCAGTGTGCATTGACCATCAGGATTCAGACCAATCTGGGATTATTGTTGTTTTTTCCTACGAAGCTGGTTGTATTAGGGTGTTGTTCTGAGCTCACGATAGATGGATTGCTCGTGACGTCAGTGACCACCATCTTTGATGAAAAACAGTGGAAACGTGCACAGCCAATGACAGCCTTTCTCGCGTGCACAATTCATCAACGATGGCGGCCAATGCAAGTGGTCTATTGGCTTATGAAGTCTGGCTTGATTATAAATCATGTATACTCTGCACATTCCCGGGTCAGAATTGACCCGGATTCCGGGTCCCGTGGGCCTGACCCTTTCTGAGTCAGTATGACTCGGAGTCTGTGGCAAAATGATTAAGAAATGGGTCAACTTGACGCAACATCTGAGTCAAATACCATGTTTTGACCACATTATAGATGCTAAACCCGGTTGTACGGGATCGAGTCATGGACTGCCTTGTCAAGTCCATTTACGGCAATTAGCATAACAGGGGCAGTACAAGTTACCACCCAGGCACATCCCTCGTTTTAAATTTAGCCTTAATTTGTTTTTGTCTACGCTGGAGAAGGACGGCTCAGCAAATGGTAGATATACACAACTGAAGTTGAAGGTGAAACAACTCATTCGTTTGAATACAGAAGACTTTAATATTGGTGCCCAGCATTGCCATACGCGAAACACAATGCGTGGGCTGAAACTCGTCTCATCACCCCCACGTTAAAACTCCTTACGAGTCAATATATTTTACTGCATATGGTTATTGCTTTCATGCCGTGTTCTTTGTTTTTATCTGAAATTCGTTTTTTTTTTTTTTAATGAAACCTTTGATAAGAAGGCTGTAAAAAATCCTGACATACCGACAAACAAATAAATAAATTATGTTTTCCAATGTTTAAACACGTTCTTCTTCTTCTTTTACTACTTCTTGAAAATTGGGTTCCAGGTGTGCTTGGTCAAATGTCACCAGAGGCTATTCATTCAGTGTATGATAATAGCATCCGCTATCTGACGCTACGACGGGAGATCACGTTTCAGCAATATGGAAATGTAGTTTGTTTTGGGGTTTTTTTCGAAAAGAAAGGGTAAAAATTCTCCTGAGGTAACACAAAAATCGCAAAAGACTGACCGTCCGCAAATACCGTAAACGGTCCTCTGCCATCTGCTCATAGAAAGTATTAACTCATTTTGTTTGGAATAAATATTATGATTGGGTGATTGATTTCTCATTTGAAATTTAATTTAATAGAGTTTATTTTTGCTGGTACCGCTTTTCTGAATTAGAAATTAATTCCGCCTGAAACGTTGTTGACGTCTAAAAACCTCTTGATTAAAATACTTGTATTTTACAAACCAGGCAGTTACCAAAAACATTATAGGTATGCCATTGCAAAACTGCCGGAAAAACAACAGTAACAAAACAAATATTTAAACAATAAGATATTTTTATACACTTGACTCCGTTTGGTTTCAGTGGCTGTTTTTGTTATTTCTGCTATTTTGCTGCTGTTGTTGTTGATGCTGTTGTTGTTGATGCTGTTGTTGTTGTTGTTGTTGCGGTTGTTGTTGTTGTTGCGGTTGTTGTTGTTGTTGCGGTTGTTGTTGTTGTTGTGGTTGTTGTGGTTGTTGTTGTTGTTGTTGTTGTTGCTGTTGCTGTTGCTGTTGCTGTGGCTGCCGCTGCCGTCGCCGTCGCCGTCGCCGTTGCCGTTGCCGTTGCCGTTGCCGTTGCCGTTGCCGTCGCCGTCGCCGTTGTTGTCGTTGTCGTTGTCGTTGTCGTTGTCGTTTTGGTTTGGTTGTTGTTTTGGTTGTTGTTGTTGTGGTTGTTGTACTCTATCAAACACCAAGGTTGTAGCACTAGCCAGTGGCGCATGTCTGTCTCTGCAAACAACGCGACAACAACTTAATCAGATAGTCCAAGGTGTGACAGGTTTGTCCTTCACATCGACTGAAGCGACTTGCCCAACCTTGCCTCCCATCTTCATACAGCCAAAATCATCAAAACAATCTCCCATTGTATCTATAAATAAATGCATGAACATTTGTATACACGATTTGATCAAAGTACAGGTGATGTTATCGGAAGAAGTAGGGCCTATATCCAATATTGGAAAACACATTTTATACAAAACAGAAGTAAACATGCATTTTCGAATTTATATAAATTAAATAGCTTCTAAACACGGGGACATAAAGTAATTCTAAAGCATAATAGATTTATACGTCATTGGTTTCTTGCGGAGTGAATTCAATACATGATCCTCAGCTGGTTCTAACGAACGTACAATAAATTACAGCCAATCTGCATATTAGTTGTTATCAAATCCCGCGGTTTGTTCAAGCCAAGTATATGGTGAGAGGTTTATGGCACATTTTGTGTATTTCAGACGAAAGGTGTTCAGCCATCAATTATTTCATAAACAAATTTATTTTTCATATTAGTTGTGTTTGTTCGACCATTAGCAAAAATTCTGCAAATGGTGACAAAAAATACATTTAATCAACTCATATTTGATTGATTAAACCCATGAGATAGTCAGGTGTGTGTAAGACACAGGACGTTCACCCAAACGTCATTACGTATTTTAATTTATGATATATCGCTCGTGCAATCACATAAACCCCTACATGTATTGCATCGAAACTGCCTTGAATTTAGTCAAGAGAGTAAAATGCCTGCGATCTGATGCACGCACGTGGTGTCACTTTGCGCATTCATTCGACCCGTGCTCATTATACGGCGTGTGAGATCGGGTCGAATCTTGACTCCATATCAAATCATGTGTATTATATTATTCACGGGGAGAAGACCGTATGCCAGACCCCCCCCCCCCCCCCCCATGATGTCGAGTATGCCCATGGTGTCGAAAGTTAATAATTAACCATTCACTTCAACATATTGGCTCTGCTGACATACCAAGCACTTCATGATGTGAATAGCCTATCTGATGACGAAGAAGGGAAGAATTCTGCCAAAGCTCCAATTTATGTTTGTCTGTTGAGGCTTTTATTAGGGGGGGGTGCGTTTCCTCAAACAATTCCCTGAGATTATTTTCCTGCGTTAGTGCAGTTTTAAAAACTAATCACACAGTCGTTAATGTTTGAAATCTCCAATAGCTGTTGCATTTTTTGTTGCATATGCTAATAACGTCTAATTTCAGTAGGTGTGGATTACTCGGACAGGTCGAATTCGGAATGATGTGCGATATTTCACTCGTATGACTGCAAGAGTTGACAACTGTTCATCACTATGGTTATAAATTAAGTTTTAAAGGCAATTCTTCCTCAACACTTTAGCAGGATATATGTTCAGTGACTGTGGATTTATACTATTCCAATGATCAACATTAACTGAAATGTTTTTACTCGCTTGCACTGTGAGTGCAACGAAAATGTAGCCGCACTTTTTGACCACACCCCTTTAGCTGTTAATAATGCATTCTAAATAGGCTGGGTAAAGGCTTCGTTATGTCGGCTCTACGTCACACCCCACTGAGCACCAGGAAGTACTGTCGCGCTCTGCTGCCTTCAGACGCTAGACACATAAAATATGGGAACTTGTGTATTGCGCAAACATAAAGTGGTTTTACTATTAATCAAAATATTTCATCTTGAAGCGCATGGCAACAATCGCTTAATTGCTTTTGGCATCTGCTCATGGTTTAAGAGTGAGTTCGAATCGCCATTGCATTCCACTCAACGGTTTCCACACATCCGTAAATGACATTATGTAAATAAAATACATACATGACACTTTTGTTTACTTAAAATCGTATAACACAGACCGAAATACATTTTGATGAGCTCGAGAAGAGACAGCCACGGACCAATCACAAACACCCGATTAAGATTCATCACGCGGAATTGGCCGAGCATTTTCAAAAGTGAGAACACATGCACGTGGTCAGCAGCGAAAAATCACACACCACATTTCCTCGTCTCATAAACGCCCAGGGATCCTGCCTATTATTGTAAGGTGACAACTTGTTTGTTATTTTCGGGAACCTTGGGGTCTATTTTAAGTCGCATAACAGCATGCCGCCCAACCCTGGGAGCTATTTTTATCCACCATTGACGTCAATCCACTGGAGTGTATGTTTCATCAGAGAGCTATACGGCACTCTCCCTCGCGCTCAGGTAACCAGGTCTCGTGTAGAGTGGATCGGTTAAAACCGTTGAGTCATTGAAAACAACTCCGCGCAATTAGAGACGAACATGAGGATGGCGGGTAGAGATGGGACAGGGAGGCGTCAGTTTCTCCTACACTGTACACCATAGACGCTCTCCTCCGAGTAAACATACCAGTTAAGAAACCCGGACATTATTATGCCCACTTGGTGTTTGCTTTCATTATGTCGTCCATCCACCTACTGGATGGAAGCGAGAACCATTCCTTGTTTACGTTTAAGGACCAAAGAAATGATGAGCCTCATCTGTTGTAAAGCAACCCTTGGGGCCAGTGGATAAGTCATTAAACATCATCCAAGTCATCTGTACAACTCAGACCATCCAATGTTCGGGCTGACCCAATGTTGAACTTTAAACACTCTCCGTGTTGTTACATGCAATAATACCACGTCATTTGATTTTGAAGACATTATTATTTATGAGATCGGTTTGGATGAATAACATCGTCAAGCCGGCCAGCCTGTTGTTGTATATATTATTACTGTCGCACTGAACGTGTGGAAATCTCCATCATTATAAAATGCTGAACGCCAACACAATGTTTTCACAGTAATCACTGGGGACACTAATTGCAGTCTGTATGGGCCAAGCTGGCAACCTCAAGGAGATGGCTTAAGTTAGATGAAGAAAATATTCTGAAGGGATGAACATTCATTTCAATCCTTTACTTTCCGAGAAACGTAAGCCTAGGTGTATACCATACAGGCATCTGTGTCAAAGCTAAACGGGAGGGTATGTCTTTGGTAATGACTCAAAAAGTTAATGACTTTAAACACTTGCTTAGAAAGAAGCACTGCAACTTTTGATAATGTACCATATAACATTTTGAGAAACGATTTCCTTCAAATAAAAGGTGGGTTTAGAGAAAGGGGTTCAAAAACATTTCAATTTGAGAAACGTTTCTGCTTGAAACGTTTCTCAGATTGTGTATTCCAATTAAAGATTGGTCTTCCTGCGTGGACATAACCGCTCCGGATTTTCGGCGATATCTCAAAAGCGCTACCACCTTTTAGAATTATGATATTTTCACAGCTTAGTTTCATTGTATATCGACAATTTAAACAATCGAACTGTTCCAAAACCAGGTATAGTTTGCCTTAAATTACATGGTTGTACGATTTACACTTAGTTATTTCATTTTCCTGAACACTTACAATAAGAATGCAACAAATAAGTAATGGACTCACCACCAGATTCTGTCTCAAATGATCTCTCAGTGGCTTTGTAATGTCAGCATATTTTGATTAAGACTGTACTGATATTCGCCCTTTGCATGGTCAGCCATTTGCGTTTTGGCCCTCGAAATGGGGACAGCAGTGAATAGAAGCGTTATACAACTCTATTTTGAAACGGTATCGTAATGACACTTTCATTCAAACAGATACATAAATACATTACAAATGAAGCATAAAGTCAAAGCTCTACATGCACATGGCGGATCCGCGCAAAGAGCGAATAGGGTCAAAACACCAGGCCGTTAACATTTGCATTTATCCCGCGCGTCATTTTGGTCGGTAAGCAAATTAAAACATCGAATTATTTTCTATTTGTGTTTAAACTGCCCACATTTATACATGGGATTTTCCCTCAAGAACTGAGTCAAATTGATTGATAATAGTTTTTCGGGGAAATATTAGTACCAGTACCAAATTACCGCAATTATGATAATTCTCCACTACGACACTGAACCGAAAGCAATAAAATAATCGTATCAATAAAAACATATATTTTTATATATTTTGTCTTTAGCCTAAAATATTTCACCTACATTTCTCACTGTATGCCTGCAGAATCATTTGTCGGTATTTTTGTCTATACTACTGTTTATCTGTGACACATAATTTAACCAAATAAAAAGACCCAACGTCCAAGAGCCTTTATAACAAAATATGTTTTAATATCTGTCTACTTCAGAGACTTTGGCAGAAACAAACTACAACAAGTCGGCCCCTGAATGTAGCTCGAAACTTAACCGTAGCCCAGAACTAAATCTAGTTATAGGCCTGGGCTACATTTACATTTACATTTACACAGGCCACACTTATGGGCCGCACATACGAATAAAAAGCGATTTTAGTGCATGTCGAGCGCATTGCGAAATGATTCAAGCAAACCATACTTAAAATCTGAAGTCAATTTCACAATATTTTTGAAGAAATGCTGTATTCACAACCAGTGAGGTGGCTCACTGTGTACATTGCTGTATTCACAACCAGTGGTGTGGCTAGGCCTTTTACTCGCTGCATGCATTAGTGAAAATGACCATTAATTTGGGAGTTGAACTGATGGCGTCACTACTGGCATATGGATTAGTTTTAAATTAAAAAAATGGATGATGCTCTTTCATTTAATTCAAAAAGTCCCTGCTATTGTATAGGATTGGTAGAGCTGTAGTCGCAGATAGTTTTACATGAAAAAAGCAAATCGTTGAAAAATTGTGCTTAATTCGTTGTGTGAGTCGGGAGAAAATAATAATAATAATAATAATAATAATAATCGAAGTCTTATATAGCGCCGGTATCCGCCAATGCAGGCGCTCATGGCGCTTGCTCAAAAATCTGCACTCTAGTCAGTTGAGCTCCAAGTGCACTGCTCGTGATATCTAATAAAAATAGTTATAGTTATTATGCTCTGTGGTCAAATTCACATGTCCATATCAAAATAATGTCAAAGACAATGATTAGTTGTGCATGTTGAACAGATGTGTTTTGAGTGCTGATTTGAATGTATCAGTAATTGTGACAGCTGCCCGGACGTTGTGTGGAAGACCATTCCATATCTTTGCTGCTGCGACTTGAAATGAACGCTCTCCCCAAGAGTTGCGTGCCCTGTGTTCTTCAAGCAGAAATTTGTCTGCAGAGCGTAGGTTTTCTCGTGTTGTAACATATGGCTGCACAAGATCACATATGTAAGACGGGGAATAACCATTCATCGCCTTAAGCACAAGCAAGCCAATTTTGTATTTAATCCTCAGTTCAATTGGGAGCCAGTGAAGTTGTTTCAGAAGAGAGCTGATGCTTACACTCTTTTTGGATAATGTAACTACTCTGGCTGCATTGTTTTGTAGACGTTGGAGTCGATTCAGTTGTGATTTGTTCAGTTTGTACAATGCAGAATTTCCCATATCAAGCCTGGAAGTGATGTATGCATGGGATAAAAGTTCTGCAACATGGTCATTGATATGCTTGCGGACCATACCAATGTTTCTGAGTGACAGGAATGCTGCTCGGGATACAGCGGAGATGTGGCTATCCATGGAGAGATTAGAATCCAAGATGATACCAAGATTCCTGACAGTGTCTGATGGAGGAATGACGCCTGTACCCACCCTGATCCCAGAGATATTTACCTTTGATCTCTGATGTTGAGATCCAATTACTATGAACTCGGTCTTCCCATCATTCAGCTTTAGGAAGTTTGAAGTCATCCACTGGCGTAGCTCATCAACACAAGCTTCTATTTGCTGTACTGCATGGATTACTTGAGATTGGACAGGATTGACTGATAAATATATCTGGGTATCGTCCGCGTAGCAGTGGTAACCAAGGCCATGATTCTTGATGATGTCTCCAATTGGTGTGCAATACATACAGAACAGCACTGGGCCAAGTACCGAACCTTGAGGAAGTCCATATTGCAGTGGCATTCTGTCTGAGGTTGCACCGTCTATGCCCACAAAGTTTGTTCTCTGGCTGAGATAGGAGCAAAACCAATAAAGTGCGGTTCCAGATATTCCAAAGCGGTTTTTCAGGCGAGTTAGAAGCACCCCATGATCAACAGTGTCAAATAGTGGTAAAAACATGCACAATTTTCAGCATGTAAATACAATGTACCTAATTTTACGTGATACAACCGAAGTCAGCTTGTGCATTTGTTTTGTATTTTTCTTCTTCTTTTTGTCTTTAGGTTTTCAGAAACAGAAACAGTTTTCTCAAACATAAGACTTCATTTCAACGGGAAATATTTCACAGACAAAATGGTTCAAAATCAGTTAGCTATCAGACTAAAATTAAACAATGATTCTTTGTATTCTTACCAAACCTGTACAGAATAAATTCTTGTTGAGTATTGCACGATGTCTAATTCAGGAAATTAGACATAAAATAGCTGAATCATGAGTAAAATGAAAAACGCCTACAACTATTGTAATTATAAATTGCTGACGCAAGTCGTGACTGCACTTTTGGTCAAAGGGATGCTTCACACGGAACCATAAATTGGAAAATGCAAAACAAAACCTACACAGCTTGAATAAATGCCAGTGTACGTTTCGTCTATTTTTAATATGAAGATGAGACATGTTACAAAATATGAAAATAAAATATAAACTCGGCTGCTGGTTTGTGTTTTTTCTTCCTTCTTTTTTTCTCTTTTTCGTAGTGCTCAAAATAATTGCTTTATGTAAAACAGATCTTATATTACAGAGATGCCGTGGGATCGGGAATGTACAAGGTTGACCCTTACGCCAAAACAGCCGTGGCATCATTTTCAAAAACTTTCAAATTAAACTTTCAAGTGACACTAACGTTACGAATTCTTTATGGGTTTTGGGGTGGTTTTTTTATTAATCAAATTTTTCTTTGTTACAGATGCCATTCTCAAACCGAGGTCGGTGTGGAAACAGTCTGGTGCCTCACATTAGAATGAAAAACAACGTTGTCAATCGTATACTTGCATATTAAAGGCACAATACAGGATTGGTAGAGCTGACAAAGTTGTGCTGACAGTGTTCATGTTTTGTGCGGTCAACCATGAACAATTGAAAGCATTGTGAAATTTGGGTTTATTACGTTGTGTGAGTCACGAGAAATGGTGAAACAATGCACAGTTTTTAGCAGGTAAAGCATTGTCCTTATTTTGACTCGTAACAACCGAAACAAGCTGTTGCGTTGTTTTAGGTTTCAGATACAGTTTTCTCGAATATGACTTCATTTCAGAGGGAAAAAAATCACAGAAAAACAAATGGTTCCAGAATAAACTTCATAATCAGTATTAGCTTTCAGACTAAAACTAAACAATGATGGTGTTTATCCTTACCAACCCTGTTAAGGGTTTCTACTTAAATACCTTTAAGTGGAACCTCGGGTGTTTTTAAGAATCCAATTTATATTTTTGGTTGGGAGCTATTGCATATGGTGATTCCGATGCGGCAATATGCACGCGGGTGTTCCTAATGTGTAAAATTGCATTGTGTGACCGTTTTAAAACATTTTTCCTTCTGTTTTCTCTATGAAAAGCAAAAGTTGATTTATAGTTGGATGATTCTACCTGAGGATGACCTTTGATCAGTATTAAGAACTTCCCAACACAAGGTTAAGAAATTATCGAATGTAAATTTTTCGCTTTTTCGAGTTTATATATATATATATAATGTCTCTATTTTAATCTGGATTAAATCGTGCTTCTGTGTATTGTTTTTATAGTTTTTATCCTGTATTTGCTTTTATTTTGCTAGAGTCCTTCAAGTTTGCCGTTTCATCCATGGTTTTGACTCTGCCCCATTTTGTTTTCACTCAAGGGACTGTGTGGATAATAAATCTTTCACTTGTTGTTAGACTCGGCGAAGCATTTCGCTTCTTTTGTTTTCTGTCTGGGGTTTTTTCTTGTTGTAAATGTTTGTATGTATTTGCTCTTTTTGTATATGTTAGTATGTATTTGCTTTGTAGTTTGCCAATTAAGTCATATCAGAAATCAAAGACACTCGCCCACGTGATAAAACGTCACATTAAAAGCACTTCAGCTAATCACTGGGGCCATACCTATGTTTTAAAGATTTTGAATTTAATCTTCACTTTAAATAAAAAAATATAAGTGGTTATTTGCTGGTACATGTACATTTTAATTGTATCCTCTCCATTTATGAAGGTTGCGTCTGAAATAAATGTAATTTAATTAAAATTAAAAGCCTAAAACAGAACTTTTTCAAAACCATCAAAGAACTGTAGATAACCAACGACCGCGAAAGAATTCTCGATTTGATGTATTTTCGTACCATTATGAGGTGTATAACGTTCAGTGTGGTTGAAGTCATATTTCAAACGTTAAACCAAATCATTTGAGAGAATTCATAGAGAGAGAAAAAAACACCCTTCTAAGAAAAGGACTCCCTCTCGAAAGTGCCTAGAAGAATTATTATGACTGTCTATTTATCTATAAATTATTCCATAACCGTTATAACAACACTGACTTCAACCCATTTAGTTTACATGTTCCTAATCGTCGTACAAGGCAAGCCACCAAACACATCCTACATGTTCCATGGAATCGCGTTGAGGTGACAAAACGTGGATTTATATCCAGGATTTCATCCACCTACAACGGGTTCCATGAAACTTGTGATGTTTTTGGGGCACCTTCACTCAACTCATTCAGTAATCAGATTTCACGTGCTTTAGCAAGTACTACTAGTATCGGTATCTGATGATGTCATCATTATTATTATTTGTTGATTCGTGTATTTATTTATCTATTTATATTATATATAAATTACTTTATGTATCTGGGCTTTAATTATATTATTATTATTTATATTATATTTATATTTACATGTAGGCCTATCTGTTTTCATTTTGTTTTTCTTTTGCTTGTTTTTTATTATTATTTTTTTATATTTTTTTATATTTTTATATGTATGAATTTATACAATTATTTATTTGTTTCTTTGTTAGTTATTCTTTTCTAGTTAATTTTCTTTTACATTTATATATTGAATTTTTATTTTCAAATTAAAAAATTAAGTTATTTTATATTTCCCTTTCGTGTAATTGGCGGCTCGTCCGCTGTTGGTTTGGACAATAAATACAAATACATAAACAATAAGTATTATTGCAAGGTTAATCAAGACATCTTATTGTTGTTTACGTGGTGTCATGAATAATGAAAAAGTAAATCAGTCTTTTATGATTGGTTTTGCTTATGATTTAAATTTGTAGCTTAGGTTTTGATTTCTCTGATGATGCATCATTTCATAAAACCGCTAAATATGTATAAATTGATTACCAGCTGGGAAAAAAATCAGAGTGTTAAGTAATACCTTTTGGTAAACAGCTTTCAAAATTGTTGGCCCACTTCATTTTCTTTACTCCTTTTGTATGCTCTGCCCCTTCAAAAAGGAGCGCTTTGATAGATTTGTTTGCGATCATATACCCGATTCAGCGGCTTTTCTTTGTGCGGCAAAAGCTGGATTAATAACGATACTTCTAAGGATCATGAAAATAAATGAGACGGATCAAACTCGTTCACAGCAGCTTGGGGACTCTCGAAGAACCGAAACATTTATGGGTCTCCCGGGAAATCAAACCTTATCGGGGGAAAAAAAAATAATAATAAAACAAATTTATAAAAATAAATACGTCCTCACCACAGCGCCGAGGCGTGATAAGTTATTATTGCCTTTATGTTAGCCAGGACTCAATTTCACCAAGCTGTTTAGCACAGACAAATCGAGCTCAGCAGACACACCGGTTACCAGCCAAACTGGCCCGGAACGTACACTGTGACTTTTGACTGGTGTGCGCTTATTTGTGCTCAGCAACTTAATTCGTTCAAGCAATTTTGTTTTTCTTTTTTCGGCTCACGATACTTGATCGCGGACATTTATAATTGGTCTACCAATAAAAAGATTTTTCAACTTAAAGGGGAAGTCACGCCGTAGTCGTTTTTGGAAGAGTATGGTACCTTCATTTTGCTTGTCTAGGAAACGCCACAAAAACTAAAACGTGAAGAATGCACTGAATTGCGCTCAAGTGACTACACAAAGTGACGGTTTCGTTACGGTCTTGCACATGTTTATAAATGCGTAGTTAAAATTGAACGACCAGACAATTTGGAGAGGAGCCAAGCTAAATGTTTCACAAAATAAACAAGAGTCAATTTTTCCTTGTTCAACCCTAAATCATTAAAATAAACAAGAGTAACAGACAAAAGTACTTTCACAATGATTGTTATACCGGCACCATTTTAAAATTGAAACCGAACAAACCACAGATTGAACATCAGTAATTTGGCCTCTGTAACCACTATACCTCACTAGTGACTTGTAATTTGGGGCAGGGTATTTAAAAAAAATCTTTACCATCTTTACAATTTGTAGCTAATTTGTAGCTAATTTGTAGCTAATTTGTAGCTAATTTGTTTTACATATTTATTTACATATTCAGAATGCAGTTACCACCTTTATGGTCCAGTAATCCACCCTTTTCACACTGACCATCCTTTCTCCTCACTACTTTACTCTGATTGGTTCTTAGCCAACCCATTGTCTGTAAATTAATAACTTTTATTGGCTATAATCTTCCCGCTTTTTTCTGGATACCTTCCCCTAATCCTTTGCTCCTCTTTTTGCTATAAATGGATATGTTTTTGTTTGTACTTGTTAATGCCTCTGAAGAAGGTCCAGTTTGGATCGAAAGCTAAGGCCATCTACCCTACTAATTTTACATATTTATATATATATTTTGTGTGTGTGCCTTTTTACCGTTTTAACTGTACATATACTTCCCTGTTTTCTACTAATGTTTTTGCTTTGTGTGATCAAGGGTCCCCATTTAGTGGGCCTGCGTGCCTGTTCGGGGTTTTCCCTTTTGCACTACGTTGTATTTTGATGTTTGTGCAATAAAGGTTTTAAAAAACATTTTTTTAAAACCCTAAATAAATTCTCTGTAGACAATGGGAGTGAGTTGTCACTAGAACCTCCGTTCCCATAATTTACAGCCTTTCATGCTAATTGGGCCTTGTCACACAATCTTATGGTGTGTTTTTTTTACACTTGGAGACAACCAACAGCACTGCTAACAGAAGGAACACTCGTTGGTAGCATAAGAAGTTGTTCTAAATAATATTAATAACAGTAACTAGTTCTTATGTAGCGCATTTTATGCACTTTACATTAGTGCCCTGGTCATTGGGACAATAACATTCCTTTAATCTTTCTCAGCTCCCTGAAGAGTTTACAGCCCCGGACTGTCGTTGTGCTCTGAAGGGTTTTTCACACACAATATCAACCTCTACCCTCGCAGGTACCCATTTATACCCCTGGGTGAAGAGAAGCAATTATAGCAAAGTGTCTTGCTCAAGGACACAAGCGTCATGACCGGGACTCGAACCCACACACCGATGACTAAACCACTAGAACTTGGATGCAATGCTCTATACTGTGACACCACATAGTTTCTAAATGTCCTAAAGAAATTTATGTGGAAATCAAAATTTGATTTTGTTTTCTTTTTTTTGTCTTCTTCGAGATTGCCTGGAACTGGTTGTCATTAATTGCTTCGTGTGACATGACCCTAAAACAGCATACCGCGTCTTTGGGGCATTGTCATTTGGTCACGATTGACCAAAAATCTCTCATAAAACAAGGAACGCATATGGTATCTTTTGACATATTTTATTGACGAGGTATCCAGGTTAAGATGTTTGAGATATGAAATGAACTTCTGTACTTTCGGAGCAGGTATTTGATAAATAATACTCGCCATGCACAATGTAGCTTTAAGGACTGTATAAAAAAGGCTCAAGTGGGAAGTTGTTTTGTTGTATCGTTGGACGGGAAACTGTAATCTTATCTACGGTAGAAAGTTCACCTCGCAAGTCATTGTATTTACACGTCTTTGCTTTTGATCACAACTAAGATGGTGGGCGTTAAACATTTCTCTGCCAAGTCTGTTTTCACGAAGCAGCACCGGAATTCACAATAAGCTCCCGCAGGTGGAAACATGGAAGTCTATCCGACCAACATAACAGTGTTGACCGGTAATAAGTGCAGCCAGGGAGACACACCACAACGTGGCACGTGCATTATTCAAAGCAGAAATTTCACGGTTGTTTTAATCGTTTGCACGTCGTAAATGCAGCTTTTTGCCGCACAAATTGGTAAACGGATTACGTCCATCGCTGCTGAATCTCAGATCATGCATTAATGTATGTGTAGACAGATTCAAACGATCTTATCAACATACAACAAACCAGACTGCTTGATGGCAACACCATTCTATAGACCTTTCTTTTGGACGGCCGAAAGTTAGCAAAATAATCAATCGTGTTAAAAAAATTTGTGACCAAATTCAACATTTTCTGTAAAGATTCATGAACGGAAATACCTTCCATGATTGGTTGATTTGTTTCCAACAAATTCAACACTATTTTTGAATATTTGTGTAACACTGCTACAAACTGTGGCAATCTGTTTTTGATTGGCAGTTATGGCTTTCCATACTTTTCCAACCTGGGTTGGCAAAAACTCGGGCTGTGACGTTGCAAAAGAAAGGTCTATAAACAAATTCACTCGATTTGCGTCCCTGAGAAACAACATGGCGGCCCAATGAATGGCACAGTTCAATGGTCCCAAACATAGTTGCATCTGTATTAAGCCGCTGCTGCTTTCCTTAAGCTAATACACCTTATAAACTTGTTGATAAAGTTAACTTGGGTATCTGACTATCTGGCATGAAGACGTCACTATTGAAAACAAAATGGGACCATTACCGCTGAGTTCATGTTACAAAACAACCACAATGCATCTGTGTTAATCTGTTTCCCTTCAAGGTACCAACAGACTCTTTTTGAATAAATATCCTTGAAATGCAAAAAAAAAAAAAATCAATGACTTTCTGGGATTGCCATTAAATGTGGGAGTCCCGATCTTTACGTCCAGCACCTGGGTCGATAATGTCACCCATGAAAACAACATGGCGGCTCAGTGTTAATTCCCTAGATTTATTTTACCCTCCTTCTGATAAAGTTTAAATTCAACACCTGGCATGGGGATGTCAATCTTTACTTCCCAGAGGGCCGTCAGTGTCCCGTCATTTTCACCAAGTTGTCACAGCTCCCCGCCCTTTGTTCATCCCCATGGATTTACCGTGTGCTTCTCAAATCAACACGCAAAGGAAATCCTTCGACTTTCGATTTCAATCCTAACACAACTGATGACGCCAACACTAATAGGCCTACACCACACCGCGAGGACCACGAATCGGAACATAGCCGCAGCGTAAGCATGAATGAAACTATTCATCAATCGATTCTGCAGTAGCACATTGCTGCAGCTATAAAGCTATTAAACGCTCCTTTTTTGCTGTGATGAAATGAGTCGTAATCTGGCTGAGCTGGATGTCACATTCCCGAGGATGATTGAGACATTTCTATGGTCCACCATCTCCAGATATGGACATCAAACACGGCTATCTAGAGTAACATCTTCCACGTTTGTTGATAACATTCAACTGGAACTGCTGATTTGACACAATGTAGGGTTATGGGTTGTGTATAGGTTGAGGCACGGAGAACCGTGTATAAAGGTATCTTGTGGTTCAATGAAAAGCATTCTGGTGGAGGGGGGAAGGAGGGGCGAGGAATGAGGGAGGAGGAAATGGGGATGAAGGTGAAAGGGAGGAGGAAGGTGACAGGAGGATGGTGAAAGGGGGGTGAAGGTGACAGGAGGATGGTGAAAGGGTGGATGAATGTGTAGGAGGGGAAGGTGACAGGGATGAGGAAGGTGACACGAGGAGGGTGAAAGGGTGGATGAAGATGTAGGGGGTTACAGGGATGAGGAAGGTGACAGGAGGATGGTGAAAGGGGGGTGAAGGTGTAGGAGGGGAAGGTGACAGGGATGAGGAAGGTGACAGGAGGATGGTGAAAGGGGGGTGAAGGTGTAGGAGGTGACAGGGATGAGGAAGGTGACAGGAGGACGGTGAAAGGGTGGATGAAGGTGTAGGAGGGGAAGGTGACAGGGATGAGGAAGGTGACAGGAGGATGGTGAAAGGGGGTGAAGGTGTAGGAGGGAAAGGTGACAGGGATGAGGAAGGTGAAAGGGGGGAGTGGAATCACTTTTATGAAAAATTGAATTAAAAAAACAAATATATAAAACAAAATAATCACTGGACTATTAAAACTCCCTGGTCAGAATTGAGCCGGATTCTGCGTCCCGTGGGGCCTGACCCATTTCTGGAACCAGGTTGGCCCGGAAACTAGTTAGAAAGGAATTGCAAGGCCTATATTACAGCCATGATATGAAAATCATCTGTCACTGCTCGTGTTACAGTCATCCCCCGTAATAGGGCTGGCTGTGAAATCTTTTAGCACAAAGCATCTTGTTTGCCTCGTTCAATGGCAAGTCCATGCATCGTGACGCAGAGATGCTATTCAATGATAATATTAAGTTCGCATATGGAGACGAGTTGGCAAACATTTTAATCAACCACACTGACCATTCCTCACTTTTCATGAGGATAAATGTATGGTGGAAAGGTACTTTAACCAGTGATGTATGTCTATAATATGAACATTTCTAATCAAAATATCCAGGCACCTAATCCGCCATGAGATGCGTGGGTGGAAAATGTTCTAAATTGTTTATTTATTTTTTATTACGGGGGTACGGGCAAGTGTTCTCTGTTTGGAGCTGAATTGCTGCTCTTTATTTCTAGCTATTTCTGCTGAAATTCTCCTCATAACAAATTTGTATGAAATACATTTACAGCAATGTATTATTATCAATTTAATGAATCCAAACAAAAAAGCAAAAAAAAAGGAGTCAGGTGAAAAATGTTTACACATCAAGCAGACCACAAAATAACAAAACAAGAACTAAACATGAAAACAAACCACAAAATACAAAAACAAACGAAAAGGGCATGACGTGTTTAAACTAATCGGTCATTCGTTATGCTCCAACCAATTGGCTAATTATCTTTTAGCAGCGGTAAACAACTTTTTTTAAGGGTAGTGTATTCAGGTGGGAAGAGAACATTAACTTAAACTATCCATCAAATGTTTTTAAAAATAAATGTACAAAATAAGCAATTAACCTTGCACAGAGTGTTAAGAACACATCCGTTTCCGGGGAAAATAATTATTGGAAACAGTTTCATAGAAACTGAACTTGTTTCTCTTCTTTTGTCTTCAATAATTATTATTAAATATTTCTGGTAATGAATCCAAGGATGCTTCATGAGTAAAACACAAAATACTTGTAGCTCGCAAGCCTGAGGAAAACCGTAAACAAGGATGCTTGGTATGTGAACAAGAAAGCACCGGGGTTAATCCTTACACTTCCACGATAAGTGTTCTATGTTCCTTCACGTGCACTGTACCTTTCCTATTACATGGGACCCATGGCTTTATGTCCCATCCGAAGGACAACGCAATTATGGTAAAGTATCTTGCTCTGAAGTGCCACGACCGGAACTCAAACCAACACTCTGCCGATCAGAAACACCAGCGCTTGAGTCCGGTGCTCTTTACCGCTCGGACACGACACGCCACCAAGGACAATTTGGAAAGTAAAACGCAGTTTTCCGAAAGACTTGTGTAATCATGGTACTGTGTACTTGTCAAAGCATACTGATTGAGTGTGTATAACTGAACCGAACAGAACCCAGTGAAGAGTAAAGTCGTAAAAAATCATGATTCTTGAAATCCAAGACAATCGCCGAATCTTACAACACTTAGTCTTTAAAAACTGCTTTAGACCGTCTTACTTGTTTACAAAACGAGCGAAACTGTACAATCCAGGGCATTTACCGGCAGGCAAAATTTCAATTCTGGTATCATGATTACCACGCCCAGATTGTAAAATTTAGCAGCAGAACACATTTTGAGAGTTGCCCCCTTTATTTATACAAGATGTATGGTTGCAAATTTCATAAAGAAATTATTAGATTGATAAACCACAGGTGAAACTGACTGGGGAATTGTTATTGTTTTCTGGGCGAAAAAACACACAAAAAACGACCAGACCAGGATGTTTTAGATGTTATGTTGGCAATTACCCTTCGAGAAAAACTCTGCTAGGGTCAAAACGTCACGCACTTAACTATAGTTTGGCAGTTTGCAACAGCTAATTCTGTCATATCATGTTACGTTTTCTTCCGCTGCGCTAGAAAGTCTACAGGTTTAAAAAAATTATTCTGTAAACATATTGGACGTCATTGGTTACATACGGTATAGTTGAATATGCTGCATTATTTGTTATGAGCAAAAATAAGGTATAAGACGAGATTGAGAGGACTAATACTTTGTAAAAAGCATTCATGGAGAGGAACATGTGAGCTGCGCCGAGCCAATAACCGGCGTAGGGTTACCAAGTCTCTCCTCTTAATAACTTGACGCACGCTGCCATAAGAAAGTGTCTCTTTTGCCTCCAATGGTAATACTAATAGACCACGCGTTGGGAGGACAGAGGCAGAATGTGCAGATGCTCTATTACATAGCTCATTACTGTCGCGATCTGATTGGTATCTATTAATGGGGCTTGACACCTAACGGTGGTGGTGTAGAGGACCAAAGGTGGTGGACTGAGAGCTTCAGGTTGATCTAGGTGACCAAAAGGGTGACTAACCCCGAAAGATGATATATTTTTCACCATAGACTGATGCTTAATGCCCGAGTTCTTTCATGGTGAGTCATGCGGGTGATACCCATTAACTTCGGCTGGCTTCAATTTTAAAGAAGAAAATATGATATTTATATAAGCACTGTCTAATAGTAATAGTAATATGTGGGTGTGTGGGTGAGTAGGTAACCACATTCAAACCGGGGACCTATAACAAAAGAGGACAATATGTCCACGGTTGCTATCACAAAGGAAAGCTTTGTGTTTCACGGTTGCTATCACAAAGAGTTGAACAAAGGAGGGTCCTCGATTGCAGGCTGTTACACACTTGTGTGTGTGTGAGTAGGTAACCACATTCAAACCGGGACCTATAACAAAAGAGGACAATAGGTCCACGGTTGCTATCACAAAGGAAAGCATTGTGGTCCACGGTTGCTATCACAAAGAGTTGAACAAAGGAGGGTCCACGATTGCAGGCTGTTACACACTTGTGTGTGTGTGTTTGTCCATCTACCCCACCCTCCTATGCCATTGTCGCTCGGTAAGAATTACATGGCATGGCAAACAACATCACAAGCAGCCCCACCTCCCATTCAAATGTACATGCTGTTAACGTCCATGCAAAGACAATTGAGATCTCATTTAAAACCAGTAAGCTATCAAAACATTATCAATCAGCACCACCATACTTCCCCACCCGCAACAAACAAACTACCCCACTCTTCCGTCTAAATACACAGAACATGTCATGCCATGTTAAGGCACTGTGTCGTCACGATCAAGTCAGGCCTGCGCCTGCGCCTGCGGCACTACATAGGATTATGAACTCTCACCCAATATTGCACGCGCGCGCGGGTTTTCCACATGTGTGCAGTTACTCTGAAGAGAGCCGTCGAGATTCAGCGCAGGGTCACGTTGCCTCGGATTGGGCGATTTGGGCTATGAAATGCATATGGTTAGAAAGATGTTTTAAAAGTAGAATATAATGATCCACACAAATATGCCTAGAAATTGTGTGGTTTACCTTTTACTTCGTGAACTAACACGGTCCGCCATTTTGTGGAGCCAAACATTTGGCTCTTCAAAGTATATAATATAATTTAAAACTATAAATGCAATTAGCTTTGTGCCTTCTTCTTCAATTCCTCCAAAAAATAAATCATCAAATCAAGCTGAAGTATCATTGTAAAAAGATAACCGGAAGTTACACACAAACATGGAGGTCATTAAAGGGAGTTTATACTTTTGGTAAATGTCAAAGACCAGTATCCCCACTTGGTGTATCCCAACGTATACGTGAAACAACAAACCTGTGAAAGTTTAAGCTCAATCGGTCATTGCAATCAAACATCGAGTTTTCGACTCGTGAGATCAAAACTAATTGTTTTACTCATTTCTCAAAAACTATAGCATTTAAAGCAAAAATATTTCAAAGGGAGTTTCCCATCATGACCATCTTTATACCAATGTAAGTTATGTGTGAATCTGTGAACATTTATATTTTTACTTTAATCTGGCGATATCCGTGTATAAGATCGGATAATTATTTCATTATTTCCAAGGTAAAACACGACATCGTTGAGAGTGGACAGTGGCTCAAACAGAGACTATGGCGTCTGTTTACCTGCAGCTGCAGCTCAGGATGCCCTCTTCGATTGATTTTTCCAAAGGAATGATACAACATTGTGTTTTGAAGGAGTTATTATTCATTCACGGTCTCTAGTTCTCGATAAATACGCTATAAATATCAAACAAAGAAATCCATCCAGAAAAACACTAATTTTTCAAGAAAACACTGAGTAATGGTTATTGGTAAACGCCCTTTATCATGGTTGCTTAGGTTTTTTATGGGTGTATAAGCGTCCATATGAAGTGTTGACCTAAGAAAAAAGAGGTCCACACAATGTAGAGACTTGAAACACTATGTAGACTTAAACACGTCCACACAGTGTGTTTTTTACAGTGTTGAAGAATATGTTTTGTTCTAAGGTGCACAGAACAAAGGAATATCAACAGAGTGTATGCAACACAGAGGCTGTTTGTTTTTGTGGGGTATTTTTTAAGTGTGTTTCTTTGTGACGTTCATATTAGTGCTTATTCGGTTTGCAAAGTCGAAATATGGACTTAGGGCCTTTTCGAAAGCACGGCTTGAACATAGACTACGGCTTAGGCTCCGATTGTTATTTTTGAAAGAGTGCGCTTTCGTTACGGGGTACCATATTTTAGATGGGACTATTTGTTGGATACATAGTACTGGTACCCTATCAAGTTTATAAACAATATATTGGATCTTTGGGATAAAAATGCATCAATTAATTAATTAAAAATATATATATATGTGTATATTTTCTTTTTCAAATTTCGTCGTGACGCTGCAGAGCGGTCTGGAAGTTCTGGCGGCTATTTCGTTAGACACTTACGTCCTTGAGAAAGGGAATTAACCATAATTGCTTCTCTTAACCCAGGTGTATATGTGGGAACCCGAGAGAGTTGAGACAGTTTGTGTTAGATTAATTCCTTAATAGAGCTTATATAAAACAATATATTGGATCTTTGGGATAAAAATGCATCAATTAATTAATTAAAAATATATATATATGTGTATATTTTCTTTTTCAAATTTCGTCGTGACGCTGCAGAGCGGTCTGGAAGTTCTGGCGGCTATTTCGTTAGACACTTACGTCCTTGAGAAAGGGAATTAACCATAATTGCTTCTCTTAACCCAGGTGTATATGTGGGAACCCGAGAGAGTTGAGACAGTTTGTGTTAGATTAATTCCTTAATAGAGCTTATTTAAGCAGCTTGGGTTGTGCGCCCCAGGGAGTTGAGAAAGTGGAGGAATGGTCTAAGTATGACTGATGGACAGGGATGATAATACTGTAAAACGGCTTGATCTAGCTATTAAGATATATGCTATAAGAAATCTGGTAATATTTACCTTTAAAAAATAAGAACATGTCCTTCAACACAATCTGCTAGTTTTCAGGTCACAGAGTAGGTCTATAATGTCATCAAAATATTCCGTGAAAAAAATGCTCTCAATAGACGCTCATGTGTTAATGGCTTTTTGTTTCGATACGGTTTTGTAAATTGATGAAAACTATATATGTTAAACGGCATTGCCAGGCAATTTAAATAAGGTCGGAGTCCAGCAGACCATTCTCAAAGAAGATTGCGTTTTAAACAAAATCATCGATTGTAAAAATCAGGTGATTTTTATGATAATTTTTAACGTTGACAAGGGTCTGGATGTAAAAACACAATCTTCTTTTGATGACCGGTTTTAATTTTGTTTTTTCCTTGGCGGCCCCTGTGCACCTTGTTTTATCCATTGTAATGTCTGAAGATTTAAATTAAACAAATCAAATATAAAAATATTTTCCGAGGAGGATCGGAAGCATAGGTTTTTGTTTTACCAGCCAAGCATGTTTAAAATTCAACATAACTATAATTTTAATGATAATCGAAACTTCATCATTGTCTACAAGTCAATCTGTGAGGACGATGTTGAACACCATTTTTTGTTACATTTCTCTTGCTAAAGTTACCCCCAAAATTACATTTGGTGTTCGAAATGCGGCACGGTGTACAACTCCTCCCCCCCCCCCCTCTCAATTGTGTCTCCAATGTGTGATTGGAATCTCAGGAATTCTTAAGAGGATTTTAGGGGTTCTTCTTTACAAGACGAAAATGGAACCTTGGGGGATACCCCAGCCCCAAATCGGGCATTGTTTAAATGACTTTGGAATGGCAGAAACGTTCACACTCAGTATTCTTGAAACACGTTTTGCACATTAATTGCTGACATCATTTTATCGGTAAAACTTTCGTTGCGTCCTTCGGGGCACACGACGAGTTAGAACATCAGTTAGTTTGAGCTGAGAGAGGAATTCCTGGTATTACATAAGACCATGCCTGATCTATTCAAGCAAGATCAGTCCGCAACTGCAGTGAAAGAGTTGGCCTGTATCACCAACATTCCCACATAAGATTTACAATAGCGGTTTATAACACTACCTTTACACCAACTTTTTCCTCAAGTTACCAGGCAATGCACTCAAAATGCCATTGAGCAGAAACTTTGTGTTTATCATAATTAAAGACAAACTAGCAACAAACTGTAAATTACATTACATCAATGCTGGTAAACCATGTCTGCTATTTAAAGTAGGCCACTACCACTTTTCTCTGCTCAGCCAATAAGCATAGTGGTCTCAAAATAAACGGGACCAGAACGTGTGTTTTAAACAATATTTACCTGAAAGCATTGATTCGTAGTCGTTGACATCGGTGAAGATCGAGGATGAAAACTGCTGGAGTAGCGATGACTTCCCCACCCCTGGAGTACCTAGTAGCACCACTCTGAGAACAGGGGGTTGCTGGAGCGCTGGAAGATCTTTGAGAGATAAGAAAGGGAGGCTGGAACTCCTTCCCCTGTAGGTGTGTTCTTGCTGTTGTCTGATTGTCATGTCAGCTATACTCCAGTGTAACGACTTAGCCACCGCACTGATGGGAGACGCTGGCTGGTCCAGCCAGTGGTCGTCATCGTGGTGGTGGTGATGATGGTGGTGGTGGTTCGGAGTGGACGCCCGGTGGTGGTCCAGGGGCCCGGGCCGGGTCCCTCTCTTGATGTTCCGTTCAATCATGTGGCTAGCTAGGGCAGGGTCTGATGCAGCAGAGGCGCGTCGGGCCTGCCTGTCGAGGAGTCTGGCTGCCGTCTTTCGTTGCTATGCTCCCAGCCCCGGGAGCACCAAGCCTCTTAAAAGAGATTTGAGTATCGAACTTGGCTTGGTTCCCTGAAATGATGAGTCAATTCTGAAGATGCGATAACTTTTTTCCCTCGGAGTTACAAAGAAAAACCAGGCATTATCAGTTGGAACAATGGCAGGTGTATAACTGACGCAAACAGTAATTTGAAAAGATAGTCTGGGTGTTCAGGTGGTTAAATATTGATCAGCCAGTTACAGGCGAGCTCAGAACTCGCGTCTGATGGTTTCGCTCTTTGCTACAAGTACATGTTTACATTTAAACAACATAGTGCAGTCACGCTGTGCACTGGTTGAGAACAATATTTTGTATCGAAGCCTGTCCGCTCTACGTGAATACAGGCTGTGACTAGACCTACATTGTCATACGGTGTAGCAATTTATTGTGGAGATTCGCTGCAGCGAGTCACACTCTTCAAAGCAGGTTGCACGTCACTGCCGCAGTGTGCGCTGCCTCATCGCATCGATTCATCGAATCAAATCATCCCGAGGAAGGCACTGCCACACGCATAACCAACTCTGCATATCACGTCACCACCTCCACTGCGCATGCTCCAAAGAGATCCCAACCACCCCATGCTGTGGCTGTCCGATTGCTCCAGAGTAGCCACAATTCACAGCCACGACTGACACACCATTTATCAGCGTACGTTCTGTAATACACATTTATCAAGTCTACATTTTATTCATAGGAGCTATTGCCAGCACAATGGGATGCAGTCTTTTGTGTGGCAGCTTGTTGTCGTGGCAACCGATGATGTCATTGGGATGATGAAAGTTTAGTTCAGCGACACATTGCGAGTGTAGTTGACGTGCCCGTCATGACTGTATGCACGCCGTACACACGCGGCGTGCGAATTAATAAACCGCGCCGATGTTTTTTCGTTTACTTGGTTTAGGGCGGTGAATCATGATACTATATTAGCCCGATCGTCATGTAGGTTACATCAAAATCAAGTAAGTTAAAAGCCTGTCATTTAATGTCATGGGTAGGAGAACATTTGGAAAAGATGAGCAATAAGCAATCAAACCAAGTCATGAATATTTGCATCTGTTTTGTCTGCTTCAAGAACCGTAAGCAAGCTGTGTGACATTGACATGTTTTGAGAATCCCGAATTCGGAGAGCCAAATTTAGAATCCATGTTGTATTTTTGAATCACAAGGGCGTAGTTGTATTTTGAGCTGAGTCATCAAGGGTGTACCCTTCCAGAAATAAAGGAAGGTTTTTATTTGTTAAAACACCCCCCCCCCTCCCCAAACAAAACTTCCTTACTTTATATACGATCGAATGAGTTAGTGAAGAAGACAAGACAGGTTACAAGACTTCATGAACATAATGTTATAGTTGCTTTTATTAACAAACAGTGAGGTAATCAAATAGGTCTATACCCATTAACTTGTATTAAGCGGCGTGCAAACACTGCAAAATTTAGTGTGTTAAAATTAACACCATGTGTGTTGTCGCATATTGATACAAAATCATATATATATATAAAATTACACCATAGAGTGGTAATAGAACACTAATTTCTGCCAGTGTAATTGTAAACAATTACATTGGTGTTTATTTCAACACCCTAATATGATGATAATTTTGATTCTCTCTTTAGTATCTATCAGGTAAAAAAATTTAAATAAAATACAAGGTCTATTTGGTTCAATTGAGTTAACTAACTCGTTTAACCGGTTTACTTTATCTGTTAAACAGTTTTAACAATGCTTGTGAGATAATAGTCTATTGTCCATAGTAACTTTGTTCGAACGGATTTGGCAGTTACCGTTCGAACGAATTTGGAAACCGTTCGAACGGATCGGGAAATCTGCCGAACGGCTGTCTATGGAAACCGTTCGAACGGATTAGACAATTCGTTCAAGAACATGGGGGCTGTTATTTACCGCGTTCCTTCCCGGGCTTCGGACATACATTTTTTTTCTTATTCTGCATGGAACGGGCTCGATGGGAAGTCTTGTTGTATGGTGACTGTATTGATAGTTATTACATCCACGAAAAAGGGTACGTATGCCCACACAGATGACTTCTTTTTTCCATAGTTGAAAAAGCCTTTCATCAAAATAGTAGTTTTTATAATAGGAATACTAACACACATTTTGTTTCTCCATCTGTTGTTTGTATTGCTCTCTATGAGCGTCAATGAGAACATTGTGCATAATTAAAGTTATCCAAGCATAGCCGTTGGAATATTAATAAGGGAATAAAAGGGTAGCGACGAGTTCTTAAACGGCCGTTTAAAACCGGCAGGGTCGTGGCCGTGCGATAAAGGCCCGAGCCGAAGGCGAGGGCCTTTATCGCACGGCCACGACCCTGCAAGGTTTTAAACGGCCGTTTAAGAACGAGTCGCTACCCTTTTATTCCCATTCATAAATGCCCTTTTGGTTAAAAGGCGTAATAAAGTAGGAAACTCTGTAAAAACTTATCTGTTTTCCGACGTCCTTGAGCTCTGTACGTGAGACAGTTTTCGGATATGCATTGTGCGCGTAGTAACGCACCCTCGTGTTCATGGACTAAAATGGCGCGGCGAGATCGATCTCCCCTGAGAATGGGGTTGTGGGCTAACCCGCACAAATGCTATCCGAAAACAACCGGTCTTAAACAGCTCCAGCTATGTCTTTATCAGCCGTTTAAACACCCCCACGTGACGTGCTCTCCACCAATAGGAATAGCGAAACTGTCTGGGGTATTTATGAATGCTGGTTAACAGCCCTGTTTCACAGTATAATGGAATGACTTCCATGTATAATCATATGGATTTTGTCTGTTTTATTTGTTACTTTTCTACCCATATACCGTTGCTTTGAACAGAAGGGGTTTCGCGATATCTAAATATTAAATATACATTGAATTCACGTATTAATAGATTGGGTCGGGAGCCTTTTCCGAACCAATTGGCTAAGGCCCTGTTTACTGCTCTGGGTTCTGTTTGATGCCGGTTTTGAAAATTTATGAAGGAGACCAAGCCGAAGCCGGAGCGTACGTAAGCCGGCGTTTGGAAAAGGCCCCTTGGACAAAATTAGGCCTATATGTGAAAAAACAAGGATTCTACGTCAATCTATAATGTCGTGTATCTTGACGTACCACACAGTCCATTAATGTGTTAACCAACAACGTATCATTTAGCCATCTTTTACACTTGAAGCAACTACTGCCGCCATGTTGCAACTCTTCCTTCATTTACATCCAAGTATAACATTATATTACACTGTGTTTCTGTTATGAAGCTATGCCCTCTGATGGCAACAAAAAGCCCCAGACGCCGTAACGGAATCGCGCAATTGTAACGTTTGAACACGCGAGAGTTTTGCATTATTAGTCTATTATCGAAGGTGAATGTTAGACTTGTCACAATCATTCACATCAACGCGCCTTACTCGGCGTGAGGTGACGGTGTCGGTTATGACAGCTACGCATAATGGGCAGGTGGATTATAGTATGTCACTGGGGCACTGTGTAAAGTCTAACTGTGCTCTATCGTATTGAAGACCACGTGGGCAGCATGACCTACCTACATTACACTGTTCAAGGTTCATTTATTTTCAAAAAAGCATGGCTTAACAAGTTTATGTTTTTCTAGCCAAAAAGGGTTTAGCATGGAGCCAGTACAATATATATCGGTCCAACTACATAAAGCCTGTAAGCACAGAAACTTTCTAAGCACAGACAAACCTTGCTTAGCAGAAATAGCTCACTAGGCAGCAGTCCATAAAGTTTAAAATTGCTGCAAATGGTGCCCCAAAATATTTATGCTTAGCAAAAGAAAAATTGCTAAGCAGTGTTTTTTGCTTAACAGCTTTATGAAATTGGGCCGTAGCATTTTGCCTGACGGTAGCCCATTTCTAATTAGCAAGAAGCTTCTGTATGTGAAAGCCATATTTTGCGTTAATACGATAGGGTTTTCATTTAATAACATTAATGTGATTTCACTTGAAAGTAAATGCATAAAACCCAACTGTGCCCAGTTTCACTTTTCCATCGGGCAAAAGAGCGGGAAAACTAAACTGTAATCGTCTCACAGTTCACTTTAATGGAATGATTCGATTGGATCAAAGCAATGAGTTCGACGTTGTTTCAGGCCACCACCCCATTAAAAAGGGGCGGGGGGGGGGGCTCACGCAAGTTATTACTAGCTAGTCATTTTCGAATCAGTGGCTAAGGTTGGATCACGGTAGCCGCAGCCACAACCATAGCCAATTTATACACGGCCATAATTATGCCATATGCCCTTAAACTCAAATGAAAGTTATGTTTGCAGACCGTATCTCTGATGAGCCACAAGGCTGACCAATTTCTCAACTGCAATCTTTATGAGTCAGCATGATTTACAGTCAATTTACACTGAGATGTAAACCACACAACATTTATGATATCCCTTCAAAATGAGTCTCCGACGAATGACATCCCCCTACGAGGATTGTTTGAGTCTAGGTCAGCATTTGACATCGATCCTGCCCGTGAAATGTTCCTGGTGGTCCCACGAGGCGACCGTCTCGCGTCGTCTGCCGTATCGTCATAGTCGGAGCACGTCGGTGCCAGCTTCCTTCAATTGGTTTCCTCGTAAGACCCATTATTTGTGAAATCAGTCGGAAGACATTGCAGATGTTGCTGCCAAAGACATTCCTCAGAAGTGAGATAGTCTTGATAATGCGTTCGTCGCAATCTAAAGCGAGATTCTACGAACCGCGTGGAGACGTTGAATCAGAAAGGACCATGTTTCGAGTTCGGTTATTTTCTTTAGATCACACACATACGTTAGGCAAACTGTTCGAAGGGATTAAACTTTTTCATATTCACACCTGGTCTTGATTAGTGTTTCTTCCATGAATTGTGTGGCATCTCTAAGGCAGGCTCTAAGGTGCCTTTTTATCCTCATTCATTTCAAAACTATTTGATTTCCAGTACTGCTTGTGACCTTTAGTAGATTATAAATTAAACCGGTCACCATGAACAAAGTCCTTTTAAAACTTGTTTGGTACAATATTATTTTACTTAAATTCTGTGTTATTGCAATTAGAGATATAATCCTTGGAGAGGGATCGGTTGTCATCTGCGGTAAGATCAGAGTGACGTAAACATCCACTGGACTAAAAGCTCGTCCTGACGTCTTGAAATAAGCTTACTTCTTCTACGTTTTCTTCTAACGAGCCTGTCACCACATTGACCCAATTATTGGACCGCTGATTAAGCTACTCCGGATGTAGACTCCACACCAGCCGCCAGACGATGGATTCGCTTTGTGGGTTTTGCGGACGTGGGTGAGGTGGCTCGTCCTAGCTCGTCTGGTTTGCGAAGGATTTGCCAGACCGTTTAGAGTGTGAGTTCAAGAATATTACAAGGACGACACTTCGCGGGGTCTGATGTCATCTTTGTAGTTGTGTTGCAAAGCAATGCGATGTCAGTTTCGCAATAATGCAATCCACATCCTGGTACCATTCACCGATGGATGATGACGTCATGCCAGGGAGATGCGCTGACAAGTTCCACATACAACTAACATTATTCTTGTTGTTTTTTGCAATAACTTGCATGCTTTTACCCGAGATGATACGTCATTGATTGTTTCGCAAACATGATTCGCATATCACACTCACAGAGAAGCAACCCCATCTGGTGAAAACGACAGCAAAAGCAAAAGACCTTTTCATAATGCCTCCCGTGGCAACAAAAACAATCAAGCTCTCATGCCCTCAAAGGCAAACGAATGAGGGATCAACTCCGGCAGTAACAATTGATGACAAATATATCATAATGATTGCCCACAATGATTGATACCAAATATCACGTTTATTCGTTTACACTTTACCTACCACGTATTTGTTTAAAAAATCATTGCATTTGCAAAAAAGCACCAAATCGAAGCCTCAATTTGCGAGAAAGCCTGACTAGGGGGCACCTTTCGTAATTGAGCATCCCGATGGGACGTCACACCCCAGTCTAGAGCGGCGTTAAAGACTCAGTTGATTTGGAGTCGGATCAGGTGCAAGGGATCCTGCCACGGTCAAGACGTGTTTGTTTACAAGTAATAACATGTTTGGGCAATACATGTACGTAACCAGCGACATGGAATCTTCTGTTACGTTGTTGTTGTTCACCAACTGACATGCAAAACAATAATCCCTGCCCTACAAAAAATAAATAAATAAAAACCTAACATAAAAACGAAAACTAGTGAAATGAGAAAATTTGACTTAAAGATCGTAGCTCAACCACAGGGACGATCTTCAAACCAACAAACAACTCAACCTACCATTGGAACAGGGAAAAACATCATTTTCATTGGCTATCTTATTTCATTTTATTTTATTTTGTTGGTAGACATCATACACAGTCTTGTAGTCGCAGTTGTATACATCTCAAACTATATTTCTCAGCCAAATCGGAGACACATTTTTCAAAGTTTTCAAATTACTTTCATATTGGTTTTTACCAGAAATATGGATTCTTTCAAGCTAAACATTCTCTGCCATAAAAGGAGATAATAAATTATCTTGAGAATCAAAGCAGATTGAAGAAGTTTTGGCATTTACAAAGACATACTGACTGACAACAACATAGCAATGTCAGATCGAAGAAGAGTGTACAACCAATGCATCCTGACAACCATGACTTATGGAGCAGAAACTTGGACTACACCAGTTGAACAACAAATTGAGAACTGCACAGAGAGCCATGAAGAGAAATATGGTACATTCAACAGTGTAGGATAAAGTTGACCATAAACAAAAGACTAGAGAAAACAAAATTCAAGGACATCAGAAAAGATAAAGGAGATAAAATGGAGATGGGCAAAATAGAGATGGGCAGGCCATGTGTCAAGGGTCCAAACAGGTGGACTAGACGACTGACAGAATGGCAGCCTGGAACAGGCAAGAGAGGGAGAGAACGGCAAAAGAGAAGATGGGGAGAGTACATAACAGCACACATGGGCACGGCTACATGGACCATAGTGGCTAGGGAGAGAGAGAGAGGGAGGGGGGAGGCGAATGGCAGTTTTACGGGGAGGGCTTTGTCCAACGGGTGGACGAACTTAACCCTTGATGATGATGATGATGATGCAATTTGAGACAACTGTTTATTCAAGTTATCAGATTTCATTCTCGCTGGCGTATGGGCAATCCCAAGGGTCTTCTGCTCCTATTAGTATTATTCTGAATTTAATCAGACACAAATTGTTCATGGTGATCAAAATTATTTGTAGCTGGTTTTACGGACTCAACATTCCAATATTCCAGCGAGTGGTCTCACAGGTATTACAAACAAACGAAACTACCGTGTATTAATCACCACTCCAACTGTTATCTTCAAACACAAGAGTCGTGGTTGTGAATCATTTGTTTTTGGCGTTTTGAACGATTCCTCATAATGAAAGCAAATTGACGTCATTTGAACGTTTACATGAAACATGTTACTACAGTGGTTGCCCTTTGTCCGTTTTTCTGTCAATTGTTTACGGAATTAATGAGAGCATATCAATCGTATAAGGGTGTCATTTCTGCGAAAGCTTCATGATTTTAAGGGTCGGCTATTTTTGGATTAGATAAAGGGAGGGATGGAGGGGGGAGGGGCGGGAAAGAGGGATATTCTTTGTCTCTGTATAATGACAATATTTAAATCTGCTCTTCTCGATGATAACTATTCTTGACTAGTCAATCCTCCAACACCTCCAGTCAAAACTCCTTCATGGAGTATGTTGGAGGACAACCAACCAAGAACCAAGAACCAAAAACCAAGAACCAAGAACCAATAACCAAGAACCAAGAACAACGAACCAAACACAAAGAACCAAGAACAACGAACCAAGAGCCAAGATTGACAAAGTACAGACTGGGTAGGCCTACCGGTAATCATCTTTTAAAAATAATTAGTTTCAATTTGAAAAGTTCGCTGCTTATAATTTAGTATTTAATCTTGTTATAATTAACCCACTGACAATGTCGAGAAAATGGCATTTGAATATTCCTCCCCGAAAACACAAAATAGCTTTTGCTTATTTTGATCGACACTACATAAATTGATGAATGTTCACAAAATCCTTGACGAAATATTGGGTTGGTTTCACTTAAACGGGGTCACGTGAATTTAAGTTCATAAGTTGGTTGGATGGAGGAAATTATTGAAAACGTGAGGATTGAAATAATTGTTTCTCGAAAATAACCAATCACGTATCACACCTTTAATTGAGAAACATGATAACTGTCGAGCTTGAAAAATTATACTTAAATGCAGTAAGCAAGACCACCCCACGGACAAAATCATGGAAAAGTATATCCTTCCTTATTTTTGGTTAACGGCTCTTAAATTTCAAGGTGTAACATGAAGGTTTGTTTCTCTGTAACAGAAAAAGTAGTCTTATTTGCGCGGGAAAATACGTGTGTGGGTAGAAGTTATTGTTCGTATAGTTTCATGATAAGTGATTGAAAAAAAACATGGGAAGGATGTTTTAAAGAACGATATCTTCCTGTTGACTCTCGACACTGCTGGAGTTGCTCCTCAAACAATAATCGGAATTTGAAATCAATTTCCTACGAACGTAAAGTGATTCAAGGAAAGTAGAGCGGAAATGAAGGGGGTCCATTCGACTCGCATTTCAGTGCCAGCAGCAAAACTGCATATACATACTAGATGTTTTATAATTTCGTGGTTTTCTTTGAAAAGATCTATTTGTACACTTGTTTTCCATAGCAGTCACCGTGGTCAAGTGTGGTCAGACTGCAGGAAATGCAATCACAAGGCTAGCTAGAATCAAGGGCGTCGATCGCTACTGAAAAGTAGGGGGGACGGGCGAGCAAGTCTTGAAAAAAATACATCTTACATTATTTGCACCCCACATTTTTTATAATTATGCTTCGGGAGTCCGGCGTTTATCGTGTGTCAGCTTGAAGTTCTTCGGGGGAAAAAAATATTGCTTCTTCGACAAATCTTGTCATGGCCCAAACTGCTCCTATTTATTTTAATGGATTTTACTACATTTTGTGCGTTGTGCGATTGTAACCAAATGTAACACATTTGCACTTGCGCGCACACACAGACATCCTTTGTGGAGGGATGTGTACCGTACATATAGCAGACACAAACGACGCATAACTTGAATGCTAACATTCAAGGTATGTAAGCGGGATCGGGCGTTCATGTCTTGGACGATACTTTTGTCTATTGTCTGTATTATAGAAGCGGAAATGAGCCCAAAATACCATTCTGCGCGTGGTCCATCAGAAAAAAATATGAAAATGAAGAAAACATTTCATCGTTTGTTCGCTATTCTTTTATTTGAACAAAAATTGTAATGAAATATTAAATCAAGAAAATTTTGATGCATATTTCTAATGAACAGTCAATCAAAAAGTGGGGGGGGGGGGACATCTGATATGCTGTCCCCCCCCCCCCCCCCCCCCACCCATCGACGCCCTTGGCTAGAATAAGTGTTGTCGTGTAGTTAAAGAAATTCATTGATTTGTGCAATTCATAATCATAGATGTTAAACCAATGTTTGTATTTAGGGAGATTGGCTGTTGCCATCTTGGCGTTTATATCCCCTTGTAGACCATGGGGCGTGCAGTGAAAATGTGTTCAGAAATCGAGTTTCGTGGCGCACCTCTGGCATCAGCGTGGAAACAGTTCTAAATTAAAGATATTTATATGTGGATTGCTAGTATATAAATCCACAATCGTGAAACTTGCCAGTTAAGCAGTTATTTGCATTTTAATTAAGTATTATGAAAATAGCGCCCTCTATTGGTCAATTTTAGAAAACCGTGTACATTTCAATGGAGATTTTCATAAGAAGGTATTTATCATGAATGGGCTGTCTTTTTATGCTTCACCCTACTCCGAGCTGCAGAATTTGCCGATTGGGTTGGATTTACCACTGTTTGCTCCAATTAATTTGCTCTATTAATTTGTATCTTTATAATTATTCTTGATCAACTGTCATTTTTTGGTTCAAATACTTGAACTGTTAACATTATGAGAGACCGTCTAAATGTCCAACATTTTTCAGGTCACACTTGAGAACAGACCCCCCCCCCCCCTATTGTTGCACATTAAATATTGTAATACACTTTTTATTATGACAGTGAAAATGTTAACAATTTTGGGACGCCCCCATTACCCTTATGGTTAATAAGTTACTTATAAAGAAATGCAAAACAAAACTATCTTCTGTATGGCATATTTGTTTTATTCTTCATGGTCATGTTCAGGTTTTTCCATCCTATTTTGATTTTTACAATAAAAAAGTACTCAATGTTCTACATAAAAAAGGCACTGAGCCAATTACTTTACTCCTCAAACCTCATTAGATCCATTGGGAGTATACAGCCTGTGCTCCCAAGTAGGTAGCGCACCAAGCTATTTCACTCACATGAACAATCTTTGTCCTATTACAATCATGTACCAATTTACCCCTGGGTTATAAGGGAAGAAGTTATGGTTGTGTGTCTTGCTTAAGGACAAAAGTTTGATGACCGGAATTCGAACTCACACAAAGGTGACTTAGCCATCAGAATTAAATATTAAGGTTTGGCACTGTGAGTATTTGCCACTAACAGTCTTCCTTGATTTTTTTCCTGTACTCCATCTGCCTCTCTTATTGCAGATAATGCACACTCGTGCAAGAACATGAGGTTTTTCTAGGTTGCCACGTAGGAAGTTTGGCGAAGACTTCAGTTTTCTTTTCAGTGTTGTCTTCTCTCTGCTCAACTTCATCTTGATCTGAATATGTTTGAAGGGGAAATAAAAAAATACATTATAGAAACAGAGGAATATAGTTACTTAGGGGTGGGGCATTGTGATCAAAAATAGAGGCACAAAAAAAAGTAAACATGCTAAAAGAAAATGAACATAATACTGTAAATCCCAATTAAATTATTCAATGTCTGCCTACCTTGATGTATCAATTTTTCTCGTTCCTTTTCTCAGCCCTTGAAATCTGGGTAATGCCACAATAACGCTTGTAGCATTCAGATCGGTACCCACACATCTGTAAATCAAATAGAAGAAAGTAATAGAGCAATTATAAAAACTATAACATTTCTTTTTTTTAGTATTGACCATTCATCTACGTAAATAGGGTCATGTGAATGCGATTCGCACACATGTGCAGTACAAACAAAAAAGAAAAACAACATCCATTTAGTGTTTATTAGGCCTATTGTATTGTTGGGCATGTTCAGTCGATCAGCGCCATCACTCAGTAGATCATCATTTAGCAAATCCTGCTACCACCAGTTGAGCACCTTTATAGCTGAAAGTTTCAGCTGAATATAGTCTGTGGCATACTTGGTGAGAAAACAGCCAAAAAACTGCCTAAAGAATGTTGAAATTAATCTGCGTTTAGCGAAATGACAGCGGGTACCAACATGTCAACCATATCTCTGGCTGCATCATTCGTGAACAGACAACAACCTTCAGAAATCAAGCAATTCATGCATAAATTGTTTAACAGATTCAAATGTTTTTATTGGTTCCAAAAAAACTGGGGCATTTATTTTTAGACGAAATCATTTCACAGGATGCCTACTACATGTACCACCATGACTACCAGTGTCATCTTTATAATAATTAAGGTTTCAGATAGAAATATACAACTTTTTTGTTCAAGGTTAATTACCATCCATAGGTCTCGCCTTCAAATAATTTTTTTGAAATCAGCTTATTATAAAAACCATTTTCATGTTTATTCATGTCAGATGAAACTTGAAAGGCCAGTGCAATTTAATTATTAAAACAAACATTTTCATGAGTATTTAAATTAAAGAAGGAACATACAAAAATAAAAATAAAAAAATGGTTAGTTAAATAAAAATACTACGAATTCAGTAACAGTAAACATGTTCTGCATTGTAACTTGTTTCTAAGGGTATGTGTACTGTGTAAGTCAGTGCCAATATTAATAATAACCTGAAACCCCGTTGGACAAAAAAATTAATGTCGAGACTCGAGAGCTTGGCAACACATTGAACAATGATGTCATGTTCTTGTTGGGACTCGATTCATGAGACAATGCCAATGAAATAAATCAAGGCTAAAAAACATAGCTATTATGACTAGGTTCCGATATTTATAAAATTAAGTTTGAAAAAAAAAATACCTGAGTGAGAGTTCGTTGTTCATCATCGACGATCACGATGTCTTCTGTAGTCCAACAAGGAATTCAGCTTGGCCACACACACAACACCAGCATGACCAGTGCAGTGGGGCTAGATCGCATGTCTTCTACTTTGTCAAGCTCAAACTCAAAGCCCCAGACATGGCCCTTACTTTCGTGACAATTTCACACGGAATAAACTTTCTCCAACTCTTCCGAAAATGGTAACACTTTTGATTCAAGACTAGACAATTAATGCTAAATTAATTTTCTTTGCGACATATTTTCCGCAAACACGACATACACAGGCCCGATTTGTTATGCGTCTCCAACGTTATGCTGTACGCAGAGGTCATGACCTCATGAATATAATAGCTCAACACGTATTGGTTTATTCGCCGCAACTGCTACCGCGTGGTCTTGTAAAGCCAGCGTTGATTGGTCTTTGATGATGTCATGCTTTCCCCAGCCTCGCACTATGCTTTGAAAATATGGCAGTTAAAATAATGTGCCCAATACAAGAAAACTGGCAAAAAGATCGATTGTGGATTTATGGTACGTTGTTAAACATATTATTGTTCTCAATTCAAGACAATAAAAATGCTCATGCTTGATATGCGTCACGAAACTGCACGATAATCGGCCACACATGTTGGTCTATTGTGGGAGCTTTGCCGAGTTCCCTTGACGGGAAGATCATCTAATTAATAACAACAACAGCCAACGCCTAAGTATCCCGAAGTATATGGTGTGGCCTGTGATCAGAGGCTTGTAAGACTAAACAAATAATAAACTAAAAAAGAAAGAAAGGACAACTACCTTTCATAAAAAATTAAACTATGGCATGAAAAGCAAATTTGATTTCAACTCTAATTTGCCCCGTAGATACTCAAAGCTTAACACGGTTTGTATAATTTATACACACGTGGTTCGAATTATGTGTGTACTGTTAGGCCTACCCCTGAATTTATCAATTTTGTCGGCATTTATTTTCGTCTGATCAAAATTTATGTCCAGCGAAGAAGGGTTATTGACCAAGATGATTCTACTGTTCGAAACAAAAACATGTTTTTTTCTTCACTTACAGTTATTGAAGGAAAAACGACACCCAGCAATTAGAAATATCCATTATCTCGTTTGTGCGGATTAGGAAGAAAATATCTTATCAATAAAACATTATCTGCTGTTGATAAAGGTATAGAGTTATCTGTTGGTTTGGGGCAACGTAGTGAGGCTTTATAGGCAAAAATATCAAGAGAAGATAAAACAAAAGTCACCCGTGAAAGTTTTAGTCGAATACAGTGTTTAGGCTACTTTAAAAACAAATCAGGAACAATCCGTCGCGGTATTTTCGCCAAGAACGTCGAATCCATCCTCGTTTAGCGAGTTGACAGCGGGTACCAACCGCGTCTCCCGTTGCATTGATTTAGACCGCATTCAAACGAACACCACTGAAATTTGAATCTTCAAAAGTCGCGTTTATACTTCCAGATACAGTTTTCTCGAATAGGACTTCACTTCAGAAGAAAATATTTCACATAATAAATTTTGTTCTAGTATGAACTTCATAATCAGTACGCTTTCAGACTAGAATTAAACAGTGATGTTTTTTATCCTTGCCAATCCTGAATAATACCTTTAAAGAAGAAGCAGGGGGTGGGGGGATATGTGAATGAAATTCTCTTCATTAAATCACTGTGCATTACACCTTTAAATGTTGACTAATTAAGTATACAAGTTTTGGCTGATTTGGTGATAGAGTAGTTCATTAATTTTGTTTGATACTCAAAATTGTTATGAACATGATCTGCTTATAATCCGACGCTAATAGGAGTCACGACCGAGCTGAATAATTTCGAAAAACACCAACTATCTTTAGTCTGTGCCAATCAGTGCAGACATTAACCGTGATTACATGAAATCACCAGGGCACTGACTAACAAAATGGTTTCAATCCCGTCATTGTTTTTCATGGCTTTCATGAATTAAACTTTCTGTAAAAACAACACTTGATCTCGCGCCGGAACTAGCCTTTAAAGTCACGGAAAGAAACCGATTCGATGGACGATAGATTATAGATTGGCCAGATTGATTATTCCGTCTGATCGCATCGATGACCTGATCTATAACAAATATCAGCAAGAACCCTTTCACTTCGTTACCTTCAGTTAGTCATCTTCAGAAGGACGTGCCCTCGTTTCTATGTAGTGCCAAGGCAAATCTATAAATACGATCGGCAGGATCAGGATCGGCCTAGTGAAGGTATACAAGAACGGTCACGCGAAAGCCATTTTGAGTTTCTCAAGTACACCTTGACCACTTCATCATACATCCTTAGGAACAAAAACAACTTACACAACAGACACATTATGAAAAGGAGAATTCGGAGAAATAGTTTGGTTTCCAACTAAAAAAAAAAATGGTCAATTGTTTCACTCTTATTGCGTGATTGCATTGACTTTGTGTTTATAAAACGTCGACGGAAAGGGGCTCTACACTTGCGAGTAAAGGCCTAGGTTTTCAAGAAAAGCCCTAAGCTCAAATAAAATACGGGCACGATATTGGGACATAGGTCAATCGCTAGGTGGTGGGGGTGGGTACCCCCTCTCTCTACACACGTCTAGCCAAACTGAGTTCACCTCGTCAGCCCAAGTCCAAGTCCAAGTCCAACCTCAACCTTAACGGTTTCATACAGAGGGTCGACTTTACAAAGAGCTCAGATTGAGCTTAAACTGACTGATTGTGGTGTTACAGCATAAAACACTATTGATATTGAAAACTCATCTTAATATGAATCTTAGTGCTTTGTAAAATCGAGCCCTGGGCAGACAGTATAGCTGCGTGTGACGTCAGTCAAAGTGGCCATTAGTATAAGGGGGGGGGGGGTAAACTAAAACTCCTACATACGGCATTACACCCAACAAATTAATACATTATTTGATGTTCTGGTTTCCTCTTTAAATTAACCAAGCTTTGTTTTGACCGTGTCTCTATTCTATTTGAGGACCACAATGGACAGAATGCTTTGACTGTTTTGTGTTATTCTCAGCAAACGCTTTGTTGATACCGACATTTGTATATTAAGGAATTTTTTGCGCAATTTTTTATATCATCTTTATTTTTGTGCAATTCTTGTGTGTTTGAGTTCATCTTATCCTTGTGAGTTTGCCAAATAAATGGAAGTCTAATAACAAATCTGAATTACTCAACCGCTGAATAACTACAACTGTTTTTATTTTGTGGTTGGGCATCACAATTTATTTTGTAAATTTTAGATTTTCATTCTTTTGTGTTCATGGTTATTGGGTGGAATTTCATCAAGTCAGCATCAAATTCGATGCACTGAAAACATCCGTTTGCAAATAAAGAATGTGTTTTCGAATTGTCACATTTTATTTTCTATGCAAGAGCGACCCTTCAATAATGTCCTTACACGTATTTAAGGTTCATTTTGTGTTTGAGTCCCTGCAACATTCTGCAACCTAAAAATATGCCCTTTTCATCTGTTTATAAACGAGATCTAATTACAAAGGCCCTTCAATTTTAAAGCCTATACAGCAAAACAAAAAAACTGTTCACGATATAAACAACTTATAAGTATACTTGTATTTTTCCGTTTGTAAATATAAGAGAGAGCGAATGCGAGAGAGCAAGCAGAGGAGAGCTGACTGTGGTAAATATCACCGACGTCCTGTCCCTCCTAAACATAGGACAGTTAAGTGGAGATGATAAACACTAATGCCCAGTATCATCTTAGAAGCACTTAAGGATGCAAGCTGATGCATGGGTTTTATAAACACAACTTGATGAGCAATCTTAAAGGAACAGTTCACCCTGTCATCCTGCCCAGATTCATCGCCGTCGTCTGGTGACAGTTCAGTTCGCCTTTTCATGTGTAGTCCAAACTGTTTAATTCGGAATTATTGCTCCTGCTGTTGTTGTTGTTGTTGTTTTAAGTCTAACAGTTCACCCGTCAACTACTTGTGGTAGTGATGGGTTGTGACATTTTTATTCATAGCCAAAGCGTAACTAGTTTTCCAAGCAGGTAGAGGGCTAATCTAAGGCCAATTTATACACGCAAATACATACGAAGCGGTAACGCCCCGACATTTTTTTAGCTATCAGATCAAAGAGAGAAATAATGGGGGAAATAATAATAAGGCCCGAATTTTACCATGACTGTTTCTGCAGAACCTACCAGGACATTGAAACATGGGGTCACCCACAGAGCTAGTGCGGATATTTCTGCGAATTTCATCCAATTTGACAACCTTCTTTTAGGCCCGACAAAATGATGATCATCCATAATTGTGTGAAAGTTGTGACGCCAGAATGACATGTAATGTTCACTTCATGTTTGAAACAATTGAATGTCCCCTAATTTTGTCCAATGTGTTGTATATCGTCATTGATTTATATTATCGTCACATGTTTCTGATAATGCTTGTTGGATTACTCATTCTTACTGCAGTTTTGATTCCATGTCCGAGCATCAATCTTGAAAAATAAAATGTCCCTCCACCTCTCGCCAAATAGGACAATTTTTTCGGGGCCCATCATCCAAAATACCTCAAGATGGAAGTCAACATCCCCAGTTCACAATTGGGCAAATTTGTTTATAATACACTGTACCCCTTTTATTTTGCTCTCAAATCTAACTAGTACAGAATATTTCGAAAATAATCATGAAACCATTGCTCTTTTTTCTACCTATTTGGTGGGGTGCACCCTGCTTGATTCGAAAACGGCTTGAGAAACACGCACTATAGCCTGCCCTCATCGGTACTCTCCTCCACCCTCCATCTATAATCTACCACCAACAACCGTCCCTTGGCTCGTCTCAACATTGAGCAATCAATGATCAGAGGAACTGGATTGTTGACATTCTGTGATTCACGGTGAATCCCACAACTGTATATCGGTTCTAATTCACCTGTACTCTTTCCCACCCGTGAAACTCACTTGATTCCAATTCGATTACATTCGTCATTAGAAACTCACTTGATTCCAATTCGATTACATTCGTCATTAGATTATCGAGTCACATCCCAGACGAGACAATCGGGTTTGGACTTTCCCCTTGGAACAGTCGTGAGGACTCATTCGGACCAAGCCCGGGTCGCCTACCAAGTCAACACAGTCCCCTACTTATGTAGAAAATGGTTTCGATTTTTCCCGAAATCGTAACCGCTTGACGGAACTGTCTATTCGATTAGTAGAAGCCGAAAACGAATTTGAAGTGCAGCTTGGAAATTGTTTTCCAGGTGCTCACGGCTTGCTCTAATGAAGCGGGAAACCCCTGTACCGAGAAGTGAGTGCCCCCGTAAGGGTGCAACGAACAAATTCAATCACCTACGAATGCAGGGGGTTAATATTAATAGACTCAGTCTAAAATTACAACATGAGCATCAACTAACTGCTACGTCACGGATTTCTTTCCCCTCTTCTCAGAAAAATAAAGGGTGTTTACGGGAAAAAACAATGGTGTCATAATTATCAATGGTTGTTTGAAGTGAATTTATTTTCATCGTCTTGTTTTCAATCAATACACCAAGCAACCAACCTGGGCATATTGCATCGAACTGGGTGAAAACAACAAAAGTTGCTCCGTGTTTTGTGAGACTAATAAAACCACATTTTCCCGACTTAGTACTTTGCATTTTAACAACATAGTTTTTGAACGACTCGTTGACAATGGACGTAGGAATTTTTTTTTTTACTGTCAATGACAAAAATGGACTGTTAGTGAAAGGTTACATCAAAATAGTAAGCATTAACAGGCCAACCTTAAAGGGTGTGTACAACATTGAAAACATACATGTTCACAGATTTGCACATAACTTATGGCCCTGTCACACCTTGACGTTTTAGGCAGCGTATGCCGACGTATCAAAATTTCTCTAAAACGCCGGCATACGCTGAACTATCGATGTTTTTTTTTTCCAATTTAGGGCGTATACATAGCGTAATCATAACGAGCTGGACGTATACATAACGTAATAGTAACTTATATAGAACGTTTCGATAACTTATAGATAACTTATACCAACGAATGATTGGCGTGTTTCCGGCGTTCACAACTTATGCCCAACGACAGTCTAACTTATGCACAGCGCGCGGCAGCGTATCGCCGACGATCACGTGTCGTAGCCTATAAAAAGGCTGCCGCTCGAAGAATTGAATCAAAACCGCACATCGCAGTATCCTCCTGCGAACCCCATTTTTGTATACCAACTCCCCTAAACGCTGCCGTTACGCCATGGTACGGTAGCTGTATTTTAGAAACACGTTCAGTAAGTTCTGTAGTCGTCCGGAACACGTCAAAACGTCTGTACATACGTCAATATGCGTTGGAGATAAGTTCGACATAGGTTCAAATCACGTTACTAATAGGTTAGAAATAAGTTTTGGGTACACTATACATTATCTCGACGTATTACGACTTATGAGTAACTTTAAAGTAACGT
Organism: Leptasterias polaris; assembly: GCA_037783415.1. NCBI lineage: Eukaryota > Metazoa > Echinodermata > Asteroidea > Forcipulatida > Asteriidae > Leptasterias > Leptasterias polaris. Next base: position 1,275,001 of record JAZGTN010000090.1, on the reverse strand, counting down.
GTGTGAACGTGTGTCGACGATCGCATAACTTGCCCAAATGTCAGAACCAAAAACCTGTCCAATTAAAGGATTCAGCGAACACAACAACAAAATTATCCACTCTGACAAATAAGACTTTTCAGAGGTTTATTCTCCACAATGTCTCACATCAAAACTATTATTTACAAGAATATTATACACTACATCAAAACTATCATTTACAATAGTATATACACTGGTCATAAAAACATAAGTACAATCACTTCCATTTGGGCACGCGTCAAAGTGCTCCGCACAATGAAGTGTCAAATTTATCTCTAAAGGCAACATGCTATGTCACTCAGACATCTACCAATTACTTTCTCCTAAAAGGGAAATAGCCACTAAGGCAACAGATCACTTAGAACACTGATCACTAAGATCAAAATGGAAGGTCACTAAGACCAAATGTCACAAAGACATAAATATAGGTCACTTAGACCAAATGTCACAAAGACATAAATATAGGTCACTAAGACCAAATGTCACAAGGACATAAATTGTTCCCACTAAGGGACTACAGCCACTCAGGCACATTAGCAAAAGCCTTGATGCAAAATTGCACAATATCCCAGTCTAGAGAATATCTCTATTATTACAAATTTATCATGCTTTTAATTAATTTACAGTGAAACAGTCCAAGTTCAAACCTAACACCTTTCCACTGTCTAAAAGCAACGCTCAACAATAAAGTTAACGGAAAATTGCAACTACACGGAGGTGAACCCCCTAAAGTTTTAAACGCTCGGATCATCAGCCTTCACTCTCAAGTAAGGCAGTTAAAATTACAGCAGTAAATGAAATAAATGATATTTGTCGCTCTTTGTCCCGACAAATTCATAATTAAATGTTCAAAGTTTACTTGCTGCTACTCCATCCATCCAGGTAAAAGAAAGGCTACTTGCAGAAGCACAGTTTCAAACTTGGCCAGTCCCAATGTACAGCAATGATGCGGTGTACCACCCCCCCTGCTGATTCACTATAAAAGTGGTGTTCCAACGTAAAGTTGTGACTCAGAACCAAAGCCGTGGTTGTCGATCCTTCTCCGGACTTGTCTCCTCTCTCGCCAAAAGTTAAATATGTTAGGGGAAAAATCACCCTAATAACACTCGCATTTAAATGGATATAGCAACAGCATACACAAACATGGATGTTTGGTTTCAATTAAAACTAAGAGCCTGAATACTCTTAATAAATGTCGCTGCAGCAGAGCTGAGTGTATAGCAGTCCTCACAGACCGAGATCTTGGAGATAACCTTTGGTGAGAGGGGAGACACGACTGGATCACCGATCTGTGTAAAAGAAACAATCTACAACATTATCATTATGACTTCTATTGAGAAAAGCCATTGGCAACCACGGCACTTACAAAAAGTACACTTTGAGTTAAGCTCATGAGTGCGACAAAGTTTATCGTGTTCAGCTGAATACTGCGACCAGGTTAACGTTCTGTTTTTCTTACTCCCGGACAAGCCCCCAAATGTCAGAACTGCGTGACGTATGAGCCATACGCTGGCATAAGTCCATGCACACCAAATGTCGACGACCTCGCCGTACTACGACGTATACCAGCGTGCTTCTGCGTGCTCTTAACTTAAACAAAACTTATCCATAACTTATTCGACGTATTTGCCAAATTTTTCATACGTCGGCATACGCTGGCTAAAATGTCAAGGTGTGACAGGGCCTTTACATGGTATAAAGATGGCCATGGTGGAAAACTTCATTTGAAATAGTTTTGCTTAAAATGCCATAGTTTTTAGGAAATGAGTAAAACAATAGTCTTTATCACGCTGGATAAAATCCGATGTTTGAAAAAAAAAAAAAAACATATAATGGGTGTTTTGCACTCCGAAGACCTATTGAGCTTAAACTTTCACAGGTTGGTTATTTCATGTATGTTGGGTCAAATCAAGTTAGTGTGGATATAGGTCTTTGGCTATTACCAATGTGCACACCCTTTAACGCGGAAATAACGAGATAGAGCAAGACAACAAAACCGAAAAATGCCAGTTACCAACAGATCTTTGTGTTTTTTGCATGTCTTCCATACCATGTTCAAAAATTACACTCATTCCAATTGAGACGCAGATGCAGATCTTTTTTTTTTTAACTCTCGTCAGTCCAAATTATACCTCCCGGTTTCAGATTAAAATTGTTTTTTGTTTTTTTTAAATATTAATTTGTTTAAAGTTTTTTAATATCCTCGTGTCTTCAAGGATTTCTTCACAACAACGTCAAAAATAAAACATGACTGTATATTTAAACATCCAGTTATTTTATGGGTATACAGAAAAACAAATAACTATAATTTTCTTTATGGGTACAGTAATTTCCTGCGTATAGGACCCGGCTTATCTGCCAGTCAAAGGTACAAAAACATCACTGCGGGTTATCCAACGGTGCGCTCTATCTGGTGTCACTTGAGTTCATTACAGTGATGATCCCTGTGTGAAATCTTAAATTTAACTGTCAAATACTTCTTTCGTTCGTCCTACACTGTAAAAAAAAATTGTATTTTTACAGAGAAACAAAAACAAAAACCATTTGTTTTTCATTTTTACTGAAATATTTCTGCAAAATGACAAAAACTTGGTAAAAATCCCCGTTATTTTACCGATTTCGTAAATTTACATTTTAAATGTGTCTTTACACCTAAAAAGGGACGATTTCTGTAAATTTACAGAAATCATTGTAGATTTGTTTGTAAAAATACATGAGCAATGTTTCTCAATAAGTTTTAGGTAATTTTACTAAATTGTTTGTATATTAACATAATATCTTGGTAAAAATACAGAAAATACTGCGGAGTAACATTTAAACTGCAGTATGCGCGGTGCAAAGCAATCCCACAATTCCTTGCAGAGTACCAAGGCACGCTTGGTCACCGGTGTTTTTTATGCACAGTGTTCAAGTCCAAACCAGCTGTTGTGTTAATGAGTTCCAGTGACGAGGACACAACTGACCTTAGTATCATAGAACAATACGTCTGCCAAAAATAGCCAACAATTTCAACTACAATAAAACAATTAACTTGTGGAAGCATTACTAGACCTTGGAGTTGATAAGCCTTCTGATTTGGAGTATGTTACAAGGTTGCAAGAAATGTCATTCCAAGCTGACCAACGGGAAATGATCCGAATGATCCGTCGCAAGCCTAGCTACAGCTGGTTGTTATAGCTGCCAAGTTCGTGGAGGATTACCCACAAAGTTTCGAAGACAAGCTGGAAGATACGGTCATTGGAACTGGCTACAATTCAATATTGAGTCAGTTTGAGCAGCGCTTCGCTATTCAACAGGCCCATCCTCCAACCCAAGAGAAAATAACATTACTTTTATTTTTTTTAAAATACAGTTGCTGCTGTTAATCTAGAAAAACAAATTTGTAGTATCAATTACAGAAAAATAGTACAATTCGAGTACAAAAATACTAGTAAAATAACAAAAGATTATTCATTTTCACAAACTCTCCGTACAAAGGAATAACAAATAAGGGGGTACTTTTACAACAAGACTGTATTTGGGAAGAACGGAAGAAAACGTAAATATACTAAAGTTTCGTTATTAGGCTATAACAGACATTTTGTAAACCAAATTGACATACCAGTTATGTAAAAGTATTATACAGCAAAATGTTGGAAATGGAGTTGCCTGCATTTTTCTGTAAATTTACAGGATTTTTTTTTACAGTGTACCTGTTATTATTCTAAGACAAATACAACCTACATATTGCGTTGTTTCTAATAAACAAGCCATCTTTTATATGTATATATATTTTTTTGTTGCTTTCCTGTCATATTTTTTGAACTTTTCTATTCTGTAATGTTTCTTTGGCTAGGCCTATGTTGCTTGCTTTGTTGTTTCTGTTTTGGTTTTTCTTTGATTTTCCCTCTATTTTTGTATATATATATTTCTTTTGGTATCTGATTGTTGTGGTCGAATAAATAATATTACTAATAACACATTTTTTTTTAGAGAGAGTCTCCACCAAAGAAACCGTGCGTAACACCGTGCAGCTGTCTAAGGCTTGAACTAGCGACGACCCTTGTTTTTATTAGCAGCTCATTCCCAATGTCACCTGCTTTCCTTCAACCCATGCTTTTCTAGAACAAGATGAGAAACTTAGCCGAATGGCAAAAATTAATTACCCATTCGCTCTTAATTAATTCCAACACGTGTCAGTCGGGAAACACATATACCAGCCTACAACTCTGTGCCATATTTTTGCTTTCTAAAAATATCTCCACTTTATCCTTCGGGATATTCAATCAATTTTCATCCAGTTTTGTTTTGTTCGTCTTTGTGTTTTGCCACTGGACGGTCGGCGACACTGCCACCTGTCTGTTTATAGGAGCTTATCGTCCACGCTGACAGACCCCGGAGACGAAAAATATCACTCGGTTTCCTTCAGGTATCATCTTATCCGATCGACAGGAGTTTTAGTTGAACCAGCGAATATTTTTTTAAGAATAATCAAATGATTTACCGGGGGCTCAATTTCACAAAGGACTAAGGCTGATCTCAACTCCAAATCAATCTGAATAGCTAGGCAAAGTGTGGTGTCACAATACAACTCAATACGGCAACACTGAAAACTTATCTTAAGATGAATCTCAGTGCGTTGTGATATCGACCCCAGGTGTTAGTTATAATTATTGTTAGTAACAATTCTGTCAAATAAAATTCAAAAATAAATCAAACAAAGTCAAGGAGTTATCCTCTGGCCTAATAAAAACAAATGTTGCTCCCCCTTAGTTTGTACAATATTTTAATAAAATTATATTTATTTCGAAAAACCCTATAGGCCCTACTCAATCTTTATAACTGTGTGCAGTATTTACTATAATTACCAACGCTACGATAGCAGCCAGTAGTGGAGTCGCACCTCGGTAGCCCGTCGGTGGGAGTAGACAGATCGAGACACACGTGCACAGGTTCAGATTCAGATTCACTACATGTATACACAAGAGGCCATATGCACAAGCGCCATCTTAAAAATATACCGCAATGCGTCTTGGGAAAACGAGTAGGCCTACAGTAAAAAAATAATCGAGCTGCCAATATGGACGCCATGGTGTACATGCAACTATGGCAGGTTTTGTAGCTGTTTACCGCATTGCTTCAAAATAAGCGTGCCGGTGTTGCTAGTGCTCGGTTTTCACCCAGAATCCTTTGCACGCCGATCATGCGCATTGGGATATTCAATTGGTACGACGCGTTGGTACCCTTACCAATATTACGCGGGCTGTAACTGTAACCAGTACTGTTTCGGTTTCAGACTAGCGATTAAGGCCAATTCAACCGTAGGCTTAGGCCTACGACCGCGAAAACGCACCTCGATAATTCTGTGTGTTGTGCTGTCATTTAGCCTCATTATTTTGGGAACGACTCTCGTGGGGTCGATACGTGACGAGGCCATTAATGTTGGTCTTTTTTTACAGCTTGATGTTGATCAAAAATTCGATTTATTGGCAGCACTCGTCAATACTCATGAATACTCCTACTGCTGCTACCGCGTTTGAACATGTTATCCGTGACGTCACGTTAAGCAGTATGACATCATTACATCAGCTGGATTTGGAGGCTATCCACCACGACTGCTTGCAGAGATTAATATCGCTAGATTACTTCCTGACCACTCGGACAGGTCGATGTTACGGAAATAATTTGTTGTATAGGTTGAAATAACAACTTGTTTAATAATACTTCATTCAAACTCCATCCTTCAGACCTACAGGCTGGGATCTCCCTCGTGGGGTCTGGAGACTCAATCGTCCCAGAACTGGCTGGGGCCGGAACGCCTCATTCCTCCACAGCATCGGAGCTACAGCTCAAATCTGTGTCTGTGTGGCAGACCACATCATTGGTGACTGCCCTGACTTCCGACCACCAAAAAGCGAGTAGGGACTCGTAAACCTCGACGAGGACACCATCAAATGGCTTGTTTTGAAGTCACCAAATTACCTATCTAGATACAATACAAGTTTTATAATACAAAGAGAATTCTTCCAATAAATATCCGGGAGTTCTGCCATTCTTGCCTGTCGCAAATTTCAATAAAAGGGCATTTCGTCAACCCTGAAACCCTGAAACAAAAGGTGCAATTTAAATTGTTTGTTTCCAAAAGAGTGCATTTATAATGTCATCACTCTAAGCCTTTATGTAAATGAAATATAACCAACATGATTGTATACAATCGGCTACATATTATAAATAAACACAGTGATTGCGTTTCTGAGAAAACTCCTGATTAACTCTGCCCCTGGTTAGGTTTTTGCCAATTGATAATTGTGCACGTCCGTGTGTCGCTGTTGTTTTGATTTGGCTCGTCGAAGAAGCTGAAAATGTAATTCTTGTGAGACAATCATCTCGCCAGGTGGCAGTTCAGTTCAAAAGCAATACCAATTCGGACATTTTGGACCCCTCCCACTGGATAACTGTGCCTGTTACATAATGTATCATTAAGGTCTATTGTTATGGTTGTGTTTTTGTAAAAGGCTGGTCAAGTTTTAGTATTTGTATACATGTATTTGTCGTGTTATTTATTGCAATTTGCATTTTGTACCGGTGTGGTATTAATTTTCTTGTAGAACCTTCATACGTGAGATAGTGGGATAGTGGTTGCAGTTGTTAAAAACTGGACTTTTATTGTTATTTGCACAAGAATTTTTGTTCATAAAGCTCAAGATTTGACCCCCACCCTATAATGTAGCAATGCCCCTCCTTATTGCTTGTTATTATTTTCTTTTGCGCACATGGCGTTGCATGCAGGAGTGGCACGGTTGCAGTACACAACGAAAAACTTGAGTATGACCATGGTTTGACATGTTATTTATTACTATGCCTGCTGTATACACACATACACGAGGTTGGAACTTATGTGAAAAGTCCCAAATATTAGAGGGAATTGAGAAAACAAAGATACAAAACCAGGGTGCAAGAATCTTAACATTCATTATAATGTTTCTTCAAAATATTAGTCATGTGCTTGTGCCAATGCGCAGGTGAGAATGTGTGTAACTTTTTGAGAAGTATTGAATTGTGTTCATATTCGGTACCTTATGGAGATCGAAGAAAGGGGGGAAACAAAAGGTTTCCATAGGGGAATTCTAAAGACTGGGGTACTCCATAAGGAATGTTGTGTGCAAAGTCTATGGGAGGATGTTAAGTACAGGGACAAGAAAAAGACCAAAATATGTCTCCACGTGGATGCATATCTTGAGAATGTGTGCCCAGAAAGGAGTTAATCAGACTGCATTCTCAATTTGGCCCTGCGATTTTAACTAAGCCATTTATAACAATAATAATAAAAAGCGAGCTTTCAAATTCGTCCACACGTGCTTATTACTATCATTTTTAAATCATTACCATTCAATCGTGTATCGTATACATACCGACAACAGTGCTTCTGCATCCCATGAGCAACGAGGCAGAAGACTTAATATGAGTGGTTGTGGGTTTTCATTTATAACATTTAAAATGCACGACGTCTTTATCCTCATACACACAGGGAATAGATTTGTAAATAAATAAAAATGCTACAAATCCTTGATTAATAAACCATGTCTGCAAGCTTGGTTTTTCACTTTCATTCCGGCATCGGTTACTATTAGTATTACCTTTTGCCCCCAATCATTGCGTTTCAACCGGGATATGACCTTTAAAAACCAGGCAAACACCCTACTTCATGGTTGCACTGCCTTGCCTTTCACACAACCGCCGTGTGTTTACACAGTGTCGGCGTAACACCCGCGTCAACACGTCGTGTTTACACAGTGTCAGCCTGACACTGGAGTCAACAGCACAGTATTTACACTGACTCTGAGGCAAAACACCAGTTTTATTTCCCACTCGTCGTTCGAAACAATAACCAATCCTGGAAATGTTGAGGGTATGTCAGCACAAATCATTAAGACGCGATCGGGAACATTATTAATTCTAGGAATTGAATGTTGCTCCGTCGAGTAAAACAAAACATAAAAACTAGCTTAGGGGAAGGGGTTGAAACATGAAGGGGTTGAAATTAAATTAAAGACATAATATGTACTGGATTGCCAATTTATTTCAATCTGCAAGCTTACTGAGATCAAATTCATACCAGTACAAAGTCTCAAGAGAGATATTTCTGTCAAAAAAGAAAGAAATTGTAGGAGGCAAAAGAGCATTCTGAAGACCACAGAATTATATAATTACTTCATTTGCCGTGGTCGAATTAAGTCAGATATGAAAGTTAGTAAAATCCCTGACAAAATATAACCGTTTTTAGTGTTTGCAACATATCGTATTTAATGAAAATATTGTTGGTTGTTTGTATACGGTGTGTTTATTGTCAATTAAGTACAGAATGGAAAACTATAAACCAAATGCACAGTCCCTTTGTAGTACAAAGCGGTCTGGCGTACTTTTACGACGAACGCTTCAAAATTAATTTCACAGGAAAGGTTAATTGAACTCTTATCGACCTGTCTAAATTATGTTGTTTGTTTACTTATCGTTACCAGAAATATCAAACCGCACATGCCTAAAGCACCAGCTTGTTGTATTTGTTTGTTTTGGGTTTTTTTTTTTTTTTTTTTTTTTTTTGGGGGGGGGGGGGGTTCTTCAGGACTAACAGTACACCCCAATTCCTAAACTATACGGAGCTCTGGCAGTACCATCCAACATGTTGAGATCCTGAGATGACGTCATTGGGACGACATCTTTAAAGTTCCAAATATGGCGACATCCGTATCGGTATCATGTTGGTTAAGTCACTGCGTCACACGCATGCGTATCTGCTACACGTCCAAAGTTTTTCTATACTTTCGGCCCCAAAGCTAGACTTGTTGACAAGTCGTTAATGATGGTCGCGGTGAGTCGAGTCGTATCTGGTGCTGTCTCGTAAAAGAATGCTCTCGCGAGATCACTGCTCTCGCGCGAAGTTGCTGGCTGCCAACTCTTCTTCGTCATTAACGACTTGTGAAACCCGCCGGCGGTTCATATTCATTTATTCATGTACGAACGCAGTGTACATTACGGTTGCTGTAGCGACGATCATGAAGACGAGTCCATTTTATCTAAGGGTAGTAGTAATTTTAGTTACTGTAAATGTACTGAATGCTTGCGCTTGAGACATCTGTGGGTGTGTTTTGTGGGTGTTAACTCCTTCATTAATTTAGTAACTAAAGAAATAAAGTAAACTTATCTTAAAATTCATTATTATAATAATTGTTTAAGATGTGTGTTTTGCCTCATAAAAATAAATAATGCCTTCCGTGAATAGTTACTGATCGCTCCAATCATTTAACCCGATGTGTTCTACAGTGATTGTGTGTATTAAGTGTGTATAAACAACAGACACGGAAACCAGTCAACTCGCCCCCCTAGCAAAGTCGCCAATTTCAAAAAACACATGTACAAAGTCACCAACTACAAAGTCGCCCCTAGCAAAGTCGCCCCTGACAACAAACTCGTCCCCTCTCATAGTCGCCCCTCACAAGGGAATTTAACAAATTTGTGTGATTGGACTACAGGGCTTCGAAAGCTATCTTAAGGGAACAAAAGCTAGCTATCTTAAGGGAACGAAAGAGGAATTTTGGGGAACAAAATCTCATTGCGAAGGAACGAGAGCGTATATTAAGGGAACGAAAGCATATTTCGGACGAATGAACGTATATTTCTGGCAACTAATTCAAAGTCGTATTTTGATGAAACAAACGCTTGTTTTTAGGGAAAGAAATCTCCTTTCGGTGGAAAAAATTCATATTTTTATAGAACGAAAGCATATTTCGGACGAATGAAAGTATGTTTCGGGCAACTAATTCAAAGTCGTATTTTGATGAATCGAAAGCTTGTTTTCAGGGAAAGAAATCTCCTTTCGGTGGAAAAAATTATTTTTATTGAACGAAAGCATATTTAGAGCGAACAAAATTATATTTTGTGCGAACAAAATCATATTTCGAGGAAACGAATGCGTATCTTTCAGGGAACAAACGCGTATTTCTGGGTAACAAAATCGTATTTCGGGTGGAGAAGGCGTGTTCGAGGGAACAAAAACGTATTTTCTAGGAAAAATCTATTTTGCTACCTAGAAAAACACAACTTTGTTTACAAATTTAAAAAAATATAATTTTATGTGACAAAATTATATTTTGATTGAATTATATAATATTTTGAGGAAACGAAATGACTTTGTTGGAATTTTGTGTGTCGAGAGTGGAAAAAGAAATTCAGAGTGAGAATGTTTTTTTCACATTTTAATTTGTAATTTATTTTTCACCTGTTCCTTCAGGGGCTCTGGTTTTGTGTGTTGTTTTTTTTGGGGGGGGGGGGCTCGTTTTTGTCTCACAAATTGTTTAACTTAATTGCACCGTCAATATAAGAGTGGTTTTCCTATTTATTGACATAAATCTTATTTAATTTCCAAATCGGGGGAAAGGAACGTACACCGAACATTGAAACGTAACGAATTTAAAACAGCGGATTCGATCAGCGAGGTTTACCGACTAACAAACCCGCAATGACAAGGTAGTTGGTGGTCTGGCTCCCTAACCCCTCCCACATGTTCATGAGCTTCCAGGTACAGCTATCTCTTGGCATGCTAGGGTAGGGGTTTCCGTCATGCTGAGCCCCACCGAGAGAAACTCTGCGCGCCATGGCATGCAGCTACACGATTTGCCCGTGTGTTTTACGTCATGTCCCCACACGCTGTGCACTGTCAAACACTGAAATAAAATCTTACGTTCGATTTTTTGTAATTATTTACAAGTTGTACCCATAATTTGAATACGTATTTTCTTGTGTCAAAATATTCATGAACACAATCACTCTCACCACTCAGTGTTTGGTTTTGATCGTGCATGATCAAAGCAACATAAAACTCCATCCAGTACAGGATTTGATGTTTAATATTCATCTACAGTTTGAATATTCATAGATATAACGAAATTGACCAATCAGATGCGTCCGTACGAATTCGGCTGAAGTGGCCATAGGCCGTGCACAAACCGCCAGCGGGTTTCACAAGTCGGTAAATGCGACCAGTCGTGAGAGCAATAATCTCGCACAGAGCAGCCCTCTCGCGGGATATTGCGAGAAAGCCGTTCCGCTATCACCGCGACAGACATTTAACGACTTGTCCACAAGTCTACCCCAAAGCTGCCGTACGTTTATGTGTATAATATTACCTTAAACCACCCATTTCATCGTTCAAAGGCATTTCTTATGACAGAAACTTGTAATTCTGAGGAGACCATCTTTGAAGAACGTAGGTATAAAAGACAAGTCCAATTATCAAACTTTTCTTGCAAAAATCATGAAAGAAAAACTAGCCCAATGCTAAATAAACGGGTTTATGATGGGGCCAGTTTGTGTGGAGTGGGTGTGGCTTACAATGCAATTACGTCACACTGAACGAACAGGATAGGGTGTTTTCATATCGAGTTTTATCTGTGTCGGGATGACGTCATGTTTTCAGTAGCCTCCTTTCGCTCAGTCCCAGCGGATCATCCATTTGACCATTCCCCTGACCTAATAACCACAGTCAGTTCTTCCTGTTTACGAAATATTCGACTATCAATGATAATGCCTTGTAATAAAAATAAGCCTCGATCGCAAAATTCTTCTTAATTGTTTTAAAAAGATCGTTCACATTATCCATGGAGCCTCCATACTTTATCAAATCGTATGAGTACGTGTTGTGCTTGTGTGCATTGCATGCGTCGACTGGAGTACAATCGCTCCCATCATGCGTCCGATCTTGAACAAGAATCTATAAAAGCTCATCAGCTGTTCGAGCGGTCTTGGATGAGACCGGTGGGGCCGAGTGGATAGCTTCCTGTAGGATGGCAACATCACGAGATATCAACATCTCTATACGTTGTATGGCACTGTGTTCCGACAGCCCTATGTTCCGACAGTCATTATGTTCCGACACCCCTATGTTCCGACAACCTGATATAATCCTAACACTAACTCTATTAACCTTAACCCTAGCGAATAAATCACAGGGGTTTTTCGGACATACGGTTGTTGGAATAGGCCTAGAGCAGTCACCTTCAATACACACCATCATACAAACCGATGGAAACTTCAATGAAGGTCTTCACGTTTATGAGAAAACACACAATATCGGTTATTTTTTGGATCAGGGATTTTGGCACGTTCATTTTCCACTTATTTTGTTCTGCCATTTCTAAGAGATTCCGATCTTTTTGGAAAATTGTCTCGTTGGTAGAATTAATCGGGACTATTTTTCATGAAATCGGCTCTCAAGCTAACAAAAAGTAAGATTTCGGGTTAAAAATCGGCAATTTAGATTTAAATTACTGGTTTGATTTGATCATTGACTTCATTCGGATAAAAAAATAAAAATAATACACAAACAAAAATAAAAATGCCAGGCACAATACAATTAAAAAAAAAAAAAAAAAAAATATTGAAATACAAGTAAAATTACACAATCTGAGGTTGACTCCCTAAAACCTATAATCAAAACTTATTTCTATTTGGGTCCTTACAAGAGCAATACAAAGTTACAAATACAATTAGAAAGGCCAATCTGTTTATAACTTAATAATTACATTGTATTATTTACTTTGCAAATATAGTGGTAAAAGTGAACAGCGTCATCTGCACCGTGTAACGAACTCCCACATAATTATATTAAGGTTCGGTTTTCAACTGACAAACAAGTCCTTCACTGAACTACTTAAATGCGCGTATCGATCCGTGAGGCCCGTGATTGGCTTAAAATCGTTCAACAGGTGATGGGTTTTCTCATAAAGCTTAGGGGGAAAAATTAAACGTTATAAACAAGATCCAGTAGATTTCCTTATTTGGTCATGTTGTGGGTGTTAACGTTTATTGCTTTCTTCTTTCTTAACCCACGCGCGCGCTGTAGGGAAGCTTTTAGCCAATCACACTCCTGCGCGTTCGGCGTTCTCATTATGCCACAGACCTTTGTTATTATAATTATTACAGTATAGTTATCAAAACAATCTCCTTGTTTGTCAATAGACTGTGCAAGTCTCGCGCGTATCGGAGCGAGAAAACACGTAAAGTGAAGAACATATTTTTTTCTGAAATCAAATCATTGTTTTTAAATTAGATCTATGAAAAAATCTGACCAACAAAAATAATCTTTACAATTTGCATAAAATGAGTTTTAGCTTTCATAATAAACACACAAATCATTTGTTAGTTTTTGTTGAAACTCTGGGACAAGGATGCTTATTTGATCTTAAATTTTTAGGAAACCCTTTTGTAAATCCACGCCCGAGTACGTGCAACCACTAAAAGCAGGTTTAAACGCAGACGCACGATGATCGCACGGGCGTAGAGTTAACGCATGACGCAGTTTAAAGAGGACGCTGACGCCTCGACAACCGTAGACTGCAATGTAAAGGCTTGGCGCCCCACAATTACAGCGTCTGGTGATAATCATCGCGCGACCAAAACAAATTAGGTGATCGGAGGTGGGCACAAATTCTTAATTTTTTGCAAGTAACCGGAAGCAGAGGTCAAGTTTAATTCTTGGGTTTTCTTCGTTGTTTTGTTGAATTGATTTAACTTTCATATTTTTGATCACTTAGTATTACATTCCCAACAACATATTTAATTTTCATGGTCATAAAGTACGTTAAACTAAAATAATAGACGAAACAAAATATTGCCAACGTAAAACTCCATATGGTTGGGACCACAATGGTCCCGGAAGTTCGCTTACGCGCGAGACTTGCACAGTCTATATAAAGTTTCACCTGCTGGTGTAATAAGTCGGCCAATAACAGTGAAACATTTTGGTGAGCTCATGAATTATGCATGACCGGTGTTGGACGTCATTGCGTCCACAGGTGTGTTTATCTGCTGTATGGGGACGCCCAAAGTTTTTGCTTCTTCCAGCTCCAAAGCTTGCACACATTTTGAGGTGCAATTTCACCCCAAATCACCCATTGTTATTCAAAAGCATTTCTTATGACAGACATTTAACTATAAGACCTTATAGTCTCCGAATCCGAAGACCGGATGTAAAAGCAAAGTCCAATAAACATAATGTTGTGTGCTTCAATGTTATGTGCTCCTAAATATTTAACATACAACATCGACTATCAATGTGTGACCGGATTCCTAACATACCCTTAGCGTTGATGACTGCCCTAACCCAAGACCAGCCGATCCAAAATCTGGGAAACTAGTTTAACGCAGAAGGATTTTTACATCATACAGGCCCTTTTCGAAACCGGGACTTTTGGCTTCAAAGGCTCCGTCCGCCTGTTTGGTACCCCGTACTGAAAGCAGATGCTCAAAATAGAGTCTAAGCCAGAGCCCGAGCTAAAGCAGTGGTTTCGAAAAGGCCGGGCCACAATGGGTGCGTTCGATTAGTCGCTTTTCGTGGCTTCCGCGAGTGTAAACCCCCAGTACACACGGGGAAGCTAATCGAACGCACCCAATAGGGCTTTAGCGGACATTAGCGGACAGTACATCATTGTTTTAAGTTCACATCTATCCATATTAGTTTTCAATGAAACCAACATATAGGCCTACAACCAAACTGTGAAATTTTAACCAGATTTGATTGCTATAATTTAGTAACAATTTACGAAAATCAGCTTGATGGTTTAACAGAAATGTTGATGCACTTATAATTTTGGGTTTATTTCGAATGCGGCATACGAAATACGAACCGATGATTTTGACACCATTTCAAACTGATATCTCTAGAGGATTGGTACCGGCATGAACATTTTAATGGGCAAGCTTTCAGCTTGAAACTTTTTATATGTTTTCCCTCATAATGACATACTCCGTACCCAGGGCCCATATCCAGTCAACACAAACACGACCCTACTTTGAATTTTAATGATAACCAGGTAGATTTCTGGAACTTACGTCTGCAGATAAACTGTAACACTAATTGCTAGTAAAGGCATCCCCAAGGTGAATGCGAGTACGGTCGCCTATTACTATTAGCGCTTATCTAAAGTCACGCCAAAGTGCAGCCCGAAGTTATGGAGCGCATTATGGTTTCAAATGCTAATAATATAACTCGTCTGGTAAATCAGTCAGTATGGAAGCAGACTAAACAGCATCTCCTAAGAGATCGGTAATGCACTGGGGTTTGCTAGCAATGAAGACACCGCGCCCGGTTTGTGTGTGGGATTTAGGGGGCGGGTATATGAAACCGCCCCGAGCCACATTTTCCCCAAGTTACGATCAACAAACGGTATTTGTTATCATATTGAGCGATCCGTGGGCCGCTGAAAATCACGTTATTCCCAACGGTGAAACATCTCATCTTATGTTTTGGAAGAGTAAATTAATTTCCATCCACTAGTTTTCAAATATCACATCGTTCCGCCGATTTGTACAAATTTCATCAACAAGGCGATCCCGTTTAGGTGAAAAAGTTTAGGTAGAAATTATTTATACCTCAATGGAGGTAAAAATTATTTATACCTCAATGGAGGTCAACATTACTTATAACTCAATAGAGGTATATTTATTTATGCCTCAATTGTTCGATGTGAAACGACATAAGCTATTGTGTGACTCTGGGGATCTTAATGCTATTTCTCGAATTTGTACTATTTCAGACGGAAATATCTCTTTGAAAGGTTGGTTAACTTTATTAGCACAGGCAGCGGCACTAAGTTTAAAATAATAAAAATCGTCAACATTGCCTTTAAAATAAACGTGACGACAAGTCCCCTCCCATCGCCCCGCCCCCAACCAACTCGTGTAATTTTACGTCGCGTGCAAATTTCATTACAAAGTTTTCACCACAGTATCTGTCGATGGGGAGTGTATTTACACATCAGGGATGTCCTAAATGGAACCCTGCACTTATCCAGTTCTGACCATTTACGAGAAAATTAGATTTAAAGGTCAATTTGTAGCGGTAAAATTTTTACTTCTCTCCCACAGATGATATTCCCAAATCATCTTCCGATCCAAAGGGCGTGGAAGCAGCAGTTTAACCAGTCAGTCTGAATCTAATGGATCACTGTAAAACCATCAACATTCCACAGTGGCTATGGTTCATCGCAGAGAGTTGTCACCTTGCTGCCCCCCCCCCCCCCCCCCCCGACCCATTAACCTACACTTAAAGAGACACCACATGATTTAAATACTTCATGAACCTAAACAAACATTTTACCTAACGATTATAAATATTTCCCACATTATGCAGTGGAGGGAAATAGTTGTAATAACGAGTGTTGCATAATTATAATGCACAGGGCAAGAAGGATTGGGCAGATGTATTACGTAATGAAGAATGTTGGGTTTAAAAGCTTTGTAAAGCTTTGCAAATGTTGGTAAACCCAGTTCTAGGCGTCAGCACCACTATACGAGCACGTCCACAGCAAATTCTTTAAAAATGAATTTGAGATTTACACACAATAATGGTACAAACAATTTCAATTTCAGATGTGAAGACCGGCACCTACACTGAGAGGGGCAAGGACACCTATTGGACACTGGTTTTTAGAGGAAATTTTGTCTTTTCTTTCTTTTCCTGGTGTTTTGTTTCTTCGACGAGGTGGTCGGGTTCATCAACTTTGATGTGACTGAATTGAAATTAAAAGGTAGATAAACGACGTGTGGCATATAACCATTAGCAACAAAACGGTTTGTAAGAGACTGTAGTCAGTAGATGCTGAAGATTAATTGTGTGCGGTTAAGAAGATAGAACAACAACTTTATTATTCAAACTATGTAGTTTGATAGAAGTAAAATGTATATTGAGAAGATTAGAACAGAAAGAGAAAATAAAAGGTTGAAAACGTTCCACTTTACGTCGTACGCTTAGGCCTACGCCAACAGTAAAATGGTTGCTCATACTTGTGTTTTGTAAAGTAAACCGTATCCGAATTGCGGTTAAACGCATGATGACGCGGAAACTTAGTCGTAGTCTTAGCTAAGCTACTAATTCGGACACGGCCTTAGTAATAAAAGGAAAGAACAAACAAGTCTGACATTTCTAGAGCCAACACCTTTTCCCAAAATCAGATTATTACATGATGTAGGCGGTCTACGGGCAGATCCAATTTTGTTGAAAAACTTTGGTTGAACTCATACAATTATACACATATTCAGACAGACCACCCATGTTTGTGTTTGTTCTATACGGTTACGGAAAATCTTATTCCTCAACACTGTAAATAACTCTGTGTGGACGTGTGTAAGTCCACATAGTGTTTTAAAACACTGCCTTGTGTTGACCTCTTTTGTTCTCATGTCCACACTTCGTATGTAATGCTTACCCACTTATACGCAACTGACCAGAAAGTAGCACAAAAATGGTAAAAAGGGGTTGAAGGAAACCTACAACCAAACAGTCTAAATTTTGATATTGTCTATAATGACGTTATGGCGGGGAAGAGTTTTCCTCGAACTACTTATCTTTGACAGCTGGCCACTTATGGGCAATCTCACTGCAGACGAGTGGGTTATTTACCACAAAGTGATTCGTGGAGAAATCTTCGTGATATCTTAAATTAAACCATCAATACGGTGCTTTCCTGTACACGCACGCCTTGTCAATCGTATCAAAACATTATGGCCTAAATTGCCGGGAGGATGTGTGTTTTTCCTGGAATTTAAACTGCCAATTTTATGGTTTAGCAAGAATTTGAACTTGCAGCGGGGTGAGAGGAAATTTACATGTTAATTTCCATATTTAAACAAAATGTTATCATTAAAAGAAATTTAAGCAGTGCGCATTATATAGGCACATCGAGGCAACGTATTTTACAATAAACTCTTGAACCGACTAAAAACCTCAGGTGACAATTTCCTGCTGTTTTTTACCCCTTCATTTTTTTTAAGGAGTCGCCCTTATCTTTTCTTGTTTGCTTGTTGTTGTTTTGTTTAACGTTGTTGTTTTGTCTCTTCCCATTGTCTTTTGTGGAGCAAGGGATTAAGTTTTCATATGACTTTTCACTGCTATTTACAAGTATTTATTACTTTAAAAGAAAAAATAGTTTGACACTGTTGTTTCCACTCTTAACAATTTCTTTTTGAGACTGAGGTTTATATAGTACGATAGCCAGATTTTGGACTTTTAAATGTTATTATAAATGACAATTTTATTATAACTTAAATGACAATGACAGAAAAGAAACCAAACAGGACAATTGTGTGTTTGCACGATGTAATTTTATTGCCCTTGCAAAAAATGTAATTTCACATAACTGTAAAAAATAAACTTGTTCAGATATTTTCATGTGTATAAACAAAACAATGTTCAAAAAACATGGCTGTTGGCCAACTGAGTACTATAAATTGTATATTATATATTATATCAATATAATTTCAGAAATGTTTGAAAGTTTAAGGCAAAAATAGATTGATTCAATCATCAGTAGGCCTACAGCACTCAATAGGAATCTATGAACAGTGCAGATTATTTTTGGCATAACTGTTGTCATTCCTTCGTATCACCTTTTTTAATGTATAAGGTCAACCCAATGACCTAATAACATTTTAAGATTTTCCAACTTCAAGCGAGTTTTACGAAAACAGCGCACCGAACGGATAAGAGTGAATTACCTCGATTACTCGCCGAAGCCGGTGATTATTATCAAAACAATAATCACAGTTTAAGCCCCGGGGATGCATTGACTGTAATCATTACCCCCGGGTCATCCAAGTAATTAGAAATCATTCCTTGGGAAAACAACTCTCTGCTTAACCTAGGGACTTAAGTTTTGCCTCTACTATAGCTTAATTGCCTAGGGTGTGTAATCACACGACAAGCGGCAAAGCCAAACATTCAGGTAAACCTCGTTAATAACTGCAATTACAGAGGGCTGATTCAGAATAGTTAGTGCTCAGCTCAGTAGCCTAAATTGTTCTGCAGAACAGCTCCAGAGATTTTACTCATCAAATTCGAAGATATTTAGGTCTTACACATCACAGTGGCCTAAAAACTTGAATGACAAACTGGTACATTAAATAAAGGAAAAACCAACACTTGTTGTCATTTAATACAATTTTGACAGAAATTGAGAAACACCGAGTCTTCAAACTTCGGTACACCCTCTCAATCTACGCACACGCTAACACCAGTGTACTTTTTCAAACAATACGATTTATAACAGGTGTCATAGTTCATTTTTGTGTGAACACAATGCCTTTAAAATAGTCTTCACCATCTGATAAGAACCTTTAGTCTCAATGAAACAAATTCAAACTCACCAAGCCAAGTGAAAACCATCTGTGGAAGACATGATTGTTTTCAGCCTGGAGTTTTTAAAATGAGAAATCGTCTCACAACACAAGGCCAGAAAGCCACTTCAAGGTGAGGGCTACTTTTAACTGATTTGGGCTGTCGACCAAAATCAGCTTTCATGGGGCTGAAACAGGGTTGCAGTCCGTAAGGATGTATGCATGGGTATCATCCACTTAGAGCCTGGCTGGTAGAGCAAAATGCACTACCTTCACAACTTTTTATGAAGCAATTATGGTTCATCTTGCTCAGGGGCACAAGTCTCATGACCAGGATTCGAACCAACACACTCTGCTGCTGACAAAGCTTGGGTTTGGTGTACTAGACCGCTCGGCCATGATACACCAGATTTTTTTCCCCCATTCCTGTGGGAATTCTTAAAGGGGCAGTCGTTGATGTGTTTTTAAAAGTTTCTTTTATTCAAAGAATCAATTCAAGGTAATTGTTATACCATTTGGCTAGTTCTCACTGGGGACTTGGAACGGAGTACACAAACATTTTACATAAACTGACTGTTCAAAACAGTAGCATGGCATCATCGAGGGTCCAGGCTCTGCACAATCCTTCCGTGCATCGGCTATATTTCATACAGATATTCTTCTACAGACTATTTGGTTTAAAAGTTTGTTTGCAACTCTTAAGGGAGGCACTGCGTTGTAAATCGCCTGCTATACTTTTGTCTTCAGCACCTGTGACAAGACATTTCTTTAAGGACCGATCCAGGCTCTGGCAACGACCCTCCATGCCTGGGCAATTTATTATTGCATAGATTGTTTGCCAACTTTTGTAGAAGTATTGTGTTGTAAATCACCTGATGTGCAAGTTTTCATTGATTAAGAAAAGAGATCCTTAAAAGACCAATCCAGGCTCTGGTAAAGACCCTCGATGAATGGGCCTTATTTCATTTCACTTTCGGACTCTTCTGTGGAGACACTGTATTACAAATCACCAGCTTTGCATATTTTAGCGCCACAGAGTCAATTCTTTTTGGACCAAGCCTAGTTTCACACAAGGCCTTCAAAGAGCTGCAGAGTAGAAAATGTTAACACTAAGTTTGATTGACAAACTAGTTTAGTGCATGGGATTCAAGCTCTGAAGGTTAAAGGCCCTGTACACTATTGGTAAGATCGAAAATCACAAATGTTCACAGATTCACACATAACTTACATGATTTAAAGTAAGTAATGGTAGAAAGGGTTCCTTAAAATATTTCTGCCTAAAATGCTATCGTTTCTGAGAAATGAGTAAAACAATAGTTTTTATCCCGCGTGATAATAAACTCGATGTTTGAAAAACAGAAAACACATAAGGTCTCTTTTCACTATTTTCTCGTGACCTCGATGACCAATTGAGCTCAAATTTTCACAGGTTTGTTATTTCATGTATGTGGTTGATTACACAAAACATGAACACTGTCTGTGATTATTTTGTCAGCTCTGCCAATCCTGTATAATACCTTTAAGTCATCAGTGTGTGGGTTTGAATCCTGGGCCCAATTTCATAGAGCTGCTTAAGCACAAAAAAGTAGCTAAGCACAACAAACTTTCGCTTACCAGAATAAGGTTACCATCCAAACTACCGTGTCATATGTGCAATTTGTGACTGGTATCGTGCTCATTTCTGCTTAGCAGACAATTGTTAAGCAATATTTTCTGCTGAAGCAGCTCTATGAAATTGGGCCCTGGTCTTGACAATTGTGTCTTTGTGCAATACACTCACCTATAATTGCTTCTTATCACCCAGGGGTAAATGGGTACCTGTGAGAGCATATAGTTCTTGTGATTGATTTAGCTTGGTACGCTACATACTTAGCAGCACAGGCTGTATACTCCCAAGGGAGATGAGGTGGCTTAAGGGCTGAAATAAATGGCTCAGTGACCAGGATAGAAATTGTTCATGCGCCATGAGCATCAAAATTGGTGGATACTGGCTCATGAAATGGCCATCATGATTAACATTATAATACAGTAAGTTGTCACACAGCCACTTGCCTCAAGGCCCTGGCTTATTCCCAGGCCTAAACTCATCAAATGGAAGTGTGATATAGTCATGTTTCAGGGAAAGACCTCAGGGTCATTCACCATGGGAACAAGGTTGCAAAAAAAATCTCTCATTTACAACCTCCTTCTGATGGCCGAGTATCACCTGCTCATAAGGCCATCTTGAGGTAGTGGACTATTTTCACACGCCTGTCTGTTATTGGTCTGGCAGCGGCAGCCGCAGCCTGTCGGGCAAACACTCTCCGTCTTGAACCATTGTAACATGTGCGTGGTATGGCCGCCATGACCACACGCTAGACAGAAACTGGATGAACCTGTTGGGTAAAAGTAGGGTATATCAGTGGGGATTTTTTTTTTTTTTTTTTTTTGCAACTTTACCTCGTTCTAACAAACTGCTTTAATGAATGTGACAAATTACTCCATTAACCTTTAAAGGCAATGTATACCTTTAGTTTTTGGAACTGTTCAATTGTTATAATCCTATATAAATGTAGATATATACTATAAAACTAACCTGTGAAAATTTCATTTCAAAAGGTGGTCGCGTTTTTGAGATATCGCCAAAAATCCGGAGCAAATATGTCCATGCAGGAAGAATAATCCCTAATAGGAATACACAATCTGAGAAGCATTTCTGACGGAAACATTTCTCAGATTCAAATTTGGGGGCATAAGATGTTTCGAGTCTGTGTTTTTCTGTACATTTTGTATTATTCTTGTTTATTATGTTTGCTTTCTTGCTCCTTTTATCACGTGTATTATTATGTACATTTATTTATTTATTGTACATTTTGCGTTGTTTTGGTCGAATAAATAATAATAATAATGATAATAATAAAAACTGATACTATTTTTACATAACCACAAAACTTTGAAGTGAAATGTTTCTCAAAATGCTGTATACCATTAATTTTAAGAGATTACCAAACGTATACAGACCCTTTGTTGGAAGAGCCATACTTTGGTAAATACTCTAAGAATTAGTGACCATGAAAACTTACTTGGTGAGAAGCACACTACAGCTGTTGATAGTAAAAACTATTTAGTGAAATGTTTCCCTAATATGGTTTGGAAATTTGTTCACCCCAAAACACTGGAATCTGAGAAGTGATTCATGCAAGAATCGTTTCACGGATTTCTGAGGGTTGGTGTCCAGTGGTGAATGCTGCGGCCAAGTATGTGGTTGGTACCCACTGTCGCCTCAATAAAAGTGGATGGATTTGACGTACGAGTGAAAAGACATTGAGTTCGTTTTTTTGCTGTTTTCTCAGCAAGAAGACACTGTATTTAGCTGAAACTTTCACACGCGACTTTGATTGTATTTTTCTTTACAATTTGCCAATAAATCAGCTTTATATTGACAAAACCACTCTATGACCCAATCATTAAGAGAACATAGTGGCGGCAAGCAGATTGCCAAGAGCAGCTACAAACAGCAACAAGTATTTACGTACTTTCACTCAACAAAAAGGTCAAAGTATAGGTCACGTCCGGAATTAGCATTTTACAAATTTTTAATGCAAAAAACAGGTAATTGCTTGATGTTTCGACCCAAGCAGAGTCTTTCTCGAAGACTTATTGACAGCACAACACACATAAACAATTATACTGGGTAAATAGAAGCAGTCAAGTGGAACGAATACTTCTCATGTTGACATAATATCTACATTTCTAAAACAAAGTTCTTTTTCAGATTATTTTTATATAAAAAATCTAAACATCAGCAATGTATGGTTGAATGGTGATGATTATAATATAGAAGTTAATGATCTAAAAAGGGTTAAGATAAAATATAGGATTGGTACAAAGAAAAGAACAAAAATGATAACTTTTAATCTGTAAGCTCACTGGTTATAAAGGTTCTACCAGAAATACTGTTAACCGCAGTACTGCCGGGTCTAGAAAATAGCATAATACTAAACTGTCCAAGTTAGTTACCTTTAACTGCAGTGTGGCAAATAGCACACTGGAAGCTGTAACTCTTACAGTGTTCACACTGCACCCTGTACGACCGCTTGTGACATTTCTGGCAGACAACGCCGAAATCGGAAAACGCTGGGAAAATAAGAAAATTTGTATAAAAACAATCAAGCTTAACCCATTTGCTGATAGACTAGTTAAAACCATTCAAATATCTAGACTCACACTCGCCAGTAGGTTTTGACAGCTCAAATAGCTTTACCATAAACATTTTAAAACATTTTAATTTATTTTTTATTTTTCATAATGAGACCAATTTTAAAGCACATTATAAGGGTTTACAAAGTGCTGCGGCGAATTCAGTCGCCACTGCCAGAAACAGAGGCAATCTCCTTCTCTTAGCAATAAAGGTAACTGGGTTCTTTTACGTGCATTACACAACACACAAGCCCCAAGGATTTACTTCCCACCCGAAGGATGAAGAAATAATGGTTAGATGCCTTGCTTAAGGACACAAGTGCCACGACTGGGACTCGAACCCACACTCTGCTGATCACAGACACAAGAGCTCGAGTCCGATACTTTTAACTGCTTGCCCAAAACACGCCACGACATTGCACACTGTTGATTTCATCACACATCACAGGCCTTCTCAACAAATAACATTGACACAACTGTACAAAGTGCTGTGAGTCCCAGTATTGCCAGGAAGAACTGGTACAAGACATATTTCAAAAATAACCAAAAATTGATTGATCAACAACTTTTAAAAGGATGTTCTCATAAAATATGCAAATACTTTTTCAAATGATTGAAGCATTCTCCACTCACTTAGATCATTGTTGGTGAATGAAGGGCAAGAGATGTAGCTGACAACCTGAGCTCTTTCTTGTAGCAATCTCCAGCGATACAAGATATCCGCATAGCTCCTCTTGAAAGCATCAAACTGCACTGACAGCAACGGCTCTAGCAATCTGTAAGATGCCAAATCATTATCAGTGGTAGATGGTAAATTTGCATCGGGGATAAATAATATTATTTTGTTTTACTATTATTTTTTTATATTTTTTTTAGTTTTGTGAGCTTACGGGAGTGCCCTTGTGGGGTCTTTTACACAATGGAACAATGGACCCCACAAAGGAGTCCTTTGTTCAACCTGTACCCCACAAGGGAATTCTTTAGAAAAGGGAATAATAGAACAATAGCAGGACCCCACAGACTGAATCCGTAAGGTTGTGTGTGTGGGTAAAACCAAATAACATTCACTATCAGGGGCCATATCATACAATTTACAAAGATTGTAAAAAGATTGTAGATTAGCAAAATTAATTTGTCCTTTCCAGAAAAAAGGTCACCGACCAAACTATTGCAGCTATTCTAGCAACCGGGCCGAATTTCATGAAGCTGTAAAGCTGAAACAACTGCTTAGCACATTTCTATGCTTAGCAAGAAAAAGCTTGGGAACTACTGGCAACCATTGAAACTTCATGAAATTTTGGCTGATAACCTGTTCTCAGCTAAGCAAGATTTGTCTGTGCTTAGCAAGTTTTAGTGTTTACAGGCTTTATGAAATTGGATTTTGTTTGTTACTAGTTTTCCATTTTTTTTTAATGAGTTGAAAGTTGTTAAGCAGAATCCACAGCTACTCTATGCACAACCACAAGCACCAATGTCTCATTTAACACCACATCTAATAAGCATCTATACGTGATCAATCAAACATTGCATAATGCAAATCTTGTTTAATTGTATGTTCAACAAGGGTAACATCCTGACTGTAGTTATGCAAGGTTTAAAACAATTAAAGGTATTATACAGGATTGGTAAAGCTGACAAAATAGTCACAGGCAGTGTTCATGAAAAAATAAACCATGCACATTTTGGCTTAATTTGTTGTGTGAGTCAGGAGAGAAATAGTGAAAAACCTTGCACAATTTTCATGTTATAACAACCGAAATAAGCTGTTCTGTTTTTTGTTTTTTTAGGTTTTCAGATAGTTTTCTCAATTATTTCAGATTCACAGAAAAAAGGGTTCTAGTATGAAATTCATAATCAGTAAGCTTAAACAAGATGATTTTATCCTTGCCAATCTTGTATAAAACCTTCAAGTGTTTACCAGTCTTATATAGCGCACATAGCTACCAAACAGATGCTCAAAGTGCTTGATCAAAGAAAGACACTTTTTAAAAGAAATTGCATTTCTAAAGTTTGTTTTTATTTATGGGACTCGTTTATGTAGCACCTTGTAACTAAGTGTTAACAAGGTGCTGTGGCACATTCAGCAGCCACTGTCAGAAAAACCGGGGCAAACCTCTTCTCTCAGCGATAAGTGTAACTGGGTCCTTTTACATGCATTACGAAATACACTGTACCAACGGCTTTACACCCCATCCGAAGGACAAAGCAATAATGGTTAAGTGTCTTGCTTAACCCATATCGGCCTAAGCGTTTATTTACACAAAAGGCTGTATGTGCCTAAGCGCCTGCACAGAAACTTATTGTTTATTCACACATCTGGAAATATTTGGCAACAAATGCATAATGAAATCACTCACAGAAACACTTTGTATACCGTTGGAAAGAGGACAACATTCTCTTTATTATGATGTCAGAATTGTCTCACTTTATAGGTGCCATAATGATTTACAGTTACAGCAAAAAACATGAAAATTAGATAATTGAACAAGTGAAAAAATAAAAGTGGCTTCTTGGACAATAAAAAATACTGAACATAAACCAAATTTGACCAAAGTATCATGGCTGGAAAGAGTGTTTACTAAGCTTAAAAATGATACATAACTTGTTGACAAAAAATTAGCCTGAGTTGAATAAAAAATAAATAAAAGCAAACGTATCAAATGAAAAAAAGTCTGCCGAGGCACTTCTTGCTCAATGTAGTGTCAATGTCTTCAATTAGTGAGCCTGCGTTGTAATTTTAGAAAGCAAGCACCCAAGGGGCAGTTGTAGTGAGGTCTACATGTACATGTACCATTATAATAACGTACATCACTTACAGACATTAGTCAACAATAAAACGTTTTTCTTCGAAAAATTTTCTCTGTCTAAACGGCAAAAAATCACATCAAAATAGTACCAACCTTTGGAGAGAAAATCCTGGAAGTGTTGCTGTGGACGCACTGCGATTTTCAATTTTTTCACTGGAAATTTACACTTCCAAAAATGCAGTTTTTCAGGCCAAATACTAACCAAAATATACACGAAACGTACCGAAACATGGCTGACTGAAGCGTGCAATGAAGCAAAGGATTGTGGGATACATTTCTGGTCTAAAAATAGTCGAAAGGGGGATTCCCCCATGACGCAAAATTAGGGCTTAGTACGGTACGGATTATCACGTAGCTCGGCGTTTGTAGCGGTTTTTAAAAAATACGAATTATCACGTAGCTCGGCGGATATGGGTTAAGGACACAAGTGTCCTGACCAGGACTCGAACCCACACTCTGCTGACCAGAAACACCAGAGCTTGAGTCCGGTGCGCTTGACTGTTGGCCACGACACGCCACAGTGATCCACTCAGCATGTGATAAACAGCTCATTATACAGACACTCATTGCTAATGGCTTCCCGTGGCCAAGCGGATAAGAACACCGGACACAAGCTCTGGTGTTTCTGATCAGCAGGGTGTGGGTTCGAGTCCAGTCATGATACTTGTGTCCTCAAGCAAGACACTTCACCACTTTTGCTTCATCATTCGGATGAGACGTAAAGCTGTAGGTCCTGTGTGTTGTGTAATGCACGTAAAAGAACCCAGTGCACTTATCGAAAAGAGAAGGGGTTCGCCCCGGTGTTCCTGGTCTGATTGGAAGCATATTGCACAACAGCACCTTGTAAACCATTACATGGTGCTATAAAGGAATAGGTCTCATACTTCAAAAACGTAGCTCCACATACCTTGCAGGAAAAAAATACTGAGCACTTTGATATGCCCCTAGGAGTGTGATAAAGCGCTATGTAAGAACCGAGTATTATTATTACTGACAGAGTAAGTGAGTATATAGTCTAAAACGGACAAACGAAACACTACTCACTGGGTGCTGAGTGTGTGTTGTTCTTTCTCAATCTGCTCTGGATCTCTGTTCTCACCAAAGCGATAATCATCCGGTGAATCGGAGAAACTCAACTGTTGATGAGAAGATCCTGTTCCTTCGGACCACTTACTGGTGAAGATTGGATCGTTTGGGTCCGTCACAAGATACTACGAACCAAGTAAACAAACAAATTATCTTGAGAAACCAATTCAATAAGTGTCCTAACAGTTACACTCAGTATACATTTATTTATTTATTTATTTAGTTATACTTTACTTAAACTGGGTAAAATCAGCTCATCATGAAAGCTGTTTCACTGATATCAGTGATTGATAAGAAATGTTAAATAATTAGTAAATTTTTTTAATATTACGTTTTATGAACTTTGTACCAGTACCAAGTAAAAATGTCCTGAAAATATATATATATATTTTATTTTATTGGTCTTATTTATTCAAGGACCTCATCAGTGATTCCACTATTTTTTCTGGGGCCCCTGAGGCATAAGAAATCACACTAAGAACGACAACAAAAATAGAGAAAATTCAGACATGTACAACAAAAAAGGCAAAACAGCCAAACAGTTGTACATAAAATTTAAGAAACAATGCACTGCACTGGCGCTATGCAGTCTAATGCACTGGACTCCTGTCAAAGGTTTCTGGGTTCAGGTCCTGCACATGGCACTTGTGTCATTGAGCAAGACACTTAACAGTAATTGTAATTGCTTCACCCTTCAGATGGGACGTAAAGCCATATGTTAAGTATGAAGAACCCAGAACACTTATCACTAAAAGAGGGGTATGCCCCGGTGTTGTTGGCACAGTTGGCAGCAGATTGTGCCGCCACATCACCTTGCAAACCCTTACAAGGTGCCATATAAATGGGTCTCATAATTCGTCACGCGTACCACGAAGTGACCTATCTGTCAAAAATAATAAATGTTTGCAAATCGGGTTTTATACAAATTATTAATATACTCATTACTGTTAACATTTTCAGCAAGTTTGAATACCTAGTACTTAATAGTTTCGTAATTACACTAATTAGTAAAAACGACGTGTCACTAGATTTGCCGTTTTGTATTTCCACGAAGTGACCTATCTCGACGCGCCACTTCACCAATGATATACAAAGCGTTACACACACAGTTCAGCGCGCTTGTGTGACATTTCGCATTTTCACGAAGTGACCTATCTTGAAGCGGAGTATTTTCACGAAGTGACCTATCGCGATAGGTCTCAATATGTGCTGCGTGCAATACTCACGAAGTGACGTATGTGTTTAGGATTGTATTACTAATTAAAATAGTTGCAAGAATGAAAACACTCCGACAGTTATACACGAATAAAGTATTCAGCTTTATTTTTGTCTTAACAAAATGAAACAAACTTTTTAAGTATACCCTGAAGCAGCAGTTTGAAAAGTAGTGCAACTTCAATCGTGATTTTCTCCAAACACGGTTTTGGGGGCTGTGAACAAGATAGGTCACTTCGTGGTACGCGTGACGAATTCAAACACTTAGTATATCTGTCCTTAGATAAAGTACAACACAAGGAAACGTAACAATGTAATTTGATAAAAGATTCACAGTTTCAACAAATGCTGCATTTCCTGAGGACTAGAAGATAGAGATGACCTCTTCCGAAAACAAATAATATTTCACGATACACAGAACTGATTTTTTCCCCCCAAAATATATACAATTTAAAAAAAAAACATTCCTCGTCGCCATCAACAATTGTTGTCAACAAGTCATTTGATATAATCTATGACAATACCTGAGTTGGAACCAAAACAATAAAAATCAACATTTGACAGGTGACTGATGAAAGTCATGGCTTGGGGAACCTGTGAACTACTTAATTGCTTCACCAACTGGTTCCCAGGGGGAACCATTAAATGTAATCACTATCTGTGTTAATAATGCTCGCCTGCAATTTGTTACACTTCAGTCGTTTTGATATGACACATGGCCTCATTTGTTGCCAAGGTAACCTGGACATTGATACCACCTGGCAACAGTGACGCAAGAAATGTAACATAAAACTATCATTTCGTTTATCAACTCTAGTTGTGAAACCAGGGACTCTCAGAAAAGCGAACTTAATCACTATACTAGCCAGGAACCCCATGGAGAGAAGACAAGGAAGGAGGTTTCAGTTTTAGATGTGGGACGAAAACCCTCAAGAATTTTTTCAGGAAATCCCCATGCAATCAGGTAGGGACTGAAAACCCAATCCACACATGCACAGTAGTAGAGATTCTGTTCCCACATACGTTGAATTGTGTGGACATTAGTCTGATAGCGCCCTCTTATAAATCAACTCCTTCAGCCCACGTTAATTTCATTTCATTTATTAATTCTGGTTGTAAAGCCAAGGACTCTCAGAAAAGCGAACTTAATCACTATACTAGCCAGGAACCCCATGGAGAGAAGACAAGGAAGGAGGTTTCACTTTTAGATGTGGGAGGAAAACCCAGAGATTTATTTCAAAGAAAACACACACCATCAGGAAGGGACTGATAATTTTGCCTATAAATCAGCATTACGTTGACAAAAACCAATCAATGACACATCCTTTAAAGATTTCTAAGTTTTGTGTGTGAACAGTAATAATAATAATTATTATAATCATAAACAGCACGCATAAAGAGCACAGTATTTGACAAAAACACCATTCAAGGACACTGGTTTGCAAAGACAAAGTATCCTCAATGCTAGATGAGTATAAGTATATATCAAAGAGCAAGATTTCTCCGTGTAACAGCTACTTTTCTTTTGCCAGGCAATCAAAAGAAAAGACTGAATTCAGATAGAAGATTTTGGGGGCAAACTCACGCTTTTGAAAGATTTGATATTCTTATCCACACCGTTCATCAGCTGGTTGGATCTCTTGGGGATGGAACCAAATGTACAGCACAACATGGCTAGAGTCTGTATGTCATGTATGCTACTGTAGTGATCCAACCTAGGGTAGGGAAACAAAAAACATCATTGCATTGATTTATCCAAACTCATTCAGTCTTGACATGTTTGCTGGTCATGTCAAATGGATGTCGACATCGTGATCATGGCTGGGTTAGCGTGAGGGTTGGGGTTAAAATATGGGTGTTGGTTAAAGCTAGGGTGGCGGTGGAGTTGAAGGTGTGGGTTAGAGTGAGTCAGGGTGAGGGCAAAATGTTAAGTTTATGGTGTGGGTGTGGTCTAGGGCTGTGGATTAGGTTATGATAGGGTTAAGGTTAGGGCAAGCGTGGGGTTGCAGGTGTCAGTTAGGGTTAGGGTTAGGGTCAGTGTAAGGGTTAGGGTCAGTGTAAGGGTTAGGGTCAGGGTCAGAGTTAGGATCAGGGTCAAGGTTAGTGTTAGGGTGAGGGTGGAGTTGAAGGTGTGGGTTAGGATGAGAACAAGTGTTAAGTTTATGGTGTGAGTGTGGTCTAGGGTTATGGATTAGGTTATGATAGGGTTAAGGTTAGAGCTAAGGTAAGGCCAAGGGTGGGGTTGCAGGTGTCGGTTAGGGTTAGGGTCAGGGTCAGGGTTAGGGTCAGGGTCAGGGTCAGGGTCAGGGTTAGGGTCAGGGCTAGTGTTAAGGTACATGTAGCTGTCAGTGAAACTATAAAGAGTTAGGATCAGAATGTGTATTAATGTACTCCAAGACTTATCTTTCTCCTTACAATGTCTGCAGTAACTGTCTTCCAAATGGATGTTGAGCCCACGGTATTTCTTCATCGGGAACAGAGGACGGTTTTAGTTCATTGCTTGTGGATAACGCTGCCAGCGACCAAACCTACACATCAACCAAATACAAGCAAACATTGAGTAAGCTTCTTCTAACAGGCATGATATTTGGTCCTTGGAAAAAAGTAGGAAAAATAATGTTTGAGCCCAAGGGCTGACCTACTTGTTCATATGGTGTATGGTTTAGAATATTTTTCAGGCTAATTAATCACCATTTTCCTGGTTTTTCCCAGGGGCAAATAAATCAGATATTAGACTAGAGTAAGAAGAATATCATGCCTGTTCTAAATTTCAAGCCCATTCCCATAATGTTTAAATAGAAAAACGCTTACAAGTAAAAAAATTTAGCCACACATTCAAAGTACATCTACGTGTATTTTATGGTTTCACCCAAACAGTACACACTGATAACACCGATGTGTGTAAAGCACTGTTTACTCAGTGCTTTCCCAAGTCCTGCGAAAGAAAATCCACAGGAACATCACTCTGTAAAAAACTGTTAACAATATTGTAGATCTAGGAAAATAATGCATTACTTCATTCTTGCCCAAGATGGTTGTTGGGTCGAATCCCCCTAAAGGCATCTGTGAATTTTGTTTCATGCCAGGACTTTGAAAGCACTGAATGTAATCCATTTATAAAATACACATCTACAAATGTATATTCACGGTTGGTAAACAAATATCTGCCATCAGTGGCCAGTGAGCCAAATATAATCAAATTTAAAATATGAGAAAATAGAATTAGCTGTTGCAAACTGCGTACTACTTAAAAGGACCTGTGGTATAAATGTTAGTGGCCTGACGTTTCGACCCTAGCAGAGTCTTTCTCAAATTTTAAATATTATAACAAGTTAAAGTGCATCATATGTATAGATTTGTTAATGGTATTGTCAGAGAAAGCAAACAAAATCAAATAATAATAAACAAAACAAAATCTAAAATTCTAAACAAACTTTTCCTTGATCATCTAAAATAAAAACAAAACAAAGCAATTCAACAAACAAAGCCATTATACAAAATGGTCACTGTAGCAGGTCACAGGAAATGTGACGCTCCTTCATGTCTATGTCAAAACCAGGCACTTCCAAAATGACCAATAAATAGATAAATGAACATAACAATAAACGTGATAAAAGGAGCAAAAAAAGATAAACATAATTAACAATACAATAATACAAAACGAACAGTAATACACACAATCTAAACATCTTTAAAAGGACTAATACAACAATAAAGACAGATAACTACTAATGGAAAACAAGGAAAAAAAAACCAAAACAGCAACTATGTTTATTTTGCAAGTTTCCAGAGTGATTTAAACTGATTTAAGCTGTCATCAGTTTGGGTCACAGTTGATGTATTATCTTATTAATTCTATAATTTAACACAAGCAAACCACATGCAACATATACGTACAAATGTACCAGTTAAAATGAATTATGAGTATATAAATTTAGCCACACATTCAAAGTACATCTACGTGTATTTTATAGTTTCACCCAAACAGTACACTTGATAACACCGATGTGTGTAAAGCACTGTTTACTCAGTGCTTTCAAAAGTCCTGTGAAAGAAAATCCACAGGAACATCACTCTGGGTGGGATTTGAACCCACAACCTTTGCAATGCTGGAATAGATGTCTTACCACTAGACCACCGAGCCTGGTAACTAGAGGCAGTTTGTATAAATGTAAGTGACGTTTAAAGCTAAGCATGGTGTGGATAATGGTATGTAACTATTTCTAGTAAACTTGCAGGTACAACCATGTGTGAATCTCTTTTGGGTGGAGTGTTGCTCAGTATTTTCCTGTAGTAGAGCAGCATGTACTCTTCGAAACGACGAAGCCACAATGGTGCTTTTCAGAGCCAACACTCCTCCCAAAAGAGATTCACATAAGATCGACCAATTTCATGCTATGAAAGCAAAAATGAGCAGGAAACCAGAGAAAAATGATATGTGTGATGTAGCATTTTGGCTGGTAACCTTATTCTGGTATTAACCCCCCCCAAAAAGAAAAATTAGAATGAAATCAACTAAATAATACAAACATTTATAAAGCGCATTTTTCCAATGGTTGCAATGCGCTGAGGGCAGTAGTTCCAGAGAGGAACATTGTATTGAACAGGTACCTTAAGATGAAAATAGGCAAGACTTGAGTTTATTTTTGAATTGCTGAATAGCGTTGCAAGTCTGAATAATGTGAGGTAGCGAGTTCCAGCCTCTGGGTCCAGCTACTGAGAAGGCCTTTGTCACCTGGATGTTTGAAAGTGTCTTTTATTTGTAAGTAACTCTCTGAGAAGAGGCCACTTCGGTTGGGTATGCTGAGACCAAGTGAGTCTGTTATGTATTATGGGTGTGTGTTTGAAAGTGCTTTGTACATATGCATAGCTGTTTTGAAGATAATGCGTTTTTTAAAGGAGAGAAACTCTGGTATAAAGCTTACTTTTGCTGGACTGGACGTGTACTTACCTGTACTAGATCAGATCGTCCAACCTTAGCCGCAGCCTTGGCATTCATGCTGCACATCAGAGGGATGTTGTTTGGGATAAACCTGAAAAACAAAAATCAATCCACAAAAACTCACATTTAATTAATGTTTATTCCTAAATCAAAGGAAAGAGTATTGAATGTGTAACAAAGTATGACATACATGATAAAGTAGAAACCTATTTACCAAAAACAGGATACATGATCTAGTTAGGATTAAGTTTGCTGTAACACCACCATACATGTAGCCCAATTTCATAGAGCTGCTTAATCATAAAAATTTGCTTCTAGCACTTTACTGCTAAGCGAAAATTGGCAGAAAAACCTGTCAATGCCAGTATGTGGAATAGTATTTTAGCTTGTAACCCTTTTCTAGTAAGCAAAACTATTTTTGTGCTGAAACAATTTTATAAAATCGGGCCCAGGCCTGAGGCATTGTCTCCTTGGCAGGTAAGGGGCACCTTAATGAAGACATTGTCAATTTCTAATGGAACATTTCAAGGACACCAGGCCAAGACTTTTTATTTCACATATCAAGTAATAAACCACAAGGGAAACTGACTGGGTAATTTAAAAAAACAATTTTGGGTTAAACAAAGAAACAATGAATGGAGTTGGACTTGAACCTGTGACCTCTAGGTGCGTTTTACATTGAATTACTTTGGTCATTAAACTTAATTATAACTTAATTTGCCTGGGGCAGTCAGCAGCCCTACTGGTTTGTGCATGACCCAACTAAGTCAACTGTTTGGAAAAGGAATTACATGGAGATAACAGGTGTGAGCTGTCAGACGAAAAGGATGAGCCGCTTTCTTTAATGGAGCTTTCCCGTAATGGGTACTCACTGGTATGTCTCTGCTAGTTGCTGATGGACAGGTGTTAAACCCACAGTGCTGTAGAGGACCACCACACTAGTGGCCGAGGTGCTGGTATTTGAGGATTTAGATGACAGGGCAGTCTCGGAGCCTCTCTTGCGGTGTTTACCGACACGACGCTGTTTCTGTCATGAAAGAGAGACACTAGTAAAGGTAAGATGCCACTACTGCAAGGAATGCACTGATGACCAGCACACCAGAGACAAGTTTCACAACACAAAAAACAGCTATAAGCACAACATTCTTTTGCTCACCAGAATAAGGTCATCAGCCGAAATACAATATCACTCGTACTGTCTGTGACTGGTTTCTTCCACACAAAAAACCTGTTAATAGCAGAAACATTTGAAGCAATATTTTCTGCTTCAGCAGGTCCTGTTTAATCCTGCTTTTAATTCACAAAGCCTAAGGACCGAGCACAAATATAAATTTGTAATTCTACTATTGATAGACTCTGGCGTGTATTCCAACATTGCGACCCGTTAAAGTGCATGTGTTTGTATCCTTCATATGTTTTAGCAATGTACAAGGGACAAAAGAGGTCCAACAAGTGTTAGAAGACAACTTGCGATAAGAAGCCATTTTGTGTTTTAAAAAAAATGCATGGGCGAACACAGGGTGCCAGTTTAGTCTGCCCATTGGCTCGTGTTGCATTCAGACCAAAAATGGCGTGACCTAAGAAAACTGGTCCCTCTATGTCGCAACTCTCTTAATACACAGCTCTGGGTTTTGGTAGTGGCTAGGCCTGGATCACAGAAAAAGGCCTATTCTTCCATGATGTAATTGCAGCAAACAGCCGTAGCCAAAGCCGATATCAGTCGATTCAGACAAGGCTTTACCTTTTCCCTTTCTTTGTAGAAGCTGCTTAGTGACAAGACCTCTGTTGATTGGCTACTGGGGCCCTGGCCTATGGGTAACGGTCTGAACAAGTTGATGGTGCTGAGTATTGACAGGGCCCTGGAACATGTACAAAAAAGTTACCAATTCAATATGGCTGACCATCACTTCGAATCATTAGGATATTTACATTTTAAATACAAAAGTTATTAGAACTTCCGTTGCTCCTCACCTAGGTGTAGTGTGATGGCCACCGCTTTTTCTGATGGTGCCAGGTCGTAGAAAAACTATCAACTTATCTACCAAAAAATAAGAAAAAACAAGGTTTAGCCGATATATTTTCTAATAAGTCACTAGATTGCTGAAACACACAGCAACTTAGCCATCTGTCAAACCAACACTCAAGTACCTCAGCAACCAAATCGGAGTCCTGTTTGCACTAGAACACTCAGTCAGAAAATGTTACTCACCCACACCAGAAAATCGAGCACCAGACGTTTGAGGGAATGGAATGTTATTGTCCATGGGGCTGCCGTATTTACTTAGACAGGATGGGATCTTCTTGAGACTGGGAGGCATCTTTGTCTTTGATGAGTGTGCTGGGATGTCCGAACCCAACTAATGGAATGAAAGAAAACCAACATTTGTTAAGGGAGTGTTTAGGAAGTTTTAGCTAACAATAATGAAACCTGAATCATCATAGCAATTGCTGCGCACAGTGTTCAATTTGGATGGATGAAAGCATCATCGTCCCCCAACCATCCAGAAGCACATTGCACAACACACAAATACGCAACATCATTATAATAATTTGGAAGGCTAATTCATCCTTACCTGCAGCTGAGAAGCTGAATTAAAAGGGCAGCGCTACAATGTGATTGAGCTGCAAGTGTGCTAGGGTGCCTTTGGCAGCAAGCCACATCAAGATATAGGACCACAGAGTGCAGCCAGAGACAGACCTGGAATTTTATCTTTGAGGGGGTACTTTCACTGGAAAATCTTAAAGTCTATGGGAAACTGTTAAAGAGACACCAAGGCCAAGACTATGAGCAACAGAGGCCTCTGTGGCCTCCAGGTAATTCCAGGCCAGCTGAGATAAAAAGTGTTTGATTTTTACAGAGGGCCCACTGGACATTGGAGAGAACCAACCCACATTTCTACTCACAGATTGCCCATGCCGGGAATTGAACCAGGGCCACAGTAATGAGAGGCGAGCGTTTTACGCACTGGCCACCCACGCCACCCCCATGCAATACATCAGCCCAAATGACGGTGGCCTATTTACATTTTGAAATGTGAGTTTAAGGTGTCAGCCTTTCGTCAGACTTTAGGGAACACATTTGCCATTGTGACAGGTCAGTCCATTATTAACAGGGTGAGATTAACGCACAAGTTTATTTTGTGCCGAGAAGCGTCATCTGCTATGCAGGAAGACAACTCCAGGTGCATTAATTGCATTTATGTTACACTAGACGGGTACCTTCATTCCATCAAGACTGGCCGACAGTTGTTGGAGACAGGCTTCAAGACACAGTTGGTTGTTCTCCACCTGTCGCATGCAGGTATCTTCAAGAATCTGAAGAAGAAAATACCGTTTAGAACAACAAAAACAGTACCTTAACCTTGCAGGAATTTAACGTAACAAGCCTAGTTTTGACTGATTATGTGGGAAGAGGAGAGGTGGACGGTTGGGAGGGAGAAAACCCAAAGGGATTTGGGGGGGGGGCAATAACAAGTGTTGTACATTCTAATTAGACATATCACAGCAGACAATTTACAGGTAACCAGGTCCAAGCAATCTCTACAAAATAAATACCTTCACTATTAAATTTTAAAAGAATTTTACTTGGAGGTAATAAGACAGTTAGAAAAATATATTGTGCTGCCCTTGTGTTCCGTTTACAAACAGTGCAGAGTGTTGCCTCCTAGTTGCCTGGACAAATTGCCCAGTGTGACAAGACCTTAAGACCTACAGGTGTAGGTATTCAATCTCCGACTCAAACTTCAAAATGTTGGTAAACAAACTGCCTCTTCTTGGTCACAAACCTCCAGAGCCCAATTTCATAGAGCTGGTTGAGCACAAAAAGAAGCTAAGCACACAAAAACAGTGCTTATCAGAATTAGGTTACCAGCCAAAATATCATGTTATGTACAATTTGTGACTGGTGTCCAGCTTCTTTCTGCTAAGCAAAAAAGTTGTAAACCAATATTTTCTGCTAAAGCAGCTCTATGAAATTGAGTCCCGGTCTCAGGCTTAGTCCTGACCCCACACTTCCAGGTAAACCTACGAACCTCCCTCAAAGCTCAGGCTTAGTCCTGACCCCACACTTCCAGGTAAACCTACGAACCTCCCTCAAAGCTCAGGCTTAGTCCTGACCCCACACTTCCAGGTAAACCTACGAACCTCCCTCAAAGCTCAGGCTTAGTCCTGACCCCACACTTCCAGGTAAACCTACGAACCTCCCTCAAAGCTCAGGCTTAGTCCTGACCCCACACTTCCAGG
Source organism: Leptasterias polaris (assembly GCA_037783415.1). Taxonomy (NCBI): domain Eukaryota; kingdom Metazoa; phylum Echinodermata; class Asteroidea; order Forcipulatida; family Asteriidae; genus Leptasterias; species Leptasterias polaris. Next base: position 1,237,363 of record JAZGTN010000090.1, on the reverse strand, counting down.
TAAACCTACGAACCTCCCTCAAAGCTCAGGCTTAGTCCTGACCCCACACTTCCAGGTAAACCTACGAACCTCCCTCAAAGCTCAGGCTTAGTCCTGACCCCACACTTCCAGGTAAACCTACGAACCTCCCTCAAAGCTCAGGCTTAGTCCTGACCCCACACTTCCAGGTAAACCTACGAACCTCCCTCAAAGCTCAGGCTTAGTCCTGACCCCACACTTCCAGGTAAACCTACGAACCTCCCTCAAAGCTCAGGCTTAGTCCTGACCCCACACTTCCAGGTAAAGCTCAGGCTTAGTCCTGACCCCACACTTCCAGGTAAACCTACGAACCTCCCTCAAAGCTCAGGCTTAGTCCTGACCCCACACTTCCAGGTAAACCTACGAACCTCCCTCAAAGCTCAGGCTTAGTCCTGACCCCACACTTCCAGGTAAACCTACGAACCTCCCTCAAAGCTCACCTTGTGTAGTTTATGTTTAAGGGTGCTGTCTAGAGTTGTGGCTGGCAGGAAGATCACCTTGGGCGGAGCTTTCTCGGGATAAGACGGGAAATTAATCTTCAGAATCATGATATGACGTCGTGAAAGTGCCGAGACCGTACAAAACCTTGCCTCTACATCCATCTGGGAGAAGGAGAGGTACAAAAGTCAGGTCAATCCAAGAGAGTAAGGCTGTGTATGAATAGATGGCTACTGCAGTGGCTATGGCTAGATGTTGTAGCCAATAGCCATAGCCGAAGTCACTTGATTCGGACACGGCCTAAGATCAATTGACTCCTGATAGTCATGAGACACTAATGATTTAATAACCACCTATTCAACACTTTTGTAACTTTACAAACAAAGACCTAAATTAATTAAAATTTAGCATAACTTTTCGACAGCCTTCATTCTTTTCTTTGGAGAATACAGATACAGGGATTTACCCTAAACTAACCCAACCCATCAAAATCCAACCGATTGATTTGTTTTAAGTTTTATTATAAAATACATATAAGGAGAAAATGCAAACAATAGAACAGACATTTACAAGGTCCTGAACAGAATGAAACTTAGAACCAGAGTAAAGGCTCTCAAAAGAACAAAGAAATATGGTGTCAAGGAAAAACTGACTTATGTAAGAAGGTGTTCATGCACCAGGCATTTGAAGGACTGAATCCCTTCTTCAGTAATGTTGCCAACAACAGCGACTGGAAGACTGTTAGTGTTATGTTGTTTGATTCTGTTGGACTAAGGACTGCACTACCACCGTAGTCAGATTTCAACAGTTTGGGTGTAGAGTTCGCTGTTAAATATTGTTACAGTGAGGAAGGATCCTAGTAAACCAATCGAGGGACTTTCTAGGCCTTTCAGAGAAAATTAACTCATTTCACCATTGTCGAAGAAGTTAATTTAAAAACTAGGCCTATCAAAATGCCACTTTTTTGCAGGTTTCCACAGGCTTGCGAGCTACAGTAATAATATAATAACAATAATAATAGTACAAAATTTGTAAAGTGCCATCCATTTATAACCAAACATATTCCAAGGTGCTGGAAAACGTTAAGAAAAGCCTACATTACATGATACTTAGATAGTCAAAGTATACAGGGGATGTAATTGAGAGCACAGTAAAGAGAGATATAACACAATATAGAGTCAGTCATAAGCAATGCCGAACAAATGTGTTTTAAGCATGCTTTGAAAAATGTCCAGAGATTCTATACAGCAATCCTTCACCGATCTTGAACTCTTGGTGGCAGCAGATATGCCTCCATTACTGCGGTGTACATGGGTGGTACTGCGCTGCCTAGCGACTGGTATAAGTTTTGGGCTACACGGCGATCATTTGATCAGTCGCTGGTTATTGGACTTTCACTTTGCAAATCGCTTAAACCCGTCGCTAGGCAGCGCAGTACCACAAAGGTACCACCGCAATAATGGCGGTATCTACTGCCACCAAGAGTTCAAGATCGGTGAAGGATTGCTGTATAGCTCGGATATTTAATAGTAAAGAGAGTTTCACTACCACATAGTATAATAATAATAGTGAGGTATGAATGGTTGTCTCAAGAAATACACTGATAGCAAGAGCATTCACAATGAAAGCCAAACACCAGCACAAATAGAATTGAAAACAAACACAAATATTTAAAAATCTTACAGACCTTCTGAGAGAAAACAAATAGGACGTCTGAAATGAGCAGCAAGAACGACCTACCTTCTGCACCGTCACATTGGGCAAGCTGACTTTCATAGCAGAGGCAAACTCCAGCTCAATGTTCGACAGCTTCTGCGTCACCACCGATCCGGCCAACCCTGGGGGTTCCAATCCACCCATATCACCCCCTGAGCCGTTCTGATCATGAAGCTCGCTAACCCCCTGGCTGGAGGAGGGGGTTCCAACAGAGGACCCCCCATTGGGAATCAGCTCGTTCTCCTTGGGCGAGCCCACAAATTCAAAGCTGCCGATGAGGGAGTCGGCTGAGTTCAGAGGCTCAGGTACATCTACTCCACAAAGCTGGGAGTCAAAATAAATAACAAAACAAATCAACATACAGGAGGGTCTTGGGTTCGAATCTCACCTGAGGTGCCTGTAAATTTGCATTTTCTTTAGAACTGGGAGAGCACTACATATACAGAGCTAAATATATTATACAGGATTGGTAGAGCTGACAAAATGGTTGAAGACAGTCTTCATGTTTTGTGCGATCAACCATTGAGATGAAATAACAAACCTGTGAACATTGGGCTTAATCCATTGTGTGAGTCAGGAGAAAATAGTTAAAAACAATGCACAATTTTCGGCATGTAAACACATTGTCCTTTCACTTTGGTTGTAACAACCGAAGTCAGCTGATGGCCTTTTTAAGAGAATCACTCAGATACAGTTTCTTTTAATATGACTTCATTTCAGAGAAAAATGTTTCACATAAAATCGTTGGGCCCCCGCACCACGGCCCCCGTGCCCCCTTTCCATGTTGGCTCTCATAGCGCGGTCTGCGCTCCAATCAACATTGAGCGGGGGGACGGGGGAGAGAATGTTTATTGTGGTGGGGGAAGGGGAGAGGGAATGTTTATTGTCACGTTGCGAATGGGTGGCCCAAGCATTTTGGCCGGGATTGTAGAATGAATTTCATAATCAGTAAGATTTCAGACTAAATTAAACAACAATGCTTTTATCTTTACCAATCATGTATAATACATTTATGGTAATTAATTATTGGGCAACACCAAACAGTAAAGTCAACCATCATTACATGTTTTGTCTAATCACTCAACATAATTCAGATGAATTTGGATAAATGTCTGCGTTGTGTTGGCTTGCAATAGACCTTATGACATCATCAAGCCACCATCTTAGAGGTAAGCCGATGATGAAACATAAGCTCTATAGACAAAGCGACTCATGACATTACATAATTTACATAAGAGACACAGAGCATGGACTCCCTGCAGGCACAAAGAGTACACAAGTCACTGGAGGAACAATATCAAAGTCTTCCTTTTTTCAAAGGTGAGTTTACAACTTTATCAAGATAAATGTCATACCAATAATCCATTTTGAGATATGGCGGACATAATAATGACACTATTATGTCTGGGTAAATTTGTCTGTATACACCTAAACCAAACAGTGTACTCCTATTAGGCCGTACGGTGTAAACGAAAAGATGCCTGGAAAATGATTTCCGTTCCCACCCCCGTGGGTCTACTTTTTGAAGGTATATTTTGTGAGTTGTAGACATACTAAACACTATACTAAAAGTTCTCCAAAATATATCCAGTCAAATTTGCAAAAACATGCAAAGTTTGCTAAAACGTTGTTGGGCGCAATCTGTGAAAATGCGCGCGCGCAATGTGCGAACTGAAGTCTTCCGACACACAAATCAAATTGCGCGGCTGAGACACGGTATTGACCACGGGCAGCACGCCGTATCGATTCCCCCCGTTGGTGTGTGGGCCGTCAAACATATTATTATAGGCCTATATCCTTTATTTAAAAAAAATAATTAAAAAAATTGCGTAGCGTCCAACAACATCAATTGTGTGGTTTAGCCACGTTTAAAACTGTAGGCCTATTTCTCAAAAACTATTTGTCTTTTTATCCTGTCACGTTTGCTTCACATTTTGTATTTTGGTTTTTGTATATAACTTTGTAGTAGAGGATTTTATTGGGTCTGACACATCTATGATGACAGTTTTTTAAACTTTTGTCTTGACCCGGACAATTTTTAAAATGTATATACATGTACTTTTGTCCGAAGATTTAAAATAAATAAATAAAAAATAAATAAACTAGACTATCGTGTCTTTTTAACATCACTGAATGGTTAGCCATCAAAGTTTTGTGCCAAGAATAAAGAGCTTAGTTTAAAAAATGTATAGGCTAGTCATTGAACAACAAGGATGGAATGATGAGTCGCTCCAATTATTGTCAACAAAATTAAGGAACTGACAATTTTTTGTCTTATTCTTTTGACCTTTGATTTCTAATTAATAGGATACTTTTCCCCTAAAACACCTATCACTGTTATTGCAAAAAAAATATCATAAGGCCTAAGGTAAACTATAAAAAATTAAAATAAAAAAAAATAAAAAAAAGGGGGAAATGTTTGTTTTATTAAGTTAAAACATTCCCCTTTACCACTTATAACCCCCTTTTCTGTGAGGGTGCATGCAAACATCAAATAAAAAGTATGTTTAACTATCGCCTTTTGACTTTTCGAGGGAGACCATTGTCTCCCACTGAAAACAACATCCATAGGATGAGTGGTTTTCAACGCTTTTCTGATCATTTTTCTGTCGATGTCTCTCGCCGGAACACTCGCTAATTCGTTAAAGATTAATGGGCAGGAAAGTGCCTATAGGCACACCGTCTCCCTTTTTCTCATGATCCACCCTCCTTTCTGCCACCCCCCTCCCACACACACCCCTTTCTTGTGGATTTTCCCTTACCAGGCCCGTAACTATAGGGGGTGAGCCGCTCATAGTATAATAAGTTTGTTCATCCCAAAATCATTTAAAATTTACCCAGTCAAATTCCCTTGTGTTGAATTCAATGTCTGGCTGCAGCTTCCCAGGTTGTATCGTACTTGGATGTGATCCCTGGCTACACTTTTTGAATAGCTTCTGACTGGTAACCCCCCAACAAGGATAATTATTGACAAAAATAGGGAGACGGCCAACATAGGTCTAGATAGCTCAGTTGGTAGAGCGCCGGTACGTTAATCCGGAGGTCGTTGGTTCAAATTCCACTCTCGCTAGTACATTATTTTGTTTTGTTCAACCCAAACTCGTTTAAAATTTACCCAGTCAGTTTCCCTTATGGTTTATCATTTGATAACAAAATTAATAAATAAATAAAAAAGCATCAATAAAAAGGCATAAATAAATAATTAAAAAACCCACCAAGATCAAAAAAGGAAGAAAAAGTCCACACAAAATGTAAAAAAATGGTGCCCTCAAAAAACCCAAACAAAAACTAACAAATTTACAAAATTGGCTGGAATTGGGCCTTCCATGGGCCTTCATTATCAAAAAAAAGTAAAAATCCAGCGCCCCCACCCCCTCCCTCTCGTCGACGGGCGCCGCTAATTTATAACGTGCCGATGTCCTTTTCTTTCATATTCGCCCCCCTCCCCCAAAAATATTAATAATAAATAAAGATAACAATAAAATAAAATAGATAAATAAAAAAAAATTAAAAATCCCCCCCCCCCCCCCCCCCAAAGGGTTAGAAGAATAATTCCTTTTACAGGCCTGCCCCTAACAATTGTTTTTGTATCCCGCACCCTCTTTAGAACTGTATATAGGCCCTATGATGACGCCTCATTTCTTCAAGCTTGCCTTAATACATGATTCTCACTCGACACGGGGAGAAGCTACATTTTTAATAATTTACAAACATTTATTATTTATTTAACATTTATTTACATTGAACATTTTAACTGTGTTACGGTCCTATTTTCTTTGCATGTCCTTGTTCTCTAATAAAAATTAGCGCATGAGGTCCTTTATGCACTGTATGCTGTATAGGCCTATATCGAGTACGGGGCCTACTATCAAAAGATGCTGTGTTTTTCGTGATCTCACACACATGATCTCATCTCATGACGACGCGCTTGAACACGGCCTCGACCTCATGCATGATTTTACTCTTCCCTGAAAATATATTGTGCTTTCTCAGCTTTGACAGATTTTAGGTGAACAAAACACTTCGGATTTATCACGGAGTCTTTCTCACCCGAGCGAGGCATGGGCGCCGCCATGTTTGTTTTGGGGTGTCACATGACGTGTGACCTAGGATGTGATTGGCGAATTTGGATCACATGGTGTCTGTGCGCAGGTATTTCAAATAAAATGTAACGAGCCGACGAATCACAATCGTAAACAGTGTTCCATCGCTGTCGATTATCTAGTGCAATGTTTGGTCGATAATTTCTCAAATTTGACTGGCGTTTTTGTGGAGAACTTTCGGAATCGTAATCTCCAGCAATTACTCTGTTAAAAACTGTAGAGTTATCTTAGACCCACAGGGGTCGGAACGGGACGACAAGATACAGTTTACCCCGTATGGCCTATATAGTGTCCACCATACAATGTATCTCAAAAAGGCTAATGGATTTGTATGACAAAAATGCACTTTATCTGAAACTGGATTTGTTACCTTTTGGAGTTGCGGGTCCACACGCCACATTCTCAGACTGTGATCTTTGGACCATGTGACGAGATAATGATCCGATGAGACTGAAAAACAATCAATAGAAGAGAGAATTCACGTGGTGTCACTGCAACCCTATTCCTTAACCCTGTAGAGACCATAGCCATCAGAAACGGCTTGCTCCAAAATGCCCATAGCAGCCGCAAATGGCTGCAAGATCTGACCTACTTTCACTCAACCCAAAACGATCACAGTAAAGGTAATGTTCTGAATTGACTTTTTCCAATGTTTCCCATGTAAACATAGTATCTATGTTTCTAAAACAAAACATAATTTTTGTTCCATATTATTTTTTCAGACACTTTTACATGAATGTGTGAAAAACTCAACAATATTAGCCATGTCTGGACGTAATGTGATGGTTACACAGAAATGAATGTTCTCTTAAGGGTTAATAAACATAATAAAATACTCATCATAAATGCATCACAAAGACAAGACATCATGGCCAAGACAGTGAAGATAAGAATAGCATGTAAAGTTCTTTTAATAACCTATAAAGCCATTCATGGTTTAGTGCCATCGTACATTCGAGAGCTCATAACCATGACATCACCAGGCATGATATTGGTCCTGGGAAATAAAGTACAGTCGTTTGACCAGTTCCAGATCATTGACCAGTTCCGGATCACTTAAACTTTGCAACAACCACATAATTAAATTGCTTCTCACATTACCAATTCCTGTTGATACATGCGAAGAATAACATCCAATAAACCAACAAACCCAAGATAAGGTGACAAACATCATCGACAAATAAATTATGGTAATTTTTCTTAAGTTTGTCGGCGATAATGATCATTATTTACCCCCCAAAATGTTGGTTGAAAAACGCTGTTAAAACTTCTCACCTTTCAAATTTGAATGCCAGGGCGAATAGCATTTATGTAAAATGGTAAGAATGTGTAAAACATATTTCCCATAAATACTGAACAGACGTTTTGGTTTTTTTATGAGATAAAATTACCGAAATCGTTTGTTGGGAGGCATCGTACCTTTGCCCAGTTCCGGATCACTCAATATGTTGATGCGTCAAATGGTGTCGCACTCAGTTAGTTAAAATCATACGGCTGTTGTAGAAAGTTTGTCATTTAAGTTGCACTGGAAGCGTGCATTTTTATATTTCAAGGAATGTAAAACTACATGTACTTCATCCAACAGCCGTCGATAACGTTGCATGTATTTTCAGTTTTATGAATGGGATTTGGAGTATTGGTTTGCAATAGAGGGCGCGCTACTGATTCGGAATAGATTCAACCGATCCGGAACTGGTCAAACGGGTGACGATACTTTTCTCGAAGCCACTTCAAAAGTATTACTTGTTTTTGGCCAATGGATATTTGGTGAATGTTATGACATGTGTAGGTAAACTGATCGACTTTTGTTTGTTTAAAATGTTAAAGAGAATGCAACAAAAACATCGTGAATTCAAAAAGTGATCCGGAACTGGTCAAAGGACTGTAGGAACATTTTATTGAGGTACAAGGGCTGACCTACATGGAATAGGCTTTAGCAGACCTTTCAGGCTGGTTACTCACAATTTTCCTGATTTTTCCCCAGGGGCAAAAAATCAGAAATCAGACTAAAGTAAGAAGAATATCATGCCTGCATCACTATGCTGTCAAACATGTTATCGTCTTAGGAGTTCGCAAGACCATACACTGTTAACTTACCCTTCAAGAACATCAAAAGCTACCCAAGGTGATCGGGCATTTGTGTACGCTGCTCCCAAACTATGGAATATCCTCCCTCCTTGTATTAGACAAACATCTTCTCTTAATGTGTTTAAATCCAATTTTTAAAAAACCATTTGTTTACGATTAATTCCTTCTAGAACTGCAAGTGTTCTTTGTACTGTTTTTCTCTGCCTTTTTTGCATTTATTGTAATGCGCGGTAGAGTATACTCAAGGGTGAGGGCAACAGGTTTATACGGAACATAAAATATACATGCGTATGCAAAGTATTCAAAATGCATCACGTTATCTTGACAAACTACTGTAAAAAAATGCATCACGTTATCTTGACAAACTACTGTAAAAAAGGTAAATTACAACGTCTTGGCAAAATGGAGACGCAACATTTTGGCACTGGGACGCGATGATACAATACCAATTACAAAGATGTTGATGGCAAGATAAGGCTTCAAATCAATCACAAACCAGCTTGAATCTGCGTGACCGATAAACATAATGCCCCCATCTCCAACCTTAACTGTTTTTACCTTCTTTTTGTTTTCTCCAGTGAAACTCCAGCACATCATCAGTGTGTCCAGTGAAGGAGTGGATAGGTGCACTGGGATTAGACTGGCTCCACAGCAACAGGCTCTTCTCACCTCGTCTTAGCTGTGGCACGGTGGTTGTTACTATTCCATCACCAAATGGCTGCAAACAAGAAAGGAAGAAAATGAGAGAGAATCAAAACAAAATCAATTGGCTAGATTTGTTCTTTAAAAACCTGAGCTTTATTCACTGAGTAAGAAGATCTATGTGAAAATTTTCTACTCAGTCATGTCAGTACTTTATACACCATGCCCAATATGTGGCAGAGTGAATCCCACCCACTCCCCCAAATGTTCTCCAACACACTCTTTGCCTCCATCTCTTGAGATACCCCCAAGGTACCCCCATCTCTTGAGAATCCAAAAACATAATGAAAACACAATGGGGGGGGGGGGGGAGTGTATGCCACATATCGAACACCGAGTGGTACTTTAGGGTCCTTTGGCAATATAAATGTAATTATCGAATTGGACAAAAAAGACGGAAAGATGTAAAAATTTGGGAAAATATTCTTTTTAACTCCGAGTTGGCTGAAAAATATAACTTTTTTGAAACCCTCAAAATGACACACCTTAAGAAACAAACAAAAAACACTAGAACAAAAAATAAATCATACCCAGTTCCATAAGGTGTATCAATATTTTCATAATAATTAGAAATTGCACAACCAAGAGTACAAAACAGAAACAAACTGAGGCTACATGCCATGAACTGGTTTCAAGGTTAAAACAAGCTTATTGTTTCTGTGATTGAATCGAGGATGACTTATTGTGCCAAGAACACATTGAAAATTGATAGAAACTAAAGACAAGAACCCAAGCAACAAAACTAAAGAAGAAAATGGAAACAGTAAATACAACAACACAAACCACACTAATGAAGAAAATGGAAAGAAACCAAAGACAACAACACAAACCACACTAATGAAGAAAATGGAAACAAACTAAAGACAAAAACACAAACAACACTAATGAAGAAAATGGGAAAACTAAAGACAAGAACACAAACAACAAAACTAATTAATAACATGGAAACAAACTAAAGACAAAAACACAAAACCTCAAAACTTATGAAGAAAACTGAAACAAACTAAAGACAAGAATACAAACAACAAAACTAATGAAGAAAACAGAAAAAAACTGCAGACAAGAACTAAAACAACAAAACTAATGACGAAGATTGGGGATACGTATCATGACCTTGTTCAAAATTTAAAGCTCAGTAAAATGTTTGTGACTTAGTAGAGGGTCACTTATTGTGCCAAGAACACAAACAACAAAACCAACAAAGAAAACAGCTACAAATCATGAATTAGTGTCAAAAGGTCAGCGTTTCTGTGATGAAGCAACGTTCTCCCTCAACAGTGGTCCACTGGCCAAATGCCAGTTAAAACACCAGGGGACCACTCAAAATACACTCCAAGTAGTCCAGCTGGATAATTCAGTGTTGAAAAACATCCTTATGAATTATGGAATAGTGAAAAAGCTGACTGACCAGTAACATGAAAAGGTCCTATTAGCCAGTCACTGATAAAAGTTAAGGGCAAACCCTGTGGAGTCGAGGGTCACTCGAGGGTCACTCGAGGGTCACTCACCGTGTATCTAGCTCTCCACAGCGGTGTGGTTGTCCGTAATTCCATTACCATCATCCTTGGATCTCTAACATCCCAAAACTACAACAAAGAAAATAATCAGTTACCTCTTAGGAAGAAAAACATTCCTTACAAATGAAGAGAGAAGCAATTTCTTTGAAATATTGAGCATAACATTGCATATTACTATACCTTCTACCTACATATTCAATATCAAGCCAATTTCCCCAGATGCTATTTTGCTAATTACCAAGGGCATGCACAAGTGTTCTTGCACAGTGTAAATATGAATACATGATAGACTGTCCTAGGTGCATAAGTGCACTATTATACACCTGGATGAAGAGAAGCAAATTATGGTTAGGGGTGGGACACAAGACTCACAACCAGCCATAGCTGTGATTCAATCCCAACTTTTGTTGACTCAGTCGCCAGAATTTGAGTCCAGCGGTCTTGAACGTTTGGCCATGACAACTCAAATTTGAACCTTAGAAAAACAAAACTCCCTCCCCTAAAACAACATCTTAAAAAATACCCTGAAACATCTTAATTTTCTCCAGGAAAAAAAATGACTTCATACCTTTGCTGTGCAGTCTTGACTTGCTGTAACTAAGAAGAACTCACTGCCTGGGTCCCAGTCTAGACCATGTATCTTACTAAGACTAGCTGAGATGTACTGGGCTGCTTGGCTAGTTTTCTGTTTTACACACAAGAGAAGATTGAAGGAATTTAAATGTACATGTGTATGAAAGTGAAGAAGCATAATGGGTTTTGAGGCATTGCATGGTAAGGTATCAATGTATATTCAGTTCGCGGTAACACCATGTGTATATTGCTGTGTAGATTTGTTCTTGAGAACTTCTCTTGCTGTTTATTCTACTCCCATGGAGTACCTTTGGGAATTTGGGAGACTACTTAGTTCTGAAAAGAACTGTCATGTTTATTTCTAGGGAGGTAAGAAATCACAGGGACTACTACTTTCGCTCATCGAATCGAGGGGCCTTCTCGTTATTAACTTCACTGCCGTGGAATGAGTTTTTAATTGGTCTCAATGTTTCGAATAGCCTGCTCTAATTATCATCAAAAAACTGAACAAGCACTAGGTCTTTTCAAAATTTGTCTTGCTGTGCTTAGAATGAACAGGAACAAATTGATTTAAACTTTTACTTACTGTGTCCTCTCATTTAGATATCCCTCATATCGTATCGCTGTTTTTAGTTGTGCATTAAAAGTGTTGTTTTTTTAATTCTACAGCAACACTTTTGCCTGTTTTGATCTTATTTTTATCATCATTTTGTAATACATAAATATCTTTACTCTTTTATTGTAAGCTCCGTCACCAAGGTTCTTCAAATGTCCACCTTCATACAAAACTGCTCTCATCCCTGAATTTTGAATTGACAGACATAAAAACTGCTCCATGATGCGTCAGTTTGGGTTCTTCAAAATCTTAAGTAATGATATGGAAGGAATACAATACCCTTTTGTCCCAGAGTCTAATGTCTCCTTCATGCACAGTTGCCAGGTAGTTGCTATTCTTTTTATTCCATTTCACCTGCGCAGCTCCGGCTGTTAATAATAAAATAAAAATTAAACGAAGATTGGTATTTCGTGATTAAGAAATGGTTGTCTCTTTAAGGGTGTGCATAACATTGATAAGAGTAAAAATATAAATGTTCACAGATTTGCACACAATATATGATATATTATACTTGGTATAAAGATGGTAAAGGAGGGTAAATGCAATAGTTTTTGAGAAATGAGTTAATCAATTAGTTTTGATCTTGCAAGTCCAAAACTCAATGTTTGAAATAAGTGAAAACATTTATGTTTTTTCCCCACTTTTTTCTTGCGCCTCCAATGACCGCTTAAGCTTAAACTGTCATGTTTGAAAGCTTTCATGTTTTCATCATCATCATTCGGCTGCGGAGCAGGCGACCACAAATTTCCTCCAGTTGCTGCGATCCTGGGCCAAGGATGTAATTTGGTCCGGTTGCAGGTAACCCTCATGGTCTCCAAGAAGGCTCTGAATATATCTTGAATATAATGTTCGCGGTCGGCCAGGCTTTCTTTTACCATGCGGTGGAGTGTACAGTGCATAAACCTTCACCGGCTCATCGTCGGGCAAGCGCAGAACATGCCCCAGGAATTTCAGCTGGCGGGTCCTTAGCTGGACCACAAGAGGGACTGTGTTTGTGTTTGTGTGTTTCATGTTTTACTCATGTACATTGTGTATGTTGGGTCACACCAAATGTGGATGCTGGTTTTTAACAATAACTAATGTTACACATGTGCTTTAATGTTTTTTTTTTTTTTTTTTAACTACATGAATTCCTGACAGAGAAAAACCTTCCAGCAAACAATTTGTCATAGTGGTAAGTTAGTTTGTCACATTGAAATTTACTCTGTCATACAAGTTGAATGTTGCATTTTGCCCAACTGCCTGTCTGCCACTAGTTTTGATTGGCGGTGCTAGGTTTTGTATTAGTCAACAGTAGAGGGCGCAACATCAACTGGCTCCAAGGGACTGGTGTTTGTTTGATACATATATCTCTTCTTCAGTTATTTGTGTTGCATTAATATCCAAAAGAGTTGCATCCCCCTTAAGGTGATCCGCTGGCTGCCGCTTCCCAGGTTGTATCCTAAACTTGGGTGTGATCCCTGGCTACACGGCAGGCATCTGGCTGACATCCCGAACAAACGTATTGACAAAAAAGGGAGACCGCCAAAGCTCAGTTGGTAAAGCGCCAGCATTTAAACCGGAGGTCGTTGGTTCAAATCCCGCTCAAGTCAATTTTTCTCTGTTCAAACCCGAAAATGTTTAATATTCACCCAGTCAGTTTCCCTTATGGTTTATAACTTGATATTGTATGGCAATAATATCTGCGTTGACGTTAACAAAACGAATGTTGCCAATCAAGACTAGTTCACCACAAAACAAAACAAGAGTCACATCACATCACATCACATGTAGGTTCAGTGTCCAATGTTTCAATTGCGTGTGAGTTTTGCATTTGTTCTGACTGCCTGAAAAACACCAAGGTTTTTCAACTGTGTGCGAATGTGGCATTTTAATATTTGACTACCTGCCACATGCAGAAAAAAAACCACATTAACTACATCAGGTTTGGCATCTAATGTTTCAAGCGTGTGTGTGAGTGTGGCATTTGGTTTGACTGCCTGTCTACATGAATGTTGTTCACCGGTCTCTTGATCAGGTTGAATGTGCAAACACTTCACATCAAGCACTACTACAACCTGTCAACAACACACTGTACCTTTTAGCACAACACACATCAAGTCCTGAGGGCAAAAATAGACAGTTGGTGGCAGCAGATACCAGTTAGAAATCTAGGAATGTAAGGATTTTCAAGAGTAATGGATTTTACCCTGGTGGTAGGTTTATTGCATCTACATGTAGAGCCTAACAAAAACATACATGTTTCCTTCAAAAACCTGTTGACCATACCCTGGTGGTAGGTTTATTGCATCTACATGTAGAGCCTAACAAAAACATACATGTTTCCTTCAAAAACCTGTTGACCATACCCTGGTGGTAGGTTTATTGCATCTACATGTAGAGCCTAACAAAAACATACATGTTTCCTTCAAAAACCTGTTGACCATACCCTGGTGGTAGGTTTATTGCATCTACATGTAGAGCCTAACAAAAACATACATGTTTCCTTCAAAAACCTGTTGACCATACCCTGGTGGTAGGTTTATTGCATCTACATGTAGAGCCTAACAAAAACATACATGTTTCCTTCAAAAACCTGTTGACCATACCCTGGTGGTAGGTTTATTGCATCTACATGTAGAGCCTAACAAAAACATACATGTTTCCTTCAAAAACCTGTTGACCATACCCTGGTGGTAGGTTTATTGCATCTACATGTAGAGCCTAACAAAAACATACATGTTTCCTTCAAAAACCTGTTGACCATACCCTGGTGGTAGGTTTATTGCATCTACATGTAGAGCCTAACAAAAACATACATGTTTCCTTCAAAAACCTGTTGACCATACCCTGGTGGTAGGTTTATTGCATCTACATGTAGAGCCTAACAAAAACATACATGTTTCCTTCAAAAACCTGTTGACCATACCCTGGTGGTAGGTTTATTGCATCTACATGTAGAGCCTAACAAAAACATACATGTTTCCTTCAAAAACCTGTTGACCATACCCTGGTGGTAGGTTTATTGCATCTACATGTAGAGCCTAACAAAAACATACATGTTTCCTTCAAAAACCTGTTGACCATACCCTGGTGGTAGGTTTATTGCATCTACATGTAGAGCCTAACAAAAACATACATGTTTCCTTCAAAAACCTGTTGACCATACCCTGGTGGTAGGTTTATTGCATCTACATGTAGAGCCTAACAAAAACATACATGTTTCCTTCAAAAACCTGTTGACCATACCCTGGTGGTAGGTTTATTGCATCTACATGTAGAGCCTAACAAAAACATACATGTTTCCTTCAAAAACCTGTTGACCATACCCTGGTGGTAGGTTTATTGCATCTACATGTAGAGCCTAACAAAAACATACATGTTTCCTTCAAAAACCTGTTGACCATACCCTGGTGGTAGGTTTATTGCATCTACATGTAGAGCCTAACAAAAACATACATGTTTCCTTCAAAAACCTGTTGACCATACCCTGGTGGTAGGTTTATTGCATCTACATGTAGAGCCTAACAAAAACATACATGTTTCCTTCAAAAACCTGTTGACCATACCCTGGTGGTAGGTTTATTGCATCTACATGTAGAGCCTAACAAAAACATACATGTTTCCTTCAAAAACCTGTTGACCATACCCTGGTGGTAGGTTTATTGCATCTACATGTAGAGCCTAACAAAAACATACATGTTTCCTTCAAAAACCTGTTGACCAGAAAACAATTTGGGTTGAACAAAGAAATTTTTTCAAAATAGATGTTTGACCGGAAAAAAAATCATCAATAATTTGATTTTTTGATTTTTTTTTTTTTTTATCAAATAAGGTCAAGTGATAAACAAAACATCTCTTTCTGACTTTTCCATCCAACAAAATAAGTAGTTAACAAAACAACTGCAGGTAGGTTACTTTCTCCTTAGTCAATTAACATCATTTTTGGTCTGCATATACATGTATACAATTTTTTCTTTAAAAAAGTTATATACGTGCATAGCGACCCTCTTTGTTTTCGCAGCATGTTCCTGGAAACAATAAATATTTTTTGGGTAGGCCTAGCTTTTCAAAGTCACCTATAATAGAGAAAACTGTCCATCTAGTTTACCACCAAGTCCAAAAATAAGCAGGAAACCAGTCATATTCGATACACAATGCATGGTGTTTTAGTTGGTAACCCATTTCTGAAAGCAGAATTTTAAAGCAGAAGCCATATCTGAAATTGGTGGCTACAGCTATGGCTACGACTGTTGCTAAGGGTATTGCTAAGGACGTCTTCAGAGATGCCAACATTGAATTCCGAAAAAGAGTAGCACCGCCGAGCAAGTTTAGGTCAGGCATACAAGTTACAACTCACCGAGCTGTAAAAAGAGGAAAATTGTGACATTTATGATAAAAACTAATGTTTTCATCGAAAATTATGAATTTTATTTAGGCTTGATTTAAAAAATAAATAAAATAAATTATAGATTTTATTTTTTATTTTTTTATCGGACCGCAATTTGCACTAGCTTGTGCATGAAGAGAACCATACTGCAATTCTTCCAACTAAATTCAACAAAAATGCTTTGGTTTTTGTCCCATTGTTTATTGAGAAATTAATGCTCACGGTTGTACAGACACACCACACCACAGCAGGCCATTCAAGTCTTCAATTCAAACGACTTCAGCAAGAGGAATTTTGTCAACTTGCCTTTCCAACCAATTCCATTACCACCAACTGCATTCTTTACAACTTTTTTATTAACAGTTTCCATCAGATCTTGGCCTCGATTGCGATCGATGAAATCTTTTCTTTTCGTCACTTTGAATTTAGTTGATCGATGCATGCAGCGATCGCGATGTTTCAAACAAACTCCACAACGACGTGCGCTTGCATTGCTGACAGATAAAAGTTATCACAGTGTCTGTTTGCCGCCGCATCCCACACACATGAAGCGTTAGAAAAACTGCGGAACCAGTCTCTACAAAAGCAACTGTAGAATGTATGCTGTACAAGGTGCATTGTGTCTCTGTGCTACGCGTGTCAGTGTAGGCAAATCCTGAGTGCGATAGTTTATTGGATCGGTACCTAAATTATAAGAACAAAACGGGTGTGAATTCGGTTCCGCTATCATCACTTTTAACCACGCAGCAGACAACATTTAAAGTTTTTATTTTATTTTATCATGATACATTGTTTGTAACTACATTTACACTGGGCGGCTTGTTTATCGTATTTAATTGAAGTATTATCGTAGCGGCGTATTCACGGCTCAAAATCGTAATTTCTACGCCCAAATCGTGTATGTTGGCATCTCTGCGTCTTATACATTAACGCAAGATGACGCGGAAATCTAGCCGTAGCCGTAGTCGCCAATTCGGACACAGCCATATAGTTCACTCACCGAACGTCGAGAAAGCCACAGCTGGTTTCTTGGGTTCCCTGGTATCCCACAGATAGATATAAGTATCCACTGAACACGTCGCTAAGAGGTCAGGCTCGAAGACGGACCAGTTCAAATCACTACAGGAAGTATGGAAGAGGAGGAAGATAGTCAGGTACCAGAATAATTAAGGCTATGGTTATTGTCCATTCACATTGACATGACTGGTGCCCCGTTATTATTTTGCTTAGCAAAAGAATTCGCTTAGCAATATTTTGAGCTTGACAGCTTTAAGAAACTGGGCGCTGGTCAACTGAGGATATCATGGTCTGGGGATGTTGATTGATTCAGTGCTGCATCAGCAAAAATATTGATTGCATTTACTAAGAAAACCTTTCGCACATTATGACGAGTCCAAAGCAAAGATTACAGAGCTTTGAAGGTGCAAGATGGGGAACTAGAGCTTTACCTATTGTTGGAACGTGAAATACGCATGGGCCCAGGGCAAGAATTTTACACTGGACCGCAGGCCCGAGGCCAGTGATTTTAGTGTCGGGCCAGTAAACTCACGACGGAACAAGTCCGGCAGTTTTGTGTTTTTCAATTGAATAACAATACCTCATTTTAAAAAAAATTAAAATATTGTTCAAATGTTGACTTTGGGTCTGATAAATACCTTTCATTCTATATTCAGTTTGTGGTTGTTACCGCAAACCAAATATACATTGATACCTCACCATGCAATGCCTCAAATCCCATATAAGTTTTATTCTGTTGAGTAACTAAGTATACAGCAATCCTTCACCGATCTTGAACTCTTGGTGGCAGCAGATACCACCATTATTGCGGTGGTACCTGGGTGGTACTGCGCTGCCTAGCGACGGGTTTAAGCGATTTGCAAAGTGAAAGTCCAATAACCCGCGACTGATCAAATGATCGCCGTGTAGCCCAAACCTTATACCAGTCGCTAGGCAGCGCAGTACCACCCAGGTACACCGCAGTAATGGAGGCATATCTGCTGCCACCAAGAGTTCAAGATCGGTGAAGGATTGCTGTATACATAACATGAAAGCCAAATGAGATAAGTCTTCTCTTACATGTCTTAGTGTTTGTTGAAATAAAAACAGTGAAATGCATGTTAAACTTTGATAGTAAGTTTTTTTCTCCTTTTCAATCTGGTCTTGTAAACAAGAATTCTGGCCAAGTAAATCCTTTGAGCTACAAGCCCTGCGGAATTGTGGATTCCCCCAAAAAATATTTGAGTCCTGTCAGTGCACCATTTTAGTTTTGTTATATCATTGATAGCAATGATCATTGTCTGCTCTGTTCTATTGTTGCATCAAATGCTGAAATGGCGTCTAGTGCACATTACACATTTCAGCTTGAGTTCCCAATATTGCGCCTTAATGTAGGTGCTCTATAATTTGATAAACAGAGTGGCTACATGTACAAGTCCACTCAATGCCAATAACAGCCTTTTTCCTTAAAGAACAAGGGAAATGTCAAATTCAATTTTGTGATGCACTCATTTTCCAATAGATTTGAGTAGGGAAAAAGTCCCTAATCTTATGTTAAAAAGGTGTAAATAGCCATTGCAAACGATCCCCCTGGTGTCAACATCCAAAACACTCGATGACATCATTCTGAGAAAAATGGGTCTGTATATTTTTGTCTGGGGACATTTGGTTCATTCCTGACTTTCAATGATATTCAAATCAATCAAAAATTGAATTTGACATATTGTTATCTTTCAAATTTTGCTCTGAAAAAGTCAGGAATGAACCAAAACATCCCCTTTCAAAAATGTACAGACCCATCAGAATGATGGCATTGGATGTTTTGGATGTTGACAAGATTTGCCCTGGAAGGGTATTGAATGCAATGGCAATTTACATCATTTTAATGTGAGGTTAACGATTTGTAATTTTTTTCCCCCCATTCATACGAGGACATCACAAAATCAAATTTTGACATTTCCCTTTAAAAGTGGTCCACTGGCGAAATGCTTGTTAAAACACCTGAGGGCCAGTCACAATTCTCTCTAAGTGTTCCAGCTTGCTAGTTCAGAGTTGAAAAGCATCCTAATTTAGTATGAATTGTGAACAAGTGAAAAAGCTGATGTACTCGCGAAACAGCAATCTAACTGATCCTGCTGGCTAGTCACTGAAAAAGTTAAGGACAAACCCTGAATTCAGGCAATGATTAACCAAATGAGATCACACAACTTAATCTTGGCTATCAACAGTAATTTATTATCATGTATAAACCAGCATGATGATAATATGAACAAAACAAGTATTTCCATTAAAACACTTCTATCAAGTAATACACAACAAGGAAAATTTACCCCAAATTATTTTATTAATATCTAAATATGAACAAATTTCAACGTGATCCATTGCACAAAGTATGAATCCAAGTAATTTTTGTTTGAATATTATTTTCCCCCAGTCAGTTTCCCTTGTGGTTTATAACTTGATAGTTGAATATTTTCCCCTTAGAACTATTTTAAGGACCTCTATTTGCCAATTGAAAAACTCCTTCGAGCCATGGAGGTCTACATGTATATAAATTTGGAGAAACTTTAAAAAAACTTTTGGTAACATTTCATTACAATCTCAGGTCAGAAAAAAGGAGCATTTTATCACTGCTAAATTACTTGCATAATGGCCTCCCACACAAAGGAAAGACTCCTACTTTCATCCTCAATTATCACTTAAGACTTTAAGAAGATATCAAACAGAAGCTTTCATCCCAGCTTTTTGGGGTGCGGAAAAAAAAGACCAGATGTGATAGATGCACATAAATGCTCTTACAATGTGTATATAAATAGCTGATTAATCCGACATAAACCGATTGAACTCTAATACCTTTCTGTTGGATTTATAGCCTTTTAAGAAGTGAAAATCTCCTGACAGAACCTTTTTTAAAGATGGTAACGTTTGGTAACTTTCAAAACTCAACTGTGAGAATTGAACGAGAAATCTTTTGAAACAAACGTACAGGCTCCTACCTGATGTAAAATGATAATCGGTTGATTTGGAAAATTAAATTGTGTGATACTTCAATAAGATAATTCTTGCATTGGAAATTCATTTGGGTTTGAAATTCCTGTGCAGTTGTTTCCTGAGCCCTGTGGGAGACAATCACTGGATGTCCTTTAGTGGGATTCAAACCAACAATCCTGTGCACTCAAGAACAGATGGCAATAAAAAACCACTGTAATACACTGTAATAAATGTAAATTCAGCAATTGTCTTGATGACATGAAATGTTTCTTAAAGATATTGTCATGTTTATACAAGATGCTACCATGGCGGTTGTCTTATGATTGTAAATATATCTTCCAATAACATTGAATAAACCAATATCAATTGAGTTTTGGGTTGACATTATCATTTTGTCAGTTTTAATATCATCCTGTTAAAGGTATTATACAGGATTGGCAGAGCTGACAAAATAATCACAGACAGTGTTCATGTTTTGTGTAATCAACCACATACATGAAATAACAAACCTGTGAAAGTTGGGTTTAATCCGTTGTGCGAGTCAGGAGAAAATATTTAAAAACATGCAAAATTTTAAGTATTTTAACGCATCGTCTTTAAATTCGGTTGTAACAATCAAAATCAGCTGTTGTGTTTCTTAGCTTTTCAGATATAGTTTTTTCGAATATGAATTAATTTCAGGGGGGAATATTTCACAGACAAAAATTGGTCCTTGTATGAAATTCATAATCAGTAAACTTTTAGACAAAAAATTAAACAGTTGTGTTTTTGATCCTTACCAATCTTTAGAATTGTAAATGGTGTTTGAAGCTTTGCATGGTGTGGAGATAAGAGGTAACTAGAAATAAATAAATAGTAAACTTGGTTTGGTCTCGACATTTCGAGCAGTATACTCTGCTCTCCTGAAGAAGAGCAGAGTATACTGCTCGAAATGTCGAGACCAAACCGGCTCTTTTCAGAGCCAACACTCCCACAAAAGAGATTTAATACATGGTTGTACCAGCAAGTTTACTATGTATATATTTATAGTTACCTCTTAGTACTTCATTTGTTTTTATGAAATATGAGGAGAGCTAGAAACTGCTCTTTTTTGATACTGAGGAAAGCTCTTTTCACTCCTCAGAACCAAAAATTGGTCTAAAATGTGAAATTTCAATTTATAAAATTGTATAAAATCTGACTGTTCATAATGTTATCTTTGGTAATGACCACCCAAAAAATGTGTAATTTCTATCCAAATTTTTTTTAAAACTTGTTATAAAGATAACAAAAGCAGCAAGCGAATTTATTTTGTCTGAAATGCCCCTGTTGATTAGAAATCAATAATAACTTTTGAATCTGAGGGTTGGTATCCATTCGCCAAATCTGCGACCAGTGATGCGGGTTGATACCTTGCTAAATGTTAATAGATTATACTGTGAAATTTTTGTTTTGTTTTCAAAAACCAAATGATGACCCTACCTTGATGACACATACCACATTGCAGGATTGGTTTTGTTGATTTTTATTTTTGCCACATGATCAAAACAAATAAAAAGCTCCATCGGTAATTAAATTCATGCTGTGAAAAAAATAATAATAATTCTGCGGCCAAACTGCCCAGGACTCGCCTAATTGCCTCTTAAATATTAAGGCTTTGGAAAATTAAAGTCATATTGAGGTGTTTAAATTGTTCTTAATTTGATAGTTTGTTTCTTTTGCTTGAGCTGATCATGACTGAACTGAGGCTGTGCTGTCTGCTCGAAAACGTCGGTGCAAATATACTAGGTCTATTCTGCATCCATTTGGTTTTCTGAGCTGGTTGGTATGGCAACAGAGGATCGGCATCATCACTGTGGATGAATGCTTCCACAGGGAGCAAGGCATCCTCCATTTTGGTGAACCTGTTGGCTGCAGACTGATGCGAGTGACGACTTTGACCGCTGAGTTGTGATCGGGGGCTAGAGAGGCGGGACTTAGCAGACCAGGTTGATACTCTGGAGGAGGCGGAGCGTCGCTGTAGCTCCGCCTCTGTCATCATCGTCCATTGCGATCCAGTGCTGAAATTTCTCCTTAGGGGGACGGACCCCGTTTTAGATCCGATGGTCTCCTGTAACATTGCATCTACTTTTCTCCTCAGTTCATCGTACGATGCCGATGCCGTGGTACTGCTGGTGGCACTCGGAGCTGTTTTGGGTCTAGAGATTGCAGAAGTTTTCTTTGAGGGGTTTGTGTATCGTTGCTGGGAAACAGTCACAGCGGACGAAGGTTTTGGGCGGGACATTTTCTGAGGTTCTGATCTTTCTAATGGATCATTCCAACCGACCGTTCTTTGTTCAGAAATCTCATCGATATCGCGTTCCACTTTCCTCAGGATGGAATCAAATATCTCATCGGCAGTTCTGTTGTCCACTACCCGTCCATGATGGTGGTACTCCATCGTGCACTCTCTATCAGGTTGCCTCTTCTGCTGATGGAAAAACCGCAGCAGGGACATCCGCTTGCTGTACTTGCGGCTCTCTAGTCGTTGTCCGTACATAAACAACGGCATTCGCGTGTCCTGGTAAGACGTGAATGCCGACAGGGAACCGGTGCTGGACTGAAGCAGGTCAAGACCGTCTTTCAGCCCGCGCATTTTTTTATTGACGAGGTGTTCAGAGTGTTGATGCGCCTGGGTGTAAAAACGTTCTTGAATGCGTAAACGATTGGCCTCTTTGTTGTTGACCCGTTTGGCTTCGAGCTCCTTGGGAGTGTTATGACCCAAAGCCAGCGGCATTGTCTGATAAGACTTAGACATCTTCATTCCAACCTCCAAGAATTCATCTCCAATTATTAAAAAAGAATCTCAAAACCAGGAAACAAAATCTTACAAACAGATCACTGCATGCAAATCTCATTTGACAACACTGTCAATGATCCCGATATTAATAAATAAGCTTACAAGAGCTTGCAGTGTGAACAAAGCCAGTCCATCTGTAATAATTAATGAAGGCACTTGAGGTTTGGTGCCAAATACATTGTAACTATCCCTGCTCTATCTCTCCTCGCCAAAGTATGAATATAGATTGCCCAGTTGCACTGGCAATCAAAGGTTGTCACTGCCGTTGAGTAAACACGCTCTTAGCAAATCCACTCCGGCCAACTCACAGCTGATTGGACTCCTTCGATAATTTCCTGAGACCTGGTGGAAATTAACTCCTGGGAAAAATGTGATGACGGCAACAGTAAAGTACAAATCCAATTTGGATAATTCTGTGATCTCTCCGAGATCATAGATGGGTCAGGACAAGTGGGATCTTTTGTGAGGCTCAGACACAACTGTGCCACCACAAAATGCTTGGCAACCGATTCCACTTGTCAATTATTTTCCAATCAATCAGCAACAAACTGCAGGAAGTGTAGGAATTCACTTGTAGTGTAAACAAAACAGGATGTTACCTTCAGTCAATATTTGTAATGAGGCAGATCACACATTGTCAAATTAGTAGTGTTGTTGTAGCAAACAGAGACTTTCGGCAGTGTCAAAGCTGAAACTGTAACTCAATAATCAAATTGTCATGACTTCTGGGTGCAGTGTTTGACCTCTGACCTCGGGTTGTACACATGGCAAGCTGTACCCCCCTTGCCATTCAACTTCAGGAGTGTGACATTACTACACTAACAACACAAACACAGTGTTTGACAAACCACTACCTTAACATCACATTCTTCAGTGGGGTTGAACTGGTAACCTAGACTGCAGTGACTGGGTGAAGTCGCTATGGAAATAGTACACCTTCTGTACACAAGGTCTACTCCAAAGGGAATACAAGCATGTAGCCAAGTATTACATGATCTGCTCGGTGTTGTTGTTTTTGTGTTCTGGTGAAAGTTTCTCAGGGTTGTTTTCCCAAATCAGTAAGGTCACTGCTGGTTTAATATTCATGTTGTCGTGCCAACTCGCTTAATTGTAGACCTTTATCACAGATAATGCTGCAACCATCTTGGTTTTAGTGCCCATCATAATAGGTGCCTGAATAACCAAACGGAGGCTTGAAGGGAATAATAGTCTGGCCCTGTGTATTGTTCAATAAGAATCAACAGTTATGATTGCTACTGTAAACAGGGGACATGACCAACAAGGTTGCAACTTTGAAAATATCTCTTGAAGCTTAACAGACTCTGGCATACAGTTCTCTGTATTGGCTACTTAACGATCATCTACACAGAGAACATTCCATGGTTAACTGGGGGGGGGGGGGGGGTGCACGCAATTCGTCGCGCGTACCACGAACTGACCTAACTGACAAAAATCACACACTTTTGCAATTTTTTTTTTTTACAAATTATTAATATACTCATTACTGTTAACATTTTCAGCAAGTTTCAGAACTAAATACGTAGTAGTTTTGTAATTACACTAATTACTAAAAACGACGTATCACTAGATTTGCCGTTTTGTCTTTTCACAAAGTGACCTATCTAGATACGCCACTTTACCAATGATGTACTATGTGCTACAGCGCGCGCAGTTCAGGCGCGAGTGTAAAATTTGCGTACCACGAACTGACCTAACTCAAAGCGTGGTATTTTCACAAAGTGACCTAACTAGATACGTCTCTATTGTGCATTGGTTTGTACACGGCGCTCTGCGGGCAAAACTCGGATTTTAATTTTCACAAAGTGACCTATCTGTTTAGGTATTATTTACTAATTAAAATAGTTGCGGGGATTAAATGAAATTGACAGTTCTGTATTAATAAAGTAGTCGGCTTTATGTTTGTCTTAAAAAATTGTATACAAATAGTTAGCAGAACCCGAAACAGCAGTTTGAAAAATAGTGCAACTTCATTCGTGATTTTCTCCAAACATGTTTTTTTATACTGTGTACGAGTTAGGTCGGTTCGTGGTACGCGCGACGAATTTATACAAATAAAAACAAAATTTTCTTATTTTAAAATGAATTTAATGTAACAAGTTTACAAGCATTGTATAAAAACGACTTAATTATTTATACTAGGGATTCAAATTCACAATAAATGAAAAGGGAAGTTTTAAGGATTTTAAAATTTTAGACCCTCCTCGGCTGTATTAATGGACTTGCCCAAAACTTTTCAGTCTTGTTGATGAATAATTTGTACATCTAATGTAGCTTACAGAATGTGCTGATAATGACTGCATCTCAGTGCTAACTGTAAACAGTTACATTCCAGCATTCTGTTAACCCTAACAATCCCTAACCCTACAAATTCAAACAGGGCAAAGTGTTTAATTTTGTTAGGTTAAGTACAGTGAAGTTAGGATTGGGTGTTTGATTCTGTGGGATTGTGTATCCTTGCTGCCAAGTAATGGTGTTGGAATTTGATTGAGTGGGTATGGTGGATGTATGAAATGTACATGTCTGGCATTGCTCTTTCCTCCATGGTCTAATGAGATAGTTGTTTGATTATGTTACGTTGGGTACTGTGTGATTTCACTGATCAAATTTTGCACATGCCAAGTGTACACACTCCAACAAAATCAAACAAAAAAGGCCTGTTGGAGTTTGTTAGGTTTGTGTATCATCCCCCTAAGATTGGGTACAGTTCCCATCGCATGGTAGTATAAGCTGTTGGAATGTGTTGGGTCAGGGATGGATTCTAGTAAAAACGCTTTGGGAGTTAGGGTTGACTTCACAAACTTTTGGGCCGGAAATTGGGCTCGCCAAAATTGAGCTTGAAAAGAAAAGGCTCAGGCTTGAGTTTGAAAGACAAGAAATAGACACAGAATTACAAGACAGGGAAGAGAATGAAGAAAGAAGATTTGAGGTTATTTATGAGAACCTGTGATGTCGCCCGTAACTCACAAACTCACATGTGGAATGTTTTCAGAAGGGCGAGAGCTGAATTTAATTCCGGAAGAGACATTGTGTGAACTAAGTCTACAGTTCAGTATTTTGAGGTCTCTTCACCCCCATATTTTGTGGCAGCAGTGTTAAGTGTTATGTTACCAATATTTTAAGACTTTGTTGGAGTGACGAAGGATTATTTTATTTAAATCTGTAATTTGTTCTTATTTCTATTGTAAAATCCACATTACATTATCACTTCCAGGGAACAATTTCGTCAAGCAATTTTACATACCAAAATATTTGGACGGAACATTTTTTTCTGAATGCTAGTTATGAGTCGCAAATGATGATTTTTGAGTAGCAACTGATACATTTTGTGTAGCACTTTGCTAGGCTACATGTAGGCCTGTACGGGGGAAATTGTTCACTGACTTTTGAAAAAATGCCATAAATTCCAAGGATCTTTATTGAGTCCATCCTAATGTTTGGACTGCCTGGTATGCCTGTCTGTTGCTAAGAGTGGGTGATCTGAGAGTGTACAACACCAAATCAATCAATCAAATTCAAGCAAAACAATGAGTTGGATTCAGGAAGGTTTGGTTAGAGTTTTCCCAGTACCTTAGGTAACACACCTTAGGTAAAGTAACTTAATAATAATACTAATAATTGTATTGTATTGTTTTGTTTTCCCAAAACTTGAACAAAACCCATAGAGTCACATCAGTACATAATAAAAAGTTGTATCGGAAGGAGAGGTGTGCTGAAATGGAACAAAAAATACTCATTTAAACCTACTAATTGCATTTGATTTTCTTTAAAACAGTGAATGAAAAGATATTTATTTATTTATTGTACATTCATCCAAATCATAATTTTTATTCCGGATTGTGTATATAGGGACCGGTCTTTATTGTTTTGAAAGCTGGTCTGTTTTTCTTAATTAACCTCCCTTATATTGATTTTCATTGTCCGTTTACATTTCCTTACTTTTTTATGCTTTGTTTTTAATCTTGTGTTATTGCCTGCTTACTTTTTACCTTTTTATATGTTTATTTGTTTGTTCTTAACAATGTAATTATGCAGGGCCCAAATGGAAACCAGTTATTTTTTACTGATTTGGCTCACCCTGGGTAAATAAAGGAAATAAATAAATATATTTGACGACGCAATTAAAAATAGCTTCATCCAAATCATCCATAAAAACAGAACTCTATGTTCCCTACCAAGGAATACTAACTAACTGTACTTTGTTACAGCATACACGCATCACTGCTAAGTCCCTATGCACTAATCATAATGCATGCACCTTAAGGGTATGGTCAACCCTGTGAAATCCGAGAAATGTTCCTGCATCAATCGGTTCTCAGATTCAAATGTTTTGGGGTAAAACAAAATATATAAAACCATCTTTATTTAAAGGGAATCCTTTCTCAAAATAGTTAATATTATCAACAGCTGCAGTGCTTCTCACCAAGTAAGTTTTTATTGTCAATAATTTGTTGAGTATTTACCAAAGTATGACCCTACCTTAAAGGCACTGTACACGTTTGGTAATTACTCAAAATATATATTAGCATAAAAACTTACTTGGTAACCAGCAACGGAGAGCTGTTGATAGTATAAAACATTGTGAGAAACCACTCCCTCTGAAGTAACGTAGTTTTTGAGAAAGAGGTAATTTCTCACTAAAATAATAAAAGACTTCTGGCCAGACTTCTATCTGTACAACAAGGGTGTTTTTTCTTTCATCATTTTCTTGCAACTTCAATGACCAATTGAGTCCAAATTTTCACAGGCTTGTTATTTTATGCATATGTTGGGATACACCAAGTGAGAATACTGGTCTTTGACAATTACCAAACGTGTTCAGTGCCTTTAAGCACCACTACATTTGAAAGGAAACAAAAACCTTGAAACTCCAACTTTATTAATAAAAATTTACACATGTGGTATTTTAAAAATACTTGTGGAATATTTTATTTATTGAAAATGCTGTTCCATTAAAATATTTCAGATTAACTTCAAAATGACAAACAGATCAGCGTGATTTACTGTGAATTTCCATAAATACAATTAAGAGCTTATGTTCATATACATAGATATTGTGTTTAACTCCTTCACGCACCAACCGGTCAATACTGACTGACCGGTTTAAATGTCTTCAGAAAAATAGTTATCAAATAATAAACCACAAGGGAAACTGACTGGGTAAATGTTTAAATGATTTTGGGTTGAACAAAGAAAAATTGACTAGAGCGGGATTTGAACCAACGACCTCCGGTTTAACGTGCCGGCGCTCTACCAACTGAGCTATCTAGCCCTATGTTGGCGGTCTCCCTATTTTGTCAATATCTTTGTTCTGGGGGTGCCAGTCAGAAGCCAAAAATAGTTATAGAATAAAAAATAAAGTTTGCATGGCCACACAGTTTTCAGAATGGGAAAGAGGACTCTTGAGGGTGCTATTGTGACCTGTTTTAAAGGGGTCACCATTTCCCCAAAAAGTAGTAAACAATTAATGTGTCTATATGATCAATTTATTACTAAAACAAATGGTACATGAAAGGGTTATTTATCTTTGAAAGTGGTAGAGTTTTTATGTTTAATGTTCAGTATGTAGTGTTTATAGGGCTTTGCGGTTGGGAATTTGAGATCATTGAGTCTTCTCTTACTGTATGTAAACTTCTGATAAAACTGAAAGAAATCAAAATCCATTGACAATAAAAAAATATCTTAAAGACAAAGTCATCATTTCGTTTTGTCAACTCAATGTTAGTTTATAGGTAAAATAATCAAGAAAGATACAATAAAAGTCACCGTGAAAGTTCCAGTTCAGTGCCTACTTATTGAGAAAACAGCTACACACTTTTGTGGTATTTTCATCAAGAATGTTGAATCGTCATTGTTTAGCGAGGTGATAATGAGTACCAACCGCATGTTTTTAAAGAATGATAATTAATAAATTCATTTCTGGTAATGAAACCAAGGATACCTCATAAGTAAACGTAATCACTGCAGCTCACAAGCCTGATGTGAACCAGAAACACCGGGCTAACCCCTACTCTTCCACAATAAGTATTCCGAGTTCTTTTACATGCACTACCAATCCTAATACACGGGATCTACAGCTTAATGTCCCATCTCTGGCCGTAATGGGGGCAGCATTCAAACGGACACCGTGGACATTTCCAAAAGTCACCTGCAGCCAGTTTTGGACATTTCTAATTAAAAGTGGCACTTTAGACTAAATAATTTCACATGATGCTTACTAACTATTACCATCTTTATAACAAGTAGGCTTTTGGAAGAAAACTTACAATTTTATTTTTGGGCTCTTTGCCAAAGTATGACCCTATCTTTCAAAAAAAAAAAATGTATAATGTCAGAACTAATATCATAATAACTGTTCAAGTACATGTAAGATGAATTTTGTGAGATGGTGCGAATTCACAATTCATGCACAACAACAGTCTCCCCTAACAGTGATCCACTGGCAGACTAGCCCCTCCCCTCACCCCCCCCCCCCCCAAAAAAGCTGACAGACTAGTGAAATGACAAGCTAACTGATCCAGCAGGCCAGTCACTAAAACAGTTTAGGGCAAACCCTGCACAAGCCTGGTGCCTCGTTTTTGAAAGGGGTTAGGGCCAAAGCGTTTTCTTCTTGGTGAAGGGCACCTCTATGAGGAAATTGTAAACTTTTCATGGTGCACCTAGGAAAAGACCAGGGGCAATAGAGGCAATTGTCTCAGTTGCCTCCATGAAGTATTAGGCCCGCATGCATCACATTACCTCAATCAAAAGGTCAGCAATAATGCAATATTTTAAAAAACTTGTTCAGGCTTTAAGTATGAGAACTAAAACCTGAATAACTGTCTCCAATTTTAGTTAAATTCAACTGGTTCGAGGTTCTAAGGGTCCCGCTGATTGCAGGCATTGTTTAGGGTCAAATTAACTTCCTGGCAGATTGTATGTCCTTAGCCATCTGTACTGTACGAAACAATGTATTAGATACATGTCTGGAACCTTTACGGCTCGCTGTACGGACAGCTCTTCTGGACATCAATAACTCTTCATCTCGAAACTTTGGCAGAACAAGGGCGACTGCTTTGCTGTTCTTGTATTGCGTATCTTTGACCTGTAATGATACGTCCGTTTTACGCTGCAATTGAGGTAACTTGTTATTCTGATTTGGGTCCCTGAGTGGCAAATGGGTAGCATTGGGTTCCACTGGTGATAAGTTAGCAGACAACCTCGACAGTGAATCAGTTGATGAGCCTAAGCTTGGGCGATATACCACGATATTATCGAAAATCGCGATACAATTTTTTAAACGATTACGATATCGTGTCTGTTTTTTTAAATCGCAATATCGGCAAATCGCGGTTTTGATGAATGATCGCGATGCATTTCCTAATCGAGATGATATGAGCTGTTTAAAAACATAAAAAGGCACCGACCGCAACCGCAAGATTCCCTACTATTGATCCCCGACTGGGATTCTTCGAAAAGACCGACATCAAACAGACGGTCTCATACAGACCAACAACAAACAAACGAAAACTGTGCGGTATTGCTCACGCACGTACATGTATAAAAACGTTCCTCCGACCACGAGGTGATTTCTCACAAAGGGAATTTCCCTTGCCTTTTCGTTCCCACAGCTACACGCCGCCATTCCTTCACCCCCTAACTATAAAGTTTAACACGTTAGGAGCATGCAAGCACATCTGCGGGATCGAGGTGATGAATACTATGGCAGTGCTGTGAGAAGCACTACGTCATAATTATTCACGCGATCAGCCAATCGGAAAGCTGTGAGAAGCACTACGTCATAATTATTCACGCGATCGGCCAATTGGAAAGCTGTGAAAGAAGCACTACGTCATAATTATTCACGCGATCGGCCAATCGGAAAGCGGCCGGTCAGGAATCAGCCAATCAGCCTGTGCCAATTGCGCTCGTGGTGCTTCGGGTAACATGAAGAATAAAACCATGGCTAGAATGGAGAGCCTTACAGCCTTTATCAAATTTCCTAACATCAATAACCAATTCGCGGCACTTCAGTTTTAACACTATTTTTAAATCTGAAGTGGGTTCCCTATCAACTCACGTCACAAATTAACCGCGATATCATCGAATATCGCGATATATTTTTGACGATGTATCGTGAATGAAAAAAAGCAATATCGCCCAAGCTTAGATGAGGCTGACTGCCCGTTTAAGAAAATCTTTTGCAGCTTTGTATTTACAGACACAGAAGCATCCTTTGCAGTGCTACGCAAAGATGGTGAAGCCTCCTCTTCATCAAGCCGCATGGACCACTGCTTCCTTGACTGCCATTGTTTTATACACCGTCTACATGAACAATATTGAGTTGAGGACCCTTCGATCACATCACTGTCCGATACCTGGATGTTCAGACGATACGCCCACAACTGAAAATGCTTCTTCTTGGCCTCAATCTGCCTCAGTGATAGAACCTTGGACTTCTCGATTGCACCAAGATGTTTCTGCAAGCGGTTCTCCTCCTGTCTGTTCTGTCTCTCCACCCTCCGGGAGACATTGGCGATGCTAAGGAACTTCTGCCGTTGTCTTAGATCCTGAAGGACAGTTGCTGTCATCGTTCAACAAGGAATTCTTCCTCTCTTTCAAATCCAAGTTTTTGCTTTTTCAACTTCCAAAAAACATTCACCACATTAAGTGGCTTGGCAATCCCGATGAACTTCTAGCAATGTTTCAGATCGGTAGAACTGCAAATTGAAGCTAAACTTCTTCCTTATTTTGGAGTCTAAGTTGTTTTTCCGGTTTCGCAATATAAGCACTGGGGCAGGCTAACGGGATAGCTCAGTTAAAAAATGACAGCTTCTAGTCAGTGTCCAAATACTGACTCAAGAAGAATGTAATCAAAAGTCCCAATGACAAAATGAAAAAGATCTGTCACCACTTCGAACAAAAAGAGAAGAACAATCTGTAATGTTCGGACGCTTCACGTATAAAGCTCATCTGAAGACGACGGAGGGGGCTGTTTGAAGCGTCATGACTTATCTCTCTGAACCACCCTTCTTCCAAGAAGAGATAATAAAACTAGAACTTGTGGTTTCCTGCTATAAACTAGTCTCCAATTCAGGTGTTTACTTGCCGAGTCAGTTAACTCCCAGAATTGATAAAACAAAATAATCAGCATTTAAAACCAACCAGAGATGTAAAGGAATGCGTGTTATTTTTGCAATGGATAGATTAACTGAATATCTATGTCATTATTTCAACAGAAATGTATGCAATCAATTTAAACATCTTTAATCCCTTAAGTAAACCTTGCTGGCAGGATGAATTTAAGCTAATCCTGGCAACTACACAGCACTCTGTGGGGTCTTTGGGGTTTATAGTAAACATATCAATTGTAAGCAAATTTGTAATACCACGGTAATAAATTTAAAAATTTTATTGGTCGAAAAACCAATCACATTATTATTTGTATGTTATGACAATCTTATGTCTGTGTCCTATGGTACCACCTGCGGAACATATAAGAAGGTATAAGAAGTTCTCAAGATGTTGACACATGCAGCAGCAGTCGTTCTTTCCAGACTGGACTCTGGCAATGCGCTTTTACTTGCAGCAAACATAACTCAAATTAACAGACTTCAATATCTTCAGAATTGGGATACCAAGCTAACATTTTGTGCATCTAAACATAATTATTGTAACCCCTATTCTAAAGAGGGCATTCAATTTAAAATGTTGGTGTGTGTTTGTAGGTGCTTAAATGGACATGCACCAGCATATCTTGCATCATACTCCCTTTACCTAGTACACAAAGACAGGGAAAAACCGTCGTATTTTAAACTTTTTATATGAATTTGGTGTCTTTCTCAACGATTTACACATAAACACTGAACATGGATATTTGCAACTAAACAGACACTCAATCCTGAAAGCAGCGCAGACAATAGGTGTGTTTTAGTGTGATACTACACAGAATCTGCACTGTCTGGTATTAAAATTTAAAACAATCAACAGAATTTCAGTGTTTACTTTCTGTTGAGTTTCAAATATTCAATAAGTAAGACTATGTCCTACATGATTTTGTAAAGCTGTCCTAACAGGGAAATTGTGTAAATTGTTGAGAAAGACACTTAATCAACATAAACAGCTTAAAATACTACAGTTTTTCCATGTCTTTATGTACAAAACCTTGCTTAAAAAGATCGATCTGTACAATATTTTAAATATGAGGTTGTAATTACGCTGAAACTAGGTAAATTTATATTCCTGAATATACGACAACAGCAAAATGTTTGTAAACAGATTTAAGCTTCAGCCCAGGTCATTCAAAAAAGATAATACATGTTGTATACATGCATAAATGCAGAATATACGACAACAGGTAAAATTTATATAATAGGAACTAAGCCAAAGCAGCTCAAACAAACCACATATACTTGATTAGAATAAAGAGTTTTAAAGCCTTTTTACAGTAAAGCAACTCAGGGAAGACATGGCATGAATGTTATGAGGTAATGTAAATTGTTCCAGACTCTCAACTGATGATGCAGCAAATGATCTGACCCGATAAGAATTTGTTCTTCTTGCACAAGTGTGGCTAAGAAGCCAAGGCAATGTGAAGAGGAACGTAGTGTCTGACAAGGTTTGTATTCAGTGAGGAGCTCAGTTACGTACAATGGAGTCATTGCATTTAGAGCCTTGAATGATAGCAGTGCAATCTTATAGTATATGCGTTGCTTCACTGGTAGCCAATGCAGGTCATGGACAGTTGGGTGGATGTGTTTGTGATTTTTGCATCTGGACACCAGCCTAGCTGTGTGAACTCACTGTAACTTTGTTCAGTTCAGTTTATTTCCACTCAATCAGCTTACTTACACAATAATACATGTACGGTACTTTAGATAAAATGTAATGATTAAGTGGTGGGAGTCTCCTAAAAGCAAGCTTGTTGGGTGGAGACCCCCAATATTTATACAACTGGGTTAAGGAAGTACTGAGTAAGGCATCGTATTAATCTCTGAGTCTGGAAGACCATGTAGAAGGTAATTGCAATAGTCCAGTTTCGATGACACAAACCCTTGAACTTATTGCTCCACGGACTTGTTGCGATCAAGGTACTATCTCAGTTTACCGATCCTGTAAACTGCAAAAAAATGCACAACTAGGGAAAGGGGTATCACTGCAGTCGACTAAAGTCCCCTATGGTAAAGAAGAGGGGCTATGAGTGAAGCCAAATAAAATTGCCTGCGGTAAGGAAAGGGTTAATGGTCAGTTGGTCATGACGTACCTGATAGCTCTTGTATGTGCTTTCAATGTGTGCTGTTGAATCCAGTCATTATGATGTTGGGTGTAGATATCAGCAACCTGGTTTGACTGGGGAAAAGGGAAACAAAAACTGCATTTCAACCACTGATACATCACAAAGGCAATTGCCTCCGTTGCCCTAGTCTTGGTGCAAAGCGTTCTTGTTGAGTTAGTAAAACCATGAAACCATAGGGCCTACATACACTCAACACTACACAGCCGCAACTATCCCACCAATAGAGGGCGCTCTCTGGAAGCCGTAAACCTGTCAGCAAGAAGTTGTTTTGAGTGGTGGGTGATGGAAGTTTTCACAACAGCGCCCGCTAGTGTTCGATCCGCGGCGCGGATCATATTGGTGCGGGGTATCGTCATAGTTAAGTGATAATGAACAACAACGTCTTGTACCAAGACTACCATTGCCCCTGGTCATTACCTTGGTGCCCCTTGAAAAGTTCCTCAAAAAATTTACCATTTCCTCATAGAGGTGCCCTTCACCATTCACAAATAAGAAAACGCCTTGGTGCCCTTGCCCTTTCAAAAGCAAAGTATCAGGTCTACACAGTCTGATAATCTCAACATTAATTTTTTGAAGTAAAGGTTAACCAAATCAGATGAATCTCTCTTTTTTTATGGGAATAAGTAAACAGCAACAAAATTGCAAAATTAAAGCTATAATACAAAATTCTACTTCTGAACCAATTTTCCTCTTCAAAACTTTGCCAAATGTTTTGACTTTTCAATACTTCTCATTCACTTATTCATTCCAAGCCTCTGTGAATAAAAACAAGTTTGAGCGTTTTTATTAGTCAGATATTCTCAGTCAAACTTGGTTGGATTGGCGATGAAGCACTGAAGCGTAAACAAAAGACAAAAACTAGGAATGGGTTTAGGAGGATTTTGGTCAGTTCTGGGTAAGAGAGGTAGTCAGTGAATGTACATTGATGGAATAATTGCAAGAGAGTTAAAGAATATTAGTACGTTTTTATCCTCAAACTGTAATAAGCACTGAATGTCCAATGCTCCCCCGTCCCCCAAAAAGGTCCTACTGGGAAAAATACACAACTCATGGCTCAAATGTTAACACTAGACTGCAGGCCTGAGGCCAGTGATTTTAGTATCAGGCCAGTAAACTCACGACAGGACAAGTCGGCAGTCTTGTGTTTTTCAGTTGAGTAATAGTACCTCACTGTGTCATTAAAAGAAGATGCTCAAATGATTACTTTAAGTTTAATAATTTGGGGTTGAACAAAGAAAATTTGACTAGAGTGGCATTTGAACCAACGACCTTTGACAACGTGCCGGCGCTCGACGCTTTCGATTGTGTTGAGTTTCAAAGTATACTTGCCCATTGGACAAATGTGATCAATCTTCTCTGAATACAAATAGTTTACATGATAAATTGTGTAGAAAGGTTTTTAATCAAATTGATTCTGGTCTTGTTTTGATTCTTGGATCGACAAATTCAAATTATCAATCCCAGTTGCAGTAGGCCCCCTAACATTAAGAAAACATTAATGCAATAACAAGTAATTCATGATTCAATACACGACTGCACACTCTGTGCTCGTGTGAATGCATTTTAGTGTGATGCGCGTACTGTGAGAGACCAGGGCCCAAATTCATGGCTCTGCTACCGTAAACAAAGAATCCATGCTCACAGCTAAGCAAAAACAAGTCTGGTCCAGTAACAACCGTGTTCTTGTGGACTTTCCCCAAAATTTGAGCCCTGAGGCTACCCACATGGGATTCAGGCTATCAGTTTTCCAGAACCTTTTGTCCCTCGGTGAAACCAAGTCCAGGTGGATAAAAACGTCAGCCGTCCGAATGTAATGAACAAATTGAGGATAATCCATATTTGTTATGGGCATTAAAAAAGTCCGCAAAAAGTCTGTCCGTAAAAGAAAAATTGTATCTATAGACGCCATATGACGTGAAGTGGTTAAAGGCACTGAACACTATTGGTAATTACTCAAAATAATTGTTAGCATAAAAACCTACCTACTAACAAGCAATGGAGAGCTGTTGATAGTATAAAACAGTGTGAAAAACGACTCCCTCTGAAGTAACGTAGTTTTTGAGAAAGAGGTACTTTCTCACTCAAATAATAAAAGACTTCTTGCTGAAGCCTTTTATTATGCATCTGAAAGCACACAAATTTGTGCAACCAGGGTGTTTTTTCTTTCATTATTTTCTTGCAACTGCGATGACCAATTGAGTCCAAATTTTCACAGATGTGTTATTTTATGCATATGATGGGATACACCAAGTGAGAATACTGGTCTTTGACAATTACCAAAGGTGTTCAGTGCCTTAATAAACAGCTCTATGAAATTGGGACTAGATTCAGCCGCAGCAGAATCACTCCTTACACTAATTCAAGTTTTTTTTTTAAATTCTATAGATTGCAACTCGAGTACTCACTGCAGTCACAAACTCCTTGTTTCTGTCAGAGTGGGGGTTCCATTCCACCACACTCACATCCCACTTCATCATCCCCTTCCTCTTGATTCTAGGAAAACGGCTGCTTGGGCTGTCTAGATTGATTATGTCTAGCCCACGCCGACTGTAGGAAGTACAAGAAACAAACAAATCTGTTATAAACATCCAACATTTTAGTGCTTTTTTAAAAGAAATGTGTATGTGGAAAAACTGAAAAGTTCAACTGATGCTTTCCTTCTCAAAAAAGGTAAAGTCATAGATTGGCTTTTGTCAACATACAGCTTATACTATAGGCACAATTATCAAGAAAGATACAATTTCTTTCACAAGAACATTGAATCCATTTTCGGTTAGCTACATTGTAGGCGAGTACATGTTAAGGTGACAGTAGGTTCCAACCTTATCTCTGGCTACATTGTAGGTGAGTACATGTTAAGGTGACAGTAGGTTCCAACCTTATCTCTAGCTACATTGTAGGTGAGTACATGTTAAGGTGACAGTAAGTTCCAACCTTATCTCTAGCTACATTGTAGGTGAGTACATGTTAAGGTGACAGTAAGTTCCAACCTTATCTCTGGCTACATTGTAGGTGAGTACATGTTAAGGTGACAGTAGGTTCCAACCTTATCTCTGGCTACATTGTAGGTGAGTACATGTTAAGGTGACAGTAGGTTCCAACCTTATCTCTAGCTACATTGTAGG